>JAKCOX010000020.1:13032856-14232856 GCA_022605575.1 Laterallus jamaicensis coturniculus
AGTCTGCCTCTCTAAGGGATGACATTGCAGGCCTACCACCCCACTCCAGTCTCCCAGACACCTCCCAGCTGGACTGGGCAAGAAACCCAAGGTATCTCAGATGATAGACCAGCTTTATTCTAACAATGGAGGGAGCCAAAGCTATGAAACATCATGCTGTTTTACAAGCCACCAAAGGGTTTGCAATGAAGTTCCTGGGTTTGGTGTCATCAACAGTGATGAAATACTAACACCAGGAGTGGAAATTTGCCCATGCCAGGAAATGGCAAAGACATTTCTTCCAACAGAGCACTTCAGAAAGAATCCAGACACTTGGTTTACAATCCTCATCTTAGTTTGGTTCTGAGATTTCTTTTTCAAGACCCAAATAATCTATCCAGCTGTACTACAGGATACAAAGAAGATGACCAAATCGTGGCATAAGACAATATTGCAGGGTTGAAAGGCCACTCAATAGGACATCTTTGGAAGGCAATTCAACAGGAATGAAAAAACCCATGATTAATAATTGATTTTTTAATGTTTAATGTTAGACATTTTATTTGTGTTTCTGCAAAAACACCTGTTTTGTTTTAATATTCTGCCTCTGACAAGCTCCTTCATAAATATTTCCACTTTGCAGTATAAAAAATTTAAGCTCTTAATTAAACTGTCATTGGTGTTTTATGGCAATAAACACATTGAAATAAATGACAGCATTTAACTAAATGTGCACATATTTATTGGGATGATCACTGCTGATGTTCATGGGGTAACGTGAAAGATGGCAGTGTCTTCATAATGCTCACAAGAAAGACTTTCTAATCACCAGGCTCTGCAGATTATTAGTTAAAACCAGCACTGCTGATGGCAAAAGAGAAGGAGAACAGAGCAGAGGAGGAAAGGGATTGACTGACATTCTGCAGTGTGAATGTTTAAGCAGTTCTGGGTAGGAAAATGCTGCCTTGTATTACTCAATAGACCCTTCCTTCCTTGACCTCAGATATTTTCAAAATCAGAGCCCCTGTTCTTTGCATACTTATTTCTAATGTATTATAGACTTTGGGATTATATTTTTTAAGACCTATGAGGGTTCTGGAGAAGTTTGGTGTAATGGGGAAGATTATTTTGTTACTGAAGTTCTTGTCTATATGTACAGAAATTTCTTCACATAAAGATCCAAGAATTAAATTTTTAAAAATTATTCAGTCTTAAAACCCCCAATGTTTTCATACATGTTATCTGTACACTGAAATCACTGAGCTGGGGAGAGTGGCTTTGAGGGGGACCAGCTGTCAGATGAAGGTGTACAGTAGAAGGTACAAGGTAACCTCACAGCATTTCAAAGACATCTCTAAGGAGCAGAAGCACTTACCTCTGTATAAATTAAAAACAAGGTTTCACTTGCATTTAAATATGTTTGGTCTTTGAAATGTACATGAGAAGGCTCTTAAGAGTTTCATTGGTTGTGAAGAGTTAAACTTTCTGGATGGTTGTGAAGAGTTAAACTTTCTGGATGATAAAGAAATAAAGCAGCTGCAATCTGTACTTACTATCAGGAAAACATACAGAGGAGCGATATATGGTCCTGCTTCACTAGGTAAGCCTACTTCTGTTCTTCCAGCGACAAGAGACTGCTGCAGTGTTGTGCAGACATCAGGGAGAGGGACTGCAGCTGCACTGCAGATGGGGAGGTGCTGGAAGTTTGCAGTTAGTTTGCACTCTGAAAATTTTCTAGCCATAATGCAACTGAAAAGAGAAAGGACTCCTCCTTCCCTGCCACTGCCCCTCTCCTTGTACCTCCTTTCCCCCCCCAGCCAAGCTCTACTGGGACTATCCATCATAAAGCAGATGAGAAACCTTTAACCTTATGTTCCAGCTAGTCTAAACATTTCCTAAGGCCATTTTATGTTGCTTTGTTTTGTTCAATGGCAAGGTAATTAACAGCAAGGACAGGTACACACACAGTCCGCTTTCTAATTCACATACTGCCCCAGAGATCAGCCCCATAAACACCTCCTGTGAAGTACTACTCACCTTTGCCTCCTGCGGTGTAGGGAGCATTCAGCCCATGCGAGTGGTGGCAGTGCTTCCCAGTATCCAGCCCCCAGGGCAGCGGTGTGATGGGAGAACTGCTAACGCCATTGCCAGTCTCCTCTGTACACCTGATAACTAGCAGTTATTTTCATTGTCCTGCTGTTGTTTGGGAAATGGAAAGACAATGCTGTGAATCCAACAGACCACACGTGAAGCAAATCAAGTTTCTATTACAGTTTGGTCTACCTTGATCCATTAGGAATATCATCCAGTCTGTGTGTAGATACCTAAAGAAGTGGAGCAGCCAAGGGCACTTCGTGTTTCATTAACAAATCTCACTGAAACATCCTGAAATACTCTAATTGGCCAATGCTGCACAGCCCCACTCCTTAAATCTTATTTTGGTTCATAATAAGCCAGTTTCTCCTGACTACTGGGGTGTGCAAGTTAGGTTGTAACCCAGGCCCTGCAACCTCCCCTTCACCTATCTGGGAAGTTCTTCCACCTTGTTAAGTGCAGAGACTGACCTGGCTGGGCAGCTTCTCTGGACGACAGCACAGTCCACACAGAAGGGAAACAGACAGGTAAATTAATAAGGAGTTTAAACCTAAGAAATGCCATCACAAATCAACCTTTTTTTCTAGTAGAAATTGAAATGAAAGAAAAAACCCTCTAACTGTGTACAACTCTGTTCCCACAATACCAAAGGAAAGCATTTTCTTCTGGGTGATGTCCTTTTACATCTTCTCCTTCCCATCAGCAACCTCTGTGTTTTAAACACAGCGTCAGGCACCGTGTACAAGCTGTATCACAAGGTTATAAACCACATCTTCTTCGACCCTTAACTCAGGTCACATTTTCAGAACACTCCTGAAGGACCACGTGTATCTTAGGAGACCACAGCTGAATGTGTTCCAGCAGCAGGACTAATTAAGGCTGTTGATGATCTAGGTAGAATCCCCACAGACTACTGAAAATGTATTTACTCTTTCCTAAAACTTTCAGTGAAAATCAACATCCAAGTAATTATTTGGGAGCCTGTGAAGTCACAATGACACAGGGGAAGAATTCAGCCCACACTGTTAGTTAGCATTTCTTGTTAGGCTTCAAGGAATCATCCTCCTTTTCTGACCTGCACCTGCTCCTTGTTCCACTTTTATTTGTTGGGGGGAAAGTTGAAAAGAAAATGCTCTGCAGTTCAGTTTTGATGTGAAAATCTCTCTTGCTAACTAGTTCCTAGTGGCTGTTTTGCATGGCTCCAGCACGGCCACTAATGTCCATCTTTGAAGCAAAAGTTATTTAGATCATTTTAGGATTTAAGCAGAGCACAGCTGGGGCAGGGTAAAGGTTGAAGTAATCTTCCAAAGCCCTTTTTAAAGATTAGATATTCGTTTTCTATTCCTGTTCTGCAGATAACCAGAGCAGAGAGTGATGGAGGAACTCGCACATGCTTGGCTGAGCTCCTCGCTAATAAGGACACTGCTATCTGGATGATCTTGCTCCCTTTCTCTCTCATGCTGAGAGGGAAGGACACCACAACAGACATGAAAAGATAAAACACTCCAACACTTCATAAAGCATAACTGCTTTTTTTGTTAATCAGTAGCTGTCACTGGGGTATAAATCTATGAGGTTTGCATTCAGGACTGGAAGGAGCCTTGTTGTTAAGATACAGCCACAAGACTAAAGACCGAAGTGTCTTCCAGACCCACCACAAACTGCCTGTGTGATGCTGGGTGAAATATTTAATGAGTGTGCTTCAGTACCCTGTTGTTCAAAGCAAGCTTCCCACCTCTTAAACAGCTTAGATATTTCAAACTGCAGGACAGGGACATCTCACTGTGGGTTTGTACAGTAACAACCATAATGGGCTTCTGATCATTGGGTAAGTGCTACCTTCAAAGAAATAATCACATTGCACAAAGGGCACAGAACTAGGACAGAGAGCTACTCAAGGTTTTGTAGTTCAATATTTAACATCCATCACAGGAGTAGATGTTAGGGCATCTAAATCAGTAACTAGACTTTTTAAGATGAGAAATAGAAAACAACTTCACAGCTTTTAATACTCAATAGGGTATATCACATCCAAAGACAACCAGCAGTGCAAGTATGACAGCGATGGCAGCTGGGCCAGCTGCTAGGAACGTGGCTCCATGTGGGGTTTACTGCCTCCTAGTCCTGCATGACAGCCAGCAACTCAGTTACAAACACTGAATTCCTACAGATTTTGTTCATTCAAGGCACTCACAGACTTCATTTTTATTCTCAGTTATCTATGAACCTTCCCAACCTAGGGACTGGGGACACAAAACAAGTAAGGACTCGGGGGGGACTCAGAGATTCTAAGGATAGGGACTGTGCAGCTACCCATTAGAAGAAAAGAAAAGAAAGTTGGGAGTTCATTAAAAGTGGTCAACAAAATGCTCTGTGTCAGAGGACAAACCCACATAAAATGGAAGTCATGGAAATTTGTCCTCCAGTAGGGATTCTGAAGCAGAACAAACAGGCCATGGTGTCCTACGTGAAGCATTGCCCTGTACTGCTTTGCACAGGTTATAATTGTGCTTCTGAGATACTGCATTAGGTACTGCTTGTACCCATTAATTCCAGCAGGATGGGGGAAATACTTTTCCTGATTCCTATAATTCTACTTAGTGCTTTCCCCTACTAGGCAGCAGAGGATATGTAGGAGTTAGCAATCCCCAAACCAATGGTTGCTCTTAATTAAATCCTTCCCTTGCACCTTGTTCAGGACCTGGCAGGATGAGGCTCTCCAAAATGCATGTGCAGGCCATGCCGTGAGGAAGCAGGGTTTATACCACACAGCAGAGGGGATAAATCAGGTTCATAAAACATGGTATTTCCAGCTGTGATGTTATACATGCTGCTTTTGAGAAGCAGCAGGAGCTGTTTCCTTTCCCCACACAGCTGCTTGCAATATGCAGCAAAGTGGTTTAAATGCCTGAGAAGGCACTAAGGGTGTTTTAAGAAACAGTAAAAGAATTTTTTAAGAGAGGAGATTGGAAGAGGAGTGTCAAGCAATAAAGACATCTCCTTGTTGGGTATGAGAACCTCAGCTGCCAAAATTGTTCCTTGCAAGTCTGGTCACCAAGGAGTACTCTTCTCAGAGTAGTCTGTGGTACTCCAGAGTAAATTTACTGCATTTTTGCTATAGCTTTTCCTTCTGGGGAATCTGTTTCCTGAAATAAAAATCACAGCATGGGGATAGAGGATGCTAGTCACCATGGGGGCATTAACAGACACAAGTCATCCAAGCAGAGGTGACAGGAACTGCATTCCACCTTCAGAGAAGATCACCTTTCTGGTTCTGCTGATGAGGCAGTCTTATTCCTCCCTTGGTTTCCACCAGCTGAGCTTTTTTGGAGAAAACATCCTGCTCTGAGGCTGCCTTTTTGTGCTGAGTAGGTTTTAGAAAGCAGCTGAATCTTCTCAGCTGGCGATTCCCCTGCTACTTGCTGTAGCACTCCTCTTGTCCTTTGTGCCCAGGTTCTCCAACAGACAGGACAAGGAAATAGCCTGGGCAGCAAACAGCCCCTGAGCTGCTGGGGAGATTCTCATGTGTGTCTTACGTTTGTGACTGGCAAGCCACCAGCTTGCTTTCAGAGGAACTTAATAGAGCTGAAATAGGGCTGAGCTGCCAATCTCATCCAAGTCTGTCCTCACACGGTGACAATGAAGGACCAAACCCAGACAGCTAAAGCAGAAGTCCTTCCTGTGCTCTGTGCTAGACCAGGAGGGCTGGTGCTAAAGATCTCAGAGCCACAAGTCCAGGTGGGAGATTTTCTAAGACCTCTCAAGAGCCTGATGAGCTTCCAGATCTGATTTATTATATCTTTGCAATCATCTGCTCTTTTCATCTCGATATGATTTGTTTAAATAAACAACCAGCATGGCTTCAAGTGTCATTTCACCCATTACATGAGCAGCTAGACAGCTGAAGAGGCAGGAAAGGGAATAATAGAAAACTGATGAGGAGAGAAGAAAATAATAAATAAGACTAAAAGAAAGAATGAGCACCCTTAGGGTTATAGTCAGCATCCAGCTGAGAGGTCTGTGGATACAGAAAAGATTATTTACATTGAACTATGAATTTTAAAAGTAATATTATATAAGCCTTCCAGCTTTAACAATTAAAGAGAAAAGTAATTATAAGAGTTACCCAAATGGTAAATGATTTGAAAATAACCAAACTATTTCTCTTTCCCTAGTGGAATGTTTTTGCACAGCAAAAAGAATGAGTTTCTGAAAGATGGGTAGGGGGGTTTTATCAGTCATTTTAAAATGCAAATATTTTAATAGGTTTCTTTTAATATATATGATAATGAGCTTATAGATGAGACACAAACCACAGGCCAAGTAAGCAGATGTCTTGTCAACAAGGTCTAGAATTTAGAATCATTAGGGCTCTTTTAAGAAACATACTTACCCTGACATAAAACTGAAGTGTATTATAATATTTCAAATTCACACTGCTCTGTGTGACATTTTTTCCTCATTAAAATGAAGAATGACACAGCCAGAGAGAGGCCCATCTTTCCTGCTTTGTATTTGTAGTTCAAAAGATGTCTCTAGCAAATTGTCCCAGAGAGACAAAATATTAAGCACCTTGAGTGCTGTTCTGCATGCAATTAATTTCACAGCCTTTGAAAGTTTTTAATGCCTTGTGGTGACCAGTGAAATAATAATTAGTTGCTGTTCATTGTTCCCTTCTTGTTCACTCTCTTTTCCGCAGCCTGTCAAACCCTGTTTAACTCTCCTTGTTTTTCTAGGTGTCAATTGCTTTCCACTGTGCAGCTTCCAGGATGGAATTCCTGAACCTCTTGTTCTCCTTCACCTCTGAAAGGCCAAGAATCAGACAGACCTGAGCAAAGGAAGCTCAAGGAACAACAACCATCACACGGTGTTTCCGAAACCACAGCGACTAAACAATACACACCATCATTAAGCAAATACCATAAAAATTAGGCATTAGTTACCTATTGAGTTGGGGTTTTGCCAATCCACTGAAATCAACAGGAGGTCTCCTTCCACCCTAGGAAAGTAGGAAAGTTCTATCAGACTTTAAGTTCTCTTTTAAACACATTCCTTTCCTCCTTTAGTGCACCCGTGCGTCTAGCCAAAGGCAAATTCCAGCCTTAGAAAGTAGTGACATTTACCCCAAACACATAGAATATGTTCCTTGTGACTAAACACTGCTGAGAAGCCTGCAGTGCCTTGGATAAAAGGGGGGAGAAAAAAGAAAAAGAAAAAAAAGGACATGGTTATTTGTCTTAAAATCTCAGAAAAACCATCATTAAAAAGGGTGTTGTGAACACCACTACTGGGACAAACAGGAATCTGCTGCATGACCTAAGCTTTCAACACAGTGACTTTAGCACTAAATTTTGCAGCAGAAGAGGCCAACTTTCAGATCATGCCTTTGAGTTAATGAGTTGGGTATTTTAAGGATAACTCTGAAATCAAAATGTATTCGAAGAACTAAGCAGGAATCCTCAGTGCAGTTGCACACTGAAGATCTGAGTGAGCACACATTCATCCCAAGAGACTCCAAAATGTTTCTGAGATATATAACCACCAGTGTATATACTCAACCAGCAGCCTCAGCAGAGACCTTGTCACCTTCTGCACCACACAGGGAAGTTGGAGAACTCAGAACCCTGATCTCAGGTGGGATTCCTGTGGCCAAGGTAGATATAATTGAAATTAAGGACTCTGGCTGGCTTTAGATCACAGGAATCTGAACTTCTGAAGTGCTGAGAAACAGACTGAAAGCCAAGCAGTAAGAAAGCACCACAGTTTGAAAAGGTGCTTTTTATAATAGGTTTCCCAGGAAGGCAGGAAAACTTCACCATTTTTCTAGATGCTAAATTTGGGGAAAAATATTGAAAATAGTAGGCACTGTACTTTTTCTCTTTATTTTCCCTTTAAAGTGTTAGAATTCCAAGAACAGTTTGGGGATTGGTTTTGTTTTGGTTTTTTTCTACAAGGAGTTAATATGCAGGATAGCTACATAACCCTTTACAGAATATTGTATGATTTCTTGTCAAGAGCATCGGTTTTCTTTACCTCAGTCTTGCTATTAAATACCAGGGATGAATGGAAAAGCACCTCAAGAGAGGAACTGGGATGCTAAAAATTAGAGTTATGCCTGGATAATCTGCCACTTCTACTTTTGTGACCACCTGATTCCCTTCTATGCACACAGGAAAAGATCAAGCAAGGTATGAAATATTTCCCAGCCCTTTTTGTTGTTTGGTTAGCCTTAGTGGAAAATATCCTGGTTTTCAAAGGTTTTATTTCTTTTCTAACTGCAATATGTTCCTGTGAAAGTTTTAGCAGAGATTTTATGGTTGTATACTAGAAAAAAAAAAATAATTGCTTGGGAATTGCAGTTATTGAGCATAAGAAAAAAGAAATCACTTTCCAATAACATTCCCCACGTGTAACTTCAGTATGAACTTTTCAATTAAAGAGGCAGAAATGTAATAAGAGAGCATTCTGTGTTTACACAGCACACACAAGGGTAGGGAGCAAAATGAATTCCTCTGCTGGGCTTCCCACAGACTGAGGAAACTAGTTCCATTTTAGCACTTCACAACACATCCATTTCCAGAGCACACTGAACCCAAAGAGAAGAATAACTATCACATCATCCCAGGGTTAAAGCGCGAATTAAGTTCTTTCAGGGGAAGGCTCAGCAGGAGCATACAAAGAGCCTACAAGCTGATGGGAAGGTTATACAGTAAAGGGCAAAGCTATACAGAGCTCAGCATTATGTTCTGATAGTAATACAGACCTTTGTCCTTGTCCAACTGATATAAACTCTACCTCAAGGTTGTACCATGGGTATATAGGGAAGCTGCCCCTCCACAGTGTTTCACAGCACAGGCAGCTGTGAAGTCCCAGGTAAGTCCAGCAGCTCTTTTGTTTTTGTAAACCTTTTGCTGAATGGTAAACACAGTTTTAAATCATTTACTTACAGATGTGCCATTGGCACAGCTGTAAAACCTAACACCCTCGGCCTTTCCAGTGGTAGAAGAGAGGGGAAGTCACCCACTAAAAGATGCTGCTTTCTCTGCCACGTGTGCTTTCTGGTCTGGTTAATGCAGCTCACTCACCAGACCTGGCACACGGACACTACCAAGTCAGTGGGTGCACGTGCTGTGGAGCGGACAGAAGATCCCCAAACCAGGACCTTTGGAGGTCAGGTTGAATTCCTATGCTGTATTATTTATTTATTATGGGGCAGAGAAGTACTATGTGTGGTGTCACAGAAAAAAGAACATATCTAGGAAGCCTGTAGTGATATAGTCTATTTCTAACAGATGGTGCTTTATTTTCCTGTAGCATTCAATGAATTCTCAACAGTAATAGAGCAATAGGAATGAGGTAAACATTTCAGAGGTCTTATTAAGAGCAAAGCAGTGTGCTCAAGGCACTTTAGGAACATTGCATCCTTTTCCTTCCATCCATTTTCTACCTTGATTTGGAAAAAATAATCCCTTGTTTGTCAATTTGAAACACTAAAGCACTTACGTGCCTGGCATTAAGTGCAGCTGGTAGATATGAACCATCACATTGCTACAGATGCCCAGCAAGAGGTTACATGTATAGCATGAGGATTGATGGTTTGAGAAATAGTCCACATTGCTTTGCTTTCATATAGCAAAGGTATTTTCCATCTCCTTTATAATATACACTAAAATATTTTATAATAAAAACTCCTGGAAAACACATAAAAGTCATGAGACATCAAATGGAATAGAAATGTAATGAATTCCCAACCTAAAATCCTGCACAGAGGACTCACACACCATAAATCCTCATCTTCCAGTCACCCTAATGAAGCTCATATTTTAAACCACAAGATTTTGCAACCTTACACAGTAAAGGTTGCACATCTGCCATAAGATCATAGAGGGACAAGACTGACATTTACAAGTAAAAGGAAAAATCAGGCTGAAATTCAAACTCAAATGGGCTTGGTCCTGTTATCAAAGAACTGGCAATGGAAGAGCTTGGGCTACATTAGAACATAACATTTCTTAGAATCTTTTCCTAAACAATTTTCTCAATTGCTGTGAGGCCCTTGATCTAGTCCCATAGTTCCATTCTGGTGTTCATCACAAATTACAATGATGATTATAGCTAGGATTTTCAAAGGAACACAATTGTACAGTAAATGCTGAAATCCACTGTTTTTGAGGTCTATTTGTCTTATGCCAGATGTTTAGATCTTTGTCTACTTTTGACAGACAAGACTAGAACAGGGGCAGAGCAGCTCCTCTTCTCAGGAGTACACAAGACAAGACAGAGGTAGGTCATTATCTAAGGGAAATACAATGCCTTGCCTAAGCTCACATAAGCCTAGGTTATTAAGAACAACTTGATGCTCAGGTCTCTTGCATCTCAATATACTACCTTAACTATAAACTCTAAACCTGTGAACACTGACAACTGTAATCCGTGAAGAAACAGAGAAATCTGTATTATTTTGTTTTATCTGTATAGAAAAACAAATGAGCCATGGACTGTACTGCTAACAGATATGGAAAGTGAATTCCAAACCAGTATCAGCTTGATTTGAAAAAAAAACAAACCCAAACCCAAAGCCTCCCAAGGTTTCTGGACATAAGATAAGGTATTGCTTTTAAAAAGAAGCTTTAAGCTGCTGTATTTGGCATTCAATAACACAATATTTGACAAATTCTCCTTCACCAAGGAGTTCTAACAATACAAAGCTGTATGTGATGAATTAGTGGGATACAGCTACCAGCATGACTGTCAAGGTTAAGGGTTGAAGGAGTAAAGTTCGCTCTTGTTTTTCAGATGAAAAGTGTGGTTTGCTTAGAAAAAAGTGAAGGTGACAGTGCACAATGGAGCTATGCTTCAAGAAAATGCTGACAGGTAGTAGTGGAGCCATGAAGAGGCATGTGAATGGCTGTACTCATTGCTGGTATCTTAATCCGATCTCAAAGATAAATACGCATAGTCTTTCTCTTTTAACATACTGCTTCAGAAGCACAATGGCATTTACTATTACCAGAGAAAGAATTCTGTTCTGGGGAACACTTAAGAATGAAAAATAGAAATAATCATTCAAGAGAAACTCAAATTTACTTTGGAAATGGCCCATTTTATTTCATCATAAAACTTGACCTCGGAGAATCCATGTGCCAACAGCCTGGGATGGCTAAGCTATAGTTTGGGAGTTTACTTCAGACCAAGGTAGGTGAGGACTAGAATCCCTGGATCTGGTGATGAGTCGCTTGAGACTTGGTCTTCTGAATTCCTTATCCATGATGGGAAGTCTCATACACCTACCTGGAATGTGCCTGGTAAAACTGCCCCAGAAGTAGAGCTCAACAGTCAGTAAACAAACCCCTAGAGCATCAAGAAGCCTGCTAGCCAAAAGCTTACATGCTGGGCATGTTTGATGCTGCTCTCCTCAGAACAGAACGAGCTCCATAAACCATTTTGATTTCCACATGACAGAGGAACAGAAAGCCATTGAGGGAATCAAAATGGCTACAAGCCACTAAGTTGTGGCCTCAGAGGAAAGACGAAATAAGGCCTAGCATGAATTGGGAAAGTAAATTTCCAGAAATTAGAGAGATACATTAACAGGGTTTACAGGATGTTTTGCAGCATTATTGTTAATACTGAGCTACAGCAGTGTTCATTTTTCTCCCAGATAGCTGAGGACAAGCTGGAGGTGGTGAAGGAATGGTCTGTAAAGATGATGGGAACACAGACCTCAGGCTTGTTTAGCTTTGCAGATTGAAGGCTGAGAGAGAATGTAATTGCCTTCTATAAATATTCCCAGGGGAGTAAGCATTATGGAGGCAGAAGAATTATTTAAACTAAAGGACATTGTTGGCATAAGAACAAACTAGTGTACTATTTAGGCAGAAAATTAAAGAGGAGTGTCCAGGAGGAAGATTCAGAACAATCAATATCAGCAACTGGAGGCAAGCAATCCAACTGAAGACCCAAGTGAAAAAGTTACCTCCCAGACCTCAGTTTCAACAGATACTGCAATTTTTAGCCATGTCTCAATAAGATGTTCATAGCTTCACAAAACCAAAGTGCTACTTTTAATGAAAAGCCTTAAAGCTTTCCAAATTCTTTTCTCCCATACAACTCAGTCAAAACAATTTCTAAATTTTTTCCCCCAAGCTGCAGTTTTTGATGAATAAATGATAAAATATGAGGGAAAGGCACAGGAACAGATACAGCTATAAAGAAGGGCATGTTGGCTTCAATACAACCAAAAGCTCTTTGTTCTCAGTAAATTTTCAAAACCCCTATTACAGACAATAGCTTCTGTCTGGACTTGGTGTGCAATAAAAAGAGATAAAAATAAAAATTAAGGGGGGTGGGTGGGAAAAGAGGAAAAAAAAATGACCCCTGCCTATTTACAGAACTCACATAACAGAATAAAATCATAAGTACTTGTTCAGTAACATCACAAATTCCAGTTGAAAATGCACATTTTATCCAATTTCTGAAGTACAATCTCTTCAAATTATTCTTTTTTTGTGTATGAGTTTTGTCCTTGGCGAGTGAAACTTGTTTCCTGCTTCAAACACCAGCTAATGCCCTTACACTTCATGGTGAATGTGAATTTCAAACCAGCATTCATCTTGTCCTTAAACACACCACTGAGTACGTGGTTTAACGAAAGCAAAGTCCTGACTGACATCTGAGTCCCTCTAGCTCCCAGTATGAGTCAGATCCATCCATCACCCAAGGGAGGCAGGGAAGAGAAGAGATTCCAGTTAGTATTTAAATCCAAATCGTCTCCTTCCTTCCTTGTGGCCTACACTTGAGATGAGTTTATTCAGTCACTTCTGAAAACATAGCTAAAGAACCTGCTTATATTTTAGCCCAATCTTGATCCAGGGTCCCCTTTTAAATTCAGGTAACCAACACTTTAACAAACTTCCTTAGACAATTTGGTATCTCCAAGGTGACACCATGTGTCTGCCTCCAGGACTAGGCTTCAGCAGGTCATTCTTGGAGAAGACAAAGCAGGCAAATGCTTTAGGAGACAGACTGCTAAGGGAAGGACAGAAGACCTGCCTTTAGGGAATTTGAAGGTGGCTGCTGCTGGGGAAAAGCTGTCACCACTCTCCATAGCAGTGGTCTCCAGAGCTCTTCCTCCATCTTTTCAACAAAAAGCTGGCTCTCCTGAGCTGGGCTGTCCCGTTCTGGAGCCAGCCCAGCAACCACAGCAGTGGTGGCAAAGCTCTGCCTCACACTCCTAAGAACCCCTAAAGAGGCTCATCACTCCTACTATGAACTTCCCACAACATACATAACCTGCCAAAGTACAGGTTCTCTGTAGGGTGACATGTAGAGTGCATACCATCACATTTTAATAGCCATAAAACTTTCAGGGAGTTATTTGCTTTCCACTTATTAATGTTAACACTGGCTTGATTTATTTAATCCTGCAAATGTTTATACTCCTGTGAAAGCAAATTATTCTATCTCAGGGCCAGCACATAGAGTAACACACCTAAGGAAACAAACTGGCCCTACTGAGCATATTTTTGTTCTTGGGGTTTTGTTTCAGTTGTAACTCAATGAATAAAATGTTCTGGGCCACACTGACTAATGGACAAAGAATGTATTAACCACTTCTCCAATAATCAATGATTCACCTCCCAGCCCTCACAAAGGACCTTCATAATCCATGCAGTGAGGAGCAAACTGCCCACAGCCCAAACCAAAGTTGCAGCAAAGTCCCACAGCAGACAACATGGGATAAGACTCCTTTAGACCATAAAAAATCATTCCACACCACTTAGTTGGCATTAGAGACCAATGTGGCACCACGTCACTCACTACAGGAACCTTACTGAACAGTTCTGGCCTCTGGGAGGTTTTAATGACCTTTTAAGAAAAAGGGCTTTGCTGCAGGGTTTCTTCCCAGTGCACTGAGCCTGAAGAACACGTGAGGACTGGACAGGCTGCACCATGCACATGAGGCTGTGGAACTGTGAACAGGTCTATGTCCCTCAGAGCATAAGGAAGGGTACAGGTAACAGTTCCAGGGGTCTGCACATTAGTATTCTGCCTGTTACCAAAAAGGTGAGATTCATATTTAATCACTCAGCTCTGGCATTTTAAAACATAGGTGTGTTTTAAACCTCTGATTTAGGGTGATAGTACCCAAACAAAACAAAAAACCAAACCCAAATCAACAAACCCAAACCCCAGCATGTGAATTTGGGCTGTTTACCAGAAGTATACCCATGTAAGATACACAGGCAAGTATTTTCTGGGTGGCATTGTAATTACATGAGGCAGACCTGGCTTTCAGAGGGATTTGATGCAGGGTTGTTTTGTATTCCAATTGCAATAGCTGAGTGCCATCCAAAACGCGCCTAAGCTGAAAGAAGCAGGAAAACAAAAGCATCTCCTTCGTCCCTGATGAATTCGACTTCGTTAGTTTTGGCAGCTTTTCAAAGATCAGAAAAAAATATTTGTTTGATCTTTCCCTTCTTTCCACTTAAGGTCAATGATTAAAACAGGATCAGCTCAGTGACTACACCTCCAGTTCACAGTCTGTTGGATAAACTTACTAAGTACCATTTTGACAGCTGTGGGGGAAAAATAGAAAGATACCAAGACATTTTCTAACAGCTTTACAGAATGGGGAAGAGTGTTGCTTTCTCAGGTACTTAAAAGCCTGGACCATGAGGCAGAACAATTCTGTTCTCATCTCTCTCTGCAACATACTTCTTGTCACCCAGGAAGTGTTGCACACTAAAATTTTCAGAGACATATGTCACAGGCTTGACACACAAACCAAACACAGAGCCCAGTAAGTAAAACCATCTGCAGAACAGCTTAGGATCAGAATGTTTCCCTGGTGGCAGGAATGCATGGAAAGAGGAAAAAAGGCTTCTTCATGAAATTAGCAACCAGTCTTGGCTAAAGAGTTGGACATGCTTACCATGCCATTACTCAAAGTGGGGGTTTGAAATGCACTGGGTTTTGAATTCTTCTTTGAATTGCTACTGCTGCTATTAAAAAGCCAAACAACTAAACAAAAAAAAAGCTAAATCCTAAAGATGTATGTTTAGATAATGTGAAGCTTGAAGAGAATATTCACCTGCTTGCAACCCTATTTGTGTAATTCTCTAGAAACACTTTAGCAGCCAGCACTAGGGACAGGGAAAACCATCCTGTCACCAACTTCAGAGATTTAAGGATTAGACTGAATCCTCTAAGACTCTTAAAACAAAAAGCCAAACAACTTTTCCTCTGCTCTTGTAATAGACTAATTCCATTTAGAAAATCTTCCTCAAAAGAAACATAATCTTCTATTCAGGGAAAAACAAAGTAATTAATAACAATGCATTACAGCAGTGGGAAATACTGCCCAGGTGGACCTTAGAGTGGTAATGTTTTGCTGGGTTCCTTACAGAGCCTTTCAGGGGGTAAAAAAGTATTGTCTCTTGTTCAAATACTGAACAATAATGAGCAATTCATTCAGTCTTATTAGAATTTCAAATACTTATCCCAGACCATCATCAGCCTCTGATAGAGAACCAATGTCTGTTTGGTAAAAGGGATC
The DNA here is from genome assembly GCA_022605575.1 of Laterallus jamaicensis coturniculus. Lineage (NCBI taxonomy): Eukaryota > Metazoa > Chordata > Aves > Gruiformes > Rallidae > Laterallus > Laterallus jamaicensis. The sequence goes on from JAKCOX010000020.1 coordinate 13,048,488, forward strand.
ATTTAAATTCTGATACAACTAAAAACACTGAATGATATTTTTTTTTTTTTTTTTTCATTTAAAAACTGAATTTCCACACTTGAGCTTTGGTTCAAATGTTGTGTACCAGTCTTGTGGAAGTATCTCCACAGAGGCAATGTTTCATTACACTTGTACCCAAACATGAGTGGAAGAGACTTCTTGGCTCACAAGGCTGATTTTAGACAACTGGTGGCAATCAAATGCTTGGAATAAACCCACCGATTTTCCACAGCGAATTCCCTAGCACCGTTCAGGTCTGGAAGGTGTTCAAACACAACAGTAGTTACAGAGTTTGCCTTCCACTGAGACACCAAGCTGATGCTGAAGGAGCCTGTAAAAGCATTCAACCCAGTCAGTGTTAATACTTCTTTTTCTTTCCTTTCTGAGATCTGTGCATTTGTTACAACAACAGGCTTTCAGCAACATTCAAGAACAACTAATTCAGCAAAGCTGATGTGAAAGAGCTCCTGCAGGTAGGTAATGAAGAGGCTGCACCTGCAAGTCATTGTGTTTTTTGCTCTTCAAGACTTTTGACCCAAGAAAAGCAGTTTATTAGTTATGGGAAAACATCCAAGGACATGATATATCTCATTTTGTTTGGGTTCTGTTGGCTTTCAGAGAATTCTCTGTTCAAACATTCAGCTTATATTAATTTAAATGATCTGAAGTACTGACTGCAGATTTGAGAAAAACATGTCCCAGCCTCAGAAGAGCCTTGTTTTGTTTGATACACAGCAGCACAGTAACTGTTTATATAGCTTTGTCAAAGTGAGAGTTTCATTGTATGAAGCATCAGCTCCAGTTTCAAATTAATGCCTCTAGCATGTAGTAAAGGTAGTTGAAATCTTTAGGGATATCTGGCAATGCTTCCAGAAATTGCTCCCGCTGCTTTGACCGCAGTGTCGATGTGATGGAGCAGCTTCCCATTTCACTCCTGTATTGAGGGAACTGTAGGACTTATTAGCATTTCTGATACTCTGCAAAAAGTGTTACATGCCAATTATCACTGCATTAGGAAAATAAACTTTATGAATACATCACAACAGGTATCCCTTTCACCAATCCCAAAGTTGTCTGCTTTCTAAACACAGAAAAATCCAACTCATCCCCATCTACAAGGAGCTCCATGGCTTGGATTGAATTGCAAGACACAGGAATTGGAATTTTCTGTGGATTAGTAGGGAAGAACCAGAGGGCAGGGCTGTCTCAGGCCAGTTTAAAACAATGAAGTTCTGCATCCTTACTGTATCTGCATACCTTACAGGGATGTCCAGTTCTCACCAAAAATAGAGACAATGTGGAAGGCACAGTGACACTTCAGAGTTTGCCCCTCTCTGTGAAGGGCTCATTTGAAAACACACAGAGATTTCCTGCTATTTTAATAATGTTGACAGAAACAACGACTGATAAAAAACCAGATACCTGCTGTAACTGATCCTGTACTTAACCTTTGTGTTCAGAAGAGAAAATGTGGAAAAGAATCAATGCAGAGAGCCTCTAATTAATTTTTTCCTCTTGTTAGGAAAACGGAGGTTAACACGGTAGCCAAGCAGAGCTCAAATTTCTAAGCACTTCTGTTTCCAAAGAGAAACTACAAGTACTTATCAAGCAGCAATCTCATTGAAAACCCTTCTATTATTTGGAGGATTTTAGAAGACTGCATTTTGCACACTGTAATACAGACAAATTAGTGAAAATATATGCAAATAATACTAATGTCCCCTAAAGATATTTTACGTTTTGTCACTGATTACATTTGTATATCTTTACGACTTCTTACATTCTACATAATTTCACTGAGATAAAACTAATTTCCCATCCAATTGATTTTTTTTTAAATCATAGGAAGCTATTAGTATTTGTATTTTTTAATCTTTATGGCTCACAGCCTTTAAATGACCATTTTTAAATTGCCGATTAGATGAAGACCACAGAATCCACTATAATGTGTCAAGAAAAGCTGTTAAAAAAAGGATAAAATAGTAACACTTATTCTTTGTGACCAAGTATCACATTTAGAGTGGGAAAAGTATCTTTCTTTACTCTTCCCTTTAAGAGCTACTAGAGGACAGGCTGGGAGATGTACCATACATGAATTACATCCTTGGCATTGCTGCTGTAGCCTTGCTGAACTGGCCTAAGATCATCAAGATGAAAAGCTTCAAGATTAACCACAAATTTTCTGGTTTCCACTTTCATGAATGAAGACCAGTGTCGAGTTAAGAAAGCAACAGTCAACATTACCACCCCACCTTTATGTTAAGTATAACTCCAGCTCCACATGAATCCCTGAGGTTGCCAGGATCTGCTGCCACACTCAGATTTCATTACTGTCTGGTTCCATCACTGGAATGGAACAAATACAGGTGCCTGGGCAAGCTTATTTTAACCTTCAGGTTTTATCTTCCCAAAGAATTTGGCAGTTCTGGAATGAAGGATGGCACAGGTAAGGAGAGACTTCAGTTTCCTGGCCCTTCTGTGTCCTTGGTTTGTTGCACAGTGGGGTGGAGAATGTTGGAGCTCCTCTTTTGCTGGATAAATGGAAGCTATTCACAAGGTCCCTGTAGCGGAACATTTAGGAAACATCACGGGCTCTTCATTAGTGCAAATGCCAATATACAGCTCAGCCACTAATGTAACAGAGTCAAAAACTTTTAGGAAGAAGGATGGAGAAAAAGGAGAGAATCAATTTTTTTCTTTTTAATTTCTGCTTCATTTAATTTCAACATTGAACATCTCTCATTTGTGAAGAGAATACTGAGTGAAAACCCCAGCACCAGGCTGTACACACAGATCAATCCAGCAAACTGCATGCTCATTTACACTCTGCTTGGAAGGTCTTTCCTGTGCTCAGAACTGCACAGGTGTCACTGGGGGTAAGCCCACACTCAGCATACCCTGTCTGTGAAACACACACAGGTTCTTCCTTCACCCACAGAATGTAAATGCAGAGTAGGACCAGCAAGGTCAATGTGAACAGAGAGTTTCAGACACAGCCTGCACGTTCAGGTTCAGCTTCCTGAGAGCTGGCGCTACCGGAGGGCGCAGCAGAAGTTACTCGGGAATCAAGCAGTGCTTGTTAAGACTGACCAAACTCACTCTTGTTCCCTCAAGGAAAATTATGGATGGCAGAGAGCTTTTCATCTCATCTAAAGACAGCGTTGCAATGTCAAGCCCTTTGAGGGCAAAGATAGGTAGAGAATGTGGATGATGAACTAAGATTTCACATCTTCCCAGACGCTGAACATTCAAGGGGTCTCACACTTTGTGCTGGGCCACTTGTGAGCAACACAGATCTTTGTGATAAATACATGGTGCCTACACCACTGAGCTGTGCTTGCCTTTTCATTTCATCCTCAGTCTTTGCTTGGAGGATATTGCTTCCCAAATTTTTAACCTTGCAGGTTTCTTTGGGCCAAATCGTAGTCACATTAGTAACATAACCAATGTCCTTCATGTCTTCTATAATTGAATTCTCCTGTTTGCAGACAGCTGGCAAAAGTTTTATGCAATGAAATGGTAGCTGAGCTGTGCAGAACAACTTTGGGAAGCCCCACACAACAAAGGATATATCTCTTCCTAGAAAATAGCTCTATTGATTTCTCTTGGCCAAGACAACCCCTGGAGTCTAGTTAAGTAAAATATTTTTCTTCAATAGTTGTCTATTTTTCTTTATGCTGTGTTTTAAATTGGGAGGGAGTGGGATTTGTATTTATCTAGGAACCATGTAGAAAATATGAAAAACAGGGATATAAATGAAGTATTTTTCCCTTAGAAAAACAACGTCCATGTAAAACATCCCATAAGTTCCCTTTTACTTGTGTTCCAGTGCAGAGGTTCCGCAAGTTTATTCCATGGCATGAATACAGAACTAATGCCAAAATATTTATCCAGCCCATAACTCACAGACCCATTTCAGCAGCTAATCACAATCATTCTTTTTGGATTGCTTTGACAATAAATTTGACAACAGCACCATAGAGCTCAAGAAAAAGAAACATTTTGCACATTCCTTGTTGGCTCAACTTCATTTTTCAAAAACCAAACAAATGAAAAATGTACACTGAGTGCTCTCTCCTGCATCTCTGTCCATCATACTAGTTTTTCCCCTGTTAAGAATGTGATCAGTGCTTTAAATCAGGGGAGAGTTTTAACATCAGAACACAGTGAAGGAGGACACTGTATTCGCAAGCAGTTGCATTGTGAAGCAGTGAGGGAAATTGCTTCTGAGTTTGGAACACACCAACAAAGCCCAAGCAACTGCTAATTTTTGTAAACCAGAATTAGTAGACTGATTATTCTCTAGTTTTATAATTAATCTAGTTAAATACACAAAGTACTCAAGACAATTCTGAAGAGATGTAAATATCTCTACAATTGCTGGCATAATGCCACTTAATGTAACATAAAGAAAAATCTATGCAACTCAGAGCACAGCTGAACCTCTGAATCAGGACAAATTTAACTACCCTTGTTTGAGACCTCAAACGATTCTAAGAAGTTACAAGCATCAACAAAATATCCTTTCCACTTAGAATTTTGTGGGTGGGTTTTTTGGGGGAGGCAGTGTTGCTGCTGCAGAACTTTAACACAAATGAGAAGTAACACAGAACTTTACCCATCATCACCAGCAGTACCCTATATAGAGCTGACATGCTCTCTGGAGCTGAATATGACTCCAGGTTCATATCTGTGTCTTGCTTCATTCTGCCTTAGAACAGAGGCTAAACAGTGCTGTTCTGCTCTCCAGAACAGAGAGACACCCCTTTAGCATCATCTCACTTTGGAACGCCTTAACTGATCCAGCCCACTGGACTATTCCTAGTCCAGGGATCAGGGAGCACCCATGGGACCCAGGATGCACAAAACAAGTGCAGCTTTGCCCTCTGCACTTTCTTTCTACCAAAGTCTCCCATGTGTCTTTTGTTGTGTCTGCTGTTAACTCATTTTGGATTAGACCTTGATCCCCTTACTGGGTACCTTTAGAAGAGGCTTCTGAAGATGAGGAAATATTTTGAGACCTCTCCCCATCCACTGAAAGATGCTGTAGAATGAGAATCTTGTCACTAGGAAACATTTAAAGAAATAACACAGTTACAGCTCCTAGCCTTAAGAAAAAGGAAAGAAAGAAAGGAGAGCCGTAGCTAAGCAAGATTTTCTTAACCTTGAGATTCCCCTCACCAAGCCATATGCTGCAGTTTCTCAAAGGGTATTGTTGCAGCATAGGGAGAACAATGAGTATTAGTTGAATAATCAGGATAGATTATCAAAATATATAAAATCAAAGTCTGTACCCTACAGCAAGTCATAAAGAAAAGCAGCCATCTGGAGCTTAAGAAATGTTTCTAGCTCTGTCAGTAAGACTTTATAATAAACACACAATATAAGCTGCTAATTAAAAAAGCTACAACTAAGCATTCTCCCTCTCTCCAGGGATATTTTTTTTCCCATACATGCTTTAACATTCAGAATTGTGATCTTCATAAAAAGATCTTTAAGCCTTTGGGGCTACAGGAGACTGACTACGGGGTCTTTCATTTCCCTTACTCACACCCCATACCTAGAACAACTCCAGATCAATAAGCACTGAATGTGTCCTCAGTCCTTGCCCAGTTCTTGTTTCCTTGATGATTTCAAGAACCTTCTACATGGCACTATGAAAACTAACAGAAGCAGAAAAGCAACTGGAAACTCAGACAAGGAGCACGACTGCAGGTTCCTGAACCAGGCATGTGCTTTCCTGAGGCTCTCAATCCCTGTGATACTAAGGAATGGAACAGCAAACAGCAAAGGAGCTTATTGATTGGACATAGAGGATAGCCAGAAAGAAAGCTACTGAATGGTAAATAAGCTAAATAAAATTTAAAAATAAAATAAAAATCTATAAAATTCTTTTCTGTTTTCATTTAGAATGGAGGGGAAAACGCATACTTTTTTAACCTGAGTGGAAAATTTTGCTTCTGCTATTACTGGTGATGCTGAAGTTTTGTATTTAACTTCTACTCAGGAATAGACTTTGAAGAACCATATAATCCTATGTAATACAAGCTTTTCTTGTTGCATTTAGAGCTTTCAGTATGAGCAATCACCTTCATAAAAATATACACAAAGAATCAGGCTAGCATCCTTGCTCTTCTGACTGATACTAAGCTTAGGAGCACCTAGCATGCTCTTCCAGCCAAGCTTCTTTTCACTACTTACCTAAAAAAATGTTTGCTTGCTTTCTTCACAGAAAAAAATTACATCAATATTTGCTTCCTATTCAGATTCCTGCTCTCCTTCACAAATATGTGTACCTCCAAGAGCTTCAAAGGTCTCTGCTTCTTCAGCTGCAGCATTTTAAAGCAGCCTGTGCTAGAACAACCTCCAGACAGAGCAGTCACTGCTTACATCAAGATCGGGACTCAACAGGCCTGAATAAGAAATCTGCATTTGGTCTGTGTCTAATCAGCAGGTTCCCCAGCCTGACAAGGTAACACAGGCAGGAGCAGCCAGTAACTGATTCACTGAAGACCGCAGATCAGGATTCTATACTGAGGTGGCAGACAGCTGCTGAAATACAGTTTTCAGAAGTCACTGGTTTAACAGCTGCCTTTTGTGTGCTTTCTCTTTCAAATACCCAATGATGCTCTTCCTAAACTCAATAGGAGAGGAAGAGATTTAATCATGATAGCAAATTGGACTATATATTCTTTCTAAATCAGAAAACTGACAAGGTTGCTGAAGGCATTTCAGACTTGGTTACTCCTTAGGCTCTGTTTATATACACGTGCTCAGGGAGGTGTGTCCTATACCCCACATGCAGAGCTTGCATTCCCACTGCATTCGTCTCAAAAGCACACTGGGACACAGCACAGAGCAGGGTCACCCTCCCACACCGTGGTCCAGCTTTAAGAAAGACCAACCATGGTGAACTGAACATGGAGGGGACGCAGAGATGCCTTTGTCCCCTCATCTACGTGCAACAGAGGATTACAAACCAGAGAGTAGCAGTAGCAGAGAGATATCTAGGACTGCTCAAAGCCATCTTAAAAGTGGCTTGCAGAGTTTTCCACCCTTCTACCAACAGACCTCAGCAGAGGAATTTTGAAGGGCCAGTTCTATACTTCCCAGCACATGCACAGAAAAGGAGGCATATAAATGTATGCTCCAGTCCTACATGAATTTATTCATACATATTTCTAGGTTGTTCTAACCCAGAAGGTGCACCCTCCCTCCTGGCTAACACACCAGCCATGTCCAGAATGGGACACAGAACAAGTAGGAGCCCTTCTCATAGTTAAATGTGGTAAACATTTGGTGCCATAAAAATTGCTGTTCCCAGAGTTTTCTGCAGATAAAGGTTCTCCATGATGTATTCAGGTTTCCAGTTCAGGCTCTAGTTTAAAAAAAAAAACCAACAAACTAAAACCCAACAAAAAACACCTACTTTGCTTCACATGATGAAAGGTGCCCTACTTACTGAGCAGACAAGTTACTTTTTGCTCTTTTGATTTCCTGCAGGCCAGGATGTACAGATGGCTTTTTGAGGGAAAAAAAAAAAAAAGAAGAAGAAGAGATGACACTGAAGTACAGAAGAGATTATCAGGGTCACTAGCTTGTACTCCTGGGGTCTGGTTGAAGGATTCCTGCTTCTTAAAACTGTGAGTAGCGAGAGATGACGGACTCATCACTCAATGAGAAGTGAGTTACGACTTTGCAGCATGAACTTCCTTGGCTGCTTTCCATTGCCTTGGCTCGTCAGGATGTGAAGGCTCATGGGAAAGAGCTGCTTTGATGTCTCCCTGAATTTTTCCGTGGAACATATTAGACATGAGGTATATCAGACACCAGTTCAAAGCATCTGGGTTAAATTCACAGTTGGTATTGATGATTTTCTGCACTGCTTCAGGTGGCATTTTAAGCAGGTTATTTAATGTGCTAATAAGCATATAACCAAGACTATCTGACTAGGAACAATAGGTATTTTGTAAAAAGATGTAGAACATGGAGTGACACTAAACTTGACAGATATTAGACTAAGATGCACGCAGAATTATCTAAGGACAGTTGAGTAGTGTGCTACCATCTTCATTATGCAAAGAAGACAACAGAAGTTGTGCTAACAATACAGAAATGTAGCAAGAGCTGCCAAAACACATGTCATGTGAGATGCAGGACATCAAACATCTGGCATAAAATGTCCTTGAACAAAGCAACTGCAATGCAATAAGGAGAAAAAATCCTTTCCAAAACCGGCACGGAAAGGCACCCTGTTCACCAGAACCAGCAAGGAACAAGCCACTGTCCTTGTAAGCAACTGATAAGCTCTGGCCCAAACACAGTAATCAGATGTATGTCTCATTTTGCTGACTTCATTGTGGATTAATTCAAAAAGGTTCCATGTATCTGCCTATATGAATATACCAACACAGTGAATGTCAGCACAGATCACAAAGACTGAGAACAAAACACCCTAAAACAGCCCAAAGAACCCTAAGGACGTTGCATTAGCAGAATCAAACACATCAGCAGAAATCCTGCTGCTGCAGCTTACTAACTGACCCTTCTCTTCTGGTTTGTGAAGTTCCACTAAAATACAAACTCCTTCTGTTTTTTCTATGCCACAGAAACACAGGCCCAAAAGAGAACTTCATGTGGGACACTGTGGGCCAAGTTCCGCTGTCAGTGTCAAAGTCAGTGATAAACTTCCCCTGGGCTTAGGGATGGGGAAATAGAAGCCCTGAAATAATACGAAGGGATAATAGATCTCTTTAAAAACAATAGTGTAACTTTCACTTGCAAAGCAGACAGCTTCCAAGAGAGGCATTGATGTTGAAAGCAGAATACAGTGTTTAAACATTTCTCTGTGTAACTGGAGCCTTAGACAGAACTGCTACATCTCTCCAGAAGGTGGGAGGGGGGGGTTTCATTCTTTCTTCATCTGAAAGGTGATTTCATGCTTCAGGAAGTAAAGAAAGTTTGTGCATTGACAATATAAATGCAGATGCCTCCCATAATGATTGACACCAGAGGTCGTGCAAGTGGAGTTTCATTTCTACTCTCAGTAGATCATGCAGCCAAGCGAATTAACGTCTCCTTAGGAATTAGAAAGTCAAAGTTTTGACAGCTGTGCCTTCCCCCCCCTTCAGTTCAGAAGGCCTCCTTGAGGTCTGATCTGCTCCTCACAATTATCTTTTTTAATAGACAATATGAAAGCTGGTGACACTCAAAGTGTACTGTCAGACAGAGGCAAATATCTTTCCCTGCAAAGGACAGAAGTGGCAATGAAAGCAACTGACTATTACGTGCAGCAAGCAGTGCAACACTGTCACAGAGAAGTATTAATTTCATAGAGCTGTCGGAAATCTGTCTCCGTCCCAACCCTAAATGTACATCTTAGAATGAGAGACCTTTTCTAGCTTTTATCTGGAAGAATAATGCTGTTCATGTAGAAGATAAGCAAAATATATTCCTAACAAGTTGCTTTAGCAATTTGTGCTCTCTTACCAAAGAAGGAATTTTCCAGTACAATAGAAAAGCTATTGAGTTACAACCCAAATATTGTGACAAACAGTAAAAACTGCAGCTCAGCATTTTCCCCTGCTGTGTATACTCAGGCAGTTGCCTAACTTCTTGAATAAAAGTATACAAAATATGGCACAGTGCTGGAATATCAGTAGGGTAACAGTAACTCTTCTGTGGGGTTTCTTTGCCTGATGGCAGGTTGATTTGGCCCTTGCAGTCAATTCTGTAAAAATTGAAGTAAAATTATATATTATTCAGCCAGCTTCATTTAAAAAACCCCAATTAATTACTTAACCTTTCCCAGTATGTGATGCTGATTACAAAGAGAAAGTCTACACAGAGAAAAGGCAGAGCTGCTTAGAAAGAACATTCAAGTGACCAGACATTTATCCGATACACGATCCCCTATCTCACTCCTCAGCTTCATTCACTGCCACTTCCTGACCAACACTGTTCAGGAGCTACACAGTGCAAGAGAGAACAAGATACAGCTCAATTGTGCTGGTGTCCCTCCTCAATTTAGGGGATTATATACTACCCCACGGCAGGTAATGCTGACTGCTTTCAAAGGTAATTTCTTGATGGTGAAGACAGAGCAAACTTGGACTTTGACAGCAGGAAATCACCACAGCAAATAGACTAGAATGGTCTCCAGCAGGAATTGTAAGCGTGTAGCATTGCTCACTGGGTAACTTCTTACCCAGTCTGACACTTGGTACATCACTGGCTCCCAAGCATTTGAGCTAATATGATTGAGACTCTTGCTACAATGAAGCTGCAGTGACCTACCCCACTGAGGATCTGATCCTGTTTGCCTCCTGGACAGTGTCCAAGAGTTCCAGTGGCCTATCTGGGAACTCTCCAAACATTTGTGTCCCTGGATAGAATATAAATAGTCAAGAAGGAACATAAAAACATTCTCCCAAAGCCAATTTGGAAATACTTCTTAAGACACTCTTGAAGCACTGATCACTGTCCAGCTGAACTAGACAGCAGACTTCTCAAAGATGTCATTCTCTCAAAGATAAAAACATCCTCCATTTCACACTGACGAGGATTCTTGGTTAGTGAGATGATAGATAATGATTTGACAGATCTCTATTTTTACTGCATTTCTCCCCTTCTCCTGGAACTTTTTCTCTTGCTCCTTTCAATCAGACATTATTTGAAGCCTATATATGCCATGTTCAACAGGACACCCACCTTTCAGCTGGGGTATAAGTTTGTATGATGAAAGGAGCAGTATTAGCCTGACTGAGGATGTGACCATATACATGCAGAGGCAGACTGTGGGAGATCGAGTTTCTCTTCCAACTTTTCTGAACTTTTCAATGACTTCTCTTTGCAGCAGTGATTTTCCACATGAAAGGCACAAGATTTGGTGCTGTGTCCCTTGAAGCTTACCAGAGAAAACAAAACAGGCATATAATTGTCATACCTGAAAAAGGAAGAACAGAATTTTGCACTATTTGGTACTTCTAACACTGGTCAGAGGAACTGACCTACAAACAAGCTCAGTACAGTACCTAGAGCCACGGCCACGGGAAGTGTTTTCAGTAACAGCATTCACTGTGCGAGCCATGAAGAGCCAGTCCCAAACCAAGGACCATCAGACCTTTATTCAGGGACCAGCTGACCAGCCCAACTCAGGGGCCCAGATCTTCACAACAGAATCCAAACTGGATCCTTCTTTAGAGTATCACATAGATAGCTGGTACTTCTACTTATGCAGGCAAAGAGATGTTGTTTATCTATGTGATGTATGTATATCTTCTACACTTTTGTCTTCAGGGAGGATGGTCGGGGCCAGGAGGAACAAAGCAAAAATAAAAGGAAACAAAATGGCTCTATAAAACACTCTACAGGAAAAAAAAATTGACCAGGATTAACCTCCCCAAATCATCAGCCTCCACTGCAGCTGAACACCCTGTGTCTGAACAATAAAACCAGTAAATGTTATTTATGTGTATAATATTGATCCCTCCATCCTGTAAAATCTTAGAGCCCCTCACAAGCACTAGGCACAGAAACCCATGGATCACAGCAGCCACGGAAACAATGTAACAATTCCCAGCAGCTGAAGGCATTACTAAACCAAAACACCAAATTATCACTTTTAGGGAATTGACAAAAGCACCGAGCCAGGGAATCAGCTAAAAACTTTCTAACTCTGATGTCATTTTTTTCCCTTTTCCTTCTTTCATGTTCCTCTCCTTTGTTCCTCATTAACAGTCTTCAGTAAGATTCAAAATCAGACTCTGCTCCTTTGGTTTTCCCAGGGCACAAATAGAGAACATGATTGATGTCCCGATCACTTGCTTATAGCAAAATACTAACCTTCTGTCTTGCTAATTTTGATCTGAGATGGAAAAAACCCAAATTATTAACTCCTTCCTTTCCTTTTTGTCCTGGTTCTATTAAAGATGCCTCAGATTCCATGTCAGAGGAAGGAAGAAAGGAAGGAGATACAAAAGAGGGTGCTAGTTCACTGAAAAAAACAGCAACAGAGTTGAGGAAAGGTGGCTCAACAGGTAATAGAGCTGCTGTAATAAAGCCACTTAAAGTCACAGCAACTGCAAAGTCTGCAAGGGCAACACCACTTGGGTATCAGCTACTGAGCTTTGCACAGAAGCATTTCAGCAGGTCCTTCTTGGCAGCAATGTCCTATGGGCAATTGTATAGATTTCCTTGCAAACTCTGTAGAAGCCCCTCAGTTGAAAGTGTTTTGGAGTTGGAAAATGCTTTAGGCTCTGACAGGGAAAATTGTCATCAAAGGGTATGCCAGCATCTCATTGGTGCCACAGGCTAAAGGAGGCCAGCAAAGCTGCAGGTTCATTCAGGAGACATGAAGAATAAAGGAGCTTATGAGAGCAGGAACCTGTGTCAATAATTAGACTGTTACTCATCATTCCTGTGCTCAAACACACTCTATAATCATCCATATTTGGCAGGCATCCATTTTTCACTATGATGGGATGGATTCTCCTCAAAGATTCAAGAAGTGAATGGAAGAAGAAAAACCCTACCACCAGTTAAATCCTTCAATTTATTTTTTTTCCTCCCCAACAGACTTTAGGAAAGACCAGAGACTGAAGAGGGAAGGAGTAATAGCCACGAGCAGATTCGTGTTCCCATATTCTTGCAAGATGCAAGATGACCGGGGGAATGTAGGTATTAGATATGGAATATACCCACCTTCCAAAATCCAGGTGGATATTTTCCCCTGGATAGTTTTGCAGTCTGCATTTAAGAAGCTTTTAGCTGAGCTTCCCCCATGTTTTGTACGTCTCCAACCTCACACAGCCACCATGTGGAGACTCATGTCTGACAGTAGAGCTGGAGATGCCATCACCAGACACTTGTCCCTTTTCTTTTTTCCTCCTTTTTATATGACTGAGCCACTGAGACTCTGAAACAAGCTTTTATTGCAGCACAGTGAAACCTAGTGACAGATGGTAATAATCACTTAGAAATAAATCTCCTTTATGCAACCAGCTTTTACATTCATTGAACAAATCAGTAAATCTACAATATATTTGTGTGTTGTGCAATGCAGAAGCAGCACTGCAGGGCATCTTTCTTAAGAGGCTAATGTTCACTTACCTATCATTACCCTTAGAGACAATGGGCAAAGTCTCAGTCCTTACAAAGTCAATGACAAAACTTCACTCCTCTTTCAGTGACGACCAGGATTTCACCTAAAAAACCCACCCAGCATCGATAATATTGAATTAAAATATATATTAAAATACCTCAAACTCTGAGGAGGTGCAGCTCATGACCTAATCATTGTGACTAGAGCTGTAAAATGGACCGGCATAGAACAATGTAAACCTCTCAGGGTATACTAGTTGTATCACCAGTGACTACCTGTGATGTTGCATATGTACCTGGGTATGACAAGCTTTCTTGCAACTTATTAAACTCTACAGCACAAGGTGTGTGGAGAGGAAGTCAGTGTATTTCAAGTTATCCAGATCAGACTTAGGAATCGCCTTACAGATGAATTAATGGAATAACCCTGAAGACACACGCCCTGTCTGGAAACTAGGTCTAGCTAAAATACAGCACATTTCAGCAGCCAAATGTAAGTGGCTCTATGAAGAGGGAGTAATTTTCTTTATTTTGCAGGTGGTGACACTGGGGTTAAAAAAAGGCATTTCAAGAGAAGCAACAGGACAAACTCCTGACTCCTCTCTGCTGGGCCACATGATATTTAATGACCATACGCTCCTAGAAGTGGGTATTTGCTGCCTTTTGTCTCTAGCAGGACTGCCATGGACTGAGGCAATCTTCTCCTTCCTTTCCACATGATGAAAACAAGATAACAGAAACAAAAATAGACTAATGAGGTAAAAGATAAGACATCTAAATCAAGACACTAGTGTAATTAATGTTTTTCATATCTCCCTCTCAGTCCCCACACGATTTCCTGGATGTTATGGAAAGTAATACAGGTGAGAAAATGTTTCATCCTAAAATATTAGGAATTAAGGTCATTATTACCTCATTATTTAAAAAACAAGTTACAAAGCTATATTGGCACTTCTTACCATTGAGAAGTTGCATTATCTTATCCTACAGAGGGAACCCTCACTTAAAGCTGAAAAAATACTGCTATTACAACTATCACCTTCTGCTGCAAATAGTGACACAGTCTGGTATCATGAGGACTTTACTAGTCTGCTTTCAGGAGCAAAAACCTGTAGGCAAGCACTGTAAAGATACTAATATGGGAAGTACTTGTGAGGTGAAAACTGTCTTTAGAACCCAAGTCACTGGGACAGGGACCACCTTGTTTGATTCAGTATTGTTCAATCCTTCAGCAGGGAAGCCTGCTGGGTACCTCTGCCAGCGCCTAATGTCACAAGAACAATCAATAAAAAAGGCAAAAGGAGAAGATAATTAAAGATTTCACTAAGTGCAAGAAAGTCTCTGTGGAGTGTGATCTCTTACATTGCTTTGTACCCTCTCAGGGGAAGAGATGAAAGGCCCAGTGCCCAAAGCATTTCAAGGTAGTCTACATAAAGCATGAGAAAGGGACAGGGAGTAAGTCAGTGCAGACAAAAACCAAAGCCCAAAACAACAATGTCTAAGGATAAGGTGAAAGTGAAAAGTCTGTTCCCACAGTCCAGAGTCCAGCAAGAAGACGATGCAGCCAACTGAAACACACAAAGAAAATAAACTCAGCTAAACTGATAAAGCCAAAGCTGGGGTAAAGCAGTTTTTGCAACAACAAACACTGTGTCCTCCTTCCCTCTGTGAAACTAAAAGCCTGTCAATACCTAATGATATATGAATGCACAGGCATTTACCCACACTTCACACTTTCCTACATGCATGCAGCACTGATGGCAACACAAGCAATGTGCATCTCAATCCACCAGCAAGCAGCTAAAGGAAGATGCTACTATCCCTGGCATGACCCACAGGTTTTCTTCCATTCCTGAAGTGTCTCTCCTTCCTCCCCCTTTGCTTTGCTAACCCTGCTATGGTGTACATCACTCAGGCAATGGGGTTTATATGTATAGGGCAATGTGTCTTTACTATCAAAACTGGTGAAAGAATCAAAAATATTCTGGATGAAAATCTCTAATCCCTTGAAAACAGAAGCAGGAGGGAAATATCTTTAAAAACATAGGATAAAATTGCCAGGGAGTTTTCCTTAATTCCCCACATCTATGATTCTGTAGTACTGTCTTTGAAACAGTTTGTTTGCAAGAGGGTAACAATCCTGTCAAAAATTATTCTCCCTTCACAAGTTTTCTGTGTATTTTACCAGAAGATCCACTCTGCTCTTTCAAGGAGCATTCAGAAACCACGTAGTCACTTCAAAAAATGTTTTAAAAACAATTATACCCTGTAAGCAGCCAGTAGCTAAATTTCTAACTCAGCCCCCTGGCACTTTTACATACTACCATGCAGTCTTTTTTAAAAAATAGCAATAAAAACCCAGTAGGGCATATTTTAAGGAGGCACATACTCTATTGCAGGTCCTGTTTATTTCAAAGCCTCCAGTATAAGGTCAAAACAGTGTTTGAAAGAGAATGATAGATGGGGCTCTGGACTGGAGCATGAGATGTCAATTCTGTCCCGCCTCTGGCGTTAACCAACTCACAGTGTTCCAACAAAGGGGAAAATACACCCAAACAAGCCTCACAAAGCACCTATAGAATAGTGCAGTGAGGGATGTGCAAAGAGGAAAAGTTCTTCCCTGGCCTCTGAGACAAGCAGCTTATATCCTCAAGCGTGACATTCCGTGGCCCTTTTTTAGCTTGCATAGCCACAAACTGCATAGTTGTCCATAAAACCAGTCTGGACATACAATGGAAAATCCTATAGCAATTCCTAAAATAATGGGGGTTCAGCAGAGGCTTAATGGGATTTCAAAAGTATTTCTGTTTAAATAGAGCTGAAATGAAAGTACGTTAAATATAACGAGCTCACTGCATGGCTTGGTGGTTGTATTTTTTACTTAATTAAAGGTGCAATCCTGCTACGTGCTACACACTGACCTCAGGCTCAGTCCATTCTTAATCCTAACTTGCTAACAAAGGTGTATGTATGTTTAGTGCAGCCAGGTCAGAAAGATCAGCATCATGTGGGACTGAACCCTAGGAAACTTGCTTGGACTATTGTGTTTGTTTCTGCCCAGCTTGAAACAAAACCCTACAAGAAAAGGCCCAATTCATAGGGGATAGAACAGAAGCCTATGGAAATATATATAAAATGCAAGGATCATGACATGTTGGTGGGTCTTAAGTATGTATCACATCAAAAGAGATGATCTCCTCCAAAAGTCTGTCTGACAAAGCTGCCGCAACTAAAAAAGGCTTCCAGGAGTCTTTGAGGCAGAGGAGTTCATCAGGGTGCACAAGAGCCCAAGGCACTGGTTAGCAGTTATTCAACCATAGCTAATAAAATATTAGGTGCATATATGAATGTAGCTAGACTCTAGGAACCCTCATCCAACTCTGTAGTGTAAAACTCAGCCGTGCTGCTCCTTAAACCTACAGCTGAACTTCCTTGTGTCAGATCTGCCCAGATGGAGGTCAGCCTCCATGTAAGCAGAGCAGAGCACCTCAGCCTCCCCATATGCAGATCACACTAGACAATCATCAGATGAACAGTTTGGAGACTACACCATCGGATTTCTTTTCCCCCCCAAACAATTCCTAACTACGAAGCCACAGATGCACATTCTCTTTTCTGCTGCTTCTTTTCCTACTGCTGTTCTTCATCGAGAGAGTGAAGAACACCTTTCTCCACCTCAGCAGAAAAGGCCTCATTTAAAGGAGCTCCCCTAAGGCTGAAAGAAGAGGGTTTGAGCTCTGACAGGCTGTTACAGGCAGTAAGTATGGCTAGCTCTTTCCTTAAGTTTACAGTGTGGCAGCAATTGGGATTAAAAGGCAAGAGTAAGTCCTGCTGAGTTGTTTGGAAGGTTTGTTCTTCAGTCTTGTGACAAAGAAAAGGTTTCAGAGGAAGAACCTCAGGTGGACAGCAGTGCTACCCTGCAGAGCAAGACTCACTCAGTACTCATCTTTAGGATCTCATGGGGAGGGTCTATGCTCCTTAGCACTATGAAGGGAACCGCTCACACATCCAAGGGTCAGGCACCTCCAGTGATCTCACCCAAAGGCAGGAATTTACAGAATTCTCTTTTCTTCTTGAAGTGTAATTGCTGGGAGCATTCCCAGCCCGCCCTAACTAAGCACAGAAGGCAAATGGCATTGCAAGCTGTGTATGTCTTTGCACTGCAGAGGAGCAACAAGCAGACTGGCAAGTTTTTCCTATGTGATCTTGAAATGGACTAACATTGATGCCACATGCATTATGCAGAAGTGGATGGATTGATTAGTGGGTCACACACTTCCAAAGACCCATTATACAGCTTCCTTTAAATAATTCAGAACAGGATAATGTACTACTACAGCAAAACTAACCAGGATCCTCTCGCTACTTAGAAGATTCACTGTGTACTTCACTGCAAAAGGAAAGGCTAAGCAGGTTCTCACTGCCTTTGGGGCATTGCCCTCAGTTTCACAGGCACCATCATATTCCTTCAGACACATCCCCATACAGCCCTGCCAAGCGTTGGCTTCCCAGTGCCGTGGCTTTACTCAGTACGGCCTCTTTGCTTCCTCATGGATTTGGCAGCCATTCATTTGCTAGTCTGAGCAGGCAGTGCAAGGATTTGTTTTTCTAAGCACTTCCCAAAGATTCAGGGTTAGGTTTTGTGCTTTATTTCTTGGCAATAGCACTCCACATCCCAAAAAAAAACCAAGCACTTGACAACAGAGAAAATATTTCAGTTTGCTATTTTTTTAACCAGAGCCAACCATCAAGCCCTGAGCAGTTATGTTCTAATTCAGCTACTCACATAGTGTCCTTTTCACCATCAGGTTTGCTAAAAGGTTCAAGTGTTGCCAAGTTTTAAGCAGGGTATGTAGCAGCCCAAGGAACCGCACTATTTAAAGCTTAGAAGACAGAGCTATTACCCAGCACCTTCCTGACGCCAGGAGGTTTGAGGAAGCCAGTACACATGAAAAAGTGACCCCACTTGTCACTTCAGCAACATTTTTATGAAGGCACAAAATTGAACAGCACATTCTGCATCTTTCTAAAAGCTATTTAGAGGCAGGCTAAATAAGTACTGCCATTTTTAAAGGTAATTCCTTCAGAAACACAGGCTGTGTTTTGAAAGAATCCATCTAGCTATAAAAGGACAAGAACAATGAATCACCTGCATTTCACTAACCAACAGGTCCCAAAGCACAACAGGAAAGCAAAATTACGTGGGTACACCTTACATCTAAAGAGACTAATGTGACCTCTCTTAGCTAACAAGATTTGGAGGGATTGAAAAGACTTGCTGTATTTTAGAAGATATATGTCAATGTTGAGAAGAGTTGGCTTCTGTCTTTCACTTCTATTTCTCAGTGAGCTTTTTTTGAACTTACTGTGTATCAGTGTTTCTCATCACCTCCTAATCAGATTGTTATCACCTGATACAGAAATAAAATACCAGGAGAAATCAATAGTCAGAGCATAGGGTGAGGTAGGGGCCAGCCCTGGATAAGTGATACCTTGGCCTTATTTGTATCATGGCATGAGATCAACTTCAAGCAATGAATACAAAGAGTCAAAAAATGGACTCATAAGGGAAAAACTATTTGATTTAATTCAATTCAGCTGAGCAAGTTGCATTAATTGCTTTAATAACTACAACTGGCTGAAGTTTCCAATTTCCCAACACTACTTTGAAAGTCCAGGAAAAAAGGCCAAATAAATTGTTTGGATGGTTTTGGACAACTTTCTCTCTATTTCTCATCCAGCTCTGCAGAACATAATACTTAAATGACAGCTGATCTTTTTCCTTTCTTTTAATAAATCAAGTGCAAAGATACACATGGCTGGAGTCTGTACGGGTCACCCTTTCCTCTGGGGACTTTTATGCATGTGTAATAACCTGTGAGTAAAGCATTTCCCATGGCTGGGAAACATACAAAGGAGACTTCCAAGGTTCCACCAGATTCTATTTTCATGAAGCACGTATGAACTTACATACCTTGGACATGTTCACCATTCCATCAAATGTGGCTGAAACCAATGCCTAGGTTCAAAAGTGATGAGGCAAGGGGTTAAGCCTCTCCCATACACACTCAGAACATGATGTAATCACATTTCCTTAAGGATACACCAAAGACCGACTTTACAATTACATCGCATGTATAACAACTGCCTGCATCAGCCGTAGGAGACTCCTGAGACCTGATGGGGGTTTTCTGCAGCACCACTGAAACAGCTTTTCCCAAACACAGTTGTGCTGAAAGCATTTTCATTACTAACCCCGAGCAATCTGTTGTTAATATGCACTGCTGCAAGGAGACAGCTTCCTAAGGGACTGCATTTAACTGTAACAGCAACACACCCGTGAGAGAGCACGCTGAAGACTATCTCACAAGTTGCTTCACCGAAGCATTTCCAAGATGTTCTTTTCATCTAGTTTTGGGGTCTTTTCTGAAGAAGAAAGCTCTTTTCAACACAAAAAAAATAAACATAACCCCACCTCTCTGCCTGCCTGCTTTGTCTCACCAGTGACAACAAACCTGAGCAGCCACAGGCCATGGCTGTTTTGTGTTTACTCTTACAGAACGACATCGCTGCAAACGGCAGACACACAGCACTCAATCAATAATTCCTCCTCTTCCTTTTTAAAATTTTGCCTTGAATTTGCACTCATAATTACACCATCCACTTCAACAGCTGTTTTGCTCCTGTACTCTGCAAGGGTTCTCATTGTTCAGCAGGAGAACAAGGGACAGAGCACCCTCACTGTGCCACAGTGGGATCGGGTTCACAGTGAAATTAGATTTGCCCGTTATCCTCCCGCTCCCCTCTGTGCTATGATGCATGTGCTCATTTCCACAATGCAAAAGGCAGCTCTCCCTGCATGGAAATCAGTTTGATTGTAGGACTTTACAGACTCGTGCTGGAGGACTTAAACTTTTTACAGATCAGAAGTGTGAGCCAATTCAAAACTCCCCTCTGTTTCCCTTCTACTTAACCCTTGGTGTCCGCCTGCATATGGACGTGCCCATTTCCAGGTGAAGAAGCTTCAGCTCAAGACTGCTCATGCTGCCAGAGGCTCAGGATGCAACAGTATAATTCCTCAGGCTTCTTCATTTCAAAATGAATTTTTGTTTAGAAAACTGTTAAGTATAGAAAAAAAAACAACTCAGGACTTAATAAAATCCTGCTATGGAAAGAAAACATTCAGTTGACCAGGAGCAATTGTTTTGCTATTTCCAGTCTAAGAAGAATAAAACCTTCAGTTGTTTGAGGCCTTTTTGTCCTACGTACAGGCTGGGTTTTTTTCAGGAATTTTCCCAAAACACAAAAATGGATTCCCATCCCCTCTGAAATATCACCTTTTCTGTATTTTTAAAGTTAAGCAGGTGCATAAAGCTGATTGATTTCCAACATGACCTGAGCACAGGCAGAATGCCTTGACGAAATGCACCCAAAATGCTTTCTTACAAGCATCCTGTGATTATGGAGTACACAGGCTAAATCACAGTGAAATGACTGATGAACAAGTTAGCTACCAGCTTTACAAAGAAAAACAAAAGGTCAGTGTGAATTCCAGAGGCCTTTTATGAACTGTAATTAATTATGTGTTACTTGATTCTGGTTACTTTCGGGAAACTGAATGCTACAGTGCCCATAATCACATATTTCATGTCATTCACCTTTTAATTAAACTGCTCCTCTTGTAAGGGTACTGTTTTCTGCCCTCTGATCTCAGCTTCTCTACTCTCCAACCAACCATCCCATGTGCTGTTCTGTGCAGCTATACACAGGGAAAAGATGATGCCACTTCCCAAAGCGTATTTGGTATTTTGACATTGGATGAAAAGCCAGTGTTTGGAAACTCAGCCTCAGAGGGAACAGAGTCCCAGGTGTGGGCAACTTCAACCGAAGTTTTTCAGCCAACTCTAATACAAAACACAGCTGGACTTCTCCTTTGCTGTCAGCAGGAAGTGATAATCAAAATCTGAGCTGACAGAAACCTGTCAGGCAAATGAGAGAGAAAGATGGGGAGTTTAAGCTCATTAACCTCAGTGGTTCATGGAATAAATTCGGGTAAGACAACAGAACTAGCAACTTGTTGTGAGTAGTCAGCTTTTGAAATCAGTGATTGCAGTCACATCCATAGCTGGTTCACAGCCTAAAAATGCAAGCTCTAAGTCAGACCTTCCAATCCTACCATATCCCTCCCAATTGTTATTTGTGTTGCCAGCAATCAAAATGAAATCATGACTCAGTTCAACTGTTGTGGTGTCTGCCATTGGACTATCCTCCCAAGGACACCAATAACCTGATTTAAGAATGCAAGCCTCTCCTTTCCTTACTTCTTTGAATAAAGAAAAGTCCCACTGGAGAGCAGGAGGATGATGAAGACATGAGAGAGTTGAACGATCACTTAGACATACAAAGAGGTGTTCACAATTGAGGTGCTATACGGGAGGCTTGATTTTCATCCTATACCAGTAAAGGATATTGTTTCATGTTTTAAACAGGAGTCATCTTTCATATTAGCAGGGAGCTTCCAGGCAGATGACAGATGGAGCAAGTCTATGCAGTGGGGTGCTACGTAGAATTTGGGCAGCATGTCCAATGTTTGGTGGCATGTCCAACAATCACCAAAATCCACTGGCTTCATTTCCCACTGCAAACTGGCCTCATGGTGAGGAGATCCCCGTTCCCTGCAAGACCCCTTGGCAGCACTTAAGGGTCATGTAGTGCTGAAGTCTGCAGCTCCGGCCCAGTTATGGTTTTGAGACACTTTATTCAGCTGTGTCAAAGGCTGATGCTAGAGGAGAAAAGCCAGTTAGCTGGTAGAGGCCCATTACAGTTAAGGAGAAAAATAGCACTGTGGGAACAGTGCCAGCAGAGGAGATTGGTGCTCATACAGATTTGGCCTGAGAATGTCAAGTAGTTTCTCTCACCTCCCCATCTAGAATGTTGAAATGAGTGTTACCAGAATTAAAGGGATGCTGTGAAGCTAAATCTGCACAGGTTCTAAAGCACTTAGAGGTCTTCAGCTGGAAGGCATGGCAGAAATGAAACACTTTTTTATTATTTTTCTCACCCACTCAAAGAAATATCTGGGAGGAAAGTCAACATTTTATAGAACTTATAAAAATACGAGAAACCTGACTCATTTCCCATTCAGGTCAAAAGGGCATTTTCCACTGCCTGCCATGTGAGCAAGATTTGGACTAAGAGGCCTGTAAGGATTCCTTATAAACAAGGTCCTTAAGGCAGCTTCCAAATAGGTGGCTGCTGGTTGCTTTGGCTCTCACCCATCTTTCACCATGGAGACAAGAGGAGGAGGAAGATAATGAATCTGTCCAGAGATAAATGTCCACATACTAATTTATTTGCTGCAGTTAACACCAAGAGCAAGAACGACTGGTGATTTTGTGGACTGAATTTTGTGGGCTCCTCAAGTAGAACTGGAAAGACAACACAGGCTCATCTCTGTCTACAAAGAAGCTCCACGGCTCCACAGAGATGAACACTTCAAATCAATTCTCCACAGTATCTTCAAGTACCATACTTGCACCTCATGGTACTTAATTGTTTTAACTCACTTTAGCTGATTTCAGAAGTCTGGTGAACTGGAGGATATGTTTACATTTCAGATGCAAGTTTATTTCCCAAACATTGTTCTGCCAGCACTGGAAACAGAAGCCCTGCTTTCTGGAAGGAGGCCAACCTCTCAGTACTTGAACTCCATTCACAAAGTGCTAAAGGAAGTTCAGCCACTGCATATATTTGCTTTGAATAGCTTTGCTGCTGTTTCAGCTGGGAAAGACTCTACACGATTTGAGTATATATCAAATTAACATAGTCTGCATTGTCCCGAAAAGATACCACTGCCCTGTCACACGCATTGTTCTGCTGCATTACCTAGGGAGCTTTTCTGCCTGAAGAAATATTCCTGCCTCCTACTTAGCTCCTACTTTAGCTAACACTAAAAATACCACTAGTTGTTATAATGGTATTAATTATTCCTTCTTCACCTCCATTGTTCACCTACTGATACGACAAAGCAGCATCTCAGCACAGAACACCTATGCAGAATGGGATCCTCCAGGGTTCTCCAAACACCTCCCCAACATAACAATGTCAGAACAGCTACCCTGGATCACACCAAAAGCCCACCTGGCTCTGTTCCCTGAGACAGGGTGGGCGAAACATGACAGGCAGCACTCAAGGAAGGCCCAGCCAGGGGCAGAAAAGCAGAATAGGCAGCTAGCATCAATCATCTCTGGGGGGAGCAGCAGAGCCAAGGCTGGAGAAGGAGGTGAATGAGTTGGGACATTTACATGCTGCAGGATGACCCCATGCCAACATGCTGTCATGTAGTGGGAGTAGTGCTGAGAAGTGCTCCTTGTCCCAGAAAACACCAACCTCACAGGGACACTGACCCAGCAGGTACAGGCCACACAGCAGGGAGAAAGCACAGCTTCCACCTCCTGGGTGCAGACAAGCAGAACTATTCCTCCTCAGAAATTGTGGAGGTGACCAGCACCAGCTCATCAAACCCAAAGACTTCCCACCACTTCACCTCCTCTCCTTCCCTCTCCCATTACCTTGCTCGGATGTAACACTATTGCTCAGTGTTGCTCATATAGTATTTTTGGTAAATAATTACCATTTTTAAAAGTCACTAATAGCAAGAGGCTTGGAAAGAGAAAAAATCCAGGGTAAGCATGCAATGCTGTTTGCATGGACTACTGCCTAGTCTTGAAAAGCAGCAGCTCAGCAGCAGAATCTCTGATCTTAGGAGCTCTTTCATTCATGAATTTACTCAGTCTCATCTCAGTCCTGTGCAGGCACCTACATACAGCTTAGAATAAGTCTGTGTGACTAGTCATGATACATGGAAGCTCAGTAGCAGGCTTTTTTTTAAAAAAAAAAAATCCCCTCTGCACTCTGAACTAGGCAAAATGTCCCACTCAGGTGTCCCTTCACCAGGGGGAGCCACATGGAGATCATCACCACCCAACACAGCATGGCCATATCCACGGGCTGGTTCCCTTCTCCAGCTTCTATGATCCTCTGTAGTAACCTAATTCTTACTTCAATCCATCTGAGGTAAGGCATACAGGAATGCTTTCACTGTTAGGAAAAACATACTCTGAAACAAGCCCAAAATATCTCATTAGAAACATTTCAGGACTTCTAACCTGCATTCCAGCTCTCCTGTAGTTCGCTGTAAATTAAGTCTGCCTGTGAATTCTGCTACTTTAATGATTCATGGCTACAGGATCTGTGTCTTGAATGTAGGTGAGAGAAAAGGATTAGTGATGAAAAGGAAAACACACATAACATTTTTCAGTGTCTTAAGTTTTAATCACTGGGAAACAAAAAGTAAATGAGCTACGGGCATTGTCTAATTGCAATAAATTTTGAGAAATGAGTAGTGTCCAGAGAAACCCAATTAAGTTTAATAATTTTGTGCATCAGAGACTGGGAAGATGGGGGAGGGGGATACATCTAACAAGCATACTGAAGAATATAAAGTTTTCAACTGCAAAAAGCCATGTTTAAATTAATATGACACACGGTGCTACTTCTGGCTGCCTTTCTAATTGATTCTTCTTGTTAAATCAAGAGGAATTTGTGCACAATAAGCAGGACTGCTGAGAGGCCATCTCCTACACAGAGATAACAGTTAACTTCAGCCAGACACACAGTGGCTTATTCATAAAAGAACAGTCTCTTCTTTAATTTACTGGAGCTTTGCTCAGGGGTTTTCAAGTTTAAGGCCCAATGTAACAGCAAGCAAAGACCAAGGGATCACCCAACACTCCAAAACCCATAACCATCAGAAAATGTAACTGCTATTTGGCTCGCACACATTATTTTCCCCCCAAGCAAAGCCAAGAGCAACTGCTCATGATGCAATAAAAGAAGAGAGTCAGGTACTTTTTCTATTTGATGATTAATATTTATACACACCACAGTAAATATGAGGCCAACAAAAAGACTGGCTTACATGAAAGCATTACCTAAGCCAAGGAATTCTTGAAATACCCACTGCTGAATATGAAGCACTTGATTTCACCAGGTTCCACACCACAGCCTCGATTTGCAAATCACTTCTCAACTCAAAACTGAACTAAGGTGGCACGAGAGGTATAAAACACTACGACTCCTTTCTGTGGAGACAGATCAAGAGCTTCAGAGCTCCGTTCTACAAAGTTTGTCTATAGCATTAAAATGAGCAAGTCCAGTTTGCTAATCCTTTTAGCCAGTCTCCTCATTCTCCAGAGTTTATTTTTTACTATTAAAAATGTAAAAAGTAAATTTTTACCTTCTGGAATTCTGATGAACATGAAGAAAAGCAGAGTGTAACAATTCAGAGATGTCAAAACACATCTGGAATAGCACTCGGGAACAAACTGCCCTGCTGAACTCAGTGAGGTATCCAGTGATGACAAACTGTATGTCAGCACTTGTGATCCTTTCATCCCTTGCACAGCAAAGGGAAGGGAACTCTGATATCATGAGACCAGAACTGACAATCAGGAAATCTTGTCAAGTTTTATCAGGCCATGTGCCCCATTTACTGACCCCAGTAACACAAAGTGGCACTGAGTACCCAATGGAAGATCATTCACTGTAATCTCACTTGGGAAAGTTACACTGACATTTCACTTCAGCCTGGGCAAGCTGGGGAGCTTGGCACAATTCAAGGAAATGGCACCTTCACAGGAGAGAGCTGTGTTTGTGGACACAGAAAACTACACAAAGATACTTTGAGCCTCTCCAGCATTCAGCAGGTGCTATACTATATATATATTTCAGCAATTCAGGCAGGAATTCTTCATGCAGGGGAAAAAACCCTGAAAAAGATTCCTGTCCTGCCCTTGGCCAACTTGTCAAGAATTTCACATCTAGAGAATGCATTTGGTCCTTCTTGAATACCTTCTAACATGTCTGTGTGAAGATAACACCACAAGCACTACTAAGTTATGATCAAAAGTATTTAAACAGAGTAAATTTGCTTTATTTCCCCACTTTACAGAAGAAATAGCTGAGAGCACCTTTTCAGCACATAGTACAACATGCTAGTCTTCCCAGCTCAGAGCTTGAAGGACCTCATATAGATCACTTTTTTAGCAGAATGTCACCAATAAATCACTACAAATCATAAATCGCTACAACCCTGTAATTCAAACTGGCCTTCTTCAAGAGTTATCAACAATCTTTCCAAAGACAAAAACAACCCACAAGCAAAGCCACCAACAAAAGCCACATATGGCAATAAAGAGAAATCTAAAATGAAACTCCAATCGTTTCTGTCCCAGTGAGAAACTGGAAAGCAGAAGGACCAGGAAGAAGAAACCATTAGATCTGGGTGCATCCCAGAGGCCTCCGAGCCACAGTATCTCAGTATCTTTAGACCAGAAGGGTGATAGCCATTAAAACAGGACAGAGAAAGTGGCTTTTAATGATGTAGAGTCATCTTCACATCTCAGAGAACATGATGCTTTCTTTGTCCTTACCTGTTTATGAAATGCTCCAGGTGAAGCAAGTATCATAAGGAAAAACTAAAAGTCAAAAAACATGTTGGTGGTGTTATGCTAACAAACATTCATTAACCTAGAGGAAATAAACAGGAATCTTTCTTTCCAAGAAAAATCAAGTGTTACTTTCCTCCTTCCACTGGATTGTGCTACACATGTAATGTTGGCAATGGAGCCCACACTACTGCTCTGTCCAGGTCATGTCCTTTTTCTGCACTTACATCAGAGAAACAAAAATTGTTCAGTGTCTTAGTATCGACTTATTCAAGATCCATGAGTTCAGATTGCTTTTAGGTGATTTTTTAAGCAAAATTGTGCATTAGGAGGCTTTGTACCACCACAGCTAATTAAAACCAATATTTTTTAAAGACTCTAGGGTTCTCTTCATGTGTGGCAAAGTCCAGACCTGAGAAAAAAGTAGATGTCTGGTCAGTTTAGGATGCCAGCAAAGGTAAGAAGAGACAAGAGGAGCCAATTTCTTTTTGATGCAGCATGGATAAGGTATGCTGGGGTTTTTCCTCAGCTAAAATTAGAGACGTTACCTTAACTACTCTTTTCTTCACGATTATGGTCTGTGGTAATTATTTGGCATATAGGATTGTGTTTGCATGTGGGTTCAAACACATGACGAGGAGAGGGGAAGTTCCTTATTGTTCAGCAAATTTTCTGCTTCCTATTGTTGTTCAGGGCTGGATTTTAATTGTGCAAGTTGCAGTATCTTAACCATTATTCACTTCACCTTTTATTTTATAGCTTCTGTTATGAGTTAAGGGAAAACATTCCTTTCACTGAAGTAGCAGCAAACCTGCAGCTCCTGAAACTGCAAGATAAGAATTCTCACCTGACTACTCCTAACAAATGAGACATGCCTTGCAGAATTCACCCACTTTATTCCAGGAAGAGAAAAATGTGTGAACTGGGAGACAGAAACAGAAACGAGGAATGCTGGGTGACCTTGGGCAAGTCACTTCACTTCTTTGTTTCTCTTCATTGCTGTTTTCCTTGCTAACTTTGCTCTGTCTTGCCCAATTAAAGAAATCTGAAGCAGGAGTGCTCTTTGCATTGTCAGCATATCCAGTCAGTAAGGTGCTGACCTCACCTGGATACAACAGTAATAAGTAATAACCATGACAACAATTTACAAGCGATGCCCTGCATTTCTAATACTCTTAAGAAGAGTTTCAATAACTTACTACAGCACATGTGTAAGTTCACCTTTACAACAGGAAGCTTCTCTTAACTCTTGTCAGCTTTAATAGAACTTAAAGGCTTAGATTTTCACACTGACAATTTCTCCTGGAAGGCTGTTACAGAAGTCTACTGCTCCACTGGTCTGAGAAAAACTCTTCTAATTACAAACCCAAATGCCCTCTTGGACAACTCTCACCTTCTGTTCTTACACCAGCAAGTTCTCCTCTAATGTTTGTGCATGTGTGGTATTTAGAGAGACAAATCACCACTCTTCCAGGCCTATGTTTTATTAGGTGAAAGAGGCCAAACTGTCCTCTGAGTTACATGTTAAGCCTCCATTAGAACCTCTGCTTTGAGCTCTAATCCATCACCCACGCAATCATTATAAACCACTTCTGGACTTAAGCTCCTATTAAACTGAGTGAAAAACCTTTCAGTTCTCTACTGGCAGGGTGACCAACCCCAGTTCTCCATACACTTCTCCCCAAATAAGAAGAAAGGGAACTGTGTCCTTGCTCCTGAAACCCATTGCTCAGTGCTGTCCTTACCTGCCAGCAACTCAGCACCCACCACAGGAAGGGAGGAGAGAGAACAAGCTCCCCATTCAGGACACACTCTCTTCCTTCCAGCCTGGGATTGTCTGCATGTATCTGCATGTATCTGCATAACTATGTTAACTGGGTCTAGGGTACAGAAGTTTTTGGGATTAATGGCATGAAAAAAAGCACAAGGAGCCAAAAAAGAAACTTCAGCTTAGAAGAAAATACTGTAACATGCTATATATTTGTAGTAGGAAGGATGACTTTCAAATGCCCATTGGAAAGAAATGTATAATAAGATCTTTTCTTTCTCTAGCCTTTCTGTTGACAGCGTATCACTTTCAAACATCCTAATTTTGCTGGGAGAAAATGTATGCCCTCTTTAATACAGATAAGTATTTGCCATACATAAGCCTTGTTCATTTAGGATTAATGTTGCTGAAGTAATTAAAGTGACCTTAGGCAAAACACATGACTATAGCTTCGTGCTGAAGTCCTACTGGTTATCTGTAGGGCTAACTTCAGTCCAGTGGTATTAACAGTTGGGTTGGCTTTAGCTTTACAGCTTCAGAGGTCTCCAAAACCCACTTTTAAATAAAGGTCTTCAACTAAATCTCCCAAAGACAAATGAATGTCAATTGGTTGCTCCCAGCTTCTGGCTGTGAGAAGCACAAACCCTTCTGTAAGGCTTGAGGAGCCAAAGATCATGGAGAGAAAACAAAGGATGCAGAAATTATGATTATTATCATATGGTTCCCCTCTAATTTCAACAGCCATCAAAAAAGGTAAACAGCAAATGAGTCAGTGGGTAGAGGTGGCGCTTAAATTGCTGTCAGATAGGTACTGTCACATGCATTAACTCTGAATTTGGCATTAACTTCTTTGTCTCTAAACAAAAGCTCAAAATAACTCACCACTATACTGCAGACCAGCACTTTCAATATAAGAGAGAATTGTTTAGCAAGCAACTGCTGCCAGATTAATAATTTATCAAGTACAAATGATGGTTATTTCATATGGTTTCTCTAGTTTTAAAAAAAAATCAGCAGGGAAATTTACATAAAAAGAAACTTTGTAAGAACCCAAATGCTATTGTAGGGGTGAGGATATAAAATATAAAAGGTTGGTTTCTTCCCTAATACTTTGGGTTGATGGTCATTAAAAATGCTTTTCATGCACACAGCCAAAGATCAAAGTATTAATGGAGACAATTACAGAGGACAACTTGAGAGCACAATAGCAATCAGTTGCTAAAGCTAGAAAGTTTATTGTAAAATGGTGTTTATTGCAAATTATTTTGACCTCCAGGATAGTACCCAGCATTACTGTACCTTCCCCCAGGGATCACTGTTTCAAAGAATTTCCTGAAAACTGACAAACATCAGCTTTGTGCAGTTCTTCAGCTGATACAAAGAAATACATTCAATAAAATACTTCCTTTATTTGCATGTGGGTTCCATGGACTTTGTTCAAAACCAGCTCCCAGTGTAGGTGTCACCGCCTTCTCTCCCGTTCATTAAATCTCTGTTCATTCACTGCATACAGCACCTCTATTCACCTTCTTGGTGTCAACAAAGCTAAAGAGGGTTGGACTGACCTCAAAAGGAAGCTACATTGTTATAAATTTCAAAGCAGGGGTATTTCAAAGCCTATTGCCTAGGGTCACTTCTGACACAAATTCCAGACATTCAGGTTGAATTCTGTAAGCCACTGCTATTCAGACACAGCCCAGATCAAAAGCAGCATCCCGTTATGTGATATGTGTGCTATTTCTGATACAGAAGTGATTATTAAAAGAAACTCACCCAGCAATGCACCACAGAACAAGAACCAGCATTGTTCACTTTTGCAATTAAAGAGATAAAGGGGTTTCATCTTTTCCAGCAGTTGCCAATATAGATGAAGGGAACCAGGGATCTGGGGTATGGGATATTGGGTATCCAGCACCTCATGGGCTGACTGGCTGCAGAAAGGGAGATGAAACCAGACTGAATCCTTGCTGCACAGAGTTCTCACATTTGTGAGAGTGTATCTTTGGAAATACACAATGCAGCACCTCTCAAACTAGCACTGCTGAAGCAGTGATGTCCTCTCCAGGCATGCAGACATACACCCTCTACACAACCCAGAGCCCCTGCTCACGGCACATAACCAACTGCTGCCCCAGGCCCAGAGCAAGACAAAACCACCTTGCTCCTGCGGGCCAGTTCCGATCTGCACCTGAAACGCTCTGCCCAGGCTTGACAGCCACCCGCTGCACTGCCCTAACACAAGCACGAGTAGATCCTGAAGCTGTGACAATCATTCCTAGTCCCTTCAAATTCTTTATTAATGTACAGGCATAATTAAACTGCTCTAACATAAAGACATAGGCTTGTTTCTCACTTACAATTTCCCCTGAAGAATCTTGGTAAAATTGCTGCCCACAGAGAACACCACACTTGCTTTGCTTTACTTCTTTGTTTTTCCCCTCCACCATCTGACTTTAACACACAGGACATGTAACAGTGCCTGGGGCATCATCCCTGACTCCAGGAGTCTCTAGGCAATCTGCAGTCTCTGTGGTTGTGTTACAGGTGAGAGATGAGCAATAATAAAGGAACATTACAGTGTAGAACCTATAGGGATTTTGCAAAGAGATCAAGTAAATAACTTTCATCAGAAGCTTTAGAAGGAAAAAAAACCCTCCCTGCTAAGCTTCATCTCATCAGATTTCAGGCTTGAATAAAATGTGGAGAGTGAAACCAAAGCTTCTCCAAAGCTCATCTGGGTTTTCAGTGTTGCAGCAAAGTCATAACTCAGCCAAGATTAGTTGAAAGCCCAAAACATACTCAGGAACATTGGAGCCACTTTCAAAGTACCCTGAGCTGATGGATGAGTTGATGTCTACATTTTGGTGAAATTTAGCTCTGTACAGTTTCATCTGTTCAAGAATGGTAGTGAAATTACTTGTTTTACACTTGCACATTGTTGTACCGAATATATTTATACAGCTGCAAAGCTTAAAGGTGGATACTGCTGTAACATGAAGGAAAACACCTTGCAATGAGTGTTTCCTGTTTAGCAGATTATTTTTTAACTTCATTGCAGTGACACATAAGAAGATGCAGGTCAAGATGCCATTATTTTAGGCACTGCAAAAGCACCAATATGGGAATTTCAATAATTCTCCATTAGGTCAGCAACTGCTATTGCAAACCTGCTCATCATGGATCACTGTCTTATGAGAGGTTTGGGGGCTTTTTTGGGGAGGGGGGTGATTTGCATTGGAAAGTTTACAGCCTGAATAGAGGTTTGTGTTCTGTATCTTTTGTTCTTTTCACCTTACAAAACTTTGCTAAACATTGTTCTGATTGCCCAATGCAAAAAGAGTTTCAAAATATGTATAAAAGTAGAATTCATTCTGAAAAAGAAGTGGTGACAGTTTGGGGGGGATATCCACCCCACCCTCCCAGCCACCCCACCCCCCCACCCCCACCCCCGTCTTTTGCTTATCTGCCTTATGATTTTTAAGGAGTTTGAAATCAAACTTCAACATACCACACTGCCTAGTGAATACAGGCTCATCTTTCAAGAGATGAATGTGCTGACAACAACATAACTTCCCTTGACAGAAATAGGTGTGCAACAAATCCCTAGAAATCATACTGCAAATATATCCCTAAGAATCCTTCAGCTTTCCTAAAGCAGAGTGGAAACTAGAGATATGCTTAAAATCCCCAAAGTAATGTGTCTTGTCAGCAAACAGGCTAAACTGCTGCTTCACAGGTAATACAGGTAAAGTACCCTTAAAATGACTGCACCAGCAACAAAGAAGCAGCAATTTTTCTGACTTATGTCACATCACATCAAAGCAGGTCAGATGATGCATTTTGTGGGGTTGTTTCACATATGACCCTACAAAATCACATGTCAAATGATGGATAAGGTGATTTCTGAGGAAGCAGGATGCTCCAGGTAAAGCCAGGATTAAAGTGAAGGGCCATCATCAGCAAAGGAAGAAATATGTGACAAGATAAGTTTTTCATCCCTCAGGCCTGTCACTATGTCAATAAATGGTCAGAAATGATACAAAATAACAGGAGGAATGAGAAGAGTTATCAAAACAGAAAATACCTGTCCCTTCTCCTCAGTTTGGCTTGGAGTGGAAACAATACTCAATAAAAGAATATTTTGATCTAAATATTACTAATCCAGTGTAGATGCCAGATGTAGATTTACAACAGCCTGTGGTTGTACCCTTCATAGCCACAACAGGAGTAGGGCAAAGTTTGTAGGACGTTGCTCCATTTCCATTGCACAAATGCAGTTTGTGATTCAGACCTCCAGCCAACTTTCACTCCCTTTTAGGCTCTAGAGCATTATGCCCTTCAAAAGTACACTTCAGGCTGAGCCAGTAAAGTTTAGAGGTACACAAAACCTTTACATTAAAAACACTGAACAAGAAATGGTGGCTGTTTTTTTTTCAGGCTCTGACCTAACAACAAACACCTGGGCTGTTTTAACTATCAAAGCCATGCAAATTAAATTAATTATTGTTCTAAAAATTAGCATCTCTCTTCATTTCGGTACACAAGGGCAATATCCTCTTCTAGTTCTGTGAACCAACAGCTAATTATCTCCCTGCAAGTGGAAACAACAAACTTCTACTTGGATAAAACTGTGTTTTCATACAAGGGAATGGAAGCATAAATCTAATGTCTGAGAAAAGCAGATTCAACCTAATAAAACACTGAAGGAACAAGGGCTGCAGTTAAAATCAGTGCTTCTCTCTCAGTCATTGCAATATACTCTGTCATCATTCACTCTAACATGATGATGTTGCCAAGATGAAGCACTATCTTACCAGCAATTACCTCAGTTATAGGGTCAAACTATTTAGAACTTCTTATAGCTTCCCATCTTTAAGATACCACATTTTAAAACTAGATCTTTCACATAGATAATAGACCTGCAAAGGAGCCAAGAGCCTGAAATTCCTCCTTCACATCCCTTCCACGGGTCAGCAGCTGAGGTGGAGAAGTTGACAGGGGCAGGGGAAAGACAGACCCTGGATTATATATATCCTTTCACTAGACATGAAGGGCCACATTCACTTTTGGGACTGTGACAGGACATTCATCATCCTGTTCCTTGTCCCAGAGAGAAAGGAGAGACAATAATTGCTAGTAAAAGCAGTAGCTTAGAGCACAAGGAGCTACCACTCAAGGTTCAGGTGACAAGTGTCCTCTCATTCAAGGTATGATCTAACCCACAGTATTCACTCAACAGTCGTGTTTGCCTTCCAGAATGAGACGGGTGACTCCTGCCTGAGGCTGCAGGAAGCTACAAGCGACACTACCAGTGCCTCAGGTGTAAATGTATGTTGGTTACCAACTCAGAGTAAACAAAGACAAATTAAGCATATATCATACACATGAGCACACACACAAAGCCCTGTGATTACAATGACAGAGGTATTGGACAGATGTATTAGGACACTCTCTCCTTTGGAGAAACAAAGTCAGTTATTAAAAACACAGAAAGGCCAATTTTTTTTTTATTACTTTCTATACTAAGGCCTTTGCCATTGTTCTACTGGGTCTGTTTCATGTGAATGTGCAAAGAAACTGGAAATACTTACCTGCTTCTCAATGCCAAGGTGAATTTAATCAGAAAGCTAATTGCTTTCACTTCCCTGTTATAAACTGTTCAATTGGCTGTAGAGATTACCTGGGTGAAAATCTTCTGCCAGCAATGGAGTCCAAAAGGAAATGGTCTGTGTTGTTTCTTGAAAGAAAATTGCCTTTAGAAAAATCCTCTTTCTTTGCTAGGGTACCAAGGAGAGACGTGGTTGAGGGAAGAGAAATATAGCTTTTGAGATTAATCATTATGATGAATGAGAGAAAAGCTGAAGGCTGTAAAAGATCTCCATAGTCTATCACCACTTAGTATCCAATGATTATCCCAGTAGCTGCCATCTTTACTGCTTCTATGTAGATTCTCTTCCTGCCAACCTTGGCCTCCAAAGAACTGATGTATAATAACCAGCTCTCTGCTCAGAGGTCTTAAACTGCTAGCAGCTGTAAGAAATATGAATTACAACCAAAATACCATATTAAACTATTTTCAAACACCTTAGCCACCCATAGATTATTCCCTGTTTAACAAATAAGTAAGAATTGCTTAAAAAAATTCTTGGAAGTGAAATACTAATTTATTATTTTTTAACCTTAGAGTCAGCACTCGATGCAGCTGTAGAAAAATGCACTCGTGTCACGGTATCTCATTATTTCTTCTGATGTGCTATCACATTTTTATGGAGCAGTGCTGGTTCCAGTCATGAAATGCAGATCTGGAGCAGTGCTGTGTCTGCTTAAGTAGAGGCTAAGCATACACCACACATATAAATACTTGTAGTGCAGGCACTTCGGGAGAGGATTTGAGATGACGTTTGAAAAAGCACCGAAGTCTCTAATGCTGCACTCAAACATATGATTTTCACAGCTCTATAATTTTGTTGAAGTATTTTTTCTCCTAAAACATTTTGTTACATACCGTGTGGAAGATGGTGATCATTAAGCTGCATGTTAAGGAAACCCACACAGCTCATAGAGCCCGTCAACACGTCTCAAAGAGTTACGAGCCCCAGATCTCACATCAGCAGTTCCACTGGGCACTGAACACCATGAGCATGTCTCACTGCATCCAGATACCAGTGATTCAGGAGGAGCGATCATGCCACTTAGACTGACACTCCATAAAGCAAGCAACACTGGATTTCACCCAGAGAAGCCACTGTTAAACCCCCTGATTCATGTTTTCTTTCTAGGAGGAGGATCCCCACCACCTTCTACAGCAGCATGCTCTAATGGTTAATCACTTGGGCTGTTAAATAAAACCTGCATCTTGTTTGTAATAAATCTGGACTTAACATCAGTTCAAAGAAAGGGAAATGGAAGACAGTGCCAAGATACTTGTGAGGAAAGCAAACAAGCAAAAGGCAGTCTGGCTGCCTCAGCAGAATCTAATTTTCTTATATTAAAAACAGAGAATCAGAGGTAATTCAACTGCAGCATTATCTAACTGCAATGGCAAGACGAGGATGGCTCACGAACATCCATTGTGCCAGACCTCAGTGGTCATGCTGTTCAAGGAGAAATGAAAATGTGAATTGAGTGGGGTCTAGGAAGTCAAGTGCAGGAATAAGTAGAACTGAGAGCTAATTGAATGCAAGCTCCAATCTAATGAAAAGACAGATAATTGGAGGTAATGAAGAGCCTATCAGTGATAGGAACAGAAGGTTACACAGGCACTCCTCCTGTACTTTGTTGAATGAGGGTTCCACGGTGCTGAAAAACACCGGCAGCAATAAGGTAAATCACAACCCTGATGCTCGCGGAGCTCTCAGGCCTGTAAGTCGCACACACTCCGACTGTCACACAGGGATTTCAAGTGGCTCCAGCTGACTTGCAGAGGAAGCAGCAATGAAAGCAACAACAGCACACTGTCAACAGACTGAAGGAGGAGTATTTTTGGTATCAGTAATCCCCACTGACCAGCGGCCTGCTGTTGTCAGCTGACAGTGCTCTGCCACCTCCACAGAAGCAGAGTGTCCTGTTGGGAGAAGAGAGAAACAAATACTGGGGGTGAATAAACAAACAGATAGGAAAGCTGATAAAACAGGGAAACAGCATCTATGCAGCAGACAGGGAAGGGAAAACACGAGAAGCATTTTCCTAGCACAGAGAAAGTGAAATCTTCCAGAAATCTTACAAAAGCAGGAAAAACAGGAGTTAAGAAAGCATGCCAATGTAGGGGCACTGTTAAAGCCAAAATACAGCCATAGCCACTGACCAAGCTGTGAGCAGCAGAGGGTTTCAGGACCCCTGGAACAGTTCTACAAGGATGAACCCTCCTATAAGCCTTAAAGAAGTGGAATGACCCATTCAGTCTGTTGACAGGAGAATAGGAGTTGTCTAACAGTGAGAGGGGCTTAGGGGAAGCACCATGGAACCCCCTGGAAACTCAAAGGAGGGCTTGTTCTGTTACCAAAATAGAGACCTCATCTGAGGAAATTACTGTGAATGACAGGCTAGAGGGTGACTTATAAAGACATCTTTCAGTTACAAAGGGTTTATGAGACTATATTTATGCCCCACTTATGAGCATCTCTCAGAAAGCTACTGTCAGAAATGGTCTCGTTATGCCACTGCCAAACAGGAGCACAATAGCAGAGTTACTATCCAGAGTCTAAAAGCTGAGTAGGTGCAAAAGACAGCAGGTCTTCAGAGAACAGATGGGGGCAAAATGACAGGAACAGGAGCACAATTTAGACTTTAAAGCCCTGTGAAGCTAAGAGAAAGACTATTCATTTATTTCAATGGACTTGGGATCAGGCCCCTCACTTCTGAAGAGCTTTGAAGTTGAAAAGCCTTAGATGAGCACTCAAAAGTCTTATCAACAGAAAAATGTGGCTAAAGAGATGTATATGAGTGTCTTTTTAATTTGCTTGAAAAGGTCAGAAGATGGAGAATAATGTCAGCACATAGGAGGTGATTTAATGGGATTTGAGGGGAACACTTCAGACAAAGTGCAGATAACACATGAAAAAGGACTTCAACACTTCTTATAACAGTTTGTTCACTATAAACTCAACAGGACTATCTAAGAACTGGTCAAAAAGCAGATGAAGCTAAATCAGGGTGTTTTTCTAACTTATGAAGACTCTGAATGTTTTCTACCTTACCATAAAACAGGGTGAAATATTTTATGTGGTTTCTTTGGAAGAAATGCTGGTTTAACCAATTTTTCCTATGGTATCTGCCCCAGCAGTTCCTTGTCATCCCAACATCAGTCATATGCTATATGAACATGTTTTTTCTCACGTGGGGTACAAGCTCCTACCTGAGGTTTACAGATATTAATAACATCAGGAAGGCCTCCCTGAATCCTTTAGCACCATCCTGCATGCCTTAGGACCCGTGGAATCATGCACACACCAATTAGGTGAGTTATCAAAGAAATACAACAACAGAATTTGCAGCTGAAGAGTGAATTAGCATCTTTCAAACTGTACATGCTGTAGGAAGAAGTAGGTATAAATAAATACAGATATCTAAATAGCAAACAGCAGTGAAGATCTCTTGCTCTGAAAAATATGGTTTTCATCTCAGTGCAAGGATATTTAAACCTTTATTCGCTGGGAAAACTTTGGTCATACCTCTATTACAGCTGTGCTACCCTTAAAGAAGTAAATAAAAATTACCATGTAAACCAAAGTAGATTCCAGAACAGAAGGTCACTCCTACTACCTCACCTGTCCCAAACTGGTACCCCGCTGATGTCAGCTAATGCATCTTCTCCCTTTCAACCAGCGAGCAGTTCAGGCATGAGTCAGCTGGCAGGCAGTAACTTGTGGAGCTAAGGCAAAGCAATCACTTGTGACTATGCAATAAGATGCATTTCCCTATCATAGATAAACCTTCAATCACAGAACAACTGTTCACCAAGTACATCTATGTGGTGTGTTCAGAACTCCTCCAAGGAGTGCAAAGGTTTCCAGAAATCTAGGATGTCTGTAAGTGGTGGCGACTCAGCTGTGTCTCAGCTATACCACAAATCATGTGTAAGGAGACCAAAAGCTAACAAACTCTTCCCAGGCAGGTCTTCTCATGTAGTAGCTGCTTTATAACGGGTAACAGGAACTCAGTGTAGAGCTCACTTCACCTCCCCACTCCTCAAAACTCAAATATTCAGCAAAGCAAATCAAGATGGGTAGAGGGCTTAAAATGTAACAAGCTTTTCAGACTGAAATACAACTCTACAGGCAAATCTAAGCATTGCTGCCTGTCAAACCTTGCTCCATGGGTGAGCTGCTGCAAAAGGATGATGTTTACCTCTCCACAAATCTCTGCTGAACGTTCCCATATGGTACATACTGAGTGAGAAGTGACAAAAGCGATGGGTAACTCACACTGCACCTTCTTCAAGGGTCCCTGCAGTCTGGAGCTAATTGCACATCCTGCAGATACACTTCATGGGTTTAGAACTTTTTTTTTTCTCCTGCCTTTTTTGAGTGAAAAAGAAAGCAATTAAGGCCACAGTCACACTATGTTTTCATTTCAGCTAATTTATCTAAGTTAAATTAGCTGCTATGCAGTTGAATAGGAAATAACATTGACACCATAAAAAGTGCAAAATAACTACAGACTCTGGGCTGATAATGGTAGAAAGCAATTTCTGTGGGTCTGGAATTTATAGTCCCTAAACCAGGGGGAAATAGCAACTGACTACCTAAAATCTGTCAGCAAATCACTGTCTAGGTAACTTCCCATTGTTTTATTTACCATGTCTGGGTGGAATTGACTGTTGTGGCACCAGTCACTTATAATCAGCATGCCATATTTATTATACATCAAGCCTTGCCAAACATTCTGCCTTGGAAAAGCAGAACAGTTGCTCTTTGAGGCTAAAAAGGGAAAGATGAGGAACACCGACCTCTTCCTAGAGGTGAGATGTGGTTAGCTGTAGGCCTGGCATTACAGAATGGGTATTTTTGATACATGGGGTTTTTTTTAATACACTTAATACCTGTGGATAGAGAATCCAGAAGGAGAAAACAGAACTCCTAGACTCCAAAAAAAAACTCAAAAGCCCATCAACACCATTCTGTCTCATTAGGCTGTAAATATAGCACAAGGTGCCAAGCACACTTGCAAGGAGCTAGAATGACTCCTGTCAAGCTGCATTCCTGGACTGCTTTGATAGCACCTTTCCTGAGGTTTCTGCTCCTTCCACTTCCTCCCCACTCTTCAGTGCTGCCTGTCTTCCTCCTAGGCTCATACACCAACATATATTCAGCAGTCCTAGACACCTGGCGAGACTGAGAAAGCTGGAAGTGCTATAAACCAGTCCCTCTTCTAGCAAAGAAGCCAAGAGCATGCAGATGAGCCAGCAATAGAGCATTTCTGTGTCTTATAATAGGAGACTTACGAGATTTTAACTGCATTCAAAGGAAGCTTTAAGACATGAAGGTAAATTTTTTGCTGTGGAGTTATTCCAACCACAACAGCACTTTCCTGCAGGTCTGTGGTTCTTTCTCCCCACAGTGTCTGGTCCCTTCAAGAGCTCTCTTACAGCTTACAAGAGAAGAGAATACTGTCTAAGGAAAGGAAGTGAGCCCCAAATCAGCTCTCATGTAGTCAACTGTAAATCTCTCACTTGCACAGCCAAGACATTTCCATTGCAGAAACAGATTTGTGCTGGGAAGACCAAACCTGGACATTGCACCACATCTGCTGTACCTTATCTTCTGAGTGATTTACTATAAGAGTGTTTGTACCATCCATGCTTTCAGGAGCATGTGACTAGGAATACCTCAGAGAAAGCAGACAATGGACTTGGCAAGAGCCAAGTTCTTCAATTTTCAGAACACTATCTCCATACATCCTCCTACAGTCACTCCCACTGGAAGTGCTCCCTGTAAGATGCTACCAGGCCATCCCACTGACTGGAACAGTCTCTTCAAACCTCTGACAGCAGGAAAGGGATAAATTCAAGAGATGCTCAGGTCCCCCATCAGCCCTCCCACATGGATGCCAGGTGCATATAAGGCAACATCCAGGCACTGTGGCAAAACTGAGAGTATGATGTCCCAGCTGAAGCAAAACCATTTCCCTTGGTCGATGGCAGATATTTTATACAAATAGTGAGAGAAGCCTAGAGGGAAGGAGGTAAATAGAAACACTGGGAACTATTTGCAATAGACACACCCCACACAGCCCCATCTCCTGACACCAAGAGGGTAAGAAGTTCAGGCTCACTAAGGAGGCTTTTCCACCCTCACTGCAGAGCGAGCCAGCCAGGTTTGCTCCCAGTCAGTGCCAATGAAGGTTACTGAATGTACTTGGCTGAAATATTTCCAAATATTTCCCTTGTACATAAACTCAAAGCCACAAACAAGTTTCTAAGCACACACCAGGGTGTTCATTCCTAATAGTACTTGCCTTCTAATTAAATATCTTAGTCACAGCACTGGGCCTTATCACATCCACAGTATGCAGAGGTGAGCCAGGGACCATCCACCCCGTTCCAAGCTATTATCTCCTCACCTAAAAGTTGAAAACAAGCTAGAGAAATGCCTTTTGCACCCCAGAACCTCATCACAGCAATGGACTCCCACTGTTTACTTCAGACAGAGTTTGAAGGTGTGCTTATTGTTTACAGGGAAAATGGCAAAGGTCAGAAGGTTCCTCATCCCACACACACCTAAAATTATCCTGCTTCCTGCAGTTTGGTCAGATGAGGGATGAATGGTAGTTCTTTCCAGCAGTTCTATTTTCATCCTAGCATCATTTTTTTGGCAGTAAAATATGTCAAAATTGGAAACCATCCTGTGTCAAATGACATTTAATTTGCCCTAAACAAAGGAGAAGAGAACTTGTTCACCTTTCCCACTTCCTTCTGCACATCTTGTCCTTACAAAGGGTCAGGAGCACAGACTTGTGTTCACCTATATTAAATGAGAATCCAGCCCAATAAATGTGCCCTGTTACCTCTCTTTCGAGCATTGAACCAAACCTGAGCTGTCATTCACAGCTGAAGGAGAAACAGATGCTGGAGACAAGGCCCTTTTTCATGCAGTCCTGCTTTTTCCTTTTTTTCTTTCAAATAAGAGGGCAATAATCCCCAATTTTCTTGCAAGAAGAACGTCTCCCATCTTATTTCTCAAAAGCCTAATCCCAATGGTGGATTATGGTAATGCTTGTTCTGACCATCTCCTCAGCTTTCCTGGTCTTGCTTCCCTCTCTCAAGTTCCACTCCTCATGTCCAGCACCCCCAGTCTCTCACTTTGCCCTATTAATCTAAGGAAATGCCTCAATCCAACCAGACTAACTTCTCTGCTGTGCTTTACCATTTCATGCTTTTGGCAGCAGCCTCCATTGTTTCAGCCCTCACTAAATAAAGATGTTTTTAACTGCTCCCTCATTTAGCTTGAATGGAATTTCAGTTGTTATGCCCACCAGTTTGAAAGAGGCTCACAGCAATATTCACATTTATTAGCTGGAACCAATAACAAACTAAACACTTGTCATTTTGCACTGCAGCTCTGATCCTATTTTCTTTCTTCCTCAAAGAAGCTATTAAAAAAAATAATCAGATGTTAGAAAGAAAAGTTCAGTAATGGCTCATGAATAGTGATGTTTTTATTATAGGAGAGGTTTGAGGTGTGTTGTGTTGTTTTGTTTTCCCCCCACACCTTTTCTTATTGTCATTGAAATGGTTGACTGCTTTTTCCATTGTATTAATGTATTTTTTATTCATTTCTCAGATGTCTATCAGAAGGCACCCATGATGCTGCCAAACCAGAATAAGACTGGCCAAGAAAGAATAAACAGAAAAGAAGGGGGACAAAAAAGTAAGATCCTCAGAAGAGACCACCAAATATTGGAGCTCACCAGACCCAAAGCATTCCCTGCTCTACCACAGACCCCTTCACTGACCATGGACAAGTCACATCAATCTACTCATTTTTATCATTCCATGGATATCAGTCATTCCATTTTACCACCCAATTTGTCTTCCACAAGAAGCAAACAAAAGTTTGAGGGGAAGGAAGAGTGGAGAGCTTACCCACAGGCAGGCTTCAGTAAGGAATACCATGTATCTTTCTGCCCCATAGATCACTGCATCAAAATGGAAAAGTTTGGCATTTGTATCCTAATTTGGTAACTAATTTTCCATTTCTATAATAACTCTGTGCTGCTGGAAAAGCAGAGGCAGGGTGGGAGAGGGAACACTTTTTCCTGGAACTCAAAACTGGGAGTAGAACTCAAAGCAAAGTGAAAAAGTCAAATAGCTAATGTAAAGATGGATTTTTCAGGTTGATCTCACACGTTCCAGCCAAGGTAGTTTTTCTTTACTTGACAGCATTTCCTTCCCTTCTTTATCTCTCTTTCTTTTCACCTATGAAGTTGGCAGAACCGGGAATACTTCCCCTGAATGACTGTCCAAATGTCTCCCAGAAGTATTTAGAGCAAGAAATACTATATATTAATTAGTTTTGTTTAGTTAGGCATGAGAGGAATATTCCTGGCTTGACGTATTATATTTGTTCTCAGTGGAGAAGAGGCTGCTCCTGGAAATGGTAAACAAATTGTTTGTTTTCTTAGGAACCAGAACCACATATACCCCTACTAATCTTCTGGAAGTACACACTGTGCCCCAGTTCTTACTCGATGACTCCTGAGGAAACCAGCAGCATGCTAAGAAATGAAATAGTAGTCAAAATAGAAAATAAACGTTCTTCCTGAGGTATACAGTGTATTTAGGTAGCACATGTAATTATACAAATGTGAAGATGAGGAAAGCCC
Source organism: Laterallus jamaicensis coturniculus (assembly GCA_022605575.1). Taxonomy (NCBI): domain Eukaryota; kingdom Metazoa; phylum Chordata; class Aves; order Gruiformes; family Rallidae; genus Laterallus; species Laterallus jamaicensis. Next base: position 13,091,208 of record JAKCOX010000020.1, read on the forward strand.
AGGGATAAGAATAGGCCAACAGCGTAGGATAATTCATAGGCAGTGGCCTGAGGGATGAGTGAGACATAGAAAAAGAGTTCAATAAAAAATGTGCTTTACAGACCTCATCTGTCAGATGCTAGCATTCCCTTTTGCCCATGAAAAGCTGGGGATGCACGCTCTCCCGCACACTGAAAGAGCCTGTGCTTGCATGTGTTAGCATCTATGCTTGAACTAGCACTTGTTCCTTAAAATACCATTAGACACCATCAGAATTTACAGGTTCCAACATGTTGCTTTGATCCAAATCAGATTCTCAGCACACAAGCAGAATAGACTATGGAGAACAACTACTTTGTTCCAGCAAAGAAAGGATGGGCTCTTGCACAGAGCTGTTAAAGAAGGCTGGGTAACAGTTTACCAGTAAATATGCAAAATTATAACTCATTTAAGCATAAGCATTTCCAGTCCATACCAAAAAATGGAACTGGAAGTGTTAATGTTACCCTGCCTAGAGCTAAGTCTCACTGTCTTAGGTTTTTCTAAGGGACCTATTACACTGGTATCTAAGTACCAGCAATGAAAATACCATTCTCAAATAATATGAACAATTCTAAAGCCAATTTTCTTGTCAGCTCTATACAGAATGAATCTTCTTGTATAGAACCCATAGAAAAATAAGGTTCCTTTAAAAGCATGGAATTTATACTGTGCAAAAGGCCTTTTGCCTCTGGCACACAAAAGGAGACCAGCTCGTATCTCGGTGGCCAGTAAGCGAGCCTAGGAGGAGAAAAAGAAATAAATTAACCCCCCCTCAGTTCCTATCTCTGGCATTTCTGCAGAAGGTGAGGGGTTTATCCCAAGCAATAGGAAATTCCATCCACTGTCCTTGTCTGACTGACACAAATTAGCTCTCAAATACAAAGTGCCACTAGAAGCACTTGATCTGGTCTGGCTCCCCAGTTCCCTGCACATCAACAGAAGACATTCGGAGTGTTGCCAAAAAGCCAGACACAGGAGTTTTCCTGAGGAAATCACCACAGTCCTTCAAGCAACACTGTGGTCTCACCATCAGGTTATAGTACATAGATAGATTACCACTCAACCATTTGGCCAGAGCAAATTTCAGCCCTGGACTGCCTTGCAAAGGATGGACCGCTGGCCATCCATGAAGTGGAATTTCATCACATGAAAATACAGGCTCATGAAACCTTTCCAGAGTAAGGCTGACCTGGCTCTCTCATTACAACTGCCAATTCTGCAATTTTATGTCTCAAATAAAAACTGGGTATATCTTGATGAGTGGTATTCACTTTGGTCCCCACTAGGGCATCGTGAGGACTTTTCTCTGATTGCTCCAACCGCCTCTCTCTAACCTGCCACGGTTTTTAATTTAAAGGAATGTATTTTGAACTCATTGTGTCTGGAAACATCTGACACAGATTAAGCTGTAACACAGCCTGGCAGCTGGCTGGAAAAGATCAAACCGACCTGCTGCCTCAGCCGCTGCTCCCATGGGTGATGTGATCTTAGCACCTGTTGCCATGGGACTCTACTCACAAAAAAAGGATGAATGAAATCCCTCTACATGCTTCATATCTCTGAACTGGCACTCTGGCAAGAGGCAGCTCAATCACATGCTGGGAATCTGATCAGTCACCCTCCAAACCCCGGGCAGGGCCCCAAAGAAGTCAGCGAGACTCCACACAGGCCCTCAGGCCCTGCCTTTCAAACCAAACAGGCTCTGGGATGAAGGCAGCCGTCCTACTGTTTAGAATAATACCATATAGGCTTCAAAAGAGCAGCAGTGTGACGTTAGCGAGCCCTGGAAACATGAGTTCATCTATTATTATGGCCATTAGGCTGAAGACACCTGGCTGAGAGGCAGCAGGGGAAAGGAGGCAAACACAGAAAGAGGGGAAAAACTGCATGGAGATTATCATTTGTACACGGAGGAACCAATATTGTAAGGTGTTTTGTCATGTGTCTGAGGTATAGAACAGCTGCTTAGCTAATAGCATTATACAGGATCATGACAGAAAAGAGCATTAGCAATATTATAGCGTAGGAAAGAAAAGAATTATGGGCTGCATGTTTTTTTCCCAAAGACTAATATAATGAAAAGGGTTCTGCTGAAGCCACTAAGGCACCCTTCAAATCACATATATTATAAATCAGCAAAGCCCTGAGGCATCATGTTTATATAGACACTTAAATTTAAAATAAAAATACTCAATCTTCGTTTCTGAGTAGAGATTCAATTACTTTGAGCTTTAGAGTCTGAATAATATGAAGCATAAAACTAAGTTTTGTCCCCAAGGTATCTCTCACTTGGGCACCATTTAAATCACCTAGTTGCATGAAGCAGACAAAACAAATTAAGCCAAAAAAGCAACAAAATTAGTCTTTTATCTGTGAAATCTGATACAAACTGTGAAATACGCAAAAAGTGCTTGGGGTATGAAGTATCACCTAGCCCTCATCAGCTGCACTTCTACCTTTTCCTTAATTCTATAAAGCTCTCCACAGAAAGGCAGGAAATACTTTATTACTGCAACTATTTGACAAGCTGGTCTTAATACCCTCTCACTGTCTAGGTGAATCAGTGCCAGACTAGAGCATAATGAAATTTCAAACATAATGCAATATGAGGTTATTACGATGACAGCTAGAAAGTTCATTGAGACTGTTCTGTAACTGCAAGTTCTTTTTTTCCCTTTTTTTTTTTCCTTTTCTAATCAAATTAGAGATTTGCCAGTAAAGCCTTGATTCTTTAGCTGAGAGGAGGAGCACACCGTGCTCCTACTACCTCAGATTAGCCCAGCTGATTTCAGCAGAGTCCTGAACAGAGAAGTGCACCACCAGCAAGTTAAAGGAAAGAAGCCACAGGATCTGAACCTCCCTCAAAGTCTCTGTTTGCAGAGCTGGGGGTTCCTTCAGTACCCGTCAGATGCTGCTATATCAGCATGGTATAAATCCAACTGCTCTCTTACCTCGCTCTTTTACAGCAAAGGTTCAGCTACTGCACTGTCACCTGGGCAATTCTGCTACACTTGCATGAGTAACTTTTGTAGCTGTGACTGGAGGGAGAAGAAAATGGTAGAACATTTTTCACTAGTGACACTAAACCACATAAAGTCCAGTAGCCAGGCTCCTACATTTCAACAAAGCTTCCACAACTGTTAAAATAAAGTCAGATCACCATGGGACCAGCCAAAGTTATGAGTTTGAAAGGGTTCTCAAACTGGTATCTGCCTGCTCCACAGCCGAATGCAGATTCACTTACTGGAGCACAACAGCATCCTGCATCACTTTATGCATCCCTGCCAACTACATTAGATCCCCTAGATTGTTGAAGGCTTATTTTCCTTGGACAGCCAATTCCTTTTCATTCTGCAGCCACTTGCTAAAGCTTTTCTATTTCTAAATTATCAAATTGACTTCCTCACTGGAAATAAAAATCCTGAAAGTAACTGCCTTTTCATCAACCCACACACGTGACTCTAAGAATAACTGCAAAAGCCCAAACTTTCCACCAAGATAAATATTCACCACATGATAGCTGTGGGGTTGGAGCAATGCAGTTGTTCTCACAAGGATGGGGCAAACCTGTGTACAGCATTACTTCTGCATTTCTGCACACCCATGAGCTCTTTTGATAAGCATTACAAAATCCAAGTGTGGTCTGGCACATGCTGAGGTTGAGAACCCACACCACCACCAGAGAATGCTGGCCTGGGCTCAAATGTATAAAGAAACATATTGCCCTCCAGGTAAAATGAGTTCCTGGGGATATAGGGGAGGGAGGAGTAATAAAATGCAATGGACAGTTCTGCCCAGATGGACTTGCAGGCACTGCCCAAGACTGCAGGACTGGTGACCCCAGGAGCTGGCAAGCAGGATGCAGGCATCTTATACTCTGAGCCAAGTGCAACATGTCCCAGTGATGTGCCCAGTACCCACCAGGCTCAGATAAATCCACACAAATATTGATTGCCAGGGACCTGAAGTAGAAAGTCAGTGCAAGACTTTGTTCTTAGGCATAACTCGAGAGTTTTGCAACCAACTTTCTGCACTATACCAGCACACCACAATGATTGGAGAGGAACTCTCTCTGCACTGCTCCCAAGCTGTAAAGGATTCTGCTAGCAGTCCTCTGAGGCTAGCTGAATGTCACTTTATACTGCTTCAGAGGTGCAAAGCAGCCTTATCTGGACCAAAAGCATGGCCTTCGGGTCTCCAGAGATAAAAGGCCAGAGCACTAAACCTCTCTGTCTTGCCAGCCACTATGAAGAGTCATTTAATTTAACCAAACTCATTTAAAAGAGAGCTTGATCGAGAACAGGGCTGGATTATTTAATAACAAAATGAAACTATTCCTCTGGGTTGGATGACATGCCAACATTCTTGCAAGAAAGAGAAATGGTAAAATGTTTAATAAAATTCACAGCACTTTATTCAGATAAAAGTTAGAGGACGCTCAATTTATGCGCGATGTTTAGCTCAAAGCAGCAATAAAAATCAGGTCAGTAAGCACTTCTTTTTCCTAACTTGGAAAAAATACTCTGACTAAACCAAGAATCACCATAAACTCCATATAGGCAGAAAAAGGAATCCCCTGAGAGAAAGGCACCCACTGAAAAAAACCCCAACTGAACAGCAGAAGGTGGCTTTCTGTTAGATAACTAGAAAATAAAATAAAGCAAATTACTCATGTGGTATCTGTAAATGAAACATTGTCTTGGAAAATAGGAGGATTGAGTTAAAAATAAGTCCAGAAGTTATTCCCTAGCAAAGAAGCTAGTCTTTTTAATTCTACACACTTGAAACCATCATCAGCCAGCATGCACGTCTAACTGGATTGAATGGAATGAATGCTTCAAACTTCAGAAAATTCTGGAAGAAGGAAACGGCAAAAAAAGTGAAGGAGCTTTAGAAAAGAACTGAGAGCTTGTTGCTGAGTAGCCATGAAGATTTGTCTTGCTAATGGGGGAGAAAGGAGGTGTAGAGGATTTTAATGCAGAACTCATCACTGGAGCACACTCATCCTTCATGCTCCTCAAGCACTTTCTAACAAGCCACCGAAAAAGCCAGAGTGAACTGTAGTCAATACTTCAATTAATATGGAAGAAAAACTTCTGTGAACTTAAATGGCAGCAAAGTCCTTTAGATTCTGTGTAATGGTTTGCTCTTTATCCTGCTAGCAGGAGAATTACATTTAGCTCCCACTCTGTATGGGACTGAATGTACCCACAGTAAGAAACATCCCTCTGGCCTGGAGAGGTGACGGACTGGAGCTGGGGGGGAGAAAGCTGTGTGAAAGACAGGATTTCCCTATTGTACAACTGAAAACCATGGCACAGACAGATCCAATGAGTTGCCCATTCTGGTACAGCCAGAAATGAAATCCCAGTCTCCACAGCTTCGTGCCAGTGCTTTAGCCTTAAACTTATCATTTCACTGCTAAAAAATCCAGAAGAATCAAGCCCTGCCATAACCTAGCAGCGAGCTAAAGCATCCCATTCACGTGCCAGGCGGACCAAGGAAATGGATAGAATTAAAAGCAGTGAGTTCTGTCAGAGGCTCATTTCTTTTGAAAGGCAGGTCACTGATTTAGGTGCTCAACTCAAGAACCCACTCAAAAACTCTCAACCCCAGAACTCGCTCTCAGGGCACTCTTATTACTGCAGTGCTTTGCTCTGCCGCTGTACAACTCCACTGTATTTTTTTTTTAATTACACCATCACTCTCTGCAGACATCCCCCTGGTTCCCAGGGTGGAATTACTTGAAACTTATTTAGTAAATACCCAATGCCAAGGAGTAATCTATTCCATTTGAGCTGGAAGCAGAATAGCCAAATAGGAACATGACTCAAGGCTCCTCTGACTAAAGAGAAAGAGAACAAGGAGATGGAGAAAACCACAAAGGGAAACTTTCTGGTTCACCTGTACACACAAACACAAGCTTATTTATGAAACAGGTTGTTTGAAAAGATTTCATGCCAAGTGCTAGCAGGCAGCTGCCTTGTATTAAGAGTCAGGCTGTAAGTGCAGTTATAATGAAGATGGGGAACGGTCCAACCACGCATTTACCTGGCTGGGAAGTTACTGCTTTCCCTTCGGCCTGGACCACAGACATAATTGTCCTGAAATCCACATGTGTGAAGGCACAGGTCCAGACTCGTGTGTTCTTCCTCCCTGAGGTCACAACCACGCCAGATGCCACATCCCTTAAACTACTGCATTTATCAAAAATACTCTCCCATAACAAAAACCATCAGTTAAGTTTTTGGGCTTGGATTTTTTTTAAGCACCACAGAGTAAACAATGAGAATTAGAAGACTGAACCCAGCATAAACACTGAGGTGGATAGACCAGTGCTTGGCAGTAATCCCAGTATGAGAGAAGCCTCCCTGACTTTCTGGGAACCACCCTGGGGTTTGTTTGCACCAGACTTGAAATTTTGTACACAGGCCCTAAGTCCTGCAGCTCTCATTAAACTGCCAGGGATAATTGCTGATCTGTGATCACAGCCTTTGATGAACAGGTTCATTAGGCAAAGTTTCCCACTTAAGGTATTTTTATTTTTAAGAAATCAAAGTGAAAGGATATGGATGGATTACAATCAGCCATCATACAGAACAAAACTATTCTCTGTGTGGTTTGCCTCCTGCTGATAGCCAGTGGACTTCACAGCTTACTGAACAGTCCCTCAATGTCATTAGGGTAAGCTGTGGTTGAAATCAGACATTTAAAGTGTTACCCTCCAACCTGCACTGCAGTTTGGCAGGTAAAGTACAGAAATTGCTGAAGAAAGCACCACTGCAGAGCTGGGGCAATAAATCCCAATTCCAACTCTGAGGTAAAGGCAATGTAAAGTCTGCTGGTTACAGCTGGCACAAGTTTCTTTATAGAAAGCCTGAATTCACATTGGTTTGTCTTTGGGTGATGATGTGTGGCTATTTATTTAGTGGTGCCACTAAATACAAAGCAACACACCAGAATACAGCACACCATCAGTTCACAGGTACCTGGCTCTCTGTGTCCTAAAATGTCAGGAATCAAACCAGGATATTAGCTTTGGTTTAATCAGGATCCCAGACACGACACGGTAAAGCTGTTGCTTGCAGATGTGTCTTCTGAAGACAAACAACCAGAAAGCTTTATATATAATGCCTCCGTTCACTGTTAGTCCCCATGTGTTCCCAAAATGAGTACTGAGTCTGCCAAAAACCAGAAGATGCCCCACTTAGCCCAAAGTTGAACCTGCAGCAGGCAGGATGTTCCTACTCAATACAGCCACCACCCCTGAAAACTTTCCAACTCACTGATTACATTTCTGCTCTGGGAACAACAAAGGGACAAACAACAATAGGCAGCTAGGCTAGAGAAAAATTACCAGTGATAAAATACGACAGGTGATCACTCTAATGGTCCAAGCTGTCTTGGCTACCACTTCTCTCCCATTGTTCAAACCCTCAAGAAGATTTATTAAGGAAGCTGTAACACCGAGTCCTTGAAAGGCCAAGATGAGCCAGTGGAAGAGATTTGGTGCAATAATCAGAAAGAAAGGGCAATAAAAATATCTAGGTGGGGAAAGGAGAGCAATTTTCACTCGGGTATCAACTTCTACATTGAGCAGCACTAGAATTTAGGGATGAAGGAATCACTGATTTCTTAAAAAATGTTCACAGCTTGAGTGTCCCATATCAAATGTAACACTTGTCTCCTGCACAAGTCCATGTCGGTGATGTTGCTCCACAGTCACTCAGAGCCAAGGTGTCAGAGACAGCTGCTTGGTTCCATGGGCTGCAGTGTGCCCTCTGAAAACTGGCTCCAAATGGGTCAGACCTGAGTTAGGCAAGAGGCATTTCCCAAAAGTGGAAAAGAAAGAACCACTTCTACACACTTGAAACCTAAATAACCTCAGGGTCAAGCAAACCATCTCATCTGGATTCAAGGACACGGGTTTAGAATGAAGCTTCCTGCAGTCTCATATTCTATTTATAAAGAAGGGAGTTTGTGAAGTTAGCTTTCACAGAGATATAGGTTAAGAGTTGAATATAAATTCAATACTACTTATTATATTTCCCTTTTTGGTGCAAGGCTATTAGAACATCTACACTTGAATATGGAAAATCTGTTTCATTTTGATATAATTCAGTACAGATCCAGAAATTAATATTTAAGCATAGAAGTTAAACAACACAACTAAACCCACAAATTCAAACTTAGTTAAAATCAATATTTCAATTAAAGCTAATTTATTAGAATTACTATTCTGGTACTGTCATAACAAGAAGTGCTAGAACTGACCTGACACTTTAATTTCCAAACAACAGAAAATGCTGGTTTTTCAGACTCATTTGAGATTGGAATTTTGGTCTGAAATAACAGAAGCTGCAATAAAAGAGAAGCTCTTACTCCTGAATAGGCAGGATTCACTTTTTTTCTTGGGTAAGCAACACATGTATGACTATCACGTTGTTCTGCTTTTCCAAAGACCAATTCTGACATTAGGTGTACACTATGACACAGTCACACTCATGACTTTGCCCTGACACAGAAGGAACCCTGAGCTACCTCAATTAGCACAACCTTGTGAAAATGTACTCAATAAATATTGCAAGACAAATACGAGCAGCACAAGTGCGTAAACAGTGTTTATCCACCCTCAGACATGGAACAGAGCAGAAATACCTGTAATGAAAGAGAAGACACTGAGTATAAGGTTGGACTTGTATATACGTGTGCCCTTCTTGCATTTAAGAGCTCCATTGTAAATACACAACTCACACTATGGAAGTGGTTAGCATTTTTCTGGTAAATTGACTCACTCTTGTGTCAACATTTCCAGAAAAGACCTCAACTTCAGCTCAATAAACTGCCACTGTGTATGAAGACATACATTGCCTCAGTTCCACAAAAAGATACTTGCATTAAAGAACACACTGAAAGACAAATCTAAATGACCCAGCATTTTCCAGTTGTTATAACCCATAGAAACATCTATCAGGTTTTATTTTCTGGGGATTATTTATTTATTAATTTAATGGCTGGATTTTCACTACCATCCACTATGTGGTATGTCCCTTTGTGATAAGCTTGTAATAGGTTATTTACAGTCAGAAAAGACCTCTCTGCCCTGGACTTCAGAAAGCTGTCTTGATCCTTTAATCCAGCTGACTTCTCCATGTAGTGAAGTTATCTTTACCAGATGGACTCTGACAACACTCCCTATGGATTTTAGTTATTTATTCCTGATGGAGAAAGGGTCACCCAAGCAAAACCTTCCACTTACTCCTTCTAACAATGCAATGGCCAAATCCCAGAGCAGGAGATTTCCACAAAGCCTTATGAAGCACTTGACCAATGACTAGTCTTACCCTGCAACTCCTGCACACAACAGACAATACCTTATTCATTGAGTAGGGCTATCTATTTCATGGATCCACATGTAAAATAAAGCACTGTGCAGGCAGGTAGTGAGTTTTCAGCAGAGTGACCTGACATTTTAGGAGAACATTTCTAAAGAGAAGAGGAAAAAATCAATCTCTAGAAGGCAACCCGTCTTTATGATTAAAAACAAACCTTGCTTGGTATTTCTGTCTCTACTGCATCAACTATAAGAACTGTGTCTGTGTCGAGAACTGCCTACAAGTGCTGCAATTTAATCATCTCAAAAAAACCACAGGTCAAAACATGTCTGGTTAAGTAAAGTGGGGTAAAACATCAAATACCCTTCACCCATTTCCTTTGGTCAGTCCCGGAAACAAACCAGCAGCAAGAGCTGTAATGTCCACAGGCCACTTCCTCTCTCCCAGGTTTCCCTGTCAGCTCCCCTGACCACACAAAGAGCCACCACATTATGTGCATACATCTATTTAAGTCTATCTTTGGAAATAATAAACTAGAACTCAGTTGATTAGTTTGTTCCTCACAAACACCATAATTAGGCTAAGACATATTTCCTGGCTTTGACAGATGAAGTATATGGCATGTCTGAAAGCAATAGCTACAAAACAATCATGGTCACAATTTACAAAATGTACCTCAGAGGAAAATGACATTGATGGCTACCAAATGAAAATGATACAGGCCTGATTTGTCTCTCAGCTGGAAACATTTAACAGGAGGAGTGGATTTTTAACTAGAGTCTCCATTTGTGGGAAACAGGAGGGAGAAGTGGGAACACAACGCTAGTTCATGAAGACAACATACCAAAAGCTACTGGTGCTAAGCAATGATATAGTAATAAAATTTAAAAAAAAAATCCCAAACAAACAAAAAAACAACACCACCAAACAGAAGAGCAATAAACAACCCATCCTCCCCCCATATGATATATTAGGTGTGATAGGTTTGAAATTCCTTTATAGAATTTATAAAAACTAATCCTTTCAAGAAAACGTGCCCACTGCTTTCTGTATTTCCATAAAGGAATAGTCTCTCTGGCATTTGGTTTTGGAACAGAGACAAAATTTCTTCATTACTTTGAGATTAAGAAAACAAAAGGGGCCATTTATAAGTTTTGTGGAATAATTAACAGAAACTTGCTAAGTAAGTTTGTCATACTGGTAACAGTAATAGCCAGTGATCTAGTTTTGCCAAGACAGCACAAGAATGTCCAGGAGTTAAAGAATGAAGATTTTTGCTGGAAGCAAGTGAGCTTTTGACCTGGTACCTAAAGGTTTCCTGGCTTTACAGGGAAATGTACATTCAGACAAGAGCTTAAATGGATTATGGACTCCAGGACAAGAGTATTGTATTGACTCCTCTCTAACACAAAGTCCCGTTTCTCTGCTCAATAGTTTATCCTCTGGTGTTCACAAGACTGGTCCTTCTTTCTAGTGACTACACAGTTCATAAATCAATAGGCTGATCTGTTGAAGGAAAATTAAGTAAAGTAGCATGAGCAGGAATCATTTGGAACTAAAAAATGATTCATTTTCCAAAACAACGGCAATGCTTCAGCAAACTATGTGAAATGTGAATGACAAAGGGCAAAACCATCCAAAGAAAGGTTGTGTGTGCACATGATGCCATTCTGTAGAATGCCCACGCATTATTTTTAATTTAAGAAACACAAAGAAGCTACTGGTTATCAATGTATAAAAAAGCATCTTCGTTACAATCAAAACACAAATGAACATGAGGCTTAAAACACAGAGCCTTCCAGACTGCAGGCTGCCATTCTCACCCTCTTGCTTCTAAAGCCATTTACGCTCAGCAAATATTAAATTATTGGGATTTAAGGACAAAGCCAAGCCACAAGTAAGTGCTAAAAGCAGTGAGCTGAAAGCCTTTTCTCTTCTCTTGAAGGATTAGAAAATGGTTTTGCATGCCATGTTATGCCATTTCCCAGAAATGTGTTGTGATGTTGTCCACCAGATCCCTTCTCTTCCACAGCTTCTTCCCTTTCATACAACTGCTAAGTCTCCCACTGTGCTTTTTTGACAGTACTACTTTTGCTATTTTTAAACACACATTTCATTTGTCATCCTTGGTGTTACAACCTGCTTAGGTGAGTAGACTTGAGAAACTTTCATAGGCATCAGGGCATGTGGCCTTAGCTCCCTTAGAAACCTAGCTAATTGAGCTCAGCCCCAGGGACTTTCAAGGAGTTCAAGGAAACACAGCTCTTAAGCAATCAAAATCTAGATTCACAAAGGTATTTAAGTGCTAGAATTATTAAAAGCACCTTGTCTCCTAACTAAAGTTCAGCGACTGCTTGGACACTTCTTGTTAGCCACACCGCGTGCCTCAGTGAGGTGATTTCCTCCCGACAGGTCCAGCAGCAGAAAGCGCCCTGGTGCCAAGCACAGCTACGCTGGAGAGAGGTAAATGTCCAGCCAGACATATCCATGAAAGACATCCTTACTCACGTCAAAGAGTGATTGCTTGTGGACACAGTCCCAGTGCAGGTACATGAGCGAGATGCAAGACTCACCAGCATAAAATAATCACAGCCTCGTGCCTGGCGCTGGCTGCAGAGCCTCAGGGAACTGGCTAAGGCCACCAGCCCATACAGAGTGTCACACCAAGGTCAGCGTTGTGGGAGACTTGACTCAGCCTTTAGTGAAAGAGCAGCCTCTTAATTCATGTTGAGGGCTGCTAAAGGTCACCGACACAAGACTTCTGCTTTAAACCTCTCACAGAGCAAAGGGGATCTTGTTCCCTCACTCAGTGCATGGGCTCAGCCCTGGGATCACAGCGAGTGAAGCTGACATGCAAACAAGCAGGCAGCTGGTTTCAACTTTATACTAACTGTGGGGACCATCATGAGTGATTAAATGGCCTAACTTCATTTCTAAGGATGACTGGACATCGAATTTTGAGTTGGGAAACACTGAGCAGTCTAAAGAAGTCTGAAAAAGAAGTATTTGCAGTAACAAAAATGAGACAAAGACACAAGCATTCTCAACCTGGGAAGGCAGACTCTTTAGCAATCTGACAGAAAAACGCAGACATTGCTTCCTCCTCTCAGTAGGAAAATAATATTCTTTTTAAATATGCCCCAGAATTGCTGCTCTAAAACACTCAAATAACCATAGTTAAAATGCTCCTCGCCACAGACCTGACACTGAGCAAGGCAAAATTGTTCTTGCTCATGTTAGAAGAAAAAAAAGTATAAGAGAAAGAAAAAAAGAAATTGCCAAAAGAGGAAGATGGCTTTCCAGATCAGACACAAATCTATAAAAAACCCCACTTATATCAGAGACTAGATGGGGGGAGGAGGGAAGGTAAACATGGAGTGAAACAGCCCCACAGGAAAACCCTCACTCACCCTGCAACCTGTACATAGTACAGACAGAAATACAACTACTTACATACTTGCTTTTGCCATTAAGAAAATCTTATTAACCATTTCTTAGTCAATCTACTGATACAGGGAGAGTTCAAAATACTGGTTATCTTCATATTACGTATGAACTTTATTGTATACAAACATTTGATGAAAATCACGAAGAAAAACAACCCACAGAGCCAGGCAGGAGCTCACAGGAAAGACAGACAGCCTTATGTCAGTGCTGGCAGTCCCAAGCCTAGCCCTCCTGACTCACATCTGAGTGATGACCTGGGCCAGTGCCGGACAGGCCTGGGGTGTAGGATTTATGCAGGTCTGGAAGAAACGTGAGGAAAAAAGGAAAGTGGAAGGAACCCTTCCAAACCACTCCCATCCTGCTTGAGATTTAACAGAAAATCATAACCCTTCAGCTCAAAGGAAAAGCAACCAAACTTACGCTACTATCATCTTTCGAGCCCTCACATCAGAGTTGTGAGACTGAGCCCATACATCACACAGTAGTCAGGAGCATCCTTCCTATCTTCTTAAGGCTAGGCCACGAAACAGAAGCGTGGCCTCAGAGCATCACTATATGACTGCAGTGCTTTGAACAGAGGCCAGTCTGACCCCATGATCCAGCCAAGGGACTTACAAACACTTCTGCTGTGCATGTACTCCCCCCAAATCACATTAGGTTAACTTCAGGTGCAGTGCATACATTCTGAACTCCTCAGAATTCAGAGTACCAACATTGCAATCTGAAGGCACGACCCACCACACTCCATCATGTAAGCAAACCCTTATATCCACAGCTTGCCCCAAAGGAGTAAAGAGAACTGCATGACAGAAGACACCAGGCCTGAGACTTAGATCACACACAGCCCTAGCTCAGACAGTTGTTAATTTTTCAAGTGTCACAAGGGTGAAAAGAAACATCCCTTTCGTGCAGACAAGAAGCAGAAGGTTATAAACTGTTCTGTTATACAACTACAATCAACACGCATCAGATGTGTGAAGCAGAGTGGGACTTCTCATAACAATTAGCCCAATGGTGATTGCAAATACTGCAATTGCCAGAAACAGGAACAATAGTGAGTCAGAGCTTCTACTGCTGTGTATTGGCAGCTGGCACTCCCAATGCAAAGCGACAGGCATAATGATACACTCTCAAACTTCTAGCTGTGTGTAGCAGCCACTCTTACCTCCTTTCCTTTACAGCTTTTACCTACTCATGGCTGTGGAGTTACTGGTGTGTCAGATACAGGTATCACTAAGCTCTGCTGACAGACACGAAGGATATCCAGGTAGGTGATGCTACCTGGATCTCCCATGGGGCAAGACAGAATCCCACCAGAGTGAATTTAAGAGTATAAGGACTGCATAGCAGTGGGATGTGACTGCCATAGGACAGAGAAGAGAAACACTACTGAATGAATCCTGCCACTGTTCCTAGTGCCAGCACTGAATATGTGCTTCACTCGGGATACAGGTAACCTTCAGGCCTTTCTTAATCTCTCCCAGGTCTCTGCCTACCAAAGAGGAAAATTCTGTCCTGCTGGGAGATTATATTCAGGGAAAGATCTTCTCTAGTCTCTTCCTTTGCCCCCTGCACACCAGTGGGATGGAGAGGAAGGCTGATGCAGAGATCAGGAAATCTTTGGTCTGCTACTCCATTCCATTTTGTAAGTTTCTCCTGTTGCAAAGTTACTTTACAGTTCTCTGAACTGATGAGTAGCCCCACACTAAGGCTTGGATTTGCACAACCACTGAGCATCCACAGCTTGGATCAGATATTTGAAAACAGTAGTCTTGATAGCCTCGTCAAAACATTGCAACCTGATACCAAATTTCATTAACCTCCTAGGTCTGGAGGTTGTTGCATTGCTGTTTCTGTTGAAGAAATGATTTTACTTCCCCTAACAAAGTTCTTCTTCCTCATCCTACCAGCTCCATGTAGAAGGTTCCTTACTAAAAGGAGTAAGGTTCCTTACTTAAGCATCAAGACCTCACACTAAGCCCTCAAGCTGAATCTGTGGGTGAACCTGGAAATATTTGGACCCAGATACTTTACATGATGATATTACAGTGGTCACCAGAAACGGGTGGTGTTACCAAGAGAGTACTGGCCCATTTGCTACTTTTCACTCTGTCCTTCAGCTTCAATGTGAAATTTTTCATTTCTTTCCTCTCCTTCCACTTCCCCACATTAGCAGAGAACTACACATTTTAAGACCAGATGGGCATTTAGTGCAACCACTGATTTCAAAGAAGCTAGTGTGACTTGCTAGCTGGTACAACATGTTTTACACCTCTTTTTAAGTATCTGGCACACCAGGGAGTGCTCAATGCTGGGAGTCTGATTCGCTAAGACACTGCTTCTGATTTGAGAGAAAGGAACAATTACAACCCTGTGAGAAGATTTTGTTTCTTTATCTTCTGTTTATGTGCTTTTCACAAAAGGAAGAGCCTTACATTCTCAGACAGTACAAGGCTAATGACTGCTACTGCCTTGCATTATTCAACAGGAAGTACACAATTAGATTCATATGTTCAATTTGGTGTTTGCATTAGCATCAGTTTATCGTAAAATATAATTATGTGAAGTTGTAAGTATGCTCTCATCTTTGCTCAGCTGAAAACTGAGGGCAGCACCACCATTTCAGAAGGGTCACAGCTCTCTACCAAAGCACAGCAGAACTCCTGCTTAAGCAAATTCCCAGGGCACGTGCCAGTATGGAGGTGCTGAAAAAATATCTGTAATACCTGAGCCAAAAGGACTGCAAAAGGCTACCTCTGAGCACTGAGGAACAGCAGAGTGGCACACAGTATGACAAAAGTTGCAATAATACATTGGCATTACAGTTCTACTTCCTAGCAAGCGAGTGTGAGGACAGGAGCAGGAAGGAGCCTTTGTCCTTGGCCAGAGACAGGTATCCATCCAGTCAGTGCCTTGTCACCTAGTTGCTCATCAGTTTTCTAACTCAAGTTGTCCACCTGTGAAATAGGTGACACAGTGACACTGCTCCTGTTTGAAACACTGAGAATCTGACTACTGAACGGTGATGATGAGGGTGAGGGTCATCGCAGGTCTGGGTTCTGTGGATCTGGCCTGCCAGCCTCCCCACCCTCAGACATCACTCAGGTCGCATGTCCCGGCTGTATATTATCCTGACATAAAGCAGGATCTATCTCCCCCTTGTGGTCCCCTGAAAAGAGCATCCCAGCAACACGGGTTACTCGGGCAACCCGGTCTTCTTCCTCCTCACTCCCTACCAAAGGCCACTAATCATATCAGCATTGCCATAAACTCGTGAGGCTCCAAACAACTGTGCTGGAAAGAGCACCTTTCCCTTCGGCTGTCTCCTTGTCATGGGTTGTCCTGCTGCCCTGCTGTGAAGGGGCAGATAGAGCTGTGCCATGGGACGCTGATGGCTCTGACACACCATAGTCCTACATTCGTGGCTTCCTATCGGTCTAATTCATCACAATAAATTGGCACACGGAGTCTGCAGTATGAAGCTCTTATCCCAGAGTAAATAAAGTGAATTTCAGACTAAAAGAGTGGAGCTTCAGGGGGCAGGCTTCTCCACAGGGAAATCACACCCCAGGTCCAACAAGAGACCCTACTGATTTTCTCAGAGCACTCGGGCAGTGACTGCAGACCCAGCCATCGGTGCAGACTGAATTGCTCATCATTCCAGCCTTCACACCAGGACACCCTGCAAAGCCTGCAGGAAGCTGTTGATTGCTATGAAACCACTGGGACTTTTGTCAATTTGCAGCAAAACTTTCTGCTCATTGAGTGCAGAAACAAGACAGAGATGAGAAGGGAAAGAAGACTGGAGATGTGTAATGTCCTTCAACTCCATTGCTAGGAAAATAGCCCTATTCAGGAATTATTAGAGGGACTATTACGGGACTGAGATGGCTCATTAACCAAAGGTGCATGGGTCCAACTCTCTCCTCAGATCTCCTTTCCAAGACACTCTGTCCACTTGTTGAAAAGCAATACAGTGCTCTCTTCATCCCCTGCTAATCCTGGTGTCCATGATCCCCTTAGAGATTGCCAGCACTTGAAAAGAAAAAGAAGAGGAATAAACTTCAGGAATGCTCCTGTCTGTGTCCTAGTAAATCAAAACCAAAAAGGCTTCCCCCCACCCGCATCCCAAAGAGCCTCTTAAAGGTAGTTCCACAAAGACAGATGGATAATGTGTATTTTCCTTTCTGTACTTTGGAGAACATGTTTCATAAAGTAGTAGATATAAGGTCTTTTTTTTTGAAGGACTGTAAATAAAAGGACATTTGAAATAAAATCTGAGAGGACCTTGTATTATATTATATCATAAATACATTTTCTTTTAGGTACACAATGGCTAAAGGCCTCCCAGAAGAGACCTGCATTTCATCTAGTCTGCCAGCCAAATTTTTACACACAAGAACATCAATCCATATCTGGGACCAAACTATTTCCATTTTTGCTTTGATAAATTCCTTCTACCTCTAACCAGGATGAAAATTAAGCATAGGAGTAATTACAGCCAAACATGATTATCCTTGTAATTACTAGACAGAGGAACCAACCCATGGTTTATTAAAACCAAAGTAAAAAAAAGTCTGTCTTAATTTCAGTGAAATCAGAGCTAGCTCAGGTATCCTATTTGGACATCAAGTCTCAAATTTGACACAAAATATCCTGCTACTTATTTTCTGTCCATTCCCAATTCATTTCTGCCTATGGACAGCAGATCAAAATGGATTCTGTGAAGCAACCTGTCCAACCTGTTCCTTTCTGTTCTTGGCATGTGATAGCAAAATACAGAATAGAAACACTGCCCCTTGGGATTCAGAACACATCTACCCATCTATGCATGAGTCTGAGATGTAGGTGAATCAGCACAGCTAATAAGAGGATCTAGGTGCAGAAGCCTCCTCTCCACATCATTCACACAGCGCGTTCCCACCGGTGTGTCACTCCACAAATCCTATACAGATAGAGCTTGTAAGCATCTCCTCAGGAAAGACTGCATCTCCTACTTATGACTAATAAAGCTCCTGAAGGCCATCTCCCATCGCCGACCAGGCTGCTAAATTCAAACCTGACTCCAGCATTTAGATGCTTTCCACCTGAACAGCAACAGCAGAGACCCGATGAGATGCATCTCCTGCCTTTCCTTCTTTTGAGGATAAAAACTTTGCTGGAATGAAATCTTAACAAAACCTAGTACAAAATCCTGCCCCTAATGAGGCAATGGGAGTTTTGCCATCAGCATGCGCTGGAGAACTGCCAGGAACTAATTTCCACTGCCTGCCTCCAAGCACACTGGAATCAGTGGGAGCCCTCCTGCTTATTCCAGTGTGTACAGCCTGAAGTCCCTAACAATTTGCTTTGTATTAATTGCCTTGCTGAGGCCTGTTTGAGTTCACCTCTGCACAGTACGCAATGAACTGCAGAATTCCTACTCTTGTAGTAAATTTCTCCAAAGCCATTTACAGAATGTTCTCTGATTTGCTTTGTTGTCACAAATTCCAGAAAAGAAGAGAGCCTAATAAATACTATAATTTAAATCAATATTTGCTCTTCACTCTAAAAATCACTGGAAAAACTGTTAAGAGTTCTTCAACATCTTTGCTTAAGAAAAATGAGACCTTTTCTTTTTCCTTTTCAACCAAGTGATTAAAGTACATTAAACCCATGTTATTTGTTGGGCCAAACTCCAGAAAGGACTTATCAGTTAGTTTGTTTTAAATCCTTCTCAGACTTTGACTATTTAATATAGTTGAAAATGTTCTCTTTTTGTGACCTATACAGCTCTCCTGCTGCTTTCAGTGTAAATTTACTAATCATTTTGCAAGTAAGACAATAGGCATTTGTAGAGCCGCAAGCTTAACGCACCAAAGTCTTGATTCAGAAAATCTCTAAGTAAGCAACTCCAAGCAAACCCGTTACAGTATACACCTAGGCTTCTCAAAGAGAAGAAAATTGCTTTCTGTGCTCTTTATGAGATGAAGTATTGCTGTAGATATCAGTGGATGTTTCAAGAACACTGCAATAAGCACCCATTTTTCACTCACGGCATTGGTATCTAAGCAAACAACTGAAAACAGTTGAGGTAACAGTTAGCAGAAGCCTACCGACCACCTAGAGCATTGCCTACAGACCCACTAACAGGAGGAAACCCCAGTAGTATTTTAATCAGTTATATGATTAAATATGCAAAGCAGACATTCTCATCAGTTCAGTAATGAATGGCAAAATGGATTATAAGAGAGCATAGACACCAGCCTATTTTCCTATTACTCCAGCTTTTCTTTTTAAAACAGATAGGACAGACCAACTGATTAAAATCCCTTTAATTTCCTCTTCTTTTAATGTCAATTAAACTTCTCTAACATGAAGGGAACATAGGGAAAGGCACAAAGCAACAATGCAATACTAATTACCTAGCAAGGGAACAAGATGATAATGATTAACCATGAAATTTTTTATCTAGAATAAAAGGATTTTGAATGTAGGAGAATTTTGATTGGCCTGTGTGCGTGTGGCTTATTGAGTCCTGCCCAGGCCACTCTGGGTGCAGAGGTGCTGTTGGGGTACAGTTGCACCATTATCGCTTTTCACAAAACAAAATTCCTATTTTCTGGTCGGTTGTGCATTTGATCTGCATAATCACCCCACAGCTATGCAAAGCTCCATGCTCTGAGCAGCTGACAGCAACATTTAATCCAAGGTCAGTGATTTCCTTTAATTATTGTAATTTTATTTTCTTTTTTTCAATCAGCCATACACTCTGCATGGTTCTCTGCTCTCCCTGCTGGAACAGATACATTTCCCCAGCTTACTTAAAATCCAAAAACCCTTTGACAACCCTGAGCAAACTCTTCAGCAAATGACCCTACCGGTCCCAGTGGTGCACGGGAGAAGTGAACACACCTAGAAAGGAGGAAGGCATCAGCCAGTTTTCACATGGCTACCCTTCCTGCCTGGCTACCAGCAACCCCCCTTTACAGGCCTTATGCCGTTGCCTCAGAGGACTCAGAGCCAGGCTGCCTACTGCTGCAGGAGTTACTGAAACAACGTGGAACCATCTAGGTTTTCCTTCTCATTCCTTCCTCTAAAGCAGGCCTTAAAGGAGAAAAACACACGAGTGTTGCTATTCCAGAAGCTCTGCTTCTCTTAAACTGACAGCTTCTGCAGTTCTCCCTCGAGAGCCATTCTCCCCCTCTAGCAGCCAGGAGCCTTCCCACAGCAAGCAGAGAACATCTCATCGTACCTCCCCCATTGCTGAGCTATTATACCCACTTTATCACTGCCAGGGTTCCTGCCTGAGGTGGCAGCAGATGGGCCCTAAAGGGAGGTAAATGCATTTCCCAGCTCTATTGCCTCCCATGTGAGTTCCCATTTGGAGACCCCAACACAGCCGGAGATGGGTGCTGTGAGAAGCAGCTCCCTTGTGCTCTACTAGAAATCGTCAGGGCTCCTGCAGAGGGGCACCATGCTGGGACAGGCAGAAGGAGAGAGTTCTCTCTCTCAGAGTTTATTCAACCCAGCATACACTTATTATTTCCTCAACAGGAAGCCCCTTCCAGTTATCATTATAATAATGCATGTCTCCATGGATACATAGTTTCCTTTATAATAATTCACGCATGAAAAGGCAAGAAAAACAGACAGTAGAGAAAGCACCGAGCTCTCTTATTTTATTTTTGTTTCAGTCTCAGTGAATAGGAATTCACTTCATGTTTTAGGAGTCATTAGGAGCCTAAAGACTGTAGCAGCTTTTAAAAAATTGGCCACTTAAATCTGAGTTGCAGTGACGTTACTGGTGAGACTGAGTAAAGATGGCCCTGCATAAGAATAAGCAAGTCCCTTCGCAGAGTTAACCATGCAGCAAGCACAACGAGACAAACCAGAAAGGCCCACCGTGCGATCACAGCTCATGGGGCAATGCACTCGGTCTGCACAAGTACCCCCATGTTCCTCCAGCTGGCAGGGATCCCAGTGCTGGAAGCAGATGGTGTTTCAGTACTCCACAGGGCAGCAAACGCACATTCAGCTAAGACAGGTAGCTGAGGTAGCCTGACGCCATCATCCTTCTTTCTCCCAGATCCAGAACCGGAAAAGAAACAGCCACGTACAATATAAACCATCTTAAAATCTACTTAAATTGCTGTACTGGCTGCTACGGAGTCAGAGGGCTGACCAGCCAGGAAACCTGCTAGAGAAAGCAAGCCAGGAGAATCCAGGCCTCCAGGTGATGGATTTTTAAAATGCCTCCAGAACCCTCATCCCCTGACTCCAACCCTGCAATAAACTCTAGATTTCTTGATTTCAGAGAGAAGATCCAATCCTTTTTCAAATTCTAATTAACCGTGCCCATCTAATAGATAAGAAATACTCTCTCACCACAGCTCTGCCACCCAGATGTTACAGCACAGGCACTTTGAAGTGGGAACCCTGTGCAGAACTGAAGGAGCAGGATGTGAAATAACATTCTTTCATGTGGGGCAGTAGTTTCACAGACACTGCAAGTTGGCTTAAACTAAGACAGGCACCGGAAGAGGCAGTCCTGCCCTCTCCCCAGGTTCAGTTGCTTGCTCCCAGCTCCACTTAGTCCTGCTGAGAAGTAGCTGCATGGCCAGGCAGGGAAGTGGATCAGGGAACTTTCTGAATGAAAATAATGTAGTTCACTAAAGAGGGCAAGACTGGAATGGGAACATGTAGTTGGGGCATAGGGAGGGTTAACTGCTGCAGTTGGCAGTAATGTCTGCTTATGCTGGCCCAAAGTGCATGTGAAACTATGCTATCATTTAAACAATTAATGGCATTGTTACAGAAATGCTAGCTCTTGGGCAAACCCCTCTGTCCTGACTGCTCCCCCACTGAAGGAGTGTAACAGTTATTGTGAAATAAGCAGGTTCTTGAGTGATACAAACGTTATGGTGAATTCCAGCCCAGAAAGCGATGACAAGAAAGGAGGTGCTATACTGTAAGTCTTTAATTAGTCTGTAAAAAGCTTTTAGCTGAAGGAGACAGATGAGCTTTGTTTTTACGTGTGTATGTAGGGCTGGGTGCAATGCACACAGCTGGGTGGGCTGCAAAGTCCCTACTGTGTCACAAGGCAGGAATTAATGTGGTGGTTACAGCCTCTCTGCTCAGCCTGTTTGTAAATTCATGTGCTCTAGCTACACGCTCCCACAGTGGTAAAGCAGAAATCTGCACAAATGAAAGATCAGCTTCCAACAAGAGCCTGAGCAGAGCTAATGAGGGCTTTGATCCTACAATCGGATCCATGCAAACATGCTCCATCCATGCCCGGAGGTCTGTTATGCAGAAAAACAGTTGGACTTTCACCACAGGCAACCACTACAAAAGCTTGGGCTCCATCCAAATGGCCATCAGGAATCTCCATGGGTGTATGCTAGGGAAACAGTGTTTCTCATCTTAATTGATATATTAAGGTTAGTTTCTCAAACTGAGCAGACCAGACAGGAATCAAAACACAAAGTTTCCCAATCTCAGTAAAGATGGGAGCATGCACTACTGGAAACTACCTACACAGAACTGGACCAAGGAGACAGGGCAAGGAGGGTGATGTGGGTTTTGTTAATGTCTTAATTTTATTTTATTTAGCTACACCAGTATTAAGTGATGTATGGTTGCTATTTATTCCCTTTAAATTTCAAATTCAAGTATTTCCAGAAGCCAGGGTTCCACAGATTTCAGGGGGTCCCATTTGGATAGGGATGTGTCAGACTAAACCCATCTAGAACATTACTTTATCTGAACCCATGCATGGCTGAACATGAAGACTAACTTTCAAAACAAGAAATAGCAGGCCAGAGCTTTCTGGGGCTATAAGCAATCAAACCAAGGCAGCAGTAGAAACAGGTGGGAAAAATATCAATGGGGCAAGGAAAATTACTTAAGTACTGCATTTAAATTTCACAAGCATCAATTTTACAATGTCTATAAATAACATAGCAGGGTTTTCTTTAATGCTACTTTAGATCTGCCTATAGCATCTCTAGAATTTGACAGACATGGAAACCAAAGCAAAGCACTCCAATTTGTTCCCTGGTCAGTTGCTTTAGAACTCTCAGATCATAAAATATTTAGCTGCAAAATGACCAGAGTAAACAGCTTGCTTACCTCAGCCTCCTTTATCTTTTAATTCATTCTGAGGAGAAAGTAATTTGTTTGCTGCTTTTCTTTTCAGTTATTAAGATTCTTATTTCCAAAAAGTTCTTTTATGAATATGCAAATATACCTGGACATTTTATCTACTATATTTTTATAATATTCAAATTAATAATGAAGTTAACATTGTAATAAAAGCAAGATAATTTAGTGCCTGGGAAATCTTATGCTTTGTTTTTGACAGAGTTAAACCGGTGATGACAACTGATATTGTTTCTAATTCGCCTGGCAATATTCTGTATATTGTGAAAGACCTAAAATAAGCCTAAGGAAAGGGAAGGAAAAATATGACCTGAATACACCCTGCATTTAAAAATGCAGATAAATAACTGGAAACTTAAAGATATTTTCTCAAGTAACAGACAAAGTAAAACACAGTTGTGAAAAGCACAACATTGCTTATATTTTTAAAAAAGAGAAACCAACCAACAAAGCCAACCAACCCATCATCCCAACTAAAACCAAAACCTGGAAAAATCAGCCCTGTTTCAAGGAGACTGGCTACAGTTTACAGCTTGATGCCCAACATTTTATTTTGCTGCTATTTCTTAGATTTAGAGATTGAAATACCTATTCTGCTGATCAAGTCTGTAAAAGGATGAGCAAGAAGACATGGAGATTTTCACTTGAAATCTCTGACCCAAATCACAGACAGTAACGATGACAAATGGGCACTTATGAATATCTGTATAGAAACATCCATAAAATGAGCTAGCTGTTTTATTTCTGCTCCTCCTTTATAAGTCTCCTCATCATCAAAGCCATCCACTGTTATTGGCATTAATTGGCACCTGTCTCAACAAAGATGATGAGGATTGAAGGGGTCCAAGACTGATCAGCTCTCACTGCCCTTTTGCATTGATTTTATTGCTTCAGAGCCAAGGTATGTTGACAGCATTACCAGCAGCATTACCTGCTGTACCACATTCTGCAGTTAAATGGAAGAGCATATAATTTTTCAGCTTGGCCCCCTTCCTTACTTCCAGCTAGAGAAGAAAAGCGAGAAGAAATACAAGAGAAGAAGAGCTTTTTCAAATTGAGTGACTCCTGAAATCCTGGTAGAAGGCTTGCTAACAGCCCATGTTTCTGTAGTCAGTACCAGCACTGCATGCTTTTTGCCCCTCTGATGGTCCTGCAGCAGCAATTAGCTAGCAAGCACTTCTGAGCTGTAACAGCCATCACTGCTAAAAATGTAAAAACAAAAGACTGGACTGAAAAAGCCACATACATTTTAATTTCAGGTAGATATCTGAAGAAGGTATTTACCAAACATAAATTTTAGGTATCAACTAAGGGGAAGTAAGAAGTACATTCTAGTAACATGGTACAGGCACACTATTTTACAGAGCACCGTTTACTGAACACACTCCCTCATATAAAAGAGGCTGTTACAGCCTGAGAGATGATAAAGACTCTTATGCAAGATGTTGATGGTGTAAAGTTATCCAGGTTAGAAGCTAAAGTTTGGAACCCATCAAGGCTCCCTGGTGACTGGAACACCAATGAGGAAAAAAGAACAAAATGTCAGGAACCTGAGAGAAACCAGTACAAGCCAGGAGTGAACAGAAAAAATAAAAATAAGAAAAATCTTGTGGAACTCTTAAACCCTCTTTCCCCTGCAAAATGAACCATTTCCCACGGACACCTTGTAACAGCCCTAATACAGGTGGATATTATTGGCACCACAGTAATAACACTCTAGCTACAGCTGCTATCCTTCATTCTCAGTGACCTAATGCAGCTTCATTTATTACAGAATTTTTCAGAGAAATAAGAATAGATCCAAGCCTGCTGCAATCAATGGAAATACTTCTAAGAGCTCAAGAGGGCTCTGAATCAGGCTTATATTTCACAGCAAGTACAGGCCTTTGCTTCATCAGCTTCACGAATACAATTCCTGACTGACTTACAAAACATTCCTCTAGAGCAAACTGAAACTCACCTAAATTAAAAGACAATGAAAACTCAAGTGACTAAAAAGAAGCCGTTCTGTTACTGTGTGCCACTCGCCCAGGGAAATCACCACTGCAGGATGCATCTCTGGCTCTACACCTACAGCCCCAGGGAGAGAGCAGGCAGGGGCACAGCACTGGCACGCCGCTGCTGCCCACAGGCTGGCTGGCACTGCGCTTGCAGTCTCCTGGTCGGCAGCGTAAGGGCCTGGTGCCAGAGCTTCCCATGGCCATGCAGACACAGCCACTGAGACAAGAACCTATACTAAAGAGCTGAATTGCGTACAATACTACTTTGAAAACTCCTCTTATGATTTTAGATAGGAGTTAAAAAAAATATTTGGTTTTATTTACCAAACTCTGGGGTATGGATTGTACCTTATAGATAATAAAAGAGTTTCCCCCAGTATTTATCCTTACAGGATAACCACAGATTGGCTTCTTCTATATCCCACTGCCACAACAAATATTGATCAGTATAGAGTGACCTCCTGCAAAACTGACCAGCATCCAGGAACAGCAGACTCCGTTTGGTACACTGGGAACACAAACCTGGGCTTGGGAAACAGCAGTTCCCATCCTTCTGAGGTCTGCACAGCTGAGTTACTTTCACTATTTTTCTTTTTACAGCATTAAAACATACAAGTCTTCCACCCCAAGAAACATGAGAATGAATACAACTCTTATTTCCAAAGACACAAAGCTTCCAGGGTCAGCACCCTGGTTTGCATTTTCGGTGCTACCTTTTGCATTTCCTAATTACACAGCAAACAAACTTCTGCTGGGTTTAAATGACCCATTTTCAACCACTCCAATATGTAGGACAAAAAAGCATAATCTCTTATTAGTATGTAGACATGGCCAATGCTTTTAAGAGAAAGATCCCTCTCATAAATTGAGTTACAGCAAAATGCTTACCCAAAACAAACACGTTATAGTTTAGCTATCAATATCCTTGCACTTACTTAAGAAAAACAATCCCTTACAGCATCAGTAATAAGCTCAAAGCTTTACTCTGCCATGACCTTATTTCTTTCTAGTCAATATAATCAACATAAAATTCTATCTGCAAGAATAATGCAAGATGGGCAGGCATCAGAGGTCCAAAGTTGTATGTTGGGAGAGCAATCCTACAGTGTGTTGGAAACAATTCTGTGTACAACTGTCTTTTCTTTCTCGTTACTCAAGAACAGTGGCTCTATGTGCATGGATACACAGCACAGGTAGAGTGATCGCCTTAGTTAAGGAGCAGGAAAAGCTCCAGGAAAGAAAAAGAAATGTTGTGATCAGTGGAAAGTCTTTTCATAGGCCCAGGGCCAAACCTGGCTGGTGACTATTATCCACAGTCTCTTCTGGAGGAGCCTATTCTTCCCTTTCCCTCAAAAGTTGCATTACAGAAGAAATATTCCTTTGATGGCGTTAGTGATAACAAAATGTCAGATGCTACATACTGGGTGAGAAGAACACCCCAATTTATTTGGGGGCTGACACAATATTCCTGAAATGTTTTGGGGGCAGTTCAAAGAGGGGCCAGTTGGGGTCAACATTCAGAAAACAAAACTTCATCATCAGTTTGTATCCTTTTGTCTCAAAGGTGTTCACACACTGCTTGGCTTGGAACAGCAGCAGTGCAGGGCAGGACTGCAGGAACCAAAACTCACTGGAAGCGACAGCCAAGGGGTACAGCTTTAACTGCACAGGGCTGCACAAAGTGTATTATAAAACACCTCCTTAAAAGGTAAGAGATGTGTTGTGGCTGTCTCTCTATATGCCTGGGCTGATGGCATCTAGAGACCACCAAGGACTTTTAGATCCCTTTATTTTATACACACCACCTTTCCTTAAAAAAACCCTCGTTCATATTTCTGAGAGCAAATAAGATTTTTGGAACAGACTGCAGTGCCTTGGTGCCTTCTAGAATCTGAAAGCACAGTGAAGAGCAAAGAGCTCGATGGGAACAAGAGCCAAATGAAAAAACTAAGGGATCTCAGCCTTTCTGCACTCTAGAAACAAGTTCTCTCAAGCACAGCTCTTCCCAGTTCCCTGCTGCTCTGTGTGTTGTCTTCCTCCAAGAAAGACAACCTTACAACCACGCAAGCAGCAGACAGATGGCTTGTCCAGATAGGTTCTCATCTCCACCCACAAGAATTCCCCCAACACAGACTAAGGGTCATGTTCAACATTCATTCACATCAGTGAAACTCCACTGATTTTGGGTGAGCAGAGAAATTTGTTCATATAACAACTTTACACTCAAGATCAAGGCCACTATAAATAGACTGTGTCTGGGTATCTGGGTATCTGATCAGAGCACCATCTGATCTTAATTAGGAGTCAATCTGTTAACTCCCTGTATTGAGAGGCTCACCTCCTTCCCTTGGTTTGACATATGCACCATATGGTTCATTTTCCAACTGGGAAACCTGCTCTATAAACCAATAGCAGCTCTCCCAGGTGAAACGTTGTGTTTACAATTCTATGACATAACATAGCTAAATTACTTAAATTAAAAAACTGAATATGGAGAAAGCTTTCCATCTATTTTCAGGTACACAACAGCCTATTTTATCCATTTCACATTACCTTTTTCAGCAGGCATATGAATCTGTTAACCTGCTCATCAATGGTCATAAACAGAGACAGAATGAGAAGTTTCCCCATCCCCTCTAAATACTAAAACACAGGTTGGAGCTGCTCCATGTTTGAAATGCAAAAATGTTAACACAATTTCTGAACTTTAAAAAGTTTAGAAAGTGACAAAAGTCTCTTACTCCTCCCATTTAAAAATGGGCTTTTGTGTATACATACGTATAGGAAAGAACAGTTTTTAATGTATTTTAACATTGTGAAAGCTGCACATTGAAAGGAGAAATGAAAGCATTGCTTCCTGAACAAAATACTTGTCTGTTCTTCTGGTCACTGCTGCCCTGATTCCTGCACTAGAAATATCCATTCTGGCTAGGACAGAAGTAAGTTCCCTCTTCATCTCTGTACTAGAACAGTTACCAAGATTGTGATTAGTGAGTAACTTGCACCGTGGATGTTTCTCTCCAGAAAGTGTATGAAAACAATAAAACATTTAATTCAAACTAATGAGCACTTTTCAGAGTACAGTAATTTTGGATTCTTACAGAAGCATTGCTCCTCAATATAAGGAAGGGCAGTGGGATTCATCTCTAAAGCACCTGCTGCATACAGTAACCTCAAGGTGAATTTGCCAAACAGCCTACAAGGGGTTAGAACTCACATTCCTGGCAACCATATAGATATTTAGTATATTTAAGGACCTCCAATCTCAGGTGACAGAGACAAATTATCAGCACACTACCCTGCCAAGACAGACTGCAGCCAGCATTTGCCAGGTGAACTGTGTTATTTTGCATTACTGAGGGGTTTTGTGTTCGAATGATAAACTGTGCTCAGTGACATTTTCTGTCATGGTCTTTTGCACTAAACTGAGCTCTGAAGAAATCAGCTCAGCAGTAGCATTTGGAAGAGGGTTAAGTTGCACAGAGAACGAAGACACAAATTACAGCTGAAAAGCTTTTATCTGTAAGTACCTGTCTATATCTGCAAAGCTGCAGAAAAGTTGACCAAGAGCAGTAAGAACTCTTCTACCAGCTGCCTGAAAAGAGGAGGCACCAGGATGCCTTGCCTATAAACCTGGAGGTGTGCAAGCCAGGGAGCCCTGAGAGAGGAGGAAAAGATATTTTTGAAGTTCTGCCTCTCGTACCAGCTCCCTGCACTACCTGCGGTTTCCTGGCGTGTGTTTTTCTAACCACCTTTCGGTGATATTCCTTAATTACACAGCACAGTAATGAAATACACTCCAAATCAGTCGGAAATCTGCAAAGCAAATAGACTGTGTACAGCACATGGGGAGAAGGGAATCGGCTCAGCTCGCACTGTTCAAACAAAAAACCATGCATTTCCAGGAGCTCTACCACTGCCAGGCTGCAGCACGGCAAGGTTTTCAAGTTAAATCATTGCATAATATGATGGTAATGAGTTTCTCAGCAATCATTATGTCTCTGTCAGATGGTAATAAAATGGAGTATTTGTATCTCTTCTTGGTGTGCTTGGAGAATATGCAGATATGCCAGTCCTCATTATATCTTGATAGAAACAAAACCCATTAGCGCAGGTGCTATATGTTTTAATGAGGAAGACATGTAGAAACTAATCCAGGTCAATTATAATGAAATGGTTACACCTAGCTGAAACTGATAAAAATCTAATTACATCCATATCAATGGACTGTTTCATAGATGCATGCTGCTGATCTTCTCATGATAGGAGTGTATAATCGGCTTTCAACTAAATGACTCCAGGTAATTTGTAGGTAAGGAATGATGTTTGCATGGTAGGCGCTGGTTTTCAAGTGTGTATCAATATGTAATAGGAGATTAATCCATTGGGGGAAAAATATTTTTAAACAGTTTTGTTTCTTACAGTCAAGAGAAGAGGCTGCCAAGAAAACAACAGATCTTATTCTGCTGGTAAGTTATAACGGAAACAGACTGCAGCTTTATACAAGGCACTGATCCTAAAATAGAAGAGTCAGAACTGAAACCGTAATTACCACTTTCAGGACAACATATCCAGACATCAACATATTCACTCTTTTCAACTGTACTACAAATAATTCAGCAAGTGGCCACATTTGGCTATTCCAAACTATCCTGCCATGCCAAGCTTATCCAGGGCTTGTCCATCCTAAGCCCGATCTGGGACAGAGTGGAGGATGGCTAGCTGCTAAGGCCAAGAGAGGTGGCACACTCACCCCAGGCAAGGAGGATACAGGACAACAGGTTTCTTAACTAGCATCAACCCATTCATGACACTCACCATGTGCTCAGGAAGCCCAAATTTAAGCTTTCAAGAAGGGAATCAGCCTGCTCTCAGTAGACACCCCTGTCACAAGGCTTGCCTTGCTGTATTTTCTTAGCTCTGTTTCAGCAGGCCTGCAATCTGCTGAAGCCATCATCTGTTTAAGTCTACCAGGCTGGGAGGATAAATGTCTCCAGGCCAAGCCTGATGTTAGCCTCCATGAGCAGTAACCAGACTATGCTTTGTCTTCAAGAGGCCACGTGGAGGTGTGAAATGCTAATTATTTTTTTTATGACTAACATCCTGAAAGGAAATACAAGCTCTATGAGACCACTCCAAATGAACTCCAGATGAAATCTCCCACTAGCTCTGATCTCCACTGACTTTAGTGGATGTTTTGAACAGGCACAAAGAATAAAAGTCTGATAGCTCAGAGACTGAAAATATTTTCACATATATGGCTGGTCCATTTGCTCCTGGAAGCTCCTGCTTTCCTCCAGTTAGCCATTTATGTACTTCTTTTACTTGCTTTTATCATTCTTTAGTTCTTTTTTCCTACAGAGCAGTTGCTTTAAATTTCTATTTTCAGGTCTTTTACCTGCTATGCTTCAGAGAGTTACAATGTTAAAAAAATATTTACTCTTTCCATTTGGCTCACAAACTTATGCCTGACATGAAAGGGCACCAGATCTATTTCTGCCATTTATATAGCATCTAAATAGATCCTTTTTCCTTCTGCAGCATAACTGACAGTTTACTAAGAGGGCCTTCAGGTTTCTCCAGGCATGCTATGTACTAGTTCCCTAAAGCATAATGATGAGGAAAAGAATTGCAATCAAGTTTACATATTTCTTTGGAAATGGGTTATTTGAAATTCAAATTCACATTAAATAATAATAATTGTTGAAGTAATAAAAATTCTATTTTGCATAAGGGAATTTGCTAAACAGGAATTTAAAAGTCATTTTTCAAAGTGGCTACAAATAACAGCTTCAAGGAAGCATGTTTGTTTTCTCATATTGATGGATTTGTGTTTTCTCACACTGAAATCCTACGGTTTGTTTTTGGAAATCTTGCCTTCATCTCATAAGACCCATCCTCTTTCCACTCAGGAGGTGCCCACAGCTTAGTGTGGGACCAACTCATGGGTTCCCAATGCAGCTCCACACCAGCCGTGAATCCAAACAGAGTGTCGTGTCCAGATAGGAAGCAGCCTGGGCACACTGTGTTTAGCCCTTCCCATCATTACGAGTGCAAGGAGTGGAAAGACCAAGGGGAATAGCTACAGGGATGAAGAGAAGTCCTGTGCCACCAAGTGATTCAGTACCAAGCCAGCATTTAAATGGTTGCTCTATTTGCAAACAAGGACAACGCTCTTGTGTCCCTCCGACTGTGGGCAGCTCTAATCTCACTCTCACAGAAACCAACTCTTCAGCCAAGAACATGTCATGTAAAAATATCTGACTCAAGTTCTTCTTGCTTGCAAGTGTTATACAGGGGCCATATTACAGGGACAACAGGTTAAATAAATCTTAGTTGTGCTGAACACGAACTGTTGCCATTTGGGTGTCCATCAAACAATGTCCTAAGTCAACAGAAAAGTATGAAGATCACAACACACATTTAACAAATTGCTCTCTCCCCTGAAATATTAACCTTCATTTGCTCGGTACTAATCACAGTTGTAACAATCCTCTTTCTGTGCCTCTGTCTTTCTACCTCCTAAAACTGCCAGAAAAGGACAAAAGCAGGCCAGTTGAACAGGTAGCCAAATCCCTGCCACAGTATGAACATGAAAAGAGCTACCATATAAGAGTTCACATTGGCTACAGCAGAGAGCCACAGGTGAGACAAAAGTGAAGCCATGTCTGCTGTTTATACATGCTCTCATTTGCTACTTACATATTCTCTCAAATTAACAAGAGATAACCTGTGGCTGGCCTACTGCCTATTATGTTGGTTTGCAATTTAATGTCTGACCTGGGGCTCTGCACGTTACTGGCTGAGATTAGCTCATGTCATTACACAATACACGATAGTCTCTGTAGAGCCAGAGCTGTAGTGGCAAAGCTTAGCACAAAACCTGATAAATACATCGTTTATAGATTTCAACAATCAGTAAAGAGCCTCACAGATCTACTCAATACCTTATTTTATCCAGTCTGGTCAATCCCTATATAAATTAGGAGAGGCTCTTTGTCTTTTTTGCCGTTATTATTTATTTTAAAAGAGCTTATTTAGAAGTTATCAAGAATCCATATACACTTATTCACCAGTGTAATTGCCTGGAAACTTTTTAGCCTTTCTGGTGTGACATTTCTCACCTTGAAAGGGACATTTGCATTGAGAGTTGAAAACAATTTTAAAACTCAAGGCTGAGAACACCTAGGATTGCTATTACTCATCTTTACCAGGCACTGACAGCTTTAAACCTCCTGAGTACTGAGATAGCTATGCAATTTCCTACGGGAGTCAACTATTGTGCGACACCATTGTTTTCATGTGATAGCACTTTCAAATCATTAGTCCACTGAATTCTATACATACCTGTAAACAGGTATGATTTATAGCTTGTAGGACAGAAAAATCAGACTTAAAATATTACATTTTAAGAGGAAAAAAAAAATTGTACTAAAAAGCCCCTCCGGATTTCTGAGGAAAATGCTTCAACACTTCATTATTTATACTGGGATATGTGAGGAGGGATGAATAAAACCCCCCATTATGGTGAGCAGTATGCAAATACAGAAAATTACCGCTCTTTCACAAACAGCTTAAGCTCTACACATAAAGATACCTATTTGAGCCATCACAAGGGACTGAGAATGCAAAAATCTAAGTATAATTAATGATATCAAAAATGAAATTGGATCCATAACCTTGTTTTTTTCCATTTATTTTTCTTTTAAAAAACCCAAAACAATTCTCTCTTCCACATTTCAAGAAAAAGGATATTACAGACCATTTAGAATTTAAATAAGTTTCCTAGAGC
This sequence comes from Laterallus jamaicensis coturniculus, assembly GCA_022605575.1. NCBI lineage: Eukaryota > Metazoa > Chordata > Aves > Gruiformes > Rallidae > Laterallus > Laterallus jamaicensis. The sequence goes on from JAKCOX010000020.1 coordinate 13,123,946, forward strand.
TAACAAGGCTGGATCCCTGTGTGATTTGGGATAATGTCTTACAAACTTTGCAAAGAGGACAGCAGGTTTAGGTGCAAAAACATGAAAGAAAAGAAACTGGTACAGATGTTAGACAATAAAAAATGTTTTAAGAAACCAAACTGCCTTTCTAACAGACTTAACCAAATGAAGAATAAACATGAGACTTCAGAATTGCATCACTGTGATTAATAAGTGGTGCCTAATAAACAAAAGTTCTCGAGGAGCCTCACCGCAAACATAAAACAGAGATGCCAAGAGGTAATTCTCAAGGACAAACTAAACTCAACCCTCCCTAAATCTTGCCAACATTTACTCAGGAGATGTTCCACAGCCTGCCCCATTTAGATCTCAATTTAACTAGATTATTATAATCCACCCTGTTTACTATGTTCTCCTTCACTTCCAAACCATCATCTATCCCTGGAGTTAAAGGCCCAATCCATGTGGCACTCAGTGGCTCTGCCACAGAACTCTAGATACTGTTACCACTGATAATCCATAGCAAGAATTAAGCAGTTCAGAGTGAACCATCCTAACTTTCCTCATCTCCTTCATTTTTATCTATGTACCACACAAATACTCCCATTCAGTGTCAGAACACAACTTAGGTAATACTAATTTGTCTGCTTAGCACTGCACTCAGGAAGTGTAAGGATTCATCGTTTTCTGGATGAATCTTTTCAAATTCTGTCTGTCTGTCTTTGCTAACTGCATCTCAGTCCAAAAACATCTATTTTTTCATCCACATCAAATTCATAATCTCAAAATAACTCACTGTCTTTAATTTTAAGATCACAGTGATCTAGTCCCCCATCATTGTAGCAGAATCACGATTATTTTTATTGGGTAGACCCAAACACCAAGGCATAACACAGCAAAGTGACATGCAGCAACAACTAGAAGTTCCTTAAAATATCATCTGCAAATCAGCTGCTGCTATAAACTATCAATAGCATAGTATGAGAAAACAACTTTTCTATTTGCTTGATGTTTTTAAAAATAAAAATTCATGGTTTGGTATTAGGCTGACATGAACAGAACAGCTGTAAAGTTGAGAACACCTCAGTTGTACCCACCAACAAAGTTGCAATTCACTTTTTTTAAGTTCAACCACAAACAGATTTTTACCACTGTTAAAAGTTTGAAAATAAAATTTTCAAAAAAAAACCTTTTTAAATTTGAAAAAAATCAAAACATTTAAATTGGAAATGGTTTGAAAAGAACAACCATTATATTGCTTTCTGAAAACAAAACAATTTCATAAAATTTGAAAGAACCAATGAGATGCCTTGATGTCTCTGGCTCCGTGTTCCTCGCCAGTTTCTGCTGACATTTTGACCTGGTTTTACCTTACATGGTAGAACTTTATCCCCAAATATTTTAACATGTAGCATTAATACTTGGAGTGAGTGAAGTCTGACTCCATACAGGGTGTGGTGGAGTGACACTACACTTGAAGCCTGACTGAAACAAGTACTGAAATGTACATGGCTTCACATTATCAAGTAGACATCCACAGACCAGAAAGAATAGTACATTATTCCATATCAATATCAAAACTCTCCTGGAAGAATCCTTAGGATACTCAAGAGATTGGTGATAAGAAACTGAGCCACAGCATATTCAGCTAACAACAGTATCCTCATCCAAAGATTAGTCTGTCTAAAGGGCAAGAAGTGAGTATATTCATAAGCCTTATTCTGTCAAACGTCCACCAGTCTTTTTCCTGTCTATCCTACATAATGCAGAAGAAAAAATATTCCCCTTTGCTGCTGTAATCAAAGTAATTGTGTTTCACATCAAAACCATTTATTTATTGCATGGATCAAAGGATTAAATTGTATAGGAGTACTTTGCCCAACACTCTGTTCCTGTGCTAGCATTCAGCTGCCATTAATCTCCATACCATTGACACAGTATATTGATAAAATGGTTCTCCCGTTATGGCTTGTTTGTTTGTGATGGATACAAAATTAAAGTAACAAAAATAAGATTCCTAGTTTTTTTTCTCCAATGAGGTTAACTCCTCAGCCAGCTTCATTAACATGCCATAGATCTCCTGCCCAAAAATTGTTTCCTTCTTGCAGAGAAGATAATGGAAATGCATTCCTATTGAACCTGTACGTTTGTAGGACACTGAAAGGCAGACACACAAAAGGGAGGAGTAAGGGCTATGCCTGCTCCCAGCTGTGGTACAGTGAAGTCAAACAAGTAGTTAATGTCTTGACCAGCCATGAGTTAAACCAACTTTCCATTGAGATGACCATTGAGACCTAGGAGTGTCTGCAGTGCACAGTATAAACCCTCACCCACGAGCTGCATTCATGTACCCACCGGGAAGCCATGCACCCACAGAACTCAGAGGGGGCCACATGGCAATACCAGCTTCAGCTCTAAAAGAGTTACAGCCAAATTGCCCTGTTTCTCTGCCTGAGCTGATAAGCCCTACCCTTCATCAGGTTGAATTAGGTTGGGCAGATCGTCCAGTTGATGGTATTACACTACTCCTGAGTCTGGAGATGGCTCAGGGATGTCACACTGTGTTGTTCAGGGCAAAATGGATGTGCTGTAGTTTATAGACAAGAAGATGGTTAATCTAAGTAGGAACTGCAGCTATCTAGAAGCCCAGGGGAAAAATCAGGAAATGGTCAAAGTCACTGCTGAAAGAGTGAAAAGCCACTAGGAAACAAATTGTGCTGCAACAAACCCCAAGACATCTCCTTATCTGGGCTAGTGGCTACAGAACAAGATATACTGCTTCTAACCTGCAAAAGACTCACTTTTCTGCTGCATCTATTGACACGTTAAATCTCTGTGCTCCCACAGCTAAACATCTATTCTCTTTTCTGTATTTGGCTTCAAGGCAGGCCAAGTCTTAGAAATATACCCAAAAGAAAAAAAGATTAGAGATATCCACATCTAGGCAAGAAGAATTAATTTAAATTTTGATTGTTCCCTGACTACACAAATTCACCCTTCAGGTTGTTCAGGAATCCACATCTGAATGGAGCTTGAGTGAAAGGAATCTGCACTGGGAGTCAGTAAACTAGGTAGTACTAGAGTACTGATGAACAAGGCAATATCCATGAGATTCACAGTACTTTCTAAGCTAAAGGAGCAGGTGCAGTGAGGCCCAGGCACAACCCATGCAATCACCTATCCTATGTTAAAAATCAAGGCAACTATAACCAAATATACTGTGTTCTCCTGTTAGTGAAAGTACTGCTCCTCTGTTGGAACATGTTTGTGCACAGTCATGAGAGGGTTTAGAATAGTTTCAAAATTTATGTGGTTGAGCTGAGCTGCCCTTGCAGAAGGCAAAAAATTCCACTGCTGTTGTGGAACTTCCTTGTGCCCATCTCCCAACATAATGCAAGTAAGATTTTAGTGCTATCAACTGTCCATTATCACTGTGCTCATTACCCTTAATTCACACCCATGCATCTGTGTTCACAACAAAGTCTACAGTCTGGATAAACATGGAGGGCCACCATCAATTGCATGACTCTTGCTCTTCATTCATTCACAGTTCACAATGCTGATTCCTAAAAAAAAAAAATCCATGGCTGATCCTGGTGTTAGCAACCACAACCAATGAAGTGCTTTTTACCTCTGATCTATTGTTTCAGGCTCTCTGCAAATTCAGGCAGACCTCACTGCATTAGGTTACATCTACTGCCAGGTCCCCTAAGAAAATATGGATAAAAATCCTTCCCCTTTTTCATCCTCTAATAAGAAGAGATACATCCACATATCTCCTGTTCCAAATAACTTCCTAGTTCTCTGCAGCTTTTGCTTCAAATATCGTTGACTTAGTCTAAGCAAATATGGTAAGCTAATTTAGTATTACTGCCTAATGATCACGAAAGAGGAAAATAGAAGAGTCCCAATCACTCTTTTATTAATCTTTTTATATTTTACAGGGCATGTGTTGGTGTGATTCTGCTGTTGTTTAGAAATACGATGCCTTTAAGGTTTATTTTGTATCTTCATGTTTCTGCTCTTTTGTGATTAAATGCATAAAAGCAAGTGGAATAATAATTATGCAATTTATGTTCATACGCTTCCTCCCACTGGCACGCTGCTTCTTGACTGAAATTGTATTTGATTCATGAGCAGCTACCTATTAAAGATGGGGGGACTGATACTGCAAATCCCTAAGAGCAATCACAAAATAATCTTCCAGCTACACCACTGATGTCAGGTCCATTTGCACATTTTTATCACTGATTCATGTTCTGTAATCTATCGCTTCAGCTGACAGCATTTATCCCTGCTACTTCTGAATAATATTAAAAGCATGTATAGAGGTGAATCATACAAGTCTAAGTGTGCAGTTCTCACCATTGATTCAGGAAAAATAGGAACATGATTAACCAAATCTACACATACAGAGAGAAAAATTTTGCAACTAAGACAATTAACTTGTGTGTTCATATTGTTTTCCACTCTAGAAAAAGTATTATAACTCACAAGTGCTAAACTAGCTTGTATAAATGGGAAAAATGTAAAAGGGGCAACATTTCTCCATCCACATCCAACTCCTGGGTGATGAGACTTGCCACTGCTGAACAGCAACATCCTACGTACAAAGCAAGCATGCCTAAAGCCATGGGCCTCCCAGTGTGCCAAGCGCTGTCCAAGCTTTTCCCTTTATGGAAAAGGCAAGGAGTAACAGGGAAATTTAAAGCAGACAGGAGCCAAGTAACTTGACCAACAAGACAAAGCGAGTCAATGGCAGGACAAGAAATAGAAAACAGATCCCAACATTTTCCAGCCTGTGCCCTAGCTAGTGGGCATCAATTTCCCCCAAGCCCTCAGATGTAGGCATTGTAAATTAAGTTACAATTCATTCAGCTGCAATCCTCCAAGAACAAACTCCCAGTCACTGGACAATACCAATTCTTCATTTAGACTTAATTCTGCCTAAATTAAAGGGAGAATTTTGAGGCTGTGATCTGACAAAGCTACTTTGTTCTTTTGCAAATTCAAGAATACTTGACTAAATTACATTTCATTAATGCTTATTTTCTTGCAAAGCTGCAAAAGGAAGACTGAATCTTCCCAAAATCCGCAGATCAAAACCAGGTAGTAGATGGTCAGAGAAAGGGCTCCTGCTATTTCAGTCCATCAGTCTCTCTTTAGTAAGTTTTTAGGTCTAGATCCTTTTTCCAGAATACCGAAGATCCCAATGCCTACTTGGATGTTGTACTGAAAGGACTGGACTGTCAGAGCTGTGGAAGGCTGCACAGCAACTCTCCTGCTATACTGTCTTTAATTCACAGGTTAAGGATTAAATCATTGCCCCACTGCAGTCAATTAAGGACCTCTCATGAGCAGTATATAGAACATTCTGAAGGTTTTCAATTTAGTATCTATAGCCAAACTCAACAATTAAGACTATGTCCTTGCAGCAGGGTTGGTTTTAAGTTACCTGTTGTCAGGCTGGATCCTACAAAACTAGTCTAGGTCATCTGAATGCCAGGTAATTCTGAAGCCGTGGGATTCTGTGGGCAAGTGAAACTCCATGCCAACCGACATCCTCGAAGCAGCTACCTTGAATTGAAAGCATCACCACAAGAGGAAGGTGTGATTCCTCAGAGAATCCTGATTCTGGCCAGCACTCAAAATTCAAGTTGAGAGACAGCAGAAGAATAGAGAATTGGGTACAACCTTTTCCAAGATACCATTCATACATTTATCCACACATTCTTGCCCACAGAGAAAACCAGCTACAAACCACGCTCAGCAGTAACTGCTTTCCAGAAGGTGAGAATCCCACACACCTGCCCAACGCTTCTACCAAGAGTTTATATGCAATAGTAGAAAAATACTACTTTCTCTCCAGAAATTTCCAAAGGCTAATGCAAGAACACCTCTCACACAGGATGTGTGCAGATCCCCATCTGGAAGCCTGATGATACAGCCTGAGAGGCAAAATTCATCTGACCCCACTTACCTTTTTATTGCGATCCTGCCACCTCCGATGTATCTCTGCATGTCCATACATTCAGTCTCCACTACTTTTTGCCCAACATATAGTAAAAGGGACAAGAGGAGGGTAAAAGGACTATGGGAGATCACAGAATTTTGGACACTGTCCCACAAAAGTGTCTCAAAAACTCATTTATTCCCAACAAAATTGAGTTTGGACCACCGAGATCGCAGTACCTTGACGACAAAGGTGAGATTATTTTAACTGAGAGCAGCATTTTCTACTCATGCTACAAAGCAAGTATGTTTTACACCACCACCACCACGCCCCCACACCTCGTAAGTATCAAATCTTCCCTTCCCCTGCCACTTACTTCATACTGGAGCATGTGCACCACTCGCAGAATTAGAGAAAGAATCCTGAAGTCCTCACTCTCAGTTCTCTACAGAATCTCACAAAGACAGGAAGTAGTCCCTTTGTATGTTCCATCTAAAAAACCAAACAAATAGAATAAAATAGCATAGAGTTAATTGTAGGAGATGTTAAAAAATAGCCTTTACAATAATGCATGCACTTAATTTACTGAATTCTGATGTGGCATCAGTTCCTACTTGAGAATTGCTTTTTTTTTTTGTTACAGAAAGGAATGGGGACAGCTATTACACAACGAAACAACATTTCAGTGACACCACCAGACCTCAATTAAAAGTTCTGTGCCACTTGTATTGCTTCAAGGGATGGTTAAGCAATACTGACCCACTGCAAAGTGGTTTATGAATTGCTACTGATGAGAACTCTTGCTGAATAGGCAGAATTGGTTCTTTAATGCCAGTTTCTTATAAGCAGCAGCAAGGAGAGGAGAAAGACAATAATTAATGTGTTAGTATCAAGAGAAACAAAGAGCCTGCAAAGGTCTCCAGCCTTTCCCAGATAACAGACTGAGAAAGCTGCTTTAATACAGCTGGTACTGTGACGGTTCATGGAAGCTGGACTGAGGGTAAGCAGTGGTTGACTGATTAAGGTACAATCCTGACAGCATCTTAGAGCCTGGATAAATATTCTTTCCTAGAATAAAATGAGGCTGCAGGCAGTAAGTGAGGCCTGGTATTAGGACACAGGGCACATGAATTTTAAAAAGCCAAAACTAATATCACTTCTGAATATTACAAATGTCTAATACCATGTTCAGAAGCACATGAAACAGGTAGATTGGGAATGGGGTTTTATTGGCACTTCGTTATGATAGCTGATTTCTGGTACAGTTGGGAGCTTTCTTCCAAGATTAAATGGCAAGATACGTATTTGTACAAAATACTGAAGAGTTTTGCACTGTTGAACACAACAGTAAGTAAACTGCTTCTCCCCTTGTAAACCCAGACTACACTGCCAAAGCACCTCATTTCTTACAAGAAGCATGGTATGGTCTTTCAGGACTAGACAAGGTCAGCACAAGTTTCATAGCTTGCTAAAAAAAATGATTTTTTCCAAGAGCATATTAACCACATGTGGTGCTTCAGCAGAGTCAGAGGGGAAAGTATCACCTAATGCAGAAGGAAAAAGGTAACCGCTTTTTGCAGCGCCAGGATCTCCCTTAATGAGCTGCCATGACAAAGTCTTCAAAGCCCTGGCGGCGGTACAAGATCCAGCTAAACAAAGTTACCACAGCTAAAAACATTTGCCAGGCTGCTTCCTCTCCTCAGCAGAACACTCTAGACTGGGGGAATTTCACTCAATTTAATTTACTGCCAATTAGCATAAAACTTTAATTACTCTGTTATTGGGGGGGGGGGGGGGGGAACCCCAAACAAACCAACAGACCCAAACAATGAAACAAACCCTTAGGAAAGCACCTTTCTTTGCGCTTCACCAGCCTCTAATTCCCTGTGTTTGGCAGCTGATTTCACCCAGTTCCTGTCAGCCCCGGGGCAGCACAAAATGGCGCCTCTCAGCCAGCAGCAGCTCCTTCTCCCTCGTGCCGCTGCTCTGCCTCACACAGGTGCTCCGCGGCCGTTGCTGCCCCTGGGTGCTGGGTGGCAGGGCTCCCTGCTCGCCTTCCAACCGGCTGGGACCGGTTGGGACGGGGCAGCGGGCAGCCTCCTCGCCTCAGGGCGCTGCTTCAGCCCCAGACACGTGCAGCCTGCGCGTTCACACGAGCGGGTTTTTCTGTGGGGTAACTGAAAGAAACTGAATGATTTCTAAAGGAAAAGATTAGATCGTTACAGCGAGGGGAGAAGTTTGAAAGCGGAGAAGGAACGCAAGGTGGCCAGCACAGGAATCACATTGCTCTGCTCTTTTGAAACGCTCAGGGAAAAGCAATGCTAAGGCTGCAGTCAGGAGATGAAATTCTAAGTTAACAATTTCCTAGGCTTTTTCCCCCCCCACCTTGCATTTCAGGAAATCCTCCTTTAAAAGAAATCCCATGCAGCACTACCTGCCTTTTCACGAACACCCCTGAGGGCCTGCACACGTGGGCGCCGAGGACCCCGACACGTCCGACAAACCGTTATTTCACGTGTGCTCTCTTAAACCTCTGTAAGGTGAAATGCACCCACACTGAGCTGATTAAAAGCTCCTGTGAGTGTGAATTCGTCTCCCTGAATAGGTTTCTACACCACAAAAGAACATTTCATATATCGTGTTTGAAACAGATCGGAGCCTTAAAAGCAACTTTATTCTACTGCCATTACGAAACAGAGCTTTCATTGTCTGCTGCTGAAACGCTTTGAGTCATCTTCTTCCAGTAATAACTAATCTCTTGCTTGCTCTCTTTGTATCTGACAATTCACAGACAGCCCAATTACAGGAGAGGAAAGCAGCATCCCAGTTTCAGAGGGGGGGACTCTAACATCCAACTAATGTTAAATGATTTTGGTTTGGAGTATAATTCACATAAGCTTCTTAGTTACTAACATTTCTGTCACTCAAACAACCTACCATAAAGCCCACTTCACACCAACACAGGTATGTGTGTGAAAGTCTACCGACACATACATCTCTCTCCATTTCATACGGGCTTAAAATACAGCTGGCACAACTTTGGTGTCAAGGACTTGTCACTAGTTACCCGCATGAAGATTCAGCCAAATCTGTCCAGGACTCTACAAAGCAAAAAAAAAAAAACAAACCAAAAAGACAACAGGAGGAATTTTAAGAACAGCATAATGCCCGTGAACACAATTTCAGAGACAACTTTAAATTTGCTCTCTCTTAATTCTCAAGCGTTTGATTATAGAGAGTAATAACATGAGCTTTTTTTGGTGCAGTATCTAATCTGAGGGAAGAAACCTTAAAGGGAATACTTAGAGTGAATTGACAATTAATGTATTTCACTTTCAAGTATCTGCTCAGTAAGATGCATATTGAGCATGTATCTGAACTAATGAGACAGAGGGAACCCTTATCTCCAATCATAAAAAATTAAACGCAGCTAAGATGCGTGCCGCGTGTTCCTGAAGATAATCAGGAGCTTCACATACTGTGCTATGTCAAACCACTTACCTGGTAACAGACCGCTGCTGATCAGACAAGATACTGCCGATTTCCTCCAGACACTGAAGAATGCTCATGTAGCACTAAAACCTTTCAGGATTTACCTCCTTGGAGCCAGTAGTAAAACTCTGGAGCAAGGCTGTGTAAGCCGTCTCACAAAGTAAGGTAAATCCAGAGCCTATATTCATGAAAGATGAGCACCAAGTATTAACATCTGCACAGTAACACCGTCAGGGACCTCATTAAAATAGCTTTCCCTATTAGCACTGTTCCCTCACACCCTGAGTTGTCTTTTAGGAGTAGACTTGAATAAACGAGAGAGGTGTCACAGATCTAAAATCAAGTTTGTCTCTCTCAACTTACATTCTCATGTTTCCATGATGATTTCTATCCTGAACAGAAAAGTTGCTGATTATATGATGTTTTCCTTTCAGAGAATGCTGTCACCTCTCAGAGCTGGACATTTCTAAGACATGCAAATGATTAAGGAAAAAATACCACAACTCCTCTGATGCAGCGTGTGTCATATTTCACAGCTACAAATGTTAGAATCTTCAATAAAAGGAAGCCAACAATTCCCTTCAAGTCATGAAAGCACAAAGCTTAGTTGTGAATGACTGCCTATAGAGCATGTTGTGACACATGCAGGAAGTGTTATGTTTTAGGAGAAGGTTCAGATTCTTCTTGCCAACATGATTTTGATACAGAAACAAGACTTTGCCAAGAAAAGATACGTTTGTTTTCCAAATCCTTACATACTTCTTGCCACTCACATACTTGAGCTTCTACTTGTATTTACTAGCATACAACACGACTCAAGCTATCACCCTCTCTTCCATTTATAAGGAGCACACAAACAAAACATGGGAATAAGGGGGCCACACTTTATTCCTCATGCAAGGAAACAGAACAGTAATCTAGAATAAAAAGTATCAGGTGAGAAGTAACAAACTCTTCCTTCCAGCCATACCCCATAGCAAATCCTTTGATCAAGGCAAGAACCATGTCAAGCCGAAAGGCTGGACCTCCTTGATCAAAATGGCTACACCTCAAGACCACAAACCAACCAGCCTTACCTGTCCTTGTGCAGCTTTAGTTCAGGTCAACCTGCCAGCTACTGTTGTAAGCTTTGTGGGGCTGAATGCTTACCACCTGTTTCTGTGAGACCTTACCTGTCACTGGCTCTTCTGGACCCAAGGAAGAAGTAAGTAGACACCTCAAAGTCATGGCTTGCTTGCTGAGACTCCCTTTGCTCTTGCTAAGGTCTTCAGACCAATCAATGGGAAAGGTAGAAGTGATTCAGCTGGAGAAAGCTCTGGTCTGTCTCGCCTGAGAAAGAACTAAAAGACACTTGCATGGGAAATCCTTTAACTGCAATAATTTGAGACACATAATGAATTACTGCAGTTGCAGTTTAAGCCAGCAAACAAGTATTTCCAATTCACATTTTATTCCAAAACTTCTAGGATTAATTACTACAACTCCTATACAGAATAAGCTGAATTTATCACTGTTCCTTAATATTGTGTTGTATTTTACAATGCAAATGGAATGTTCATTTATTTTCCAGGCATTTTATATAGAAATACAGCATTTTTCCATAAATACATTATTGCACATTAACTTTTCATCTGTGAGAGCTAAGGGTAAAGCTTTCCTTTTCATTTACAAGTCAATATCATCTCAGCTTTCAAAACTGCGTTTTATTTTTCCTGCTATATTGTAGGTATATCCCAAGGGGGGGAAAAATGCATGTAAGTTGGAACACAAGATACCTTCTTTTTTTTTTTTTTTAGTACTAGATCTACTTGTTACTCACAAAAAAGAGCAGGGGCGAACTAACCTAACGAAATTACACATTCTCCTATATACTGTTTAACTGACACATATTACAACATCTATGCATAATTAATATCCCAAAATATTCTGTAGTAACAACCAGAGGCTTCATGCCCAGGACAATACTAGAATATCCTACCTGAAAGGTAATAAAAACTGGGCAAATAACTGATACCTGAGGTCCATCTGACGTGACAAAGTGATGCTTCCCAGCCACACGTACACAAGAATCTCTTTAACACTTGCTTTCAAATGGGTGTAAATTCATCAATTTAATGAAACAATTCTGAGTTCACATTAGTCAGGGCTGGAAACTCTTGTGTATTTCTATATGGGCTTGTAAATACATAGATAGTCCTTTCTGTCCACCAGCCTCGCTTCTCTCTGCGCTGGGTCTCCAGGGCTGCTTACAGTGCTGGCAGAACCGTGGTCAAAGAGGAGCAACAGAGAAGGACATGTACTCCTGGCAGATTGCTGACACTCAAGTTCGTATCAACTGACTGGTCCTGCTAACAGCTGTGAAGGTGAAGGGAACAGGTGTTTTTGCAACTCTTAAGAGCTCCATGGAAAGCACAACGTGCTTTGGTTTTACACAATGACTCAACTGCAGTCATACCCACCACAAGCCTTGATCTGCAGGTAACCAATGAGCCAGGTTCATCTGTTAACTTGCAAGGTGAGCTCACCCACCCAGAAGTCACCAGATTGGCTTTTAGATATTCTCCTGTCTCACAGGCCGTACGCTACTGAAGGGTGGTGATTAACTTCAATTTTTCCTCTCAGGTTATTCTAACATCTCTAAAGAGAGAAAAAACAGTGACAGACAAACCAACCCATCCTTGGCTCTGGCAACTGACTCATCCAGATTATTCTGTCCAAAGACACATTTAGAAAAGAGATGGTTAACACATTAATTGACTGGCTGGGAAGAGCGACTGCATACTGAGTAAAGACACTCTTGTCATGTACATACCTCCTATTTGCAGCTCTTCTGCGAGCAAATTCAACACCATGTGCAAGAGCAGCGCACCCCCCACCCCATCAACACAGCCACCACCCTTACACATACTGGCTGGCTTCATGTATTAAAGATTACACTAGCTTTTGGGTCTTTTCTCCTTAGTCCTTAGCATTATGTTAAAATGACTGTAAATAAAATTAATACCACAGAGGGTTTTATAAAATATTTATTTGGAAAAAAATCACTCTGTACAAATTTAACATTCTCAACACCAGAGTTTTATAAAAACGCTAACACAACAGAAGGGACAAGTGGAACATTAAACTGATCTTAAATTACAAATGGATTCATTCTAAAGAATCTGTTGGAATTCTAAACATTAAAAAAAAAAAAAAAAGAGAGAGAACTTAGTAAGATTTTACTTTTAAAATCTATTACAGCCAAATACATGTTATCAAAGGATGACGTGTTCCATCCTTTTTATAAACTTCCCCCCCCCCAAAACACTGTCCACAACTAAACCAAATACCCTAAACGGTTTACACTTTTACTGTACATAGCTTGTGCTCCAAGGAAAGCCAGCACAATTTTAACATCATCATTTTCTCAGTGCCTAGCAAGAAGTCACCTTTATACATTTAGTACAAAATTCTCTGTACAAACCAGCTCTCCTCACATAAATTTGAAATAAACTTTAACAAGAAGTTCTTACTTGTACCTTCAATTTGGTATAATTAAGGGACAGTGATTGAATAAAATTTCACAAAGTAAAATTCACTAACTGAGAATACTGTAGGTGGGGGGTTTTTTTAATTAATTACCATTGTATAAAAAAAAAATATATATACTGCAGATGTTTAGGAACGGCAGACCCTAAATCTAGCAGTGCTAGTTTAATAGCCCTCATCATAAAATAAGATCTTTCTATACATTACTTAGGTTTCACCTCTTCATTTTATGCTATTTGTGAACATTGTTGTTACATATTAAACAACTTTTTTTTTTAACCAGGAGGAAATGTCCCTTCATGAATTTAAAACCAGGAAAGTTGTCATATTCCTTTAAACAACATTAAAATGAAAACTGGCAAAATGCAGTGTGACAGGTAAGCCATGGTCTGTAAAGCTTTTTTCACATTTTCTTAACACAATATATGGCTCACACCACAAAGAGCAGCAGAAAAAGCTATTGAAAAATATCAAGTTACAGCCAGGGGTGCCAGGCAGGATCCATACGACAGAGATTATCCAGGCTATTCGCAGCTGCTACCAGAGTGTTGACTTTGCTTTCTCCTCCTTCAAACTGAGCAAGATTATGCAGTCGAGTCATGATAGCAGTAACAGCTTTTTGAACGAGGGAAACCAGCTGCTGGCTGTCCATATTTTCAGGCTGCCCAGCTGCTGAGAGCGGGGAGGAAGTATCCTCTTGGGTCTTTTTGTGCCACGCAATTATTTCGTCCCGTAGCACGGTTTTTAGGATGCCATCAACCTGTATAAAGAGAAAAATCAGATTATTACATTTAATCCAAAGACCCATTAGAGATGATAGGGTCGTAATAAGACTTGCCAGGGGCATTTTGACACTTTTGGCCCCGCTTTGCAACCACAGGCTTCTCAGGATGAGTGTTGCTTCCAACTGCCTGTGCTATTTCTTCTCAAGGGTTTTCTTTTCCTAAAAAGCTTTCATTGTGGAAACCCCACACAGTGACTCCTACAGAACTGAAAAAAATCACATAAACTAAAACATACATTAAGATCTACACACAAATACAGTTACGTATGTTCTATTTTTAAATGACTCCACTAAATTTGACTTTTCCCTCACACATATACAGGAGTCTCATACACACCTAAAGAGTGCTTGGCAAAGCTGAGGGGTGTGTATAGTTTGGGGTTTTTAGGTAATAGTTACACTCTTGAGGAACACTGCTCTCTGCCAGACAGGGAAAGGGGAAAAGACGCTGACTATGACCTATGTATATAATACATATATATGCATATACATATATAGAGAGGACGGTTCTACTCTTGGATGAAAAAGAAATGCCTGCAACAAGGAGTTTCCTGTTTTTTCTCATAGAATCACAGAATGATCTAGGTTGAAAGGGACCCTTACATCATCTTGGTCACCCTCCTCTGGACACACTCAGTTTGCTGTTCTCCTAGTGAGGCACCCAGAACTCGAGGTGGGGTGGCACCAAAGCAATGTGGCAAGTCTAATGGGACCAAAATCATTCAGATGTTGAATTTACTGGCTGTGCCTGCAAATTGGTCTGCATGTGCAGACATGGCTTTGTAAGGTGAGGAATTTTTTAAAAAAAACAAAGAAAAAGAAAAAGAAAAAAGAAAAAACACTTTAACACAGCTTTCTGTATTACAAAGAAAAAAATCACTTTAAGGTATCTTCCTAGCTCACACCACAGCTATGGTTCATTGTGTGCTGTGGCATTCTGGTAAAAATTGTCTGCCTAAGTGCAAGACAGCTCCTTTTTGGAAAGCACTGGAACTTAAAAGGAAGTTAGACAATGTCTTTAGCAAGCTACACCTGCTAAGAGCTAGAATCCATCAAAGCAACAGTGTATCATTAACAAAGGACTCTCGGATTATTAGGAAGATCTATTCACAGATTATTATGAAGATTCTAAACGATACTGCATTCCTCATTTTACTATTTACCACTGCCAGAATTTGTAAGAATTTATGAGGCTAGAGCACTGAAACAATCATCCTGAATTAACATGCTTGGACAAAAAATTAAGGGTCGAATCACACCTATCTTCCTCCTCATTCTTCCCAAAAAGGCAAAGTGCAAACGGTTCAGCTCCCCAAAACCAGATGGTTCCTTTTCTATCTTAACCAAGAATCTGCTGTTCGGTTTATAAATTGCCAAATAAAACACCTCTGCAAGCAACCTTTCAAAAGGTATACACACCTTAAAGTTGGGCTGTGCGAAGCAGCGAGCCACTGCGATCATGGACGCGGTCAGGGGACCTGACACCCCGATGGTGGTGAGGAATTCGGAGATGTTTGGGGTCAGCCGGAACGGAACCGGGCGATTGGCATCCAAATCTCCAGTGGCATCGTTGATGTCAAAGCGAAAGTAAGCTACATTTAGCTTACCAGTATCCTGCATTTAAAAGAAAGATGAGCAAAAATAATTAAATGAATGGATTTTCAGAAGTTGTATTTCTGTTTACTGTTAATACTCAGAGTACAAATACTGCTCTTTCAGTCAGTTTTAGAGTGAAAAAGTTAAAGTCATATACAAAGCCAGGCATGTATTTCTCTCAAAACCTCTTACTAAACACACATTATGGCAATGGCAAACTCAAGGAATGGCTCCTTCTGCCACACAGTCTGCAGGGAGTCACGCTGACGGACAGATCTCTAGTCTCTACGCATCCCAGCTCTGGGTAAGAGCTCTCTTAGGCATTGCTTACTCCAGGTAACCAACTGAATGCTTATCTAGAGGGATTAAAGAACCTTAATTGCTATACAGACTATAGCACTCCTCCCATTAAAATGGCATTAAGACTTTAAAATATATCACCTTTGCCCTACTGAGGTGGCAAGCCTCATTTTAAGTGTTGGGTTAAACCAGAAAAAACCCTATTAATGGGAGCTGTAACCTGATGTGATGGCAATGCTGAAGAGAGAACAGTATCTGGAAGAGGGTATTCCCCTTTAAAAGCATGAAGCTCTACTTTTTATTTTTTCTCATCTGTTTGACACAGAGATGTTCAAAGCAATATATTTGAAGGACTAAAAAGAGACTCATCAGTCATTTACATGAACATTTCCAATATCCAATAACGATTTTACAAAGTTCTAAATTCTCACCACGGAAGGTAGAGCCGATGTCCACGGGGACCATGGTTTAAATTGCTACCTATGTGATGTGCAGTCACATCTAAATGAGAAGCCTACTGAAATGCACTCTTAATTACATACAGCCAATTACCATTTTGACTCATATCACAAGCACAGTCCAGAATCCTGTTTGATCAAAGACGACGGCGTGCCTCTAGAACAAACTAAAGCATACCTGGGCGATCTGCAGCATTTCAGGGTTGAGTCTGTTTAAATGAAAGATGAATTCTGCGAAGCCAATTAGGGCCAACTGAATGGTGAACATCTTCCGGAAAGTCCAGTAGTCTGTGGCGTTGGGGAACGTGTGTAAAGCCCACTCCTTGAGCATACTGCGCGGCACCATGTTACTCTGGACTTCTTTAAGTATATCTCTGAGAACCTACATGTGAAAAACATTAGTTGAAAGAGATCATCTGTAATTCACTTCTTAGCAACAGACAAATACACCAAAAGCAACTGCCCAACTTTTCCTCTCCACTGCTGTGTCCCATTTAAGGAAAAATGGATGCTTTCCATCCAACAGAGTTCCCTGACTCTAATTATTGTGTTCGCTCATCCTCTGCACAGCTACAGAACACTCTTTAAAAAGATGACATTTCTAATCAAGCCCTATAAGCATGAGCACTGCAAACAGGCACATCAGAAAGCCTGAGACTGCAAAGTTATAACCTGACTGGCAATACCTTCAAAGTCTTTCAAGACAATCAGAAGTGAGCAACTGAGACATGCAACTCAAGATGCTGCACTTCCTTGTGGGAAACTAACAGAACATACTTCACTGTTTTTCAGCTTCAGTGTAAGCTAGATGTGCATTCTGCAGCAGTAAAACAACCTGCAGCAATAAATCCTTTGTTTTAGCATAATGCCATGCTTTGAAATCATACATTTGCCCCACGAAGCACACAACCTATGCTGTCTGCACCACAGGAAAGGATTTTTATTACACACTATAGGGAAAGACACTGGGTAAAGTAATTTGTCTCATGTATTATTACAGTAATATTATCTCAAAAACACAAAAAGATTAAAGCTGAGAGCTGTATTCCACTGGATCTGTAAGTGAACACTGCACAAGTGCTTTTTCCCTAGATGTAAGCAACTACCAAAATATTTATTTACTAGAGCACAAACTGGCCTGATCAATTAGAAAAAGAAATACAATCAGGATCTGTTCTGTTACACCAGAAAGCATGATAGTCGTACTCACTTCAATTAAATGGCTTTTAAAGAGTTTCATAACCTGAAGGAGAAACTCTCAAAATAGAAACAGATGTTACGTAACACTTTTGTTTATTCTGTAACACAGAAAGCCTGAAAAGAGTTCCCCTACATGATGCCTGTGATATGTGTCTCTCATGTATTTTCTAACAGCTGTATCTGAAATGAGACTGGTGTTTTATATAAGAATATGCACTAAACTTTAAGATAAAACCCATAAAATAACTTTGTCACAATGGGATGTTTGATGGAGGTTACAGAGAGGGGCAGCTTTGTTCTACCGAGAATCATAATTTATTAGGGTTAAGATTACTTGACTGTTTCTGTTGACTTTAGATGAAATAAATCCACTGGCAATTTTAGGAGAGACATTAGAAGAATACAGGGAAGCTGCCTGCATCACATACCATGCTGTAACTGCTTATGTAAATTAGGAATGCTGTTTCCCATGTTATCAATTAATTATTTTCAAAGCACTGTATGAAAAGGCCAAAAAGTAATCAATGCCTTCCCTGTTTTCAGTTGTAATTACCTAAAACAACCCTGAGTAAAACAAATACAGCTTTTTGAAGCTTTACAAAATAACACAAAACACCAAAGAGATTTAAGAGTTCCCAAGAACACATCAAGGAAAACAAAAAACCCACCGAAAAACCAAACACCAGCTCTGCAAAGTATCTGTCTCACATCTAATACAAGGTGAATGGTCAGGGCTTTGGGGGGACCGACCTCAAGAAAAGCCTTTGATTAAAATTCATTACATATTGGAATACCTGATGGCTTGCTTGAGTCCCCCGTGCCTGGACAGTTGCTAGCCTGTCATAGTAACGAGAAATGGGGTTGTCGTGCTCGATGCCTTTCTTGGCACAGCGCTGCTTATAGATCTCCACCAAGGACAGCGAAGAGGGGTTGTCTTCAACCAGACGCATCTGTGGAGAAACTGCTACGACACGTGGGACTAGGAGAGAACGGGATCAGGGGGCAGAGGGAGCAAAACAAAGCAAAGGAGTTAATCCATAAACCAAGTACTAAGAGAATTAGCACCCATGTATCAGCCCCTAAAACACCACAGTGATAATCAACTGAAGCGTATCAGAACATTTTTATTACTACCCTCATACCTGATTCACAAGCTCAGTTAAAACGAAAGCAAGGAGGAGAGCAGATTTTTATCTTAACAAACATCTCAACTGTATTAGCAAAAAAATTCTTCCTACTTCTCTTTATCTGCAGAAGAAGAGGGATATTTTGTTCAGATGCAAATGGGTTTGTAGTATCTGATTACATGACACTGGCATTATGTCAATAAAAATTACTCTGAGAAACGAAACTACTGAACTCAATAGGCTATTTAAAGTGATTCAGAGAAACTGAGAGAAAAAAATCTGAACACAGCTGAGGAATAGAAGTTTAAATGACACTCTGGGAAAATAACACAGGGAAAACACAGCAAAATATTCAGTAAGAAAACTGAAGCCACTGAGCTCCTCCCTGATGAGCAGGAAACTTGCAAAAACCTGATTTGCACTTTCATGGTGCTCAACAGATGCAGCATCCTGTGGAGGCTGACAGAGCCCCACCACCACACAGCCAGACTCTGGCTCGCCTGTCCACTGACACCCTGTGTGCTGTCTGACAGCGACCTCCAGTTCCACCAGACCTGTCCTCTCAGCATTTCCCTCAGCAGCTGTAATAATTAACCTCAGAAATATAGGGAAGAGTTGTTTAAATGCAGTTGAATTGTTTGATGTAATTTCTTCAATCGTAAAGAAGAAAATGCATTCTGCAGAAGGAAGGGGTGTTAATGAGCTACTTCTTCTGGTCTGCTTCCATTAACCTCTGGCAGCAGAGGAAGGGATGTTCTTTAGGTTCTTTCAAATAGCATCAAACCACAAGTACAGAATCATTTCCAAAAACACTACAGTTTAAAAACAGCTCTTTGAAGGAAAGCACATTACTAGTCATGTTATATAGAGGATACATTTCTGTATCAGTGGCATTTCTGCCATTCTGGCCTCAGAGTGAGGCAGAATTGTCTTTACATATGTAGAGATACTATATTTACCTTTTCCTACAACAAATCTTTCAGCTTGTGCATTTGGGACTTTGTAAAGTTAGAATTCAAATGCATTTCTAGTTCTGTCAGAGCACCTTACATCGTCCAGTCACCTAAGCTCATGGCAGCAACTCCAGGTCAACAGACACTATTAGCCCAAAAAGGAGGGCAGATTAAAAAATTCACTCTTTTTTAAAACCAGATCTCAGCACTTTTAAAAAGGACAACAGCAAAGTAGCAGCTCTGTCTTAATGTCTTTGACTCAAGCTTCCTTTATCCATAATATATATCCCACTCCCCAGCCAAGGATGATTAGAACTGAGTACTGCAATGTTCAGAACTCAGCTGTATGAAGTTAGTGATTCACTGACCTTCTGAAATGGAAAGTATTTATATATTATTAAGAAGTAACTGCAGAGCTGTAAGCTGGAACTTGCCAACAAACCCAGTATGGGGGAAATGCAAGAGTTTAACTATTTAAATGCATCCACATTAGTATTTCAATCACAAGCAGATCAAGTATGTTGCCAGGTGAGATCAATATTCTGTTTCTCATTTAATGAATCAATTCTTTATCATGACACATGAAAAGACAAGATACATAAGGAAAGAGAAAGAATTAAGACTGTGTGTTCAGCCTTCATTCCCTGCTTCTGTTTGGAAATGCCTAAATACATGACCTCTTTATTACATGAGCATGTCGGTAATTCATACAACTAAATCACACACATCTCTAACACAAAGGTCTCCCTATCACTGTGTTGGGTAATTCTCTAATGGTCAGGCACTGCCAGGTGATGGTGTTAGCAAAGTGCAGCCTCCCAACCCAGTTACCTTTCATGGGATGACAGGAGTACACCCAACAGAGGTCCTGCCCCTAATATCGAGATTATGAATGGATTTGGCAACAACTAGCAGGTCAGTATACATTCCTGAAGGCTAATATCACTGTGGATATATAAAGTTACTTCAAAAATTACAGCAATATTGTCTCCTATCAGAGAATTTAGAAACTTTATATCACATTCCAAGCTCTACCAGAAAAAAAAATAATCTTTCTTATTCTGTGTTATGCAGAAGAGGCAAAGGAAATTCAATATATATATATTGTAACTTGGGGAGAGAAAACTTTCATCCTTCCCCAGTTGGGTCTAAATGCTCGTTCTGAAGTACATGTATCCATTTCCATAGCAACAGAGGGAATGGGCATGCTTCTGCCTTATACATATTATACACAACAGAACTTTATACCATAAATGATGCATGTAAACTCTTCTAAAAACACCCTGGATCACATGCAATCAGCTTCACTTCATCAGAGTA
This sequence comes from Laterallus jamaicensis coturniculus, assembly GCA_022605575.1. Lineage (NCBI taxonomy): Eukaryota > Metazoa > Chordata > Aves > Gruiformes > Rallidae > Laterallus > Laterallus jamaicensis. The sequence goes on from JAKCOX010000020.1 coordinate 13,144,657, forward strand.
GTGCTACAATGCCAGAAAAAAACTAATCACCCAGACAGATGTGAATTTGCCTTCTGAATATCCAAAAACTGCAGCGATTAGTTGTGGTCAAAGACTTTAGCAATTCTAGAGTATAACATGTATTTAAAATCTCTCTTTTCAGTACCTGTAAAAAACAAATGCCTTTTTGTGGTTTCCTTCCTTTTCTCCAAGCAGGGGTTCAGAAGGCGGAGGAGCTGCAGCACCCGCTCTTCTCTGCGGGACTCTGTCAGGCACGCGTCATTCATCACCAGATACGGGTAAATCTTCCCGTTATGGCCTCGGATATAGAGTCTTCTAGCTGCAGTGTTGTGTTTCTGAACTATCTCCACTCTGGGCATAAACCTATCAGGAAGAAATGGATATTAAAGCACCTGTGTTAATCTCCTCTGATATTAAATCATGATGTAAAAAACCCAAATCAAACATGAAACCAAACCAAACCAAAACCACCACAGAAATCAGGTAGTGCAACAATATTACCAGGTACATTTCTATTATCCAGCTAGCCCATAACTTCTATTTTGTAGTCAAAAAGCTCTTCTGTTTGAATTTGTTTGCTTTTAAGAAAATACAGTTCTTGAGCAAAATGAATCATTAGCTCACACCTTTATCACTATTCTGAAGAACAGCGCCTCTACTGACTACAACAGAAATAATCTCAATTTATGTCAATGTAAAGGTAAAACAAATACACTCTTCCTATAACAGTACAGCTGCTTAATGAGGTAAATGTGTAAGGATACTGAAGGAGGATAAAGTAAGAGAAAGGCATTATATATATATAAAGTATGACCCAGTATATGTAATTTAAATATATGAAGTGTACATGACATCTGTTTTTGCAGACTGGAAGATGTTTTTTCTGTTTTCAGAATTATGAGATTACCACAGGTGTTTGTAGGTTACCTTGCTATCTTGATGTAGTAATGTGTTGGCTTTGGCATAAGGAATTCTCCAGGTATCTCTACTTCTGCAGTTTGAGCTGAAAAATTACTTAGAAAGCGGCACTTTTCCTCTATGAGGAAGAACTTTGGAAGCTGTTTAGTTTTTGCCTCCAGAATTTTGATCCATTTCTTCAGTTTTGAGATAAGATTGTGAAGTTTCATTGACCCTGGGACACTGAAGTCAAAGTCTAAAGGAAAAAAGAAAGAAATAAATAGACATCCTCAGCATTCCAAGTTGTAAGCAGGGTATTTAACTATCAAGTGTTTGAAGTCTGCATCTTCAACGAGGTTCTTTCAGCCATGTGCCCTCAAGCAAAATACTTTTGGGAGTCCCACATACAGCACACACACTTGTCTCCAATACTGGTCAAAGGGAAAGTTACCACCATCAGCAACTCAGACCCAAAAAAGAGATTCCAGCAGAGAAACTGGGCAACCTGTGAGCCTGAAAGACAAACTGGCCAGTTCAGACAAACACAGAAGAGCCAGGAGAATCGTTAAGGCTGAGTCAGAGCATGACTGGTGAAGGATCATACAACACCACTGCAACTGGATGCCAGAGGATAGCAAATCATACAAACCCATCGTGCCAACTGAAGACACACAGAGCTGAACTGCCTTTAAAAGCCACCATTTCATCTCTACAGCCCACCTTTTAGTAATGTCCTGAAGTTATACATAACTTACACCTGTCAGCATCTGCTGCCTCTCTGCTGTATGCAGCTCTAAAATACTCTCTAAAATACTTATTCAGTAACTAACAAACTTCCCAAGATGTTCCTGTTTCACAGCCATGGAAACAGTAGAAAAGCATACTGTGAAAGTTTTCAATACAATCACTGTATTTAAGCATCTAAATAGCAGTAATACCAATCAATCAGCTATCAAGTCAGAGAAAAAGTAAGCCTATTCAACAGCTTCTGCCTGCTTCATTACAAGTGATTTAATTACTTAAATCAGTGGAGGCTTTTTACTTTTAAAAGGGATGAAACAGCCTCAACTGAGGTTCTTATCTAGAACCTGTGAGCAACATCAGGACAAGTAGTAAAATTGCTGTTAGTATTATTCTCCTATTCTGAGCTGCAAGATAACTCTCTGTATGTTCTTTCCAGGCTGAGGTAACAGCTGCCTGCTGCCAGGAGAGGAACAGATCCCTCAGCCTAAGGACAAATGACAACATCACAGGAACAGCCTGCCCTTCCCTTCGGAACCTAACGATGCTGAGCGTGGAACGCTCTCCCTCTGGCCCACCTGAAATGCTCTCCCTCTGGCCCACCTGGAATGCTCTCCCTCTGGCCCACACCTAAGTGAAGGAAGAACCTTCTCAAGGTCAGTACATGGTCTTCAATGCACTGTGCAGATAATTCTCTAACAGAAATCACTGTGGTACCAATGCTTTCTAGGCCTGCAAATACACATCTTCCCAACATTATGCTATGCTATGGTGTCAGAACACAGCAAATGAACAAAGAAAGAAATACGCTTGAATTTCCCAAAAGAGGGAAAATTAATAAACCCATGAACAAATGAAATTGTGGTTCAGCATTTGAGTACAACCAGAGATCAAAACATAATCGAGTTAAGATCAAAAACTCGTTAGTTACAGCATCCCAAACTGTGCAAGTTAACTAATAGGCTTGAACTTTTAAAAAACATTAGTAAACAGGGTCTAGAAAAGGCCAGTTTAAGTCCACCACATTACAACTGAAAAAGCAACAGCAAGAGAGGCACAGAGAATGTTTGGGTATTTCTGAGACTCAGAGCCAGAGTAGAACAAAGGGAACCTTCATGATGGTGCTGTACACCAGAAAATCAACACCAGCTCAAAAATGACTTTGCAACTCATTGCAGAACCTGCATTTCAGCACAGTACATACACAAAGTATTTTCCTAACTTGACAAAAAGCCAAAACTCATCCCAAACCATGACTGCTGCTCAGAGGGGACATCAATTTGACCACTTAAATGTGCTACAGGAATTTATCTGCGTGTATGTTAACAGTGAAATCACAGAATCACAGGGGTTGGAAGGGACCTCCAGAGATCATCAGGTCCAACCCCCTGCCAAAGCAGCTCCCCAGCTCATACTGCACAGGTCGGCGTCCAGATGGGTCTTGAATCTCTCCAGAGAAGGAGACTCCACACCCCCTGGGCAGCCTGTCCCAGGGCTCCCTCACCCTCACTGGGGAAAAGTTCTTCCCCACGTTGGTGTGGAACTTCCTGTGCTCCAGCTTGCAGCCACTGTCCCTCGTTCTACACATACCTACAAATATCTACACATGCACAGCAATTGCTGCTTATTAAAGTTTTTCCAATCCCAATTAAAACCACTCATAACTCTTGATTATCCACAATTCACTCCTACAAACAAGCTTAGAACATCAGTTCTTTTAGCCACAAGAGTTCACACAATTCTGTGCATACATTCTTGTTCTCAGAGTTCTTTTCTTCACATACCCAGGATGCTATTAGCAAATAAAACAATGCAACCCAGGATTCATTTTGCTGTTCTGTTACTTAAATAAAGCATCAGGGAACACACAACCCAACGTATTGCTCTGTGCATCCACACTGATATGCTAAAAGCTTTCAGCTGAAGTCTTATGTCTACTAGCCTAAAACTGAGCAAGAAAACCAGCACATACTAAATCCCTTCCACTTGTATAAGAAAAAAAGACTATAACAAAAAATAGAGTTTCATATTTCTGGATGTTAGAGATTCATGCAACTCTGTAATATTCCCTTTTCTTTTTCTACTGGTATGGGCAGTGCATCCATGGCAGCATCACTGTGAAACACTCGTATTATAATCCCAAGCCTACCCTCTAGTGAGCGTTGGGAGTACATCATTTCATGCAAGTGACAAAATTATTGAATCATTTTATCTCCTGAATCCCTGTAGTGCAGGAAAGTATCCCCAAATTGCAACTAGTTTTGTGCTAATGAGAATGAGGAAAGCAGTAAAACTATGCATCAGTATATACTCCTTACAAAAACAAGTCAGCCAGTTCTCCCTGAGCATCTCTCCCGTTTGTTCAAATACTGATTTCAGGATGTTTGTTGGTTTGTTTCCCAGTGGCAGATGGGAAAAACAGAGATCAATTAATGGTTCTGCTCATGTCACAGAGAGTCCATCTGAGAAAAATACTACTTTGGCTGGAAGAAAGGGAAATACAAGACCAGACAATATTTGTGTACAAAGTCTCTCTGCTTTGCAGACTTCTTCATCTCTATATATAATATTTTTGTTTCAAACACATCTGCTTTTTCAGTACTCACATCCTTTTCAAGCTAACAGCTGCTGGTCTGAAATACCTACACTACTTACACCACCTTTTCCTAAACAGAACAGGAAGTTTATCTTCTTGTCTCTAATGGAGATACTCACAGCAGACTGGACACAGGCTGCAACTGGAGAAGCATGCTCTGTTCTCAGTGCTGCTGAAGATTTTGCAGTGTGATATATGTATTTCAAACAAACATGTTAATTCAAAAACTGCTACCTAAACCCACCCAACCCAACATAATTGCCAAGTTCATAGCATCCCACTCTGGTTTGGGTTAGAAAGGACCTTAGAGCCCCCCAGTGTCACCACTGCCATGGGCAGGGACAGCCCCACCAGCCCAGGGCGCCCTAAGCCCCATCCAACCCAGCTTTGAGCCCTGCCAGTGATCCAGGGACAGCCCCAGCTTCTCTGGGCACCCTGTGCCAGGGTCTCACCACCCTCAGGGAGGAGAATTTTTTTTCCTAGTACCTAATCTAAATCTCCTCTCCCTCAGTTTAAAGCCATTTGCCCTGTCACTCCCTGCCCTTGGAAACCGCTCTTGCCACTCTCAATGAGAGGACAGACAGGGGCACAATCCTCCTCCAGCACACAGACCTAAAAACTCCTGATGGTTCTGAACACAAGTAGATAAAGTGTAATACTTTTTGAATGAGGGCTGTACTATCGCTTCTCATGAGGCAGCACAAAAAAAGAATCCACTTGAGTTAGCAAAATTAGAGTATCAATCCCCCTGTCCACCCAAAAACCTTGACCTACAGAGCATGGACACAGCAGTAGAAAGCAAAGAAAACCCCTCCAAACCAAGACTTAACAAGTAAAAACTCCCTTTTGCTACACTGGCAGAAAATAATTCTAATGAGTTAAAAGGAACAGGTGGTGAGTGCTTTTACAGCAAGCAACAGTCCATTTGTCAGAGATTCTTCTGACCACAGACACAGCCTGATTATACTGAAAGTTCATGACCCAATGATTTCAGCTAAAAAGCCAGGAAACCCATCTTGTGAGGTGCCACTTTGGACTGAAATGTAAGCTCAGCTTCACAAAGCAGTTGTAATCCTTTATAAATCTAATACTGAAGAGGATGCAAGCATTCTCCAAGAGAGAACAGCCTTGCTTTCGAAGTTACTCTGCAGGCTTTCACACACTCTCTACTTCCCTGAAAGTTCTGTTCTACATATCTCAAGAACTTTTGGAAAGGACAAACAAACATGGAAAAATCCCAGGGACAGGCAGGCAGAAATATGAAGCAGGACTTGTGGTTTATCACACAGCTCCAGAAAACCACCACTGCAAAGACCAGACCAAGGTCAAACCTGATGCTGACTCCCAGCTCTTGATCTGGATTTTCTGGATAACATCCTGTTATTTTAAACTTTGAAGGGAAGTTATGAGCGAGCTACTCAAGTGATGTTATGCTCACTACTGAGAAAAGAAAGAGGGAAGAAAACCTGAAAAAATCCTGAAAATTAGCAATGGAGCTCTTCCCCCTCTCCCCACACTTCAGAGAAACAGTAGGACTTCAAGAAGCTTCCTTCTGATTAGAGAGTTTCCACCAGCAGTACAGAATTCATTGTGCTGGGTGCCAAAACTCTCAAGAAAATTATCTTAGCCCTTAAGGGTGCAGTTTGGAATGCTTCATTTGTATTCAGCTTCAGTGGCAAGATGGCTGCAGAGAGCAGCTCGATCCAAACTCTGAACTCTCCTCTGCCCACAAAAGAGCCATTGAGGCAGCTTTTCTCCTTTCACTGCTGAGAGCTCTCAAAGGCAGCATCTCTCAGCATCTGCCCATTCACTGATGTCAAAGGTTTAGCAGAAAAGGAGAGAAGGAACAAAGAACAGATGGTCAAAGAACTGCACATTTGAAGTTCCAGGAGAGGAAAAAAAAAGTCAAAGAAGAATTTGGTTTTCAAACACATAATGTTAGGATGGAAAAAGTTGACCTATCAAAGCTCCAACAGTCCAGTTGGGATGCAGACAAAGCATTTAGAATGTAAGAAATAGTGTGAGAGTCCCCAAGGTCTCCAAAGAGGAATCAAGATGCAACTCAGATGTTGGTGGAAGAGATTATGCAACCAAGCAGAGTTGGAAGTGTCTATAAAAACATAGCTGTCAACACTAATCTGGAAATAACTGAAGAAAACAGTTTACTCCAAGGCAGCTCCTCAGCTTGGATACTTTTGAAAGGGAAGGCAACCACTGTAATTATCTGTCCATCATCTAAACACAACTGGTGCTGAGAATCAGGAAAACAAACACACATGGGTGTTCCAGTGTGACAAAAGGACACAGGAGGCATGATTTACAAATGGATTCTCAGGTGTTAAAACAGCCTTTGCCACCTTTAGTACAGGAATTATAATCCTACTCATTTATATATGTACATTCCACTGTTATCCCAAACCCACCCAACCTTGTTTTCATTTTCTGCATAATGAATTAAATGGCAAAAATGCCTAAGTATATCCATCAGTTTAATTTCTTCTCTTTTTCCACCCTTTGTTTGTGAATTAAAACACTGGATTTATTAGATGAAAATAAAATTAAATCTAGCACTAAGCAAAATAATTATTTTAATCCTGCAGACATTGGTGTTTAATCATATTGAAAAATAAAACATGAACTCTGCATCCAAAAAAAAAATAAAATAGAGAGAAAGTAATTACTTATTATTAAATGGAATTTCACCAAGAAACACTTCACATGTTCTGACTTCCCATGTTATTTATGTCTGGGCCAATGCTGTTGTTCATTATTCTATAGATTTATAAATGCTGTGATTAACTGGCAAACCTCAAATGCCATTTATACAGAGACATGCAAAAAATACATAACAGCATATGAAAACTGAAAATATTCACCGTTCTTTAACTGAAGCCTGCAACTAAATTGAAATTAAACTTTAATTGTTTCTCTAGAAATGGGCTGAAACATTAGTTTCCATTTGCAGACCCAAGCATGGGGTGTGTTCAGCTTCCCTTTACCTCCTGAAACCCTAAATGTCTCTACCACTCAGAGGAAAGAAACAAAGAGGTACTATAACAGACCAAAAATAACTCAAAACCAACAAAACCGGGGTATATTGACAACTGTAAAAGCAATTTAAAAAATGATTATACTACTATTGTAATGTAAATACATCTAAGCCATTATTAAAAATGAAAACCAAGTCTAAACTCATTAAATGTATTTTTCCCCCTGAAAGCTTATGTCAAAGATACACAAAATGCTTCTACTTCCATTACCCTCCCTACTACACTTCATCCATTAAAAATGTAATCATATGGATCAGGACATTCATTATCTGCAGTCATGCAAGTGCTGTGTCTCCAAAAGGCCATCATGCCACACGCAGCGTGCCCAAGATCCTCAGGTCATATCTACAACTGAGTCACTACCACAAGATTCCCATCAGTCCATGTATTTTCACAACATGATCAATATAATGCCTGAAAAACCACCACAAGCCTACTTGTCAGCCTCTAAACACTCAGGATCTGTGCTGACCTCAAGTAATTTTAAGTTGAGGCAACTTTGTGTAACTTAGAATTCTAATGAGAGTAACTTCTCCAGGCAAGATTCACTTCTGCAGAGGAACCAGCTTGATGTGGAAAGCGGGTGGCTTTTTAAATCATTATAAAAGCTAAGATGGAGAGAGCTTTAACTCATGCCAGAATCATCTAAGGCAGAGTCCCAGTAGGGTAAAAAGAAAAGCAGATTCAGAAAAAGATGAAAACCCAGCTCTTCACAAAGATTCATTGTTTCTGGGTTTGAACAACTACTGAATTGAATTGTGCTTAAAAAAGAACATCAACCCAAAGCAAAAAACCCCAACTGCATTTAACTATTCATTTTTGTCTAATCCTACAGTTACCTTTAAGGAAAAACATTGTTGTTTATACTGGAATCTGCAAAACTCAAAATCCTGGCAATCCCCAACTATGAGGCCAATCAGCATCATGTTCTGAGATATAAAGCTGCATGGCCACACCACTCTTCATCAAATATATCAAACCCACATGCCACCATACACAAGCTTTTCCTAGAACTTTAAATCAACATCAGATACTCAAGCATGTAACTCCTCTGATAAAGAGAAAAACAAGTGAAGGTAAAAAGCTACTTAAATATCTTTTTATGAGATCTGATTAAAGTTATCGATTCAATTTACCTGACAATGATGTAAACTTCTGTAATTGGATTTTTATAGTCTAGTTAGCCAGAACTAGAGTAATCCACCTCATCAGAAGTAGGCTGGTTTGAAAGACTTCACACAATATTGCCGGTTTGGAGTTCTGGGGTGAATGTTTCATTAACTTCTACCATAAACCAGACACCACTGCTCTTCCTCATCTGTACCAGGCAGTTCCCTGGGAGTGGCAAAAATCTTGTTGTGAAGTAATCTGATTTATCTTTAAACACAAATGTGATCTCCCCACAAGTTTAGGCAATGAAAATACAACAAACTCATTGTTGAGGTCAGTTTTTCACTTGAATTATCTTTATGATTCCACAGAAGACTGGAACAGAAGAACTGTGTCAGGTTTATTGAATGACAGAAAGGTTTCCTACATTTTCTCTCAGGAAAAAATAGTGGAAGAATTAAAAAAAGAAGAACACCTTCACAGCTGAACTTTGGTGAGGAAGTTTCTCAGGAGATTAAAAGCAATATTTAAAAAAACCCAAACAAAGCATTTCAAACATTTACCTGTTGTAAATTGCCCTTTTAGCTTCTGGAACACGGGGTCTTGAGCTGTTGCCTGTGCTCTCCTTGCTAGTGACTCTGATGCTGCACTAGAGAACATGGTGGACACATTAGAGACATTCTCAAGACCTACTCCAAAAGTGCTGACTAACTTCTTGACAAAATTCAGTGTGTGAGGAGTGATTTTGGCATCTGAAACGGCTCCACTTTTCTCAAAGGCAACGGAATAGCACTTTGCCAAGCCCTGCTGCAGCTGTCGAAGGACCTAAGGAATGAAAAACCAAGAAGACAGTCAGGAAGATGAGGCCTTCTGCTTTGGCACTGCATTTTATAAAGTTACTCCCTCAGAAATATTTATTTAAAACTGTATTTTTGAAGTGCATCACAGGGTCAATGAGAATGACAGCACTGATTATTCTTAGCACACAGCTGAGCCACCTGGGCAGCGGAAATACTGCATCACAAGGTGAATCCTGCTCTTTCAACAGCAGTGAAGTTTTAGATTCCCTATTTTATGATATGTTAGAAAATTGTGTGATGTCATGAATCCTTCTTCAAACAAACACCATGCCAAGCAGGCAGAACAGAGGCCTGACACTCTGAGAGGCGAATAATAAAACAGAGCAGCACGTCCATCCACTCGCTGTTAGAATTCAAACCCCACCTGTCACAGACCACCAGATCAAAGGGAAACTGGTTAACTGTGACTTAGGGTAAGAATACATAATTTTTGGTTAATACAAGCAACAGCTTAAATCCTAGAGCCACTCATCAAGTTAGTACCTTTTGGAAAACCTCTGTATTACTTCCAGAAATAACTAAGATCCTGAAAACTCCAATCGGACCAACCAGTTCTACACAGAAATCAGCTTACTAATCACCACAAAGAGCTATCTTTAAAAATCATTCTAGATAAATATTTAGCATTTCCACTTTTGTATCTATGTATCACCTAAGGAAAAGTTCCTAAAGCCTAATACCTCTTCATGCCAGTTCTCTCTGAACCAGACCATCTGATCTACAATGCCTTCCAGAGAAGACAGCAGCGTCGGATGTAACTCTCGCTGCATGTGCATGATCCTGCTGCATCGCCACATGGGCGCAGTGGCTCGGATTGGCCCTGGATCCGAGGCAGAGTGGGACTGATTTCCAACTGAACTTGGCTGCTGTTGCCCAGAATCTGGAAAATAAAAACACACACAAAACCAAACCCAACAACACTAAATTACCCTTCATAAACTTGGTACGTGCCTGCAAATAAATTGTTCCAAGAATATGCTTTACATATTAATCAGGGATTATTTATTGAATTTGATAATGTTTTGAGAACTACTGGTTTTTAGAGAGAAAACTCTGCTCCAAATGCTCTTCAGTGGTACACACTTCCCAAAGTTAGAGCAATACACTCTTCAAAAACACAAGGAGGTGCAGCCATAGCTTTTACACCACCAAACCATGCCCGTGAAGTAACTCATCTTGTTTCATATAGGATCAAATTATATAAATTGAGAGGGGGCTGTGCCCCCCCTCCCTTTTCAGGAGATGTTTAGCACATAACTGACAAATAAACACGCTGGTGCCAACCCCACACAGATGCCGTCGAGTGTATCTTCTAGCACAGCTCAGCTCTTGCATTACAACTACTCCAGGCAGTGACTAAGCCCAGAGTTGTGCTGTGGGATGACCCCACTGCTCCACAGAATCCACCCACATGGCAGGAACTGGTCATCACTGAATGTGCACATGGCAACAGCAAGAGCTTGGCACATGCCACATGTCACTGGATACGACTGTATGGAAATATTGGGGTATATGGGCATTATTTAACTCATACCCTTCAAAACCTTATGCAGAAATTTAGTGAACTGATTTCCAAGTGAGAAGGGCAATTAAATAAACAAGCTTGCAGTGAAGAATACAGAACAGAAGGGAGTGTTCTTCAAGCAGCTCTCCTGGGGATTCCGTGAGATTACAAGGGACAAAAGAACAGCAACATTCTGTAGAATCATTTGACATTAACAACTCTGAAGAGGATCTGTTCTTGGAAAAAAGGTGGTGTGCAAGTCGTTCAGTGTTCTCCCCACCTCCCAAACATTTCTGCAAAGCCAAACTCCATTTTATTTTGGGTAAACTTCCTCATTTTACTTGAAAACTCACCAGTTATTATGGAGATGTTAAAGTACAGCTTACTCAGACAGAGCAGTTTACCTTGCTTGAGTTACATGACTCCATCTCTTAAATTATTCTTGAAAGTTTGACTCATTTGAAAACAAGCTGAATCTTTGCATGGTTCATGCTTCTAAAAGTGAAACCTCTAGAAAACTATGATGTTCTTTCATATTTGTAATCCAAGAATTTTCTACCTCTTCACCAATTTTTACAGATAAAGAACGTGTGATTCTTAAAATTAAGGTCACATTAGAATAAAGGAGGTGAAACTCTTCTTGATGGATATTTTATTCAAGAAAATTCAAGACACCAAGCCATCTGTAGATTCAACTTCACTGAAACAAATGGATGCGAGCAAAGTTTATCAACATTTTTTTTACCTAGCCTTGGTAAGCTGGAATGTGTTTCCTGGAGACTCTATCTTCCCAGTAAAACCAGCCAAAACTCAAAATTATACCTGAGTTAGAAAAAGCCCAAACAATTTGATCATGATGAAGCTCACCACTTTTGTAGCGCTCTCGTTGTTCTATCTTCAAGGTCAAATAGAGCGTCCTGATAGGGAAGTAGACAGCTTGGGGATAGACTCTTCCCACCTGTTGGGAGAAACACGTATTTCCTAGTTCAGGGAAAGTGACTGGGGGTCAAATCAACACATATGGATTCTCTTTGTATATGAGTGCAATTCAATAACCATCAGCTCCTTGTTTTAAATAACAGCTTAAGGAAAACTAGTAGTTTTCAGGAACAGAAACTCAAAGAGGATGAAGCAGCAACTCCCTATGCACAGTGTTAGGGCATTACCTAATCAGGGCTTCCAGATCACACTGCCTAATAAACCTGAAAGCAGCACAATGCCAGAGTACCAGCTGGGCCAGCTCACAGCTCCTACTCATGTGCATAATGGAAGAAAAACAGACACAGTGACAGCAGCTAGTCTTTCAATGAGACCACAACTCCCAGCGAGCCCCGTGTCACTCGATATGAAGGCCCATTAGAGAGTAACTTTACTCCATCTAATTGTGGCACTTAATGTAAGAGGATACCAACTTCACCCAAAAATAAATTTAAAAAAAAAAAGAGAGATTTTATGGCTTCCTTTAAAAAAAAAGGCTGAAGAGATGCAACCATTCAGCATCCCCTTTACAATCAATCCCAGTATCTGCTACAGGAAAGAAACAATGGGTTGAAGTACTACTCACATTACAGCCCATCTTAAGACATGATTAGACTTTTCCAGCCACAATTTTACTAAATCATGGATTCTTTCTCCATTCTAATGGGTATGGTAAGTGGTAGAAATTTTGCAATGGTATTTCATGTTCAATGGTACAGTATGGCTGACAGATTACTAGCCTCACACACACATGCTTCATGCTGTAATTCAAGAGTATACATTATTGTAAAGAATTGTAAGGTTTAGGTTCTAGTACCTCTGCAAACTTGAGTTTAAATCAGTAACACAGAAAATTTGGTATTTATTTATATTCCTTCTACAGACCTGAAGCTTAAATACAAATATCTGCAGTATTTACAAGCCCAAGCTCCAACTACAGCAGGACTTCCGAGTCAGCACCCATTTCTAAAAACTTTAAACAGGTCTCAAGAAACAAAAGGTGTCTACAGCTCACAGAAGTGAGGTTTTTCTGCCTGCTGTCAAACAGCTGAGCACACTGGTGTTGCAAGACAATGCCAAGCCACACACATCAGGAATTTTGCCTTCCCTACTTGGCTTTCTTAAGTTGTTTGGGTGTGTGGTGGTCAGAGAAGGCAGGACACAGGCATAGGCACACACAACCTCGCTGAGATTTATGTACACAAGTATCAGTGCACATCCAAACACACATGGACATACCCTCTTCTCTGCAAAAATACACATATTCAGAGCTTTGAAAGGTCAAGTGTGAGGGACAGGATAAAAGGAGCTGGGTATCAGAGAGTACCTTGAGCTGGGAGGGACCAGTGTGAATCATCAAGTCTGTATGTCAAAAATCAAGAATGGAGGGAATGAAAACAGAAGAATACAGGGGGAATTCAGCACAACAGCTGCCCTCTGCCACTTCTGAGGAAACAGCAGAAAGAAACGAGCTGGGTACAGGCTAAGGCCAGAGCTCCCTATTGTCACCAGTGCATTATGGGGCTTCACAATTGCTTTACATTAACCTGAAGGAGCAAACTTCGGAATGCTTCCAGGTGAGCTGGTCAGACCACGAGCTGTTAACATCTCCAAAAACACATTGTTGAACCCCACTTGTACTAAGCCATAATAAAACAGCACTTAAACCCACATTAACAGAACAAAATCGCTTTATACTGACACACAGGTATATGGTCTATTCTTAGATTCTGTCTGCTTCAGAGCAGACAGCAATAGGCAGCAGAATCTTAAAGTCCCAAAGCAAGTCTTATTAAAGCTCCTGTCTGTCAGTTCAGAGGTACAAATCCAGGAAATTTCCTCATCCAACTCCTAAACCTTATCCTTGTATGTCTGATCCTTTGTCATGCTAAACTGTAAGTGAAAATTTACAAAGCTCCAGTAAAGATTTCTGATGGAGACAGAGCGAGCCTTGCTTTTTAAAATTAGGTCTAATAAAAAACAAAGCACTAATGAAACAGCTTGCCCTTCAGTCACTAAAGCTGGCAATTCTTTATCCCTACTCTTATGTTACAAGCATTTAACTATGTGCTTCTAAATGTGTCAAACAATGTTCATAAAAAAGTGATAAATAGAGTTCCAGAGGGAAAGCTCTAATGCCTCATGCACATATGGATTTCATCTCATTAAATAATACTCACTTGGAAATTTGAAATATTCTGCTTATAGTAGGTTTAGATCATCAAGAGCTGCAACCAACTGGATTTTTACAGCTTGGCATTTTGAAAAATATTTGTACCTCATCTTAAAAACAAAGGTTACAGATCACAAAGAACCCACGATTATCTTTGTTACCTGGCTAATGAGGTTCAGGAGGAGTTTGCCCTCTGAGCCAACCAGGCACGTCAGCAGCTGTGGAATCCAGGCCAGCCACTGAATGGGTGGGACACCGATACAGTACTTGTCCACTGCATCTGCCAGCGTGTTCTTATCATCATCGAAACTCAGGAGCCAAAGAACCTAGAGGAGAATTTCAAGAAGACATCTCAGGGCTTGAAATTCAAGACATGTCAATCATGATGCACAAAACCCCAGAGATGTGTAATTAATATGATAGCAGAGTCCTTGCAAGAGTTAAAGTTGCCACAGGCACAAGAATGCACTTGTTCTGCCTGGCCAATGTAATTTTTACTCCTTTAAATATTACTTCTAAGAATGCAAAAAATAAATATAAGTGTACTACTCACTACGAAACAAGATGAAGAAAACCCCAAACTATGAACACGACTGCATTTCACAAATTCCTTGAGTTTTTGGTTAGGGGAGGTGTGGTGTGGAAAACACAGCATGTTTACAGAACCTGAAGTGTACTATTTCAGATAAATTAACTTTCATGCAAGAACTTGAGTAGTTCTTTGGGTGTTTCTAATTATTTTAACTGTCCATCCTTAATAATACATTTTCTACACTTTAATTTAAATGCAAATATATTAAGCACTGAGTAAAAATCACTAACAGATATGCAACTAGATAGGGAGAGTAATACACTTCAGGGTGCTATGGAGGCCACTCTTCATTTAAAAAAGAAGTATTTGCTGCGTTTGTTTCATGTCTGAAATAGATTGCCCTCCACAGTCTGCTAGCACTTTTAAATGTTTTTCATGAGAAAGACTAAAGTAAACGTCTCCAAACTGAGAGATACTTAATACAAAGAACTTTGGCTGAAACTCTGTTTAATTAAGGGTAAAAATTTACAGAAAGTGCTTATTTAGAATAAAATGCCCCATTTAGGTAAAAAGTTCAGATGTGTTATCCATAGCAGGCATGAAATTAGGTTACTTTAAGAAGTACATGTGCTACACACAGTGACCCAACAGTACTCAGACACAGACTTTGAGTCTGAATTAAAGCTTTCCATCAGATATTTCCCTAACCCCACGAATTTGGGCACTGAACATTATCCCCAGCCTTTTCTGAAGAGATGGAGCTCCAATTCTGTTTTAAGCATCTCCATCTTACCTTTGCTAAGTATTTTCTTGACTTGCTCTCATTCTGATGGCGACAGGCATGCAGGTAGCAAGTAATAGCAGAGACACCCAGGTGAAGCTGCCGCTCCTTCACAAAGATATTCTCCAGGTAATCACCCCACATGGCCCATGCTTTCACCAGCACATCATGCATTTGCACAGCTGCAGAAAAAGCTTTATTTGCTTCTTCAGACCTGCATTGTGAGAAGTAAGAACACTGGTTTTATAGTAGGAAAAGGTTACGAAATAGATTATCTAAGAGTTGCTTAGATATTCAGCTCCTTTCTGAATTCTCTAGGCTATTTTTTTCATTAAGCCCTTTAGTGAGTTCTTACACCTGTTTTGTCTTAGCTTTGCTCAAAGTTCAGCACCTGGGAATGCAACTGCTTTGTAATGGAAACAAGTATGTCAACATCTAAGATCTCTGGAGACTCCCTGAAAAAACCCCTCAAAACCTTTCAGCACACAGCAGCCTGAGCAGTGGAGCACCACACTGGGAAACAAACAGGTTGAAACGCAAGAAAAGCAGAAGCAAACTGCATTAAAAAGCTCTTCTCCACTGAGCAAAAGGAGTAAGAAAAAGCAACACTGGGAAGATGTTACACTAGCTATCCTTTGGAGGACTACATCTCCCTTACCTGTTCTCCCACCAGTGTCATGGAAAAATTTATAATCCACATTACCTGGCAGGTCAGTTCCTCATCCTACAGCCTTAAACAGTTTACTTCTCAACAGGAAAAGAGAAGGAACATGAAGGTTGATCACACAGCTCTTGGTAACAGAAGTTACCTCTCCTCTAGGTTTCCTCATGTGTTCCTAGTTCAAGATCTGGCATGATGCACCCCAATATACACACACACAGCCCCATGATCTATAATTTTTCAGGCTTAAAAACAAAGGGTGAGAACACTCACATAAATGTTACTGAAATGAAGAAACTTTTAAAGCATTCCAAGATTCTTTACTAATAGAAAGCACTTCACCTCCCCCTTATAGAAAAGCTTCAAAATAATCTGTACAAAGGTAACATCATGCTTGTTTGACTATTTTTTAAATTTACTATTTTTATAGTACATTAGATTTTATAGTATATTATATTTTTAGTTATTTGGAGGATTATAGTGATAAAACAGACAGCTATAGAGGCAAAGCTGTAAAGAGGAAAACAAATTTGTCAGTCAAAGTACATACAAGTTTCTATGTTAAAGGAGTATGTTACTTGCTTCCAGAGGCTTTCTGCACCCTGCATCGAGGTTCTGAAGTGAGCTACCACAGCAGCAGCCTGACAGATGACTTTGCATTGCTACTTCCCCTCTATAGACAGGGGACTTCTCAGTCGGTTTTCTTTTCTCCTTCTCTACAATCCATCATTCCTGACACCAGAGATGACTTTTTTAAACCAGTTTGTATCACCTTGCTCAGCAAATGGGCAGCACAGGGAGATGCAAGAGCAGAGGTGACCTTTAACTTCCAGTTTAGTTAACACAGGGGTAAAGCAGTAGCCACCCAGGGTTCCACACCACCGTTCCTGTGACCTTCCTACACCTCTGACCTCCAGCGCAGTGCTAAAAAAATACCTGTATGTTTTTTGGTAAGATTAAGAAACTGTAAGTACATCAGAATCATGTTTTTAAAGTCATGTTTATCTATTCCATCCTGAAAGCACAGACAGTTTACCTCTACCTGCATGAATTAATTAAAGAAATAAAGATGAGGGGAGGTACACTTCCTTCTCTTTACACCTCAACTGAAACTAAGTTCACTTATGGGCATAAAAAAGCCCACTGCACTTTCCATCCAAGTAATTACATTCTGCCTATTTAAAATTCTCTCTGGCATCCACAGAAGACGATATTCATCATTCCCTGACTTAAATTGCTATGTGAAGTTGCAGCATACAGCTTAAAGCCTGATGGATTTCATTCTGTAGGTGTCCACACTGATCCGCAACACGCAGCGATGCTGCCATTAGATACCACCCATACAGAAAGCTGTTCAAACCTGGAGGGGGTTTTTGGCACCACCACACAGAATTTGACTGCTAAGATTTGTTTTTAAACCAAATTAAAGAGATCTTCCTTGAAATAGTAAAATGCCTGTCAGCATAAAGCAGAAATATTACAGAGGTACCTGTGTGAAAGCAAGGCTTGCACCTCAGTGTTTAATTGCTGCAACACAGGATGTCTCCAGCACACACCACATTAGTCTTTGCAATTAAATTATCAGAAACAAGTGTTGCATTTCCATAGCATACGACACAGATTCATCTCAGCCCTCAGAACTATGCCAGCACACATTTCCCTATGCCTTGACTGGCTGCAGCTGTTCCTGGGACATAGAGGAGTGAGAGAAACAGAGGTAGGTTCGTTTTGTTTAAGTAGCTGTAAACTTACACTCAACTTTATTTTTTCCCTCTTGTTTTTTATATATATATATATATATATATAAGAAGCCTCCTTTAGTCAACTACACCAAGACATCAGTCAGAAACCAGTTCATCTAAGTAAGCACTTACAGAACCAGGGAGGAGGGGGTAAGGTATCTTAAGGTGCAAAGCTTAAGACAAACTTATTCTCTCTGCCTCTTCCCATCTCACCCCTTGAAATACAGATTTATTATTTTTTATAAAAGAACTGGTGCAACTTTGCTTTAACTAGTTCTTTCCTACAACACTTGGAAATGTGACCAACCATTTAACTTCCAACTATGAAGGAACTCTCACATTTACTTTCTTATACAGTTGTGACAAATTTTAGGTTGCTATAAACATATGAAACAACTTTCTTGCTCAAATACTGTGCTGAAATGTTTCAGCTTCATTTTTCTCAGATGTGTGCTAGTGCCTCTTCCACCCAACGTACTTACTTGTTAATCTGTGCCAAGAACATTCCCTTCAGTGCATAAAACTCAGCAGTCATCTCCTTGGTGAAGTACTTCAGATTGGTCGATTCAATAACTTCAAGACCCTGTTAAATAAGCCTCAGTGAGAAAAGCATTCTAAAATGGTAGCTTTTATTAAAATGAAAGCATCATAAAAACACAGCCAAAATATTCTCTTGGAATTTAAACAGCCTGAGTTTCTGGTATTTAACTTTCATTTTAAAAAATCTGAACTGACAATAATTTAAGCTTCCACTGGCTTATGCAAAGCTATCAGATACTATAGGCAATGTTCACCAGGCGATGGGTTACCTTTACAACCTTGGGTTTTATGTGTATTATTTATATTAAATTACATTATTATGACAAGGTCCCAGTTAGTTGACTGTTACAATGATGTCGGAGGGTTTTGCCTACAACCACATTTTCCTGCACGTTCAACACATGGTTGTTGACACATGGTCAGCGTGCCAGCGTCCCTCACTCGCGAGACAGACACTCACAACTGACTCAACCTTCAGTTAGTCTTGCACTAGTCTTGTTTTTTCCTATTGCAATTAACATAATTATCAAAGTCCCTTCCATTTATCTATCTTGTAAGATCTCAAAAAAACCCAATTTATTTCCATTTTACTTTGTAGCTGGCTGATTTTTAATATATTCACAGGTTTCAGAGAGGACAGTTACACCTTTGGCTAAGAGCATAACTTCACACAAAGCTCCATGCATAGTATGACATGGCCAAACAAAATTCAGACCCTGTTCCATATACAGGCAGTTGCTTTAAATCAACATATCTGATGGCCTTAGAGACCCTCCAAGTTCCAACCATTTGAGAGCTAAAGCTGCCATACCTGCATACATTCATTCTTGCCCATGACCCCAGCCAGCTGAAGGTAACACTTCACTTGCTGGCGGATCTTCTGGAAGCAATCCACGATGGGCACGGTTGGGATTGTGTGGATGCGACTCAGGATGTCCAGAGCCACGTTGACCAGCCCTTGTTTTCGAGCGATCTTTCCATACTGGATAATTGCTGATGCAGAGGCATGAACTCCCAACATAGCATTATTGGAACTAGGATCATGCTGAGAGCTATTTTCATATGCAGTTACAATGGCTAGAAATAAAACACCAAATGTTTGGCATTAGAAATTAAATTATATATGGAGAGCAATATCTTACACAGCAACACATATAAAAATGGTGATTTAAGATAATGAAGCATTTAAATGGAAATTGAATAAAACCAAACACTTGTCTTAAATACAAAAAAATAGACATAAAAAACTTATTTCAAACTATGCATTGTCTGGAAAATTACATGATGAATGCATGCTGGACCAGGCAGTTTTACCCTGGTAATGATGTTGTCTCCACATGAAAATGCTGCTCCAGTGGGATAAATCATCTGACACAATAGGTAACCTGTTCCTCCAAGTCTTTACAACAGTCTTCATATCATGTAAGCTGTTGTTCCTTCCCAGATTAGTTGGTTGCAATCCTGCATTTATTTGGGCTGCTTCTTGAAGTTCAATTATTTGCTGTGCTGCCTAGAAAACATAAAACAATATTGATATCATACAGTACAATAAGCTGGCTGATTTCACTGCTAGAAAAAGGTCTCTATGAATAATGCCACATTTAAGTGATCGAGTGATCATTAACAAAATCTATTCAGTAACAAAATAGCAAAAAGTAATTACCCATGAGATTGAGTCAACTGTCAGTCACTGACTGAAATGCAGAATCCATCCACTGAATCACCTGCAGAGAACTTACCCTTCTATGAATTAAACCCCATGACTTTAACAGGATTTATCAGTAGAAACTCCCTGGTGATGATCTGACCATACTGTGTGCTCCTGAAGGTTTGACTTCAACATACACCACAAAGCCCTTTGCTCTGAGACTTCACTTAAGTGAGGAATGGTTTTTCACTGACATCTATCCCCAGATAAACAAGAGGAACTAACAGACAATGGCAGCAGTCTCAAACCTACTAAAGGCACCAGACATTTCCTTAAAACTTCAACAACCTGAAGAAAAGGCCCACAAACTTTAATGGAATTTAATTACCTGTAGTACAATAAAACCAATGTAGTATTCTCTAAGCTACTACTTGGCAGATAACAGTTGTATTCATTGTTAATCAAGCAAATAAGATAACTATTTTAAAAAAAAAAGGCAGTCCAAATTTAGAGAGAAATCTCTTGAAACAAAATAAATTAAACAAAGTAATATTTCCCAACAATCATCTCAGTATCAGCTCTCACAGTAGCTTAACCTTCATCCTACACCCATTCATCACGTAAATTTAATTTTCTCACAGGTATTTAATCACATACTATCTGATATTAAAAAAAAAAAAAGTAATTACTGCAGTGCAAATTCATGGCTGCATTTGTACCTCTGTCAGTCAGTGACTAATTTATCATTTCTTCATGAGGGATATATACATATTAGATTATTTTAAAAGCTTGTTTTAATTGATATCTGAAAACATTTAAATACTTTATTTAGCAAAACTAATCCTTTCATGCTGCAGATACTGCCATTCTTAGGGGAGGAGAAACTTGGAATACCAGGGAGAGCTGGGCAGGAAGGAATTCATTTCATCAAGGAGCCTTCTAGAGGTATTGTATCAGCTCAGACAAGGGGAGCGCTGCACCTATTTACTTGACAACTTCCTCTTCAATGGACAAAACTTCCATATTCATTCTCTTTATCTGATAGATCAACTTGTATTAGATTCACAGAATCACTTAGATTGGAAGAAACCTTTAAGATCACTGAGCCCAACCACAGCCTGACCCTGCCCAGCCACCTCCAGACCATGTCCTCAAGCACAACATCCACTTGCCTTTTAAACCCCTCCAGGGATGGTGACTCCACCACCTCCCTGGGCAGCCTGTGCCAATACTTGACAATCCTTTCAGTAAAGAAAATATCCCCAATATCCAACCTAAATCTCCCCTGGTGCAATCTGAAACCATTTCCTCTGTCCTGCTGCTTGTTACCAAAGAGAAGAGACCAACCTCCACCTCTCTACACCCTCCTTGCAGGCAGTTCTGGAGAGGCATAAGAAAAGGAGGCTGAGGGGAGATCTTAAGACTGAAAAGCCCCAGATCCCTCAGCCACTCCTCACAGGACTTGTGCTACAGACCCTTCACCAGCTGAACACAAGGTTCATCTTCAAGAAGCTTCTGGAAGCATCTCAAAACCAAATCTCATTTCTTAAAGATGAGTTTATGCACCTACTTGCATTTGATTATACTTGGCAATAACATCTACTCTCAAAAATTCCTCTCTTACCGTTGTAAAATGAATTATTCACATAATTAAATCCAAGAGAAACAAAAGGCTGTTGATGTTTCATACTTTTCAAAAGGCAACAGGATTCCATATTTGTTACAGTAATATATGCATAAAGTTGCAATGCCTTTTTCACCACGTAATCCATGTTATTCCATCTCACATGATAATTAAATTGTATATTCTACATTATCAGAGTTGGGGCAGCTGCTTCCCAAAAATATTTCTGGAGGTCTGAAGAAAAACAGTCTCAATTCTTACAAGTTCTTCCTGACAGGGCAAGAAACAAAGAACTTTTCCCTCATTTTCCTGGTGAACCATTTGCAAGACACACCTTTGCCAAAGAGAAAGATTCTTGTCTTGAAATTGAATTGTCAAAAGTTGTGTGAACAAAATAAAAGATTTCTCACACCAAAAATAAAGATGCACTCAGAGAACAGCATCTGAAAAGCAGTTTACATTTCAGTAAGTGCTGGAAAACAGAATATCCTTCGCCTTGTAATATTTAATGATTTGAGAGGTAAAATTTGGCATGTTTAAGTAAGCAATGAGAACCTGTTCAGCAAGGATGGTAAAAAAGTCATCTCAGTTTATCTGAGCGCACTCCGCAGAGACAGAAAACAGCATGCCCCCTTCTGAGAGCAAAATGCTTTTATGATGCAGCAGCAGCCAATGAGCTCTGCCTTCTAGAAATGGAGTTAAGGAAAAAAGCAACTAAGGAGAAAAATGGCACAAAAAATGCCAGCTTTGCCCATCCTCTGTGTTTGCCCCAGGTTATCCAAGAGGAAAGCTACTGATCCTTTAGAAGTCATGGACTCAAGCATGGACACAAGAGTTTATTTGAACACCAGTGCAGTAAATCATGTGCAACATACTGCAGCAACTTTATAGAAATCCAAGTTACAAACTTCCCCCCTGTTTTAAAAGACTGTGACACAGAATTAAGCTACTTACACTTTTTACAATATTACTAAAGGATTTTAATGCTGTGTGGAACTGAACCTGCCAAATGAGCAAGCTGGACAACTAGCGAAGCTGCAGATCAGCACCTGAAGCTGAGGTACCCACATCACTTTATCTAGGAAAACCCACTCTCCTTTGTGGCAGAACCTGTACACAATTAACTCCTTGTCCAGGGAGAACTATCTCTTAAGATTAGATTCCTTCCTACTTCCTTCCCCTGATGCAAATCAGAACATTTAGCAATACAAAGTAGAAATGACACAGCAAAGGTAAGGCTCACATTGGCCAGTATCTGCAGTATTCTTCCTAAAGGTCACAGTGCTCATCTGAAAAGTGGTTTGCTAACTACACACTTTTACAGGTTTTGGTTCTTAGACCTTAATGCTAAAGCCACAGGGATGTTCAAAACCTGCTCAGTCTGTTGAGATCACTACTCCTGAAAGAAACGCTTCTAAATACATGCTTTCCTTACTGAGCTAACTGATTTTTAAAAATAAATAAATTATTAAAATAAAATTAAGTAAATATATATAGGAGTACCCTCCAGTTGATTAAATACCACACCACATTTAACTGAAACACTTAGGTTATTTTAACATTATATAATAATATACCCACCCAATAATATACC
Organism: Laterallus jamaicensis coturniculus; assembly: GCA_022605575.1. Lineage (NCBI taxonomy): Eukaryota > Metazoa > Chordata > Aves > Gruiformes > Rallidae > Laterallus > Laterallus jamaicensis. The sequence goes on from JAKCOX010000020.1 coordinate 13,167,688, forward strand.
CAATATACCCACCCAAAATGGACCTCACTTCAAAAACAAACCAAGGTCTCAGTATGCATTAGCCCACAAGAAGAGGTGAGCCACCTAATCAGTTTTTAAATAGCTACCTGTGTGTGCTGCAGACAGAATGGACTCAGGTAACCCTATCACAACTTTAAAAGGAATCCAAATCAAAATGCAACTTCTTTAAATAAAAAATACCATTATGGGGAAAAAAGATGAATACTCTATAGTAAAACATTTTATGCTCACAGTTACTGAAAGTTCTGAAACCTGCTACAGCAAAATAAGCAGCAATAAAAAAGCCTTTCATTCCTACCTGGAGAAGGGGAGTATGAACGTGGGAGACCACGTGCGGCAGCCTCCGCCACTCCCGGATAGCCAAGCTGCTCGCCATCTCCACCAGCCGCTCGATGAAGTTGAGCTGCTGCTCCTCTGGATGGCAGATGGCCAAGTACCCCCGGTACATGTTCACTTTCCAGGCCATCTCTTTGGGACAGCTCAGCTCCACCTGGCGACGAAATGCAAAGTCCAGTACAGATCATTCATACTCAAACACAGGCTTGTACAAATTATTTTTGAAAAGCCTTAGGCAAACACTCAGTGTTATTGTTTTATAAAAATCAGGTTGTTTTCAAAAAATATCAGCCTAAAATACTAGAATTTTTGTCATTAGTTTCAGATCTCTTTAAGTTACTGGCAAGAGCAGGCTAGCCGATAAATCAGCGTGGTCAGCACAGGAGTAGGGGCTCCCTACAGCGTGCTGTTAGGGTACTGTCACACTGAGAGAGACAGCCGAGCAAGCTGAAAGCAGCCTCGCAACAGGAGCACGAAGTTCTGCAAACCAGCTTCACCTTCTGTAAAGAACAGAAGATACTTCTCAGCAGCTAATGCACCCTACCTCTGAACTGCTTCAGGGGTTCCAGAACAAGCAACGTCAACTCCTCACTGAAAAGGATCCCATTCCTGGATATCAGTGCATTTTGCTTCCTAATTGCCTAACTTTCATTACTGAGTTTACAAGAATAAACAGTTAATAATATTTAAAGTCATCTACAACTAGCCTTCCCATTGTGTCAAAGTAATTTCTGAGGTCAGGTGCAAAGTCAGGTCATAGTGGTGAAAGAATTTCTATAGATAATTTTAAACCATCTTCTATAAATCCTGGAGCAGCAGAAATACTGCAACTAACCCCAGGACAGTACTTGAACTGTCCAGCAACTAAATTCTGTAAGCATTTTACAGTAAACTTGCACTTAACTGATGCTTATGCCCTGACACTGCAGGCCTTAAATCTAGAAGCTTTGGACTTCTCTTTCTCCCACATTGTATCAAACCCTTTACGGACCAATATGCAACACAGAAATCCCTCAGCACCATCTTCCTGTCAATATACTGCACCTTAACCATTACAGGTGTTATTTCTGTTATCCTCAACTGACTTTTATGCCTGAGCCAGCAAAGAGAAACTGCCAGGTAGGAACCTCCACAGTGAAAATCCTCTCATTCTTTATTACATTATCTACTGGATCATTAAACACAACGGCAACGGAAAGGAGTCTTGGGTCCTATCAAAGGCCACTTGCCATTTTAATGGCTCAGCTTTAATAGGTAGATTATTAAAAACGTTTCAGAGAGATTTACAAAAACTAAGAGGTATTTGCCATCCCTTCTGACCTCTCTTGTGAATCACCCATGGAACTTGATAAAAAACAGCCACATTAAAGAACAGCAATAAAAGGGGAGTCACGACTGCAGCAGCAGAGACTCAATTATTCTTTCACATCCTAATATTTATGCAAACGTGTCCTGACACTTTTACAAGGAAGTGGGTAGAGACACAAAAGCTCCGTTTACAGCTTCTCCTTAGTCGTTTGGTAAATGTCTCATTACTGGAAATCTCTCATTTAATAAAGCTGCAGCTAAAGCGTATCGGCAGCTATTTGTGATTGTCACTTCTGCTCAACCTGCAAATCTCCCAAGCCAGAACCTGTCAGACACCATCTAGTTCATTCTGCTCCAACTCCAGGTTGATAATATATCCTATAATACTGTTCTTATTTTAGGTTTCAAAGGTTGCTCAATTATTAACAACTCTATAATCAGCCCCTGAAGTTGCATACTTAAATTGGATGTAAAATATCAATTATTCTAAGAACAAAAGTTAATTAAAATCTAAGTACAACCCATGTGATAATTTCTGTAGTATATGCAACTTGCTGCTTACAGATTTGGCTTCACACGGGCTGATAAATGATACAAACACACCTTTAGAGACAACTATTCTGTTTCAACCATCAGTACTACAAACATTGAAAAATTCAAATTTCAAGCATTGCAATGGTTAGATACCCTTACTTTAGGCTCCATCAAAAGACAATACTACCTTTAATTAATTAAACAGCTTTTACTCTCTTCATAGTCTAGCCTTTCACGCAAGACATACTGATGTCATACTTATTTTCCCTTCTGGCAAAACAAAGTGTTGCAGAAGAATAAACATACTGCATTTAAAAACACAATATTAGGTCTGATTTTGAAGGAAGCAAGAGACACACACAACTCAGCACATTTATCATGCCAGACTAAGTTGTCAGAATGAAGCATGCTGTGCAGATCGTTTCTACAGAGGGGCTTAATCCTGCAGGACACTGGAATTAAAGGATGCTCAGCATTTTTCATAATCATTTTTTACCTTTTCCAAATGTTATGAAACTACAGACTCTCAATCTGACATCTAACAGGTAGGTATTGGTTCAACACTGAAATCAGTCCTGATGAAACAATAAACCCCAATTAAGTGAGAGGTTAATTCTTCTGGCTTTTTCCCCGCAACATGAAAACCAAAACCTAAGGCTTTGCTCAGACCTTTGTCAGTAAAATAACACTTCAAATATGCAAATTCATCCCCAAATTCTGGTATCATTAGCAGAGTAATCCCACTAATGGCACAATACATGCAATGGTGCAATGAAGATCAAGAAGCTTTCCACTTGTGTCTTACTGTGGTATTCTCACTTGTCAGATTTCAGTACTACATCTGATTTATGTTCCTACACTAACTAACCACAGATGAACATCTCTACCTCCCATAAAAAGAGGGTTTATTTGCTTAAACTTCAGAATGAATCTGGAAGGTCAATAGCAGGGAAGTACAAACAAAAGGTATTATCCCTTACCAAGTGAAGATGGTAGCTCCCTCCCTTGCCAAGTTCCTTGAAGCCAAGTACCGTGCTGGCTTCTAAAAGCACATGGAAGAGGCAGGGCACAGCTGTGCTACTTCACACAAAGAATATGTCCAGAGAGGCTGTGGCATCTCAATTCTTAGAGATACTAAAACTCTACCAGACAAGGCAACCTCGTCTACTTGGGCCCTGCTCTGAAGGGAGTGTCGGACCAGAGGACCTCCAGAAGTCCCTTCCAACTCAAGCTATTTTATGGTTCTGTAAACTTTACATTAAACTATAAAAAGTAGAATCATTAATTCGTTACACTTCTGAGGAAGACGTGGAACATCAGAAAACTCCAAGCTCAAGTTTTCTGATACCAGAGAACATCAAATAAAGAAATTACAGAAACAACTCCTACAGCAGTGCTATCTCAAAGCCTCAGCTCTCTGTCAGAAACGTCTCTATCTAGAAATCTGTACAGTCATTATGGTATTTATATCTAGCACAAAACTTACCACAAATTGTCACCATTTGAGAGGAGATAAAAATAATTTTTAGCTTTACTTTTCTTCAGCAAAGACTGTTCATTTACACAGCGTCGCTTCCCAAAAGCCTGCTCTTTCTTCTAAGTGCTCTTAGTGTTTTTACTTGTATGCTTGCTAGTATGAAGATTATACACACACAAAATTGTTTGGGGAACACATTTGAAAGTCAATCATCTAAAAGCTAAGTGTGCTCTTGTGCTTATGCATTATTTACTTTACTTTGGCAGAATCAAAGCATTTTTCCCCCAGAGTAACCTACCCTTTCTTTAATCCCAGTGATCTTGTCGAAGCCCAATCCCCATCTCTGTCAATCAATTTGAACTCTGTCTCCTGCACAGCCAGTCTCACTGAGGCACACCACAACATCTAATTCAATGCCTCTCTCCTCTCTGATAGTTTTACCAAGTCCTTTATGCTTTCTCAAAGGAAATCACTTTGTTCAACTTCCTGCTTCAGGCTACTCGCCACGTTACCCCTGTGCCACTTCTAGTGGAATTTCTCCTCCTCCAACCTCTTTCACCCACACCTCATGTTCTTCTCATTGCTTCCCAGTTTCAGGCTCAACACCTGAGGTTCGTTACCTGCTCTTCCTGCCTCTCATTTCTCATTAGATCTCCACTTCCAGTCTCGACCACACCGGCTCCAGTCTCTGGTAATCCGCACATTTTACCATTCTATAATGTAACGGATATATTCCAAAAATCAAATGAGCTTTATTTAAATGGAACTGAAGTAGACTCAAAGTGAGAATGAAGTTAAAAATCTAGCACTTGATTTGCAGTTGTTCCTGTAAAGGTGTAAAATACAGACAACCTCCCTCCCCAACGCTACACTGTTTGAAGTACTATCGGATGCTTGCAAGGGTTCCATTTTACACACACTCCTGTGGCAAGCATTTGTTGCTTTTTAATGAGTGTTTTACCATGCCCTGTATCTTTCATCTGCCCTGCCTAAATTTCTTACACAGTACAGCTTTATCAGCAGGTAGAAGAGAACCAAGTTTGGTGAAATGACATGCTTCACTTGCTAAAATACCCAGCTGGGTGCTGGGACATCAGAGAAAACTTCACATTGTCTGTGATATGAACTGTAATGCTGCCTTGTTAAAAGGCTCATCAGTAAAATAAACAAAGCAATTAAACATGAGCATAGAAAGCCTTCACTCACCTGCACCAGAGCCTCCTTCATAGCAGTCCAGTTTGAGACCCTCCACGCACATTCCAGTACTAGGTAAGGATTGATGTGACCTTTTGACTGGCCATATTCTGTCAAAGGTTCCCACTGGTTCAGTTCTTTGGAGCAACTAAGAAAAAAAAAATAAAATCAAAACTATTCTCAATTTGGGTACAAAAAGAAAAAAAAAAAAAATCAATAAAAGTGAGTAGAAATGTGGCGTATCAGAATATTATCTGCACATTAGTTTGCCTGGAACAGCTCTGCAGGCACTGCAGAAGTGTTACCCAGATGGGAACTTTTTTTTTTTTAAATTTATTACCAGTTGTAATACAGAAATCTGTGAACAGGGAAGAGCTGCCTTTTGTGTCTCCCAAAACAACCATTTTGAATAGGAAAAACAAATTTTACCTCTAGTCTGTTTCCACCAATAGAAAATTACATTTTTACAACACTTCAGGCATATCACTTCTGAGGGTCTGTTAAGGGAGTGAAAAATAACTTTTCCTATTCCCTTAAGTTTCCCCTGTATCCAAGCTAAATCCCAGGCTAAGTTTATTCTCATAACTAATGCTTTAAACCAGCTGGGTATTTTAATTCTATTGCCAGGTAGAATGACTTGTTCTACACCAGCTTTAAAGTCTTACCGAATCCAGTGGTCTTCCCAGAGCTGGTACTCCGGAAAGATGGAAGGGGAAGCGTTGTTCCGCTCGTGCTCTTTTTTAGCCTTTTCCATTGCTTTTTCATAAGTTTCCTGGGCCTAAATAAAATTCAGAGTTAAAGTTAAAATTAAAATTCTAAGTTAAAGAGAAAAAAAAAAAGAGATGAAGCATGTCAAGTCACTCCTGACTACAGTCATTACTTGGTAGCTTTACAGGTATCATGAAAAACTGATGCATGTGCTGAAAAATCTCACCGTATCTAGGTATTACATGGCCTGAAACCTCTCTGCAGCCACCAGAGAAGCTGTGGCCCTTTCTACTGCAGAAGACTGAAGTTATTGTGCAGAATATTCTCTTGCTGACCAGAATATTCATCCTGACAGCAGAACTTCTCAAAACTGTTTCTAATACCAAGAGGGTACCTGCTCAAAAAAGCCGTGTTGTTCATAGGCAATAGCTGTTGCTGTCTCTGGGAATTTGCAGCGTTTCTGCCACAGTCCAGCCCACATATCTTCTTCTTGGAGCAAAGAGTAGAGCTCAGCAAGGGAATCTAGGATCTCCTAGAACATTAAACACACAGATTTCTCTGCAGTCAAGCTGTCAGTACCAAGCACAACCGATAGCAAAACCACGCGTCCTACTCCGAGGCAAACTGAGAGAGACATGGAAATAGACAAGTGTTTATATCGAAACTCTCTTTCAAACTCTAGAAGGCAAGCAATTAGTAACAACCAAGTCCTGAGAACAACACTAACACTGCATTACTTGATAAAAACCCCCTATGGCTTGTACATTGATTCCTGCTTGTCTTCCCTGATGTAACATATCAAATCCTAGACCACAAAATTGTTGAACAAGCCAACAACTCAGTCTCTAATGTAAAAAGAAAGAGCAGCTTCAGCTGGTCACAAACATGTCAGGGTAGATTACAGTGACATAACAGACTGCTAAATACAACATCACCTGTATACAGGGAACTCAATTTTGTTCAGCTAATAATTCTTTAAGGTCCTAAACCAAACAGACTTGATATGGGAAAGCATAATCCCTTTGAGGGAGACAGAAACAATACAGACTTCTACTCAAGATTTAAAACTAGGGGCAAAAATAGTTTCATCTAAAGTGCTGCACAGAATTAGTGTCAAAAGCAAATGGAAAATAGGGAGAAAGACAGAAAAATATGGAAACATCAGCAACAGATGAAAGAAAAGCAGGAGAAGCAGGTAAGGTATGGAGCAGACACTGTTGCAAGTGTCTGTATTCACAAACAGATGACTGGAGTTTCTTCACTGAATTAAAAAGTTAAAATCTACATTATTGAAAACACTTCTACATACAAAGATTTAGAAGTGATTGTCCCCCTGTACTGGTGAGACCGGCACCTCGAGTACTGTGTCCAGCTTTGGGCCCCTCACTGCAAAGACACTGAGTGAGGCCCTGGAACGCGTCCAGAGATGGGCAGTGAAGCTGGTGAAGGGTCTGGCGCACACATCTGATGAGGAATGGCTGAGGGAGCTGGGGTGGTTCAGCCTGGAGAAGGCTGAGGGGAGACCTCATTGCTCTCACAGTTACCTGATAGAGGCTGTAGCCAGGTGGGCATCAGTCTCTTCTCCCAACTAAGAAGTGACAGGACAAGAGGAAAAGGCCTCAAGTTGTGTCAGGAGAGGTTTAGTGTGGATAAAGGAAAATTTTCTCCACCAAAAGGGCTGGTGAAGAAAAGGCTTGAAAGAGGATGCCAAGGGAAGTGGTGGAGTCACCATCCCTGAAGGTATTTAAAAGTTGTGTGGCTGTGATGCCAAAAGACTTGGTTGAGAGGTGGGCTTGGCCATGTGAGGTTTATGTTTGGACTATCTTAAGGGCTTTCATCCAACCTGAATAGTTCTATGATCCTGTTAGACTACACTGCCAACTGTGTTTTTCTCTTTATATCACATAAGGTATCTCAATTAAAATGACACTACCTGTTGAGGAGGTGTTATGCTTTCTTGCTCATAGAACTCTGTTGTCTGTTTAGGCTTAATCTGTAGGCTCAGTCCTTTTTCAAAGGCTTGATGTTCCAGCATCAGTGTAGAACGAAACCAGAGATTGTGAGTTTTACCCAAGTACTTCAGGACACAAGGTCTGATGGGAATGGGAGGAACACACTGTGACATGGCTTCCACAAAGCAATTCAGGGCACTGGGCTGGCAATCCCGCTGGACCTGATGGCTACCACTGCACAAGAAAGGGCTTATTTCACCTGCCAGAGCCTAGAAGAAAAAACCAGAAAGGATAGTTATCCATTCATTCAGATTCTTCAATTAGAGAATTTAAAGTTAATACAGGGAACAATCATTTGATAAGTGTATTTCTCTTTGTAAATTGAAAGGCCCTATTTATCTCAAAAGATGGGCTGATAGAGGTGTACAGCTTTCACTACTCACAAAGAATGGCAAACTTCTCCAAGCAAGTGAAGAAGTCACTTATCGCACAAATACATTTTCCTGGAACACCCCTCATTTACAAAGAGGAATTTCTACACGAGGAGAGAGATTCTCACATGTTGCTGCCTGTCAGACAGGATTTTCCAAAGTCGTGAAAAGAGCTGGATCCAAGTCTTCTCTGCTAAGGGCGTAGAAATATGACACAGCTGAACAAAGGCACTCAGCAAGGCTCCAGTCTAGAAACAGAAATACAAAGTGGGAAACATACAACTAATACTATGGATTAACAGTTCATAGTTATATAATTGTTTTAAACAGTAACACAAATGCCTTTGCCAGACAAAATCTCAAAACCTCCTTTTCCTTTAGCAATACAGGTTACTGTAACAAGGATTTAATCTTATTTTCATGTCAGCTGAGACTGATTCATGACTGTAATCATTAAAAAAAAAATGAAGGAAAAAGGAAAGACGTTAATGACTTTGTCAGTAAGAATGATCATGTTATTTGGATAGAGCTGATATGGGGATACAGAAAATAAGAAGTTTATATCAGTTTATAAGACACATCTACAGGGGAAAAAAAGCTAAATAAAAGGTGTGAGAAAAAAAGAACAAAAAAAGCATGAAAAAAAGTGCATCTGAGGTCAGTTTGAAGATTTCAGTATTGAAATGATTTGTCAGCAACCCAACAACACTGTACCAACCTTCACTTCTCGAAGAGAGTCAAGAAACTTGTCGTGGCGGTTGGTCAACATGTGCAGCTGATTGCCAATGTCCTTCTCAGAGAGTTCCTTCGTTTTCGGGGTACTGGTCTGATCTCCTGGAGCCAACTCAATGTCTATTTCAACATCCTATACAGGAGGGAACAACCCAAAGCATGTGGGTTTTTTGTAAGTGATTTTGCTTTTATTCCTCAAAACCACAAAAATAGTCATCAGTTCAACTTTCTTCAGGTCTCACTATTTATTTCTGCTGGTTCTTCAGGTTCAGATACAGAATTGCAACAGTAAAGGCTAAATGAATGAATGCAAGTCCTGAGGAGCCCAAGCATGGTTAAACACAAGATGTACCGAACAACCTGTGCACATCATCCTCAAGACCTAGTGTCTAAACTTATATGATAATATAAAGTAGGAAGAGCTGTATTCCATCAAAAAGATTTGGTTTTTTCCTAGAGTATCCTCTGTAAGTTACCTCTTCTTTGGATTCACTGTTTTCCCTTTCCCGAGGCTCCTGCTTGACATGGGTCACCATCGCGAACGCCGCTCTGTCGTGACTGTCGGCAAGGTTGATGACGTTGGTGATGGAGGGCAGCATGGCACCCTGACAGCTTGTCCCAATCGTCGTGTTTCTCTCACACACTGCCAGCAGGAGCTGAGACATTAAAAAGCAAGGAGAGGTTTTTAAATATCCATTTCCTTGAAATACTACAGTGAAAACACCACCATGGTTTTAATATTTGTCAACAAGATAAACGTGGCAATAATATGTTTAAGACCTATTTATCACCTTGAGTCAATAAATACACCAACACATTTTCATCTTAATCCAAACACTTTTTGTCATTGTTTTCAAGTTCATGACCATGCTTTTAAGATGGACTTTCAAGCCTCTCCTAAAAATGCTGAAGAAATAGGAATTCTGTATGCTTAGATTCTGTCCTTTGTACTTTTTAGCACATCGATTAAGTGCCCCCCAATCAGCTAATGTATACAGACTCTGTTACATTGAAAGCCCTCCCAAAAAGGATGTGGGAAAAAGAAACCCCCAAGGCTGGAGTTTCTCTCTCTGGAAGGAGTTCTAATACTAACAGCCCAAGTTATCCTCAGTTACATTAACCTCATGTTTAATATTGGAATTTTACTTTAATGCAATGCCACCTGAGAGTTGTCATACCACCAGAACAGACGCTCTAGTCTTACGGTGTTCCTGAAATCATCTACCATAACAATTCTTGTTTGGTCTTTGTATAATCACCACCACTTATGAGAGATGGATTTTTCTTAAGAATTATTAACCCAGTCATTAAGCTTTTCACAAAGAAAGTAAGATTTTAAAGTTTGATATTAAAGCCACTTTCCAAGAATCAGCATTTCATGGTTTAGACACTGTATTTATTTTTAAGCACCACTGGAAGTATTAGGAGCAGCAGACTCAGTATTTTTAGCTTTGATACAGATAATAGATGCTACAAAGCACCCGTTGCATAATGTCTCTACAGACAGACAAGGAGCACAGGGAGTAGAACGTATTTCTAGTTGTATTTCTGACACAATTTCCCTACCTCAATGCACTGTTTTATCCAGAAGTGATTTCCCATTGCTTCCCAGTTCTGTGAACAGGTCACATAGAGCAGCCGCTCATACACACGCCGTTTCATGGAGTTGTCAAAGACCTCGAAGAACTTGGCTCGGATGAGCGGCTGGGCACAGCGCAAACCCGACAGAAACGCTGGCTCGAGTTTAGCTGTAAGTTCACTCCCAGACAGATTCTCATCCCTAAAATGAAGAAGGGTTGAAATTAGAAAGAGAGAGACATCACAAAAAGAAGCCTTCTAGGTTTTGCGTATAAAAATCAAGAGGTGACATCCTGTGGAAGCCCATCTGGTGTGGCATGCATCCAGGTGCAGCATTTTGAGAGAAACAGCCCAGAAAAATATTGCTGCTTGTTAGAAAACTGCCCCAGAACCACTCTAAAATCTTTCAGGATAAAGTCTTATCAGAAATGTGAAACAATTTCAGACACATCTGTGTCTTGTTTGAAACGCCACATGATAATTTGTCGCTAAAAACCGTCTGATCACCACATCCACAGCAGCAGCAAATAGTAACTCAAAATAGTGAGAATCAGCAGCACAAAATGATATATCTGGCCTCTTTTTTAAGGTAATTATTGTAATTATTTCATCGTGTTACAAACGCCACCAGTTTAGTTAGCACAGTGACTCTCCTGAAAGGATAATTTTACATTTCTGGAGAAGGAGGGGTTGGAGAAGGAGAAATCCTTCTACACTATGGATGTGAGAAAAAAATTTCAGCTGTCACCACGGTATCTATAATACAACCAGCTATGAGGATGCCCTGGTATCTTGGGAAGAGAAGAGGTTGGGACAGTGGAGAAAATTTAGTGGTATCAAAAAGGAAATCCTATTTTCAAACTGTATTCTATAAGTCAGTATGGTGGTCCCAGTGAAATTAATGATTTTGTATTTTTTGGAGGGGAATAAAAAAACCAACCTAGTATTTCAGACCTGAAAAGATTGATAGCATGTTATAAAGGTCATGTATGGTACAAATTATGAACCAATAGGCTGCAATAAATGATTAATTGCTATAATTACCTATAGACATAGTTAACAAGGTCTAAGAACTGAGCATTTAATTCAAGGTCTTCTGGAAAACGCTTTTCAATGTAAGTCATCATTTTCACAAGTAAAATGGACTTCTCCCGGAGAGTAGGTGTCTGTGTTGGAAAACGACATGATTAATGTTGTCAATTCATCCTAAAACATGCAGAGAACCAGTACATTCAAAGCACACCTCACCCATCCTTTACATCACTCTCTCACTTCTGAAGTACTCAAAACAACTTGGTAGAAGGTCATAGTTTGTAAAAAGAAAAATAACTCAAGTAATTATCCTGCTAATATATGCTAGAGAACTTAAAAATCATTACTAAAATGAGGTTTACATTGTTCATTGATTACAAAAAAATCTAACTACTAGTTTTATACAGCACAAGTTGGTCAAGTGCTCAACTCTACCAGAAAATATGGTAAACTGGGGATGCCATAAAGTGTTACAGGAATAACAAGACTTAACCCAGCATTAGCCATCCTCCTCCTGAAGAACTGCTCTACCCAAGGTAATATGAAACAGACTTTACAACTTTTACTTTAAAAGGAGTTCTCAGCAAAACAGTGTTTGAGATGCAGCACCTGACAGAAGCCTGTAAAACACTAAGCATCTCTAACTCCAGCTGCTTTCACAAGGGATGCAAAATACTCCAGACATCATCAAGGGCATCTGGACATATATAACAGATCCTCACAACCCTCACTGTCAAAAACAGACGAGCTGTAACAGTGGCTTTAAGTTTTTCAGTATTTGAGAACAACAATGATTTATCTTTGCCATTTACCTGATTATTTACCTGATTAGCTGCCATTGGGGAATTGTTTTTCACCCACTCTTCCACTATTTTTACCACTGCACGAAGAATTTTGGCATCAGTAGATTTTTCAATGAGAGATGTTAGAATAGCTTGTATAAAGTTCTTCCTCATTTCCATGCTCATCACAGCCAGGCGAGTTTTCACAAGATCCAAGCTTAGCATTACCAGTTCACTTGTACCTGCTATGGATGCAAACAGGGATTAGAACTCTGTATGCACCTATAGAACACAGAGTGAAGAAATCTTTGAGATAAGCTACTGTCATTTTAAAAACAGCACTGACAATGTGTTAAACTGTAAATAAATCCCTAGAAATAATCTTTTCAGAATGACTCTTTCCATCCCTAAACAACTGAGATGGATTCCTTCCCAAAAAACTCCAAATCTATTCACAATCCTAAAGGCAAGCTTGTGTGGTTTCATGTCAGTAAATCTCCAGTAAAGGGTATTACAGAACCCCAGTACTGAAAAACTGCAGTTCATCTTGTGAAAGAAACACTATGATGCAGCACACCTCTTCTGTCCCACTAATTTCCTGACTTGCTTATGTGCCAAGTTTAATAATTTTCCAGGTGTTTTCCAGTGTTAATAAAGTGTCCAAGGTTCTCATTTACCTAATGAAAATAAGGGCTGGGAATCTACTGGCAGCAATTCTTTCAAAGTATTTTCTTCAGTAGCTTTTTCATTAATAAACTGCAGTGCCCTCTGCCAGCACTGCATTTCCTTCCACAATAACATCTCATTTTTTCCGTGACTCATGACCTAATTAATGTGATGATAGACAGGATTGCACAGACTGAAAAAGATGCTATTTTAAGATAAAACCAAAAGCATCAGCTCCAGCAAGTTGATAACACAAATAGTTGTTCCAATATTATCAAAGAGGAAGGAGTAAAAAGAAAAAAGCACAGATGAAAAAATTTCAGCCCCTCTCTCCTCAACACTACAAATGCTTGAAGAATTTTAGTACTTCTGTGTTTGCTGTAGCTCAACACTGATTAAGGATTCACTGAAATGTCTTGCTTAGTACTCAGGTTCATGTATTAAGCAGGTAACAGGCATTTTTATCCTTCTAAGACATCAGTAATGATTCTCACTAATGCTGAACTATTTTTCAACATCTAATAACGCACCCAAAACTCTACAAAATCATTTAAATTCTCTTCAGGATGAAGAGGTTTTAATACTTTACAACACTTTTATCCATTAGCATATATATAATGCAATACCTGTATTTGCTTCTGCAGTTCCTGCTGTAGCCTGGGGGTTTAAGTGCTCCCTGACCATCTTCTGCAGCGACCGCATGAAAACTGAAATCAATCTGTCAATATAGCTGGGATTGTTACTGCACGCAGACTTCAGAATCATTAAAGTACCTATAGGTAAAAACAGTATTTAAGGAAGCAGAAGTTAGACTGAGCATGACCTCAGTATGGTTTTCATGGGACTACCCAAGTTACAAACCCTAGAAATCCAGAGATTTGGTTTTAGTCTCAGACTAAGAAGTTATTTTTGCATTAATCCAGATATTAGAAAGTTCTGTTTGTAAGTGTGTGATGGAGGGGAGAAGGGGAAGACACAAAGAGTGGAACTGAGAGCAGATACTTCTCCAAGTCCTTAAAAAAGTAAGGTTCATCAGGCAAAGTGAAACTACTCCTAATGGTGCACATTTGTTTTAGTAGCAAAAAGCAGTGAAACTTTTATAGGAAAAGGCCTGGGTTTATTAATTAAAAATAAAATTTAAATAGAACTTAAGTTTTATAAACTAGAAACTTGAGCAAGTTTCATAAATCAGTTATTGTGGATTGAAGAAGTGAACCCTGTTGAAACAGGTAATTCAGGTAGTTTGGGAACACACACATGCCTACAACACCACATTCCCTGCAAATTACACAGTTGTTAACAATGCTTATGCTAAGATAAGTCAATCTACAAACATGCAAACCAATCCATTTTAAGTATTTCCAAGCATAAATACTGTTAACTCTTAAAAGTACATACATCCTGTCAAAGGGTACCCCACAGCCATCCCTCTTCCTTACGCCAAGTTCCTAACTCCTGCTCAGACTTGCACAAATACAGCACGGGAAGTTCAGCCTCAAACACAGGTTTAATGAGGTTTGCAGCACAGTTAGATCGCAGTGCTGCTTTGCAGCACACTCTGGACACAGCTCAAGAAACCTCTTGGTTGGTTGGTTTGTTGTAAAGCATGTCCTGACATCTGACAAACAGGCAATTCCCAAAGCGAAATTACAAGTATCTGCCCAGAGCACAGAGTAGAATAGTGAAGGACATTTGCCATTTAAATCAGCACTGTTCCAAAACTCTGCAATTTCAGGTCTGCATTACCTGAAACACACCCAGACCTGGGCCAAACTATAGAATTTCTATATATCTTTGTCATTGTATTATGTAGCTGAGCTCTACCAGTTAACTACAAATAAGAAAAGAAAAACATTCCAGCTCTGAATTTTTAGCATATATGATTCTTAAGATTTGCTAACTCAAGAAAAAAAATAGTATTTTTGTAATTTCTTATCTAATGGGAATTCAAGACCTATAAATAAGTAAATCTTCCTATGCTATTTGAAATCAGCTGATAAATGAAGCTCTAAAAACAACTGAAAAAAGTGTAAAGCAATAACATGCAAGAATGTTTATGCATATTCCTTGAAATATTCCAAAGTAGAGCCCACAGGATTGTGGGTTTTCCACTTCACAGGTTTCTAGTAACTTTGTATCTTGGTTCACGTGAATGCTGCACTTTGAACAGAGAAGGCTTCCATCTAGCACAGCTGCAGCTCCCCACCTCCAACAGTCCCCAGTCAGCTAGTGGGAGAAGACAGAATGCAAAGAACCCCACAGTCCTTTTCTTCACAAATGAGAGACATCCCCAGCTCATCTCTCAAGCCAGCTCCACGTTTCCCACAGCCTCCCCTGTCTGACATCACATCTCTCTTTCCTTAGGGAAACTAAAAGCTCATGACAAACAACATGCTCACAGACACTCTCTATCTACTGGAGATGTGAAAAACTCACCAAAGAGCTGAGAAGGGTTAGCATTAGTGGCCTTTTCATAATTAGTAAGTCCTTCATAAATAACCTTTCCAACTGCAGCATAAAGGCACTCCAGCTCTTCGTACTTTGAAGCTACGCTTGAGGTACCTGCAGGGTTGAAAGAGTTGTGTTTACCTTTGGTAACAGCAGCCACAGAACAGGCAAGGAACCGTTACATACAGTCATCTACACCATCATGGAATATAATCCTGACAATAAAGCAAGGTAACACAAGCAGATCCCTGATTTATATAAACCTCATTATTATACAACCAGTAAGTCCTCTCTACCACTTCAAGTCTTCTGTACCACTACTTCTGAATAACTCCTTTTGATTGAAGCCTTAGATTACTGACTGTTCTTTAAGAAAGTACTACCTAAATTAGTTTATATTAAGACATGACCTATTACCTATTGTCCTTCTTTCTACATTCTTTCTCCTTTCCTCATTTTAGCAAGACAGCAAAGCTTAACCACTGCGAACCTGCACATCTGAAGCTGAAAAATTACAACTGCAGAAATACATTAAATTTATAGCATGCATTTCTTGAACCAAAGTTATGACAGCCACAGGTTATTAAGTTTTTATGTCAATGGATAATGATGTATTCCACGCCATTACTTATTTCAGCTTTTCTTTTTGTAAAGAGAGGTTGAAAGTGCAAGCTAAAATGGACCATTAAATGCAGGAATCATAAAACAGAATATTCACACATTCCAAAGAGCGTCTTCCCCCTGCCCTTAATCACTTAAGCTATGCAGCAATAAAGCATAAAAGGAGGAAGAAAACACCACATACTTGGTTCTGTAGGGAAAATGCCCATCAGGCGAGAAAGCAAACTGTGGACTGCTCTCAAAACCTTGGTGTTTCCACAGGTCATACAAGCAGCTACGCCTCGCTGCAGGGGTTTGAAGCTGCTAAGGATGGCAGGGGGCTGCAGTACAGTTAGCAGGAAACTTAAGACCTCTAAACCAGTGCAAATGTTGGCAAAATTGGCCTGATTGGGTTGCTCCTGAAGAAAACACAGACAGAATGTGAGTGACAGAAATCACACCAGTATCAAAATCTAAGTAATGCAGGATGCTGTTACACCTGCTCCTAAGTATTTTAACAGTTTGAAGTACTGCAACTAGACAAATTCTAACCACGATATAATTTACATGCTTAACCACTTGTGCATTTCACTATGAGGAAGAAAAGATCCAAGACTGTAAAATCAGTATCCAGACATCACTAGCATTCAATCAACAAATGTGCTAGCCAAACCTAAAGTCCTGCAGGACTAGAACGTTACCTACCACAGTCATGAGCAGCTTATCAAACCACTGCAACTTCAGTTCTGACTTGGGCCACATGTCTGGTCGTAAAGCTGTTTTCAGCAGGTTGACACAGCGGCGAGACAGCAATTCCCCAGGAGATCCAGCAGTGTTTGAGTTGTCATTTACCTGGCAATTAATCAGAGTTAACAAAATGACACCCTTTCTTAACCAACTCATTAATTTATTACACGTTCCAAGCGAGCATATAATTTCTTATTTCTGAAATGGATAAGCTTAAGTAGTTTTATCGGTGTAGTCACAGAGCATTTAACTGCATAAAAAGCTGACAACTAATAATAAACACCAGAACTGGTATCTAAACTCCTAGCTAATTACCCTAAATCACCTGTCAAAGGTGTATCAGAAAGACTTTAATCCCATGTGCTATTACTACAACTCTGAACATGCTGGAGATGGTTAATCTTTTCTGTTTGCAAGGTATCCATAAACATACGTAGCTTTCTACTCAATTCATGTTTACACTTCAAGAGCATGTCTGTTCTGTGCAATGAACTATGGTGTACAAAACCCCACGCTACTTACCAGCTGAGTATGCTGCAGGAGTCATAAAATGTCAGTTCTGAGTTACACCCATCTCATTTTCCCCACTCTAGAAAAGGTAATTCTTAACAGAATTTGGGGAAAGCTTTAATTCCATATGCTGCATGAAAAGTAGTAATTGCACAATGGCAACAATAGGAAGCTAAAGCATACCTCTCATGAATAATATCCATCATTTTGGAAATGAAAGGCAGAAACTGATTATCAAATTCAATTTCTTTCCTACTTAAAACATTTTACTTTTTGTACAATTGCACATTAAACTTTCTGAACCTTTCAGCAAAAGGAAGTATCTCATAATCCAAGCATAAAAGGACTGTTATGAAGAGAGGGGTTTATGGCTTTGGCTACCAATGCCACATCAGTATTTGAATATGAGAAGAAACATGCTACCTGGCAAGCAATTCTGATCAAGAAATTCACGACTGTATCTGTATGCTGCTTGTCAATCGGCTTGGAAAGGAGTGCATCAGCTCCTGGCAAGGACTGGCTACGTCCAAATACCTGCACATATACAAAACACAAAGCCTGTAAGAACACTGAAGAAGGGTAACAACAAGCTCACCAGATTTAAAATATTTTCTAGAAGTATAACCTTCAATTTGAGGAGTTTCAAGTTACATGGGAAAAACAAGCACAGTAAATTGCTTAGTGAGTGCAGGGTGTGATTTCAGAGCCTCTGAACAAATCCTGAATTTTTCTTACAGCACTTATTGCTCCTGTAGCTGTCCTGAATCGTTTCACTTCTTGACCAGAATCAACAGACAATCCTCTTTTAACAACAGATGAGACAGAACTTGCTCCTTCTCCACTTGCACTTGAATCCATGTCTGAATCTGGCTGAAATACCAGCAACATGCATGTTAAAAACATGTTCAATTGTAGAACCATTCAGTCTTTACCAGTTTCATATTTAAACTTCCTACCTGCTGGTCTTTAATTCTTTGCAATTCCCATTTAATAACTACTTCAGCAAGATCCACAGCTAATTTTCTTTGCTCTATGGTAACGCTGGGAGTGAAGCCCAATCTCTGCATGGCACTAACCATGTGCTGCACCAAGTGATGCCTCACTGGATAATAAACCTGAAAAGATAGTTTCACAGTCATGTTAGCCATTAACCAACACAATTCTACACAAAAACTACAGAGCCAAAATAAAGCAAAATGGTAAAATAGTCTTCAATCATAAAGCTTCCTGCATCCTGTTCAGATTGTCCCACGTTCAAATTTTGCAATTTGGGAAGTAACTGGTGCTTTGAAAATACAGGTTTGGTCACGATGTTCACTACTGATCTCATCTACCCAAATGAAGGAGTTTGTTTGAAGAGACATGATTTTTCTCAAAGACCAGTTCTTCCACTTTTTTGTCAATCCTTTCAGAGCTCCAATTCACATTTGAACACACTCAGCTATTTTTTCAAAAAGCACTGAGAAATTGATTCCTGAGAGGCGACTTAAACATCTAGCTGTCCCCTTGGAACGTATTTTAATAGGCATTTTCCAAACTGCTCATATATTCTGCAGCCTTCCATGTATTTAATGTTTCCCAACATGTGTGAGCTGGAAAGCTACCTAGTTAACCCTGCAGAATACATCAAGTCAAACAAGGATTACTAGATTACCTTTTTTTTAAAGCAATTCTTAATCAATTCTCCCCAGGTCTGTTAAAGAGCACCGCTAATGCATGTACAATGAATTAATCTGGGGGATTTTCACCTAACACCGAGTTCTACCTTCAAACATGACAAAGATGAGTAAATGGCTTGCTATTTAATTGTATTAGTTGTTTTCATTGTTAAATAAACAGCTCTGCAGACAGCTGATGCCTTGTGAGGCTAAGCCATACAAATCAGACTCCTTTTTTTTCCCCAATCAAACTGCAGTTTCCCTCCTTGGTATCTGTGACTCTCAGGGTGAGCAGCACACGTACCTTGAAATGCTGTACTATCAGGTGCAAAATATGGACTAGTTGGGGAACTGTATGACCTTCCTCCACAATGATCTTTCGTGTCCAGTGAGTCAGCATCTGATGTCCATCCTCCATCCGAGCAGGCACAGCTGGAGTCAAAATAGCCATTGCTTGCCTGACAATAGCTCGGGCCTCCATGGCATGAGCTTTCAGAAGGCTGTGAAAAACCTAAACAGCAAAGTTTTTTATCAGCATTACATATATTTACAAAATAAAGCATTTATAACGAAAGAGAAACATATATTTTCTAAACACCACGGGTTTTTTTCCCCTAAAGGCCCATAATTTGACAAGTCTATGGATACTTTAATCTCCCTTTCATTCACTTCACCTTCCTCCCTCTCCAGTGTCCAATCTGAAGGTTTCCATTGGTCTCCATATTCCATCTCAACTGAAATGTCTTGTAAATGAGGAAACAATATCAATTTTGTTTATTCAACAAAAAGGACTGTTCATTGCCCCATTTACCCTCTCTTTTCACTTACCTTTAGACTTCTTTCCATACTCTCCTATCCCCTTGCTGCTTCTGTATTTTCTTTGTTGCACATGAATTAAACTGGTACTTACACATTAAGCATCCACAAGTACTGTGCACCCTCTACTCCACATTTTAAAACCAAAGAAAGCCCACAACCGAACTTATCAGCATCCCTTTAAATTGTATGAGTACAAGCCCACAGTCAATACCTGTAGAACTATCTTCTTATGTATGGCAAATTTGGCAATGATGTGTGCCAAAAGCAAGTGCCCACTGTATTTGCAGGCTGGGTCCACACAGGCCTTGGACAGGAGGCAAGGCCAAGCAAAGGTCATGAGGCGCCGCAGTTTGCTGTTGCGGTTTTTGTTGTTGTCGTGGATGTGATGTGGAGCATGTTCAACCAGCAGCGTGGCAAACTGCAAGAGGTATATCCTGAGAGAATCCAGCATATCAGCTTGTTTTTCTGGATCAAGAACCTAGTTCCAGGGATGACCAAAAGGAAGAGGAGGAAGGTGAGAAGACAACAAAACTAAAAGAAGCTAACTTTATAATCTACAGAAGCAAAGACCAAGTTTTTTGCTTTTTGAGTGTTTTTTCAGAAGACTAGTAACTATAAGCACTTTTGTGATTTGGTTTAACAATCCACAAAACAACTGCTTGAACTCAAATATATGAGCACATCTAGGAATTTCCAAAGTGCTAACCTGTATTACAGAATCACAGAATAAGGTTAGAAGAGACCTTTAATATCATGAAGTCCAACCATTCCTGTCCTCTGCTAAACTAAATCCCTAAGTACCTGATCTACTCTTTTTTTAAACACATTAAAAGAAGAAACACAGCAGCCAATCAAAAAAACCCCATGAAACAAAAGAACCCCACAAACCAAACAAAAAACCCCCCACACCCAAACCCATCAAAAAACAAAAAACCCACGTCAACTTCCACAGTATCTAACTGTAAACCAACTGGCAGTTATAAAATCACTTTGCTTATGAAAAAGACTGGGGTTACAGCCTTGTAGAAAGGAGAGGAGGGGGAAGGCTCATTACTCGGCTCTGATTTGACTGGTAATAAATCAATTTTCCAGAGTTGAGTCTGTTTTGCCCATAACAGTAATTGCTGAGTGATCTCCCTGTCCTTGTCTTGACCCACGAGCCTTTCATTGTATTTTCTGACCCCTGCCCAAAAGAGAGCAGTTTTGGCAGCACCTGGCATCAAAAGGAACAACTTTCTGGCTTAATTTTTGAATCACTTTCACACAGACAAGGACTGTTACCTTTGTTATAAAAACACTAGTGATGCTTTCTGGATTATCTCCCTCTGGGTTTGGGGGTCCCAACAGCTGTTCCCCTTCTCCCTTTTCAAAGCTGTACAAGAAAGCAGGATTCAGGATATGTTGCAGCACCTACAGAATATAAATAAAAAAACAGTTATATTCACCTATCAGATTCTTCTAAAGTCAGTCAACATTCAAGTCATTCGATATGCAAACCTGCATGTTAGACACACTCACTGCATTACAAGAAGAAGCTATAAATAAAACCTTAAGAAACAGGGGTTTTTTTCCACATCTTTCTCCCTTTTAAGGGCAAAGATTCTTAGAAAGAGTGAACTCGAGTAGCCAGCACTGAAAGCAAGATGAATTGCTGTCTCTGTTTATTAGCACCCTGCTACAGGTATGATATTTTCACCTAAATGGCTCTGCCAATTATCAAACTCGTTGACATTTAAGTAAGCAAGTTTTGTTGCCCTAGTTCCCAAGAAGAAAATTAAACCTAAATACCAGGCTGCTTTGATTTAATTGCTTTAGTTACCTTGGCTTTGAGCTCATCTCCAAAGTTTGGGTCATTGAAGTCTACAAACCGGAAGAACAAAGCCCGTTTTTGGGGAATACTGTAGTTTTTAGGGATCTCTTCTTCCATGTATTCCTTTAGGAAAGTCATATTGCAGAGAAAGCGACCCGTAAATGCCCGAAGCAGCTGAAAGAGCAACTCTATATCACCATAATTCCTCCTGTAAAAACATAGGAAATAAAAAGGCTTCATGAAAAAAATATCCAACCAAACTGCCAGGCTGATGACCTGATGAAGTAACTTATCTCAGTATTAAATGAGCAGAGTGCCAAGATCAGGCAGTGCCAGAGGCACGAGCTTGGAGCTAATGGCAGTATTATGAAATAATTAAACTTGCTCTTCAATACCTGCAAACCATTTTTAGTGCCCCTGTAAACCTTCACAGCATTTTCATTTTAAAAAAAAATAATAAAGTACACAAGCTTTAATAATATAACTAGGTACAATAAATGCTTTTACTTACTTGCAGTAATTCAGTAAGCAATATGCTAATAGCTTGGGCTCTTTCCAATTCGTTGCTGCCATGTTCTCCTTACGGTGTCTCTCCTGAAAAGCTTCGCTCACCCATACACGTTTCAGCTGATTCACTAAGGAATGCTGATTTGCCAACCAACATTCCTCATTCTTAACAATGATACTTATGATCTGTCAAAGCAAAACAAGACAAATGCACAGTCAACACACAAGAGATCTGTCACTGGAAACAATGAGATAAAACACTTCGCTAAGGTCAATTAAGGGTTTTAAAATATTCAAGAGAGCTAGTTTAGATCAATTTTTAAAGGAACTGTTAAAAAAATTCTGTTGCCATATTTTCCTCTTTATTACACTAAAAAAGGGTATAGTTCATTAGAATCTCTTACCCTTGCCTAGAGAGGCTCTGACTACACACACTTTACATTTTTACAGGTGTTTTTCCATGAGCTCCAATATATAAAACACACGAATTACGTAGGCTAACAAGCCTACAGCTAAAAAGGTTTTAAACTATCCACTGCAGAGACAAAGAAGAATAAATTAATACCTTGATAGCCTGGAACTGAAGATCGAGACGCATCGTGGTAGTGCTTGGAGAACCAGGTCTAACAGCTGCCTGGGTACCAACGGGTAGCAGCAGAGTGATAAATCGGTTCGGATTCGCTGCCAGCACATCTCGTAGAGGTTTGGCATCTTTATGTTTTAAGAAACTCTGGAGAAGAGAAAGAAATAATTCTAATAACAGCTTTTAAAAGCAAAACACCAAAAGGCTATATCATCCTGTAGCATTTATATTCCTCACTAAAGCTGTAGAGGTTGTATTTCATGTAGATCAAAATAACCTCTGCAGCTTCAGTCATAATGTTCCTGACCTGGAGAGGTATAAACTTGACATCTCAGGACAAACAAAT
The DNA here is from genome assembly GCA_022605575.1 of Laterallus jamaicensis coturniculus. Lineage (NCBI taxonomy): Eukaryota > Metazoa > Chordata > Aves > Gruiformes > Rallidae > Laterallus > Laterallus jamaicensis. The sequence goes on from JAKCOX010000020.1 coordinate 13,190,467, forward strand.
ACAAAACAGAGAACAGTCAGAGAGAAACCATGATTAAGGACTACAAGGTCATGCAGGGAAAAAAATCTGGAAAAGACTTAAAGCTTCTCCTTCACAAATCTGATGAACAAGAGGGCTTTTTCTGCTCCCCTCCCCACACAGCTTACCATAAACATTCTGCTCCACTGTGGATCATTTAAAGTGGCTTCCATCATGAACAGCTCCACAGTCTGGGACGGATGACGCGTCAAAAATTTTATCAGTGGTTCCCTGAATGGACTGCCAGCCTGAAAGATTCATCAAGCTTAAATTAAAAACCCAGAGCAGGGAGTATTTCCTACTAATTTACTAACATTCAGAAAAATACATTTGACCTGGCATTTATGAAGACACAACATGTTCAGAACTTCTATGATGGAATTTATTGACAATTTCAAATCTGCACTTTAAAAGGTCTAGGACAAATGTTAACACCATGTAAAAGGCTGGAAGAGCACATTTATTACATCAAATGATCCCACACCACGATTAAACTATTATAATTATTACATACTAATGTTTAAAAACACTATAAAGGAAAAATATCACCAATGTTAACTTCTGCTTTTACCTCAATGAGCATTGCTCGTTCTGTTTTCATAACAACTTCCAGCAGAGGTTTAACCAAAGTCTGAGGAGCTGCTGGGATCAGATGGAATAAATTTATAATTGCTGAGCAGATCTTCATTTCCTACAGGTAAAAAGAAACATGATTCAAGTAAGATTATCAGCTGAGGATATACAGCCAGTATCACACATCCTACCTTTTTTTTTTCCTCTCTATGTTAGCACAGCCAGCTGCAAAGGGTTAACACATACACAGTACTTACTTACCAGGAGGTATGGAGAAGACTGCCCTTGTGGAAGTCTGCCCCTCCCCCTTGTAATATTATGGTTTAATTTTGTTTTCTTTGTGGGTATGCTGGAGTGTAACAGGTAAGAGCTAAACACTGTGGGTCAGTAATGGTGATGGGAGAGTTATGGAGTGCTCACTGCACTACACCAAGAAGCTCATGCATCAAACGGCCCAACCTTCCCTTCCAAACAATTTCTCATACAGACCCCACGAGCCCAGGCATGAAGAAAAAGACAGCCAGCTTTCTCATAGCACAGCTCAACCTATCTTGCAAACAGCTGGTTACTTCAAAGAAGTCAGCTCTGCTCTCCCACTAGATATCAGATTCTTCTGAAGTCCAAAATAATTCTGTGTTTTCCTTTCATTAAGCGATTCAAATGGGGACTATACTTCAGTTAACCAGAGGGTGGATTTATTCAGTAAAAAAAGGGAAAAAAACCCAAAGCACAACAAAACATCCACCCTCATCATCCCACTAGAACCAACTTCTAGTTACAGTATGCAAAAGAATATCAAGTGCATTGAATTCCTCAGCTGAATTTAAACACAAAGTATTAAGCCCCCCTCCTGTACCATGATCTGCCCAGACACACCCCCATAAGACTACTCTCATGACGTGCAGGATGGAGAAGACACATCACATCTTTTGAAAGCACTTAGGCCTTCAAAGAAACTAAACTCCTGCTCGCCCTGGTACAAACATGCTTAACATCCTTACCAGCAGTTAAACCCAAAGGACTCTGCCACAGACAAACCCAAGACAATCACAGCACTGCACGCAAAGGCACAATGCACTCTGCCCAAAACACAAAAAGAGAACTAATAAATCACAGTTTAAGAAAAGGTGGGGGGGGGAGGAAACCCATAACAACAAAACTTCCTGGTGCCTCCACTGAGATTCTCACCTCTACCCCTTCTGTGGCAGGCTGAACCAAAACAGAAGTCACAGCATGAAAAGAAAAGGCCCATCAAAATATCAAATAAATTAACAAATCTGTATATTCTGTTCTTCTGTTGCAGTCAGAAACTGACTTTGGCAGGGTTATTTTCTCATCTCAAAGAACGGAGAGAATGAATATCTTCCATGCTCTGAATTGCTCTCCTAATCATCAGGATGAGAAGCATCCTTTTGTCTACTTTTACACTGTTTAAATATAGCTTCTCAAATATTTGTACTGAATAAAAGAGATAATAAAGATTATTTCATCAGGGCAAGCAATATTTTAGCATCTTCAAATACAGATTTGTTTAGCACAAATTCTGTAAGCACTTCCAATACAACTACCAACCTATACAGTCCCTCTAACAGGCTGTAACACAGAACTTCCACCATCGTGCCATTGTTCATGAGAGGGACAATCAGAGGCAACCATCTATTCAAAACCTGGTTTTCAATTCCTGGACATGACCTAAAAAACACACTGTTCCTTGGGGAGGTAGGGCAGAGAAGAACATCAAAGATTTTGCTCACTGAGCCGATGAATTAGAACTTAATCACTACTTAATATGTTATGTTTTAATTTCTTCATTTATCTAAACAGCCAAGTCACGGTTTAGGAACACAGTAGTGCTGTCATAAAACTACTCAGGCAAATGAAGAGCTCACTTATTCTGCCATCAGTGGCTGTTAATTATTATGCAGTATTTTTAACTGATGTCTGAAGTTTTTAGATTGTCTAGAATTGCCATTTACATACAAAGACTTATTCCATCAACTTTTGGGCTGCTTTGTTACAAAGCCTCAGTGACTGGCCACTACCTACACCATGCTGGTGTCACACTACCAGCATCACCATCAAAAGGCACCTTCCAAACTGCTGCTGGAAAACGATGAACATGCTTCAGATGAGTGAGTGTGAACAGTGCTGCTGGAGCCACCAAACATAGAGCTTTCCTGCCCGATTCCCTTCCCCGCTGTGGGTATGTCCCCTAGGTCTAACCACTGCACCCTACTGTTGGGGAACAGTCCCCAGAATTGCTTCAAGAGAGTAATCTCAGATTTGGGAACCTCACTATGGTTAAGAAGAAAATGAGGGAAGTGAAAGGCTTGCTGCAGTAACCCTGCCCACCAGTTTCTCCATCTTAGTTTTCCCACATGTAGAAGATACAACTACAGCACCACCACACTGCACATACAAACATGTGCACACAGACTGCCATAGCAAGTGTATAGAGACCACACTGCCTGTGCCTCCTTCACCTTCCTACAGCTTCTGTTCTTAAGGGCACGTTACAGCAACAACTGGCAGAGGAGAAGCAATATCTCAATCAGCTTTGCAGTCACACAACTCCATGTGAAAATGTTGCCAGAGATTTCTCTCTCAAGATGTGACAGTAGAGCCCTTCTCAAGTGTCTGATGTGCACCCCTCTCTGAACATGCACACATTTTAAACCAACACGAAAAAAAGTTACATATTTGGGAGACTAAACACACAGCTACATAGAAAACACCAACAGAAGACATTAAAAGGAGAAAAATTGACAACTCTGATTTAGGGTCAATTAAAAACTGTTCTGCAGGTGACACACTGTGGTTTCAAAGACTGTTGCTATAAAAAGATCTGCAAGATATCCATAATCATCATGTTTGAGGAACAGTGAGTCCCAGAAGAAGATTACAAAGGTCTTAAAACTACTCAGACCTGAGTAAAATGTAACATGTTTAACTGGAAAATACACAGGTTTTAAGTTGAGACAAAGAAACACATTAGAGAAGACCTAGATCAAATACAAAGCAATGACTTCATCCACATTTAAAAGCTCTCTTTGCAAAGACAGGAAAGAGTAATGAAAAGCCATTAAACTACATCCATGCTTTGAGGGAAATAAGCCCATGTAATTTTATTTGAATTTGAAAAACAAATAAATTAATAAAATTAGTAATTTTTCCTAGTTGTAATAACAAATCTCAGCACTTAATATAAATTGCTAATAAAATCTGTACAGAATTATGGGAGTCCTGGTAATCTACATGAAAAGCAGGAGCTCCCTAAGTGCTGTTTTGCTGAGAGCACACACTGGTGGTGTCACACTGGGCAATTAGCCATTTATGAAAAAAACTGATCAGCTTTCCATCCCCCAACATCGAGGCCATTGGTCTGAATGTGAGAATCTTAATGTGATCTCAACTGGTAAATGCTGAACTTATTTTTCTTCAATTAGATTTCAAACTAACTGGGATTATATTCTCATGCTGTATCATTTTCAAAGGACTATGTCATGAGCATCAAACATGTTAGGGGTGAAAAAAAGAGAACTGAATATGAGGAAAGGCTGAGAGAGCCGAGGCTGTTCAGCCTGGAGAAAAGAAGACTGAGGGGGGACGGACCTAATCAATGTTTATAACTATCTTAAGTATGGGGTGCAGGGGGAATTGGCCAGCCCCTTTTCTTTGGTCTGTGGGGACAGGACAATGGGCAATGACTGCAAGTTGGAGCACAGGAAGTTCCACATCAACATGGGGAGGAACTTTTCCCCAGTGAGGGTGAGGGAGCCCTGGGACAGGCTGCCCAAGGGGTGTGGAGTCTCATTCTCTGGAGAGATTCCAGCCCCGTCTGGACGCCGACCTGTGCAGTATGAGCTGGGGAGCTGCTTTGGCAGGGGGTTGAACCCCATGAGCTCTTGAGGTGCCTTCCAACCCCTACAACTCTGTGATTCTGTGAATTTAGTGCTGAGCTGATCAGCTATTTCAATGAAGAACAGATTTCTAAGCAGAAAATCCTGAGCAAAAAAAGTAAAAATCAATGAGCTGTTCCACACCAGCCTGTATAGAACAGGCTTTAAAATAACCACTGTCAGGAGATAAAAAGCTCCTTTTGCTGAGTTTTATAACAAACATTCAATATACATGTAAGTTCATTAGCTTGTAATAAAACATCAGTGAGTAATCAGTTATGGCAGTGTTTATACCTGAATGAGTTCTGTAAACCAAAAACACTAATACTTTTTAGTTCTTGTCTCTCCACAAAACAACATTCATTAACTTACATTGCCATCACTGCGCTGTCCACCTTTGTGGGTAATAACTACAACTTCCATCCATTTACGCAGGTGTTGCTGTAAAGAGAGGATAATTAGTATAGTTCTTCTAATGATACTGCCCTATTTTACCAAGTGACAACACATGCTACAAGAAAAGAAGTAGCAGAGGCAAAAATGGTTGTTTGAAGAAAACAAAGAGAAAAAATTAGATATTTTAATTCCCTCAGATTGAAGAGTTTATTGCTGGAAGTCCTCACGGCTTCAGAAAGTGTGGGTTGTAGAATACCCATTAAAAGGCACAAAAATCTGGTCTGATACACAACAATGTTGGGCTTACACTTGTATAACAACTTGCTTGATATATATATATGCATTCAAATATTTAAATATCCATGGCAAAAGGATGAAGAATTCACACACAGTTTAAAAACTGCAGATAAGAAGGATGGTACCTTCCACCATTTCATAAAACAAGAAAACACCAAAACAGAGGAAGTAAAGTGTATTTTCAAGGGTTTCCTTAGTATATAGCACTACCAGCACCTTGCCTAAGGGTGGCTTTGTCCAGGCAGACCTCAGCATTTCTGGGTATGTCTTTGCTAGAAAAGAACATCTCTTAACTTTCTAGTTTATTAGCTGTTTAGAAATTTACTCAAAATGTTTACTGACTTTAATTGGGAAACAAAAATCTTTGACTTCCACTACATACACCAAGTCACTACTGAATTGTCCTTTGACTTTTCAGCAATAATGCTACTAGCCAAAAGAAAACCTGAATGAGCTTACCATCATCTGATCACAGAATTTATCATTAAAGGAGTTGGGAAAAAGCCTAGTGACAGATGTCAGGCGGTTCACAACGTTCAGTGTCAGACTTCGATAGTCTCCCAGCATCATAAGCAATGGTCTCATGTGCGTATGGATTTGATCAACTTCTATGGTAGCTCCTTCCAAGAACTGTAAGGGAGTGCAGGATTAAGAAGCAAAGGAAGAGGTGAGTGCCTTTCATGCAAGCAAGCATCTTAAAATAAACTCTTATCTTTTATTTTATACTTTCAGAATGCTATAGCTTAATAACTTACTGCTGGAAATACATACAGTGACAAGATTTATTTGGGAAGCACCTAAGTATTTCTGGCACACAGTAGGATATTCCATAAAATTATCAAGAAGGAGATCTTAATTACAGATGGATTGAAAAAACTGCCATGGTTATACATCATATACAAAGCTATGAACAAACTACTCTGACACCACTATTACAAACTGCCTGGGAATCTGGACAAAGGCAACATCTGACAGAAACTTCATCATACTGGTGCCACCAACAGAACATTAACAGAGCAGCCATTGCTTCCTGCAGGTAACTTTCCCAAGAAGCTTTGTAACAAGGAAGTAAACGGGCCTCAAAAGCAAGATAAATTTAATACACTAACCTTTCTCATGCATGCTTCTCCTGCCTCCTGCAGTTCATTATTTGTTGAATTAAGTGCCTTGAAAAGTGCAGCAATGATTTTCTCTCTGGACTGAGGCAAGTAATTGCAGGCAGCCAAAGCATCTGCAAATATCAAAGTAAATTTGTTCTCTTTGTTAATTCAATTTCAAAAGAGGGGGGGAGGGAAATCCCTAACTCTACATTACTTCTCTTCAAGTTTCTTTCATTTCATCTTAAACTACAGACAGCTAAAGCATAGCATGCTTTGCTGGAAGTAGCAAGCATCATAAAATACTAAGAGAATGGAAATGCTATTAATAGTGCTCTGAAGTTTTCCTAGTGCTATATAACATAACTAGTCTGAAGTATTTTGGGTTCATTTCAGAAACTAAATCCTAGTCATTAAGAAAGCAGCGATCCTTCCCCACTACTCTCCATTAAACTGTGACCTCTAGAGAGCAGTCATCAGTCTTCAAGCACTCCAGTTTTCTGCTGATCTTGGGAAGAAGCCTGCCCGTTGCTCACAAGGACACTTATCTACAGCACATTTTGTTTAGGAAGTTTTGCTTACTTAAGGCTGCAATCCGAAGGGGTACAAGTGATGGGAGACTTTTGTAACAAGGTAGCTTCATTAAGGCAGTATCTTCAGCCTCACACAGATTCAGTAACTAGGGAAAACAAAATAAACTATTATTTTGGAAAAGCACTGGGAATCACACTGGAAACACTATTCTCAGTTACCTTTTGAGTCTTGTTTCCTCAAAGAGGCAAGTTTATGCAAAAACACTCATCAACCTCCAAATTTCACCAATAGGCAAAAATTCTACTCAAAATTAGGGAATGAGTTCCTATGAAAAGCAGCAGTTAGCCAGAGTCAAGACAGCCTGTTAGCATCACTGCCAGGCAAGAGTCAGGCAAAAAATAGCCATTTTGGATTTTGTTGGCCACTATCAAGCTGCTCTATTTGCAAACACCCAGCTACTCATATGAGAAGAGAATAGGTGCACAGAAAAGCTTCCCTCCTGAGCAGCAGTAACAGTACTAAAAATACTGCAGAAAGGGGGAAGAGAACAGAAGGAGATTAACAGGGAAAAAGAAGTCCTGAAAATGCCTTCAGTAATTCTAATGGTGATGGACCACTGCCCAGAGGGACAATTCTTTCCCAGAAAGCTCTCCTCTTTGCAGGCATGTCTTTTCAGGCTACCTGTATGGGCTTTGCTAGAAAACACTGAACAGGCTGAAACAAAGTTATGCAACAACCTCCAGGTTGCACCTATATCCAAGGCAGCTATTGAGATTCAGACCTTCACAGCACCAATGCATCACTCTCCCCTTTACAGGTGTTTTCGATCACACCACTTTGGTTTTGTCTTAAGCAAAAAATACAGGATCCTCTGCAATGACAGCTACACCTCACTCCTGCCTTGCTGACTGCAATCACTGTCAGTATCAAAGACCTTCTGAACTTCTGTTTGGATCAAGGGACTAGACAGTTTCTCCACATTAAATCTATACACTGGTTTTATATCAAACTGTTAGGAACTCAAAAACTTTAACAGTGCTTGTGTTTTCATGGTACAACAAGAGATATACTCTGCATGAACATGCAAGCTAGCACAACTGGAATGGGAGCATACACCAAACCTAATCTATTTCCCTCATTTGATAACATTCTGCTCAGCTCAGAGCTATTACATTGGAGGTACAGGTCAACCTCAGTTCACATTTCTAAAGGTAAAACCTGACATTTCAGTGACAGTTTAAAATGCACAGAGCAAAAAAATATGTATTTTAAACAATGAAAATTGTAACACTATCACAACTCCAGCATCTACATTCAAATCCAAGAACATAAAAAGGAAGTACCTCTGTGTAGAAAACCTTGTGCTCCACAACATTCAGATCCATTGTAAACAGTCGGGGCTGCAGGGTTGTGCAAAAGGTGTTTCCCTCCATCAGGCCAATCTGGGCATTTGCAGGTTGATGCCTAAGTAAGTGCTTTTTAGGAGGAACCATGTCTTGGAGAACCTACACAACATAATTTAGATGACTGAATTAGCAGCTTACTCAAGGGACCCCACAGACCTAGCCACTAAGAAGACATCATTAGTCACAGCTCCATTTGCTATCATGGCTCCAGATGTACCTCTGCAGAAATCACTAAGCAAGAAGAAAAGTATTTCTCTGAACTAATTTAATTCACAGTTAGTGAAGGGACTCAGCATCTGTAATTATTAAATATTCTTTGTGACCAGAACTACAGCACTATTAATTTCACAAAATGTTATAAACAAAGCAATTCAAATGGTTAAGTATTTCAAATGTTCAAGCCAAGACACAAGAATATTTTAAGCTCCTAAAACATCAGAAAAACAAAAACATGAAAGTGTTTTTTTCTCCATATACACCAACTTCTCAGTCTCCATTTCCTCCTTTAGGAAAATTAAGCTATCAATCAGGGGGGCTTCTCTGTATGTTCCCAAACTCCAATAATGTCATCTGTCTTTCCATAGGTTGTGGTTGCCCTTAGAGAGCTTATATTCATTCTCTTCTCTTTCAAGAGAATAAACACTATTAGCTTTGAGAATTATTTTATAAAAAGTGATTTCAAACCAGCTTTGACCTTTATTGTCTCTTTCTGGATAGGGAAAGGCATAGCAATGTGTCTCATACTTTAGAGAAAAACACAAAACTGAGGCTCAAAAAATGTAGTATCTGCCTGGCCTGCCAATGTCTGATGGTAGTAGGACAAGCAGTCCATAATTTCAGGAAGTAAATCAACTTGAAGACACAATGAATACTGGCTGTGTAGCCAGGCACTGTTTGTAGAATCTCTGTAGCTCCCCAGTCACAGTGTATTTTAGAACAAACCCCAGCAAATGATGGAGCACTAACATTCACTAATGTGGTAAAATACCCAGAAAAGCCTTTTGTAAAGAACTTCAAACTCACTTGGACTGTCAGCAAGTATGTTTACCTCTTTATGTGGCTCCATAATGACTGTGACACTTTTTCCAGTGACCTGTGCAAGCACCTGCAATGAATGCATGGCCTGTTTCCTCACAGTGGAGTTTGGGGAGGTTACTTCTCGAACGAGGTCGTGTGTCACATGATGGAAAGACTTCTCCTGTGCTGCCAGAATTTCTTCTGTTTTTTCTTCATCTTTTAAAGGCGTCGCACATCTAATCAAAAGCTGTTCTAACGTGGTCTTGGCCATAGCAACTGCTCCATTGGAAACCTAAGGTGTGACAGACTTTTATTGAACAGTACAGAACACAAATCTACACACCACTCACCAACAAACTTAGCATTTGATTTTGATGAATCCTCCATAAACAGCTAAAAACATATAAAGCTTAAACAGAGCACATATGCAAGCAGTCTCCCCACCAATCATTCCAAAACTGTCAGCTGCAGTACAGACCAACCCCTAGCAATGTTGTCACCATACAATCCAGAACAGAGTAAAGGTCAGGCAGCCAGTTTTCTAGGTACTTGTAACTACAGACAGCTATTTGATAAGATGAGCATCATTCAAACTAAACACAGGATGAAGGGAAAACCCAGTGTGCTTCACACAAGTGACAGTGAATCTAGTGCTCTTTCTCCAATCTGAATGCGGCCTGTATGTTTCTACTCTGAAAGAATCACTTGTAATTCCAACAACTTTGGCAGAGTTACAAGGAAAAAACAGACCTCATTGCTAACTTTAGGCCTCAGTGACTAAAATTCACTCCTAACTTTGGAACATATTGTGTCTGCAATAGTTAAATGAAAAACTAGAAAGAGTTCTATCTGTATGAATTTAAGAACAAAAGTTTGTCTCCCCCATGCTATTTGCCAGAATTAATTCCTTAAATACCTCTCCAGTTAGATCCATCATAACAAAGAGAAGTGCCTTCAGGAAGGTCTGCTGGTTCTGAAGGACCCAAATGAGCGGCAGTCGTTCCATGAGGAATTTAATTGATACAACACCTCCCAGTTTTGCATACCAAGCTTGTTCATAACAGCAAGCACATAAACGTTCCACAATGTAGGAAAACAAGGGAAGCTGACAAGCCTGGAAGGAAACAAAGAAACAGACTGATTTGTTTTTTCAGCTCACTGGTAGCCTCCAAATTTTTAGAAGCTGAAATCAGATTATTTAAATACATTTTTGAAAAGTAACATATAATACATATATTACCCTTTCTTTTGAACCCAAGATAATGCTTGCAACATCAAATATCACTGCTAGAGCCACCTCTCCTATTTTGCAGAGTTCCTTCTCCTCATAGGCCATGCAGATTGCTATAGCATCTATAAGCACCAGGGGATCCATGCCTTTTGACCCATTTTCTTCACTGTGAAACATGGCTGTGCTAGGCTGGCTTCCAACCTGATAGCACTGCAGCAAAAAAGGACCTGTAATTTGTATTGGGGAAGAAAAGAGAAAGAGGAAGAAAGATAAAGCAATGGATATTTCAATACAAATAGTCTCTTGATTAGATTTTACTACTCTTCTGACTAGCTGATGGCAAAACCAGTAAGCACTGTGTTGATTTGCATATAAATGGACTGTAAGGCATTCTTCACTCTGAGGAAGAAAGATTACATCTACTCCAGCATTTCCTTCTATTCGCTGCGAGAAGGTTTAATTAAAATGAAGAATCATAAAAGTTCAAGATATGTTAATGTGACAATGAAGAGTGATATGCTTATAAGAATGTCTTTACCCAACTTATTTGTCATACAGTCCAACTCCAAACAAAAAGTTTTTTTCGTAGATACAAAAACACTGCAGTGCTTTAACATTCACTTAGGTCCTCTGATCCTCCAAAACCACGAGTGGAAACACCCCAATTAAAGACCACCTGTGAAACTAACTGTGTCTATCAAGTTCCACAAATGCTCTGGAAATATAAACCACTCCAAGCTGCAATTATTTCACTGGCTGTAGCATTCTACATGCATTGGTGATTGTTTTTTAAAAACTTAGGGGAGTTTTTTAAAGCTTATGAGATCTTCACTGCTCAGAATAATTAAAGTATAATCCAGCCATCAAACAAAACCCAACATACCTACTCAGAAACATCATATCATTAGAAAATGCTTCTCCACCCCTCTTCTAACAGTCCATGGGATCACTATTCCACTTGACTTACCACACTGCTGAGCCACTGCCACCATGGTGTAATGGCGGATTAAGCTGGCGACAAAAGGCAGAGCACTAGGCCTCAGATCTTTGATGACTGCTGACATGAAGGCCCCTGTCAATGCCTGTTCAAATGTTTTACGAGCTGGAGTATCCTGAGCTTTGTATCGATGGGAAATAATCACACTGGGTATGGACTTCTCAGTAAAGCTGAAAGACAGCATTAAGGTCGTTATAACCCTAAACTGCAGCACTAGCAGCTCAATCATGAGTGCTGTCATTTTAAAGTTTGCTCTTGGTATCTCAATACCTTCTCCACCTCCCATTTTCCCCTCATTTTGACAGAGCTGGACCAGTTCCCTCAGTCTCTATTAATTTTGTCAGCCACTGGTCTCAAACATGATGGATAGCTCAATTTCATCAGGAACATTTAACGCCAGTGGTTCAGAAGAAGCCACGTACATTGCAAATAACAGGTACACAGGCATCATACCACAACTCAATTACAGAATGTCATTTGCAGGATTTTGACATTTTTCGCTTTTTTTAAATGACATTTGATTTTAATCTTGAAAGACTGAAACATTATTTATCCAGTCGCTGCCCAACAAAACCTATTCGTTGCAAAGCTCTATTTAGGTCAAGCCTAACAAGTCCAAATTGTAAAAGCTACTATACTCTTGAACTCCCTTTACTGCAAAAGTCTAAGTCAGCACAACCTTTGTGGGCAAAGATGTCAAAGTTGTTTAAAAGCAATAAACTGATTCAGTATCAGTAACTAAAGGTGTAAAAGGAAAAACAAATAAATCAAAAGCCACACACACACCACAACCCCCCCCAAGAAAAACGTTGGTCAGATGTGCAACTGCTGTCATTTGATCACTAAATTAAACTGAATTTTGCACGTCTTTCACTTCAGTGCAAATTTAAATGTACATACAAAACATCACAATCTAAGTTAATCTTTAAAGCTCAATTAAGAACCAGACCATTCCAACTATTTACATATACTAAATCAAAATTAATTGTTAAAAAAGTCACCTGATCATACATAACAAGTGATACATTGGAAGGGAAGAAAAAGTATGAAACTTTATCGTGTCATTGGCATTAACAGTCTAACAAAATTCCCCTTGCTATGAAGTGCTAAACAGGATGAACCAGTAGGTAAAAATCCCATGAAGAATAAATACATTGCCTAGACTAACTAGTGTCTCCAAATCAGGTTACTCTAAAGACAACTATAAATTTTACATACACATTTAGGTTTAAAGAATTGTCATACTTGGGATGCGCAAGGAGCTGGTATAATGCATGTTTATTATCATCCAGGCTCATCATAGCCACTAAAAAACACTTGATGACTTCCCACGCTTGCCTCCGGTAATAGGGCTCTGTGTTAGCGCTCTTCAGACAGTCCAGGGCAGTCTCAATTGCCTAGGATGAAAAACAAATGGGATAGTAACTCACACTTCTTGATATAAATATTTACAATAAAGGTGTTTAATCAAGGGAACGATATCGTTAGTACATATTAAATGTCACTTTTAAGGTATGCACAATTTGGACTGCCTAAGTTAAGAAATGCAGAGAATGCCTGAGAGCAGACTTGAAATAATTATGGTATTGGCTGTGCTTTCATAATTGCTAAAGTTGAGTGGCACACACATTGATTTCCACAGTCAGAGAGCATCTGAAGTCATGAGTGAGGTGCACCTTCATTAACTCTCACCCCACTCAAGAAAATTTTCCTCATGTTCCCTCCATCAATAATTGCTCTTCTAAATCCCTCAATACTACATGTATACAATGCAGTTATAAACATATATGAATAGTACCCAAAAAGGTTCTATCTTACTAATTACTTTACCGTATTTTCCATGCAAATCAAGAGCTGCATCATACATGACATGTCCTGGTAAGTAATTTCTGAACAGTTCACTAGTGGAAATAGTATTCTTCCTTTGTAAGAAGATTTAGTCAATACATTTGAGAATCATTCAAATAATCTCTTAAAATAGGAAAGATATGAGAGAGGGGTAAATCTTTGTGGAAAACTTCTATTTTATATATATATACACACATAATTTTAAAACTCCACAGCTACTTTCTCTCCTTACTCCCCTCCCCAAAAAGGAAGAAATTAAAAAAGAAAAGAAGGAGTTAAAAACAAATGGAGACAGGCACTAAGTAAAAAAACCACATACTAATTGTTCTGTAGTGCACAAAACAAGGAATTTAAATATCTGATCAATTCTAAGTAACACTTAACCTTTTGCACTTTAACAGGATTATGCAGAAAAGGGCTCTGCCACATAGTGGGCATTTTCCTTCTTTGAAAGGAAAACCATCTTTCCACTTACTGACCAAACTAGCTGTCATCTCATCACTGTTAACATTATCTTAACATAAAGAACAGTGAGTATTTTGGAAAACCTGGATTAAATTAAACCTAGTGGAATAGGAAAACAGCAGCAATTCCAGCACTTATACACATTCAATTCATGGGTTTCAGTACAGGGGGGAACTCAGTGAAGCTATCTGCATCCTAAGAATCATTTTTCCAATCTGTTTTTAAGCCTGTTGGCTGGAGGGAGCCAACGAGCCAGCTGCCTGCAGAGAAAGTTGTTTACCACATTCAGATCATACCTATTTATGAAAGTGTAATTGAAAAGATAAGTATGAAAACTCTACAGGCCAAATTAACTGAGAACCCAGCTTCACTCAGATTCCAAAACACAGACACAGATGAGATTGCTGCAATTAGCAAGAACCAAGCGTTTGTGCTGCATTCAGACTGTCGATCACAGCCACAAGTACAAACTGTCTTTGCAGCTCTAAGCCCTATTCCCAACCCAAACAAAACAAATCACTGCAGCCATTACAATAATCATCACTGGAGAATTTCTACAGGGGGTTTGTTTGCTTGAAAAAGAAAATAGGGCAGTTTTAGATTCTCCTAACCTAGGCAGTACACCAGAAGTTCGGAAGGGAAAAAACATACACAAAAAGCCTTTACTTGTGCCAGTTTAACTCCCTCTCCTATCACTTTCTGAGAGCAGAACAGCATGATTAAATCTCATATTTTGGGGTGACATCTAAAAGATTTTAAAGGGAAAATAAGGAAAGAGCAGGCTGGCAAGCTTCTGCTAATTTAGCATGTCAAAAGGAAGCAAGAAGTTAGTGTAAGTCTACCTGCCTTAGATGGAGACTTTCAATTGATGGCTACAGAGTAAAAAAGAATCAAGCACTTGGCAGGCATTTCTGAAACAACATTTTGTACTTTACCTGCCAAATCTGACAAGTCAAAATTACTCAAAACAGAAAAGCTAACAAAAAGAATGTAAATGGATTTAGATTCTGTTTCTCCATTACAACATCATTTATGTAGAAATGTTTTTGGCTTTTAGAGCAATTAAAAAAAACCTCAGGTATGCATGAGATCTGTAAACCTAGTTTAAATTATGTAAATTCTATACTGTTAGATAGTCATTAACTCATATCTGGAACTGGCAGACATGCCATGTTTTATCAAGGTTTTACAAGCAAACAAAACTTTAAAAAAAAAAGTATCTGTAATTAAGTAAGAAAGATGGTTTCACAGCAGAGAAGATAACTTGAGCTCTTACCTTCTCCATTGGAAGCTGAATGGATGCTTTACAGTCTGAAAATTCAATTGTAATACTGGGTCCTTGGATTTCTGTGACTACATACTGTAGTTTCTGTGACTCCTTTAACATCTTCCTGTTACTTCCACCAAATTTACCAAGCACACGGTAAGCCACATGAGAAATACTGTCTGCAGGATTGCGCAGCGTACGCCACAAAGCCTGCAAGTGTTTTAATGTTACATGATCAGACCAGTCTCACCTCAGATTTTTTCGAGTGTTAATGTAAAAAAGTCAAGTAAAACACTTAATTTTCTACCTGGATAATTGATCCTGCACAACTTCTGGAAGATATTTATCTAGCTTGACTAAAAGCCATCTCGGTTCGCAACAGTTTGAGTGCCTTCTAATGTCCTAAATGCAGTTTTAGATTAATGCCATCAGCTAAAAATCTTTGCCACACTGAAATGTAATTTCCTGTTTATGCCTAGTATTAGATGAATAACACAGATTAATTCCTTTCAGTCTTAACTGGCCTGTTTTGGTTTTTTAATTCACAAAGAGCTGGTTTCAAAATATAAAAAGCAAATAAAGTATTATATTAAACATACATGCAAACACCTTATTGGGAGAAAGAGCCACAAAATTGTTCTAAATTTCAGCCCCATCTGCAAATATATCACATATCTACCAATCATGATATTCTGAAAGTAATTCGCTTTTTCTTGTTTTGTTTTTAAATACCAATAAATTTTAAGCATTTTCTGTCCTGACTTAGTTTTACCACTGAGTCCCAAGTCTTAACCCTTTAACATGGGGTAGAGAAAAATTATTAATTCACTTATATTTTTCAGAGTTTTTAGTTTAACAGCAAAACACTGACTGGCCCTTTCCACACAGATCAGTCTGGTATGATTCTCATGACAGACTGTTCGAGTTTTAATAACCCAAGGATCACAGAAATTTCCCATAGTATTTAGGGAATCAATGACCTCTTGTGGTCTAACTAGAAATGACACCTTTACCTGCATTAGCTCAGCTCGAACTGGTTGAATGTGATCATACAGAAAGTCTGGCTGTAGGTTATCCACACACAATTCCAGAGTTCTTAAGCCTTGGCTAACGAGGGTCTGGGATCCATTGAGAGCTGACACCAAGGGATCCATCAGCATGGGCAGGTAGGGCAGCAAGGAGCTCAAACGCACCGGCACGGTGAGGCAGAGCTCTACAAACAAGTCTTTCATGTGTTGTTTATGAAGGCCACTCTGCAGCATATTAAGTCCTGAAAGTCATTGAGAAGTTATACACTCAAAAGGCTGCCCACAGTTTACTGTTAAAAACTGCTATTACCTAAATTTGGAATAACCTGACTTTGTTTTAGTTCTCTAAACCCTGCATCTCTCTAAGTAGCATATTTACAATGTATAACGCCATTCATAAGTATAACTTGCATCTAAGGATGTTATGCACTGAATGTTTGAATGTTTCTGTAGGTATGTACACACTCAAATGAAAATTATATCTATTCCTATTTTTAAATTTAATACTAGACTCAAAAAAGTGGCATCTGAATGAAAATGAAACCCAGGAAAATACCGATTAACTCAAACCTCAGCCATGTATCAATAGAAACAAAAATCCACCCAGTGCAAGTTGTTTTTAAAATATCTGGACTTCTGAAAAGAAACATTAAATGAGTTCAAGTAGATTCAATGTCCCATACAGACAAAACATATTCCCCAATTTATTTTTTCTCCCCACTAGGGTTTCATAAATTCCATGAACCTTGTTAGCACTTTTACACTGATGTGTAATTTGCATAACGACTCATAAGTAACATACATATTTGTTAACTACAATAATTGCCCCTACAGCTGTCCATGGGAAGCACAGGATTTCACATCCCTGGAATTGTTCCAATTAGCTAGTCCTTAGCTTTAAGGACTGCTTATCCTTTGTATCTCGAGAACACAGTCCTTGCAAGCACAAACATTCAGTTCATCAACATGATCATTATTTCCATTTCTCTTTTGCAAACCAACACTACTTGCATTTATATTTATCATGCACTTGCAGGTGCACACACATGTCCTCAACTACAGAGCAAATCTGCTATGTTCTTCGGATGCTGGCCTGGCAGCATCACTCCTCTTACTGCTCTTATACCTCAATGCTTTATGCTGACAAAGTTATACATGGGGGGAAAAAAAAGGGAATAAAAAAAAAAAACCCAACAGGAAAAAAAGAAAAGCCAGCAACCCCACAAACAACAAATGAAAGAAACAGACACAAAACCCCCTCAGCAGCCCCAAAATAGAAAGCAGAACAAGAAGCAGCAGAAATTGTGAAGCAGCCAAAACTATGGAGCCTGAAGCAGCTGAGAATAAATAAAAATAAGCCACAATCGAGATACTTAATCAACTGCTACGCTCAAAACCAGAAGCAACTTATCAGGGTTAGGGCTTTAGTTTTGGGAGTTTAATTACATAACATAACTTTATTATTGCTATTTACATAAAAAGATCAGAAACTGGGGTGGGGAAAGAAGGTATTGTTCTACCTTGCAGTAAGTTTGGTAACAGCGGCAAGAATTCTTGATATAACAGATCATGACTGCCTCCTCCAATAGATCTGAACAGTGCTCTGAGCAGCAGGAAATAGTTATAGGGCTCTTTGGCAGTCTGTGCAAGTTCCATAGAGCTGTTCACAATCTTGTGCAAATGTGGCTATAAAAAAAAAAAAGTAAAGCTTGAAGATTAATAAATATGTTTCACCATCATTGCACTGTACAAGAGTTTAGCAGGAGACAAGTTTTTCACATCAAAAAACCTTCACTGTTCCACAGAGTGACACCACACTCATTTTACACTGCTGTTGAAGAACTGTTAAGAAGTCAAACAGTATTTTAATAGCATCAAGAACCCAGACCATTCTCTAATTAAGCCCTGCTTTCAGATTTGCCAAATGAAAGTCTGAGTGCTACTCCAAGCAGTAACCGTATCAAAAAAGGAAACCTTCAGCAAATCTGACACAACAGAAAGCATTTGCTGCACAGAACCTAGGGAGCAGGATCCAGAAGTGATAGAACACTTCACAGTACTTACTGCTGATCTAACTTCATCACTAATTTTTAATTTGTCTGAATAGTAAAATTGCACTTGTAAAGGAAATTTTACAAGGTAAAAAAAAAAAAATGGTTACAGAACTGATGGCCCTTCCAGAGCAGAGGACACTAACAATTTGCAGGAATCATTAAAACTAGTGGGGAAAAACAAGGATTCTCACAGATCAGGGACAAACAGTGACAATTCTGGATTTTATTAACATCTAAAAGCTTTCTACATTGCTATGCAAATGCTGCAAATGGCCTTCATCATTCAAGTAAATTGTCTACCCAAGGCCCATATCATCAATCCTGCTGAAACAAAAAAAGTAACAGAAGCATGAAGCTGTGAAGGTAGTAAAACCACACTCTCAATTGGATCTCTAGCTTATAAAATCCAAATGACCTTGATTCGGGTGACAAATCAGGAGAATTTAAGGAAGATAACATGAATATTGCCTCAAATTACTTTTATCTGGCAAAGGAGTTGTCACTACTCAGTTCTACCCAGAAAACTGAAGTAATCCTGCTCTTAACAAACCGTTAAGCACAGAAAGCATTATCACAGTTACCTGTATCAGAAGAGGTGTTTATTTTAAGGTAGAAGGAAGAGAAATAGAGAGAAATTGTGAGAGATGGAGCAGTGTTAAATTACTATCTTAGTGTTTTTTCTAGATATAGGCAGATGCGATTTTTATGAGGGAAGAGCACTCTTGCCTCAAGCTCAGTATTTCTAAACTCACTGAATAATGAGATGATCAACATAAGCAACATCCTTGGAATACACAGACATTATGTTGTGGACAGGGTAAAAAACTGGCATTCCTTAATCCAGACTCCTGAAGAACACAAACATGTCGAACTCAAGACTCACGCAGCGTTGCAGGGGACATGAGAGAACAAGATTCAGTAACATGCTAAGAGTGATCCCAGGCTCAGCAGAAGTCTGAAGTCAATATGGAAATGGGGGGGAAGAAATATGGGAGACGGTATGTGTACCCTGGCCATGAAGTTACACCAGCTTATAGCAATCCTAATCAGGCCACAAGCACAGATCAGCCACTTATATAACCTTATAGGCTCAAATATGAAGGAAACATTCACAGAAACCATCTCTTCCAAGTAAGGCAATGTATTTGGAAAAAATGGAGATGTCTCACCAGTAGTGGCTGAAACATGAAAGACTCTCAAACTCTACATTCCATTCAAAGTTAAAATAGGTTTGGTTTTTTTTATTTTAACACAAATGACCTTTACCTTCAGCATTTGTTCATTTTCAGCTGCAAATAGTGAAACTGAGCCAAAGACTAACTTGAACAGCTTGAGATACAGATTGGAGAGTTCCACATTAGAGCCCATTTCTGGCAGCCGATCCAGAAGATACTCAACCAAAATCGTAGCAAAGAGGGCAGAGGTAGTAGGGTTTGCCAAGAAGGAATTGGCAACAATCTGTAAGAGGAAACCACAAAGGAGTTAGTGTTGCTGTAATGGAAAGAACAGAGGGATAAATGCACTACCTATTTAAAACAAAAACCAAAGATAAATTATTTTCCCCGTCTCCAGCACTACCCAAGTGATTCAGGTTATCCTCAGTGGAAAACAACCATGCACATAACTTCAGTGTTCAAGTTTAATTTTAAATATATGTTATACAACTTGCATTCTGAGAGTGTCAAAAGCCTGAACCAAAAAAAATAAAAAGAACTTCACAACATTCAGCACTTTTCAAGAATGTCCTTACATACCTTCCAAACTCAAGCACTTTGCATTGCTTCACTTACTCTGGAAAGCTTCAGGAAACTACTTGTAACAATGGATTTTAAGACTGTTTCAAATCTTGCTCATTTCAACTTCATTATTTATAATTTCACTTCAGCCTTACGTACTTCAAGTCATAAGCTATTTTCTACAGGCTACATATTATCAATTAATAAAATCCCAAAACGAACCCAACAAACAAAACCACAGCACCTGAAGAGCATAGTTTTTTGAGATTCTCTCCACCATATAAGGAACAGTTGTTTGAAAGATTTCTTTAAAAGTTAAAGGGTTCATCATTGTGAACACTCCAGCAAAATGCTCCAGAACTTCCTTTTCCTCTTTCATTCTGACTGTCTGACAGTTTGCTACTCGAACGTAGGTCTGTCCATTTCCTGCTATTTGGACCTATGGAAATTTAGAAAACACACATATTGGTCACAGAATCTGAGTAGCTTTTTCTGCATTACTCTTGAAACACAGGTTACACATGCAAGCACCATGAATAGCAGGGCACAAGAGCCAACAGTTACAATAAAAAAAACTAACTACATCTACATGCCATCATTACTTGGTGCAACTACAGAAGATTAACATAGCCATGTGCACGCTTCCACTGAGAGCTAAACTACCTGAAGGGAAGATTTAACTCACTATGTGAAAGACAACTATTTTTAGTCTGATCTGCCTGCATAAACACTGACAGTAATGGCTGTTCAGAAAACAACTAGTTCCCTGAACATTGTAAGTACTGGGAAATTCATAAAATCTCCCAATAACTGGTCTTGAAACTAAATACTTAATATACCACACATTAAATGTCTTCTGGCAAACAAATAAATCCTTATTAAAAGACCTAATGCAGACTAACTATAAATAAAAGTGCTACATGGCCAGGTGACATACCTGATAAATATCTAAAGCTTGCATTGCGTATTTTACCAGCTTTATATAAATTTGAGTCTCCTTAGGTTGCAATTGCTTATTTGGAATGAATTGTGCTTCTGAAAGAAGACAGAGAATAAGACAGTAGTTAACCATTAGAAATACTATTGGCTTTTATTCTAGAGAGTTTTAATTGTAGAATTAGAGATTAATGTAATTAAATATTAAGCATTTTTACCACCAGGAGCTTTGCATGATGTGATGCCCCATGTGATTGTCTTGACACCACAGACCAAAGTTTTTACTAAACTTCTGCAATCTGTGACCTGGAACGTCTGTTTATCTTCTTTTTCTTTCTCCCCTTGTTTTTCAAATACAGGTACTGGTGCAGGGGCCACTGGGGTGGCTGGGGCAGGGGATGGAACAGGAACAGGAGCTGCATTTGCTGCTGTGGGTACTCCAGGTAACGCGGCTTCGACAGCCCCGAGTTCAGATTGCGGCTTGCATTTTTTGAAGATTACAGAAAGCTGGTATCGTGCTATAGTGTGAAACTTCAGAACAAAAACCTAAGGCACAGAGAGGAAAGGCAAACGTAAGAGCAGGGAGAGGGAAGTAAAAAGAGATAGTGAATTTCTTCAAAAATAATTCTAGACTTAGTAATACTAATACTCAACATCTTGAAATCATTAAAATGTACAACTAGGTTTCATTCAAACTAAGTGTCATTCAAATGTCAGCAAATGTGTATCAAAGTAGTTTGCTTACTTTTAGCAAGTTCCAGAAGTAAAAATATTTGCTGAGAACTAGTAAAATCATCTTTTGACACCTCTACAATTCTATTTCATTTAAAATGAAAAGCTGTTTAGATTCATTTTTTTAATTAAGACAATATTTCAGTCTATAAATACTTACTATAAAGTATAAAAAGCTCAATGTGCATGCAATGTATGTGAGAAATGTTGAAGTTTTTATGTAGCAGATCAGATTTACAAATCACTAATGAATCCTACAGAACAGTGACCCCCTCACCACCATTTCTGCCTCTTGGCTGATACTAAATGAGGGGCACGTTCCACGAGGTTTCAGTTTAAAGCAGAAAAAAGTAGAGGTTTATTTGGAAGACAAACCCTACTGGGAAGCTATTTCTGTATAAGGAACCGGAATAAAGGACCCATTACAATGCAGAACCTCAAGGTTTTTCACTTGCATTTCATATGTGGAATGAAATTAAACTGCTTCTACCCTAAGAAAAAAAATAAACTTCAGGGGTAATTCCAAATAATCTGGAGATAACTAAAATGACTAAATCTCTTCCCTGGTGCAGTCAGAGCCATGACAATCTGTCAGTGACAGAGAAGAGTCAAACATGAAGGGGATCTACTACATTCAGAATTCCTCCATCTTCCCTTCCAAAACCAGTCATGCAGCTTCCTCTGTTATCTTCAAGTATGAAAACCACTTTGATTTAGATTTCAAGATGTGCTCTCGCATCCCAAAATGAGATTATTAAATCCACATTTACCCTAGAAGTGTTTTACTCTACAACTGAGTGTATCTCAGTGTTGTGGCAGGAGAAACACTAGGCAAAATTATTCCGTTAACAACTTGGCTACAGCAAGCAGGCAGCATTACCTCTGTACTACACCATGAATGAGTTTTTCAGGTGTATCCCCCATTTTTAAAAATAATACAAAAAAAAAACCCACTCCAAAAAATCCTCCATATAAAGAAGATCCTTAAAAAGGATCAGTTGGTGTTGAACATGTGGATGTTCCACATTTCACAGATCATGAGGACCAGCAAGATAATCCTCTTGCAGGATTGAAAAAAAATGAAAGAAACCCACCAAACCACATATAACCAGAAGGTGCTAAAAAAATACCATTCATACATATCCTTACATGGGGAGAAAATGAGATTACAACTAAAACTTTCTTTTAAATTTAAACCATAAAAAAATATCCCAGCAGCTGAGCTACCCCCAGTATCGCAAACATTCCTTTTCCTGAGCTGGCAAAGCACCTCCACTATACTTGAGACATCATCCCAGTTGCACAGCATTTTAAGAGGCCCTTCTCTAAGGTATCACAATTAAATACAGCATGCAGAATGTTTCTACCTATCCTCATTTCTGAAGAAAGTACAAAGGAAAACGTGATTGACAACATTATAAAACAGGCTATTCAGGTTATTATCAAATGTTCTAATACCTCCAGCATTCTCATAAGAATATCTCTACCATTTCCATTTTCCTGTTCACTTTTAGACCGGATACAGTCTACTAAATTGAGCAGAAGCTTGCAAGACATTGTCTGGATACTGCTGGGCAGGGACTCATCATCAATGTTCTTGGCAAATAACTGGACAGCGAGGGAGAGATCATTGAGTGGTAAGTGCTGACGGACATGATGTACCAGGTCTGCCAGTGTACTATATGCAAGAGGTCTATCAGCAAAAACAAGAAATGAAGAAAAACATGTTGAGGACAATTAAAAATGCTATTAATTGGACTTAACCAATAGTTACTGCCTGGAGCTATTTCCAAGATTCTAAATCCGAATTTTCTATTTTTATAAGCAAATCTGTAGTCCACGAGGCTTTTACAGTTACATAAGAGAATTATACCCTGTACAATCTAATCAGTCTGTCCCACAACATTAACATTACCCCTCTGGTCTTTCTTCCCCCACTGCTGAACATCCCCAGCACATATTTTCATCTAGACACAGTTAAAAGCAAATTAGCATGTTTTAAGCCACATTTTAAGCAGGATTAGCAGGCTGTTTCAGAATAACGGGCGATTCTTGATTTCAAAAGTTGTCATGAAAACTAATTAAAATTTTAAAATCAAATACCAGGTTTAAGCACCTAGTAGAGCAAGTATTTCCAAGTCTAACACCTGTCAGTAAAGTCCACTTGACTCTTAAGCAAGAGGAAATAATTCTCCTGGTTCACATATTTCAATTGGGTAGGCAAAACCACCTAACAACTAGTAGACTATTGAAGACACAAAAAGTAAATATTTTCCTCTTTTTTTTTTTTTCAATTGTGAGTAAGTAAAATTTTAAAGTACTTATTGACAACAGTTTAAATCTCATTCAGATTTTATACTGGATACAAAACTTAGGCTGTTTCATGAGATAATAGGAAGATATTGAGCTGATGTCACTGTGACCACTGTTTTCATTGAAATAGTTCTTAAGTCATCCATTTACCTCATTTTGCCCTACTATGCTGCATCAATGTTAAACAAGAACCACTCTGCACAGCAGCAGAAACCTTTCCAACATTAGAATCTAATGAAATTAGCTATTTAAAGCAAAGATTTAGGATGCTATAGAGACACTGTTGTAAATTATTAAGAAGCCTTCAAAGAAACCAGCCCTAGGAGGCACTTAGATGCTTATTCCAAACCCTGTCATACCTCAGCGTCTCTCGGGCAGTGTATCCAGAGCCAATCAGTATGGATTCATCAAACAGCTTGTCCATACATGGTATAAATTCTATAATTTAAAAAAAGAAAAAAAAGCAGTGATATAAAGACTGGCAAAGGAAACAATCAAAGTTAGCTAGTTGTATTTTAAACTGTTTACATCTGAAGTGGGTTTCCTATAAAATTTACTCCTGAGGCTCATAAAAGGCCACGTTGTGTACAAGGGAACTTCCACTTAACCTCTTGTGACCACAGACTCCACTGACACCAGCCCTTTGAGGAACACAAAGCCACAGCACTGATACAACAAGAACAGTTATAGCTGGAAAGAGGAAAAGCTGAGTTTAAAAGATGGAACAACAGATACTTGGAAAGCCAGAAAAGCCATTTGCTCAGTGTGCCATCTTATTTATTACACCCAGTCTTCAAGTAATCAGAAGTATATACCAGTCCAAACCCAAGTAAGCAATAAGCCTTTTAAATATACAGAAATAGTTGAAAACTTCCCAGTTTACAGACATATTTTTGATAAGTACTACATACGGCTCCTCAAGTCTGTTGTCAAGATGTGCTTAGCAGCAATCAGAAGCTCCTTCCGGAGGTGTGCCGTTTCAGCTGGACAATTGGACAGCAACTGCAACATTCCTTTTACCATTTGCTGAGAATATTTAGCCACTAACTCCTACAACAAAAATCAACGTTAATCCAACTATTATGACACTGCATTTTAAAGCTTTGCTTCACATTTGCGAAACAGCAGTTCATTAAAATCCACTTGTTTCTGTTTAAGAAGTCTACTTGTGAAAATAAAACACGACTGCCATTCCACAAATACCCAGAGCAGTGGAAGCAGCATGGGTTTACTTTGCTTTCACATGAAAACACTCCTAAGAGGACTATCAGGTACAGCCCCATCTTCAGATCTGCCACACAAACAGCCCCTGATGCACTGCGGTCCTGCTGGTGACTTGCCTGTGTAAAGTAATTACAAATCTACTGCACTGCAAGTAATGAAGTAACAAAAATGCAGCCTACCTGATAAATTCTTATGATGTAAGCCAAAAAAGACAATGTTTTAATTTGAGCAGCGATAAAATCAGCATACAATTCCTTGTTATAAAGTTTATGTTGCCTGAAATGAAATTGAAGAGAGGTTACGATTTTGTTCCTCCTCTTTAATACCTTAATTCAGAAAACTCACAGAACTTTGAAGTTACACCACCTTGTAGTGAGGTTCTTGTTTCCTAAGGGAATTACACCACCATGGGAGAGCCCAATTTCAACAAGCATTATCAAACAATAAATTGGGATCTGCTGTACACCCAAGAGATTTTATCACTGACATATAAGGGAAACGTTCAGATATGCTAACTTCTCCCCTTGCAAAACTTTGGTGATTTTAAGTCAAATAATCATTGCTACTTTTGAGATGAAAAGCAGTAAGACTGGAAGCAAAAGTCACAGAATGTAAGAGAAAAATATTTGGGGTGCTATTGAATGCCAGGTTTAAGTAGTTTATGCTAAATATCATCAAGATAGCATTACAATCCTCTTACCTTGCTTGAGCAGAAACCTGTATTATAATAGTGTTCATAATCAAGGGCACAAATTCAGCTACTACATTGTGAATGTTCAGTTTGTAGAGCTTAAAGAAAGGAAAGAAAATATTATCAGAGGTATTCACAAGTCCCACTCAGAGTCAACTTATTTGAGAGCTAATCAGAAAAAAAATAAGAAATCACCACAACTTAAATTTAGACCATATTTTAATCTCAGTAACTCATTATATTCCTTTTTATTAATATGTTAGCCAGCAGAAGTTACACAATCACTCAGAAATAAAAAGTATTTACATGCAAAATACTGTAGTATACTAACCTGATACATAAGAACAACAATAATAGGTAGCTCAGCCAAGACCTTTAGAGACAAAGATCCCCTGGGGATTATAGAATGCTGAAAGAAAGAAGACATATTTTATAAACAGTGTAATTGAAAAAAGCACTTTAAATACATTTTAATAGTGATACACTTAGAGATAATAACATTTTAAAAGCACAAAAATGTTATGAAATACGTATCCTGTAATTACAGCTGCACAGAAAGTATCTGAAAAGCTTCAATCACCTTCAACAAATAAATCTTGCTAAGAAAAAGCAAGCAAAAAGAAAGCCTATTAGCTTTACCCACATTTACAGTCTGGGGTACTGTGATGCACAGTGTTGCAGTAAGAGAGCTGTTAGAATACTCACTGTTCTGGTTTCACTGTCTTCTCGCTCTGGGTTCACTTTCACCACAATTGTTGTGATCATGCCAACCATTTCAGGAGTGGGAACCGTGTTCTCTGGAATCACCTGAGGGTTCTCAAAATACCGATTCTAAAGGCAAAGAGCAAAGAAAAATACAGTAATGCCAGTAACAGTCCAAAGGCTGTTGATCTCATTAGAATCATAGAATTGTAGGGGTTGGAAGGGACCTCGAGAGATCATCGGGTCCAACCCCCCTGCCAAAGCAGCTCCCTAGGACATATCACTCAGATGGGCATCCAGACGTGTCTTGAATCTCTCCAGAGAAGGAGACTCCACACCCCCTGGGCAGCCTGTCCCAGGGCTCTGGCACCCTCACTGGGGAAAAGTTCTTCCCCATGTTGGTGTGGAACTTCCTGTGCTCCAACTTGCAGCCATTGCCCCTTGTCCTGTCCCCACAGACACTGAAAAGGGGCTGGCTGATTCCCCCTGCATCCCCTGCTTAAGATAATTACAGACTTTAATTAGGTCCCCCCTTAGTCTTCTCTTCTCAAGGCTGAAGAGTCCCAACTTACTCAGCCTACCCTCATAGGGGAGATGCTCCAGGCCCCTAACCATCTTCGCAGCCCATCTGCATTAGATTTCCTCCATGTCATTTTTCCCCATAACTTACTGCAGACAGTTTTTCCTTCTCTGCCATGACATTTACACTGCAGGATCTATTAGGACTACAGACATCCTGCTGTCTTCCCCTCCCACCCCACCAGGAAACAGAAAGGCATCCCCAACTAAGGCAGCTTTTCTGCTAAAGAAAAATATCCAAACAGGCACCCTGCAGCAGCCTCCACAGAGGCTGTGCACACTGGAGATCTCTACCCACTGAAAGGTGCATCACCTCACCCTTCCCAGAAACACCCCAACATTTGGCTGCATGGACCACCCTGCAGTCAACTGATCAGTGCTTTATTATATATAAATTACCTCAATTTTCTTAGACAAATAATGCTGTGCTAGAAACAGGAAGTTTTCTAATACCAAATCTAAATTTCTCCATTTTTAGACATCCTAAAAAATATTTTTCTGAAAACTCTATTTACTTTCTATCACCAGGCATGTAAATAATCACCTCAATATCTCTTCAAGATAAAATTAAGAAATTAAAAACCTTTTTTTTTTACTATATATAATTTAAGAAATAAAAAACTTACCACTACTTTTGGAAGTTCCTTGTAAATCTGTTTCACAAAATCCAAAAAATGATGTATCTAAGAAGGACAAAAGGCAGTTTAATATAAATAAAAATAAAATTTAAAAATAATTACAATTTAGAATATATTATACTATGGTATACTTTTCGTTTTATTTAAAAGAATCTGCACATGATCTATTTCCTTCTCTTCTACCAATATTATTAGAATTGCACTTGAAAACAATCCAGTTTACCTATCAGTTCAACATAGTTCCAATACAGTAGTGCTAGAAATATTTACCATAAACCAACTAAGTTTTCCAAGGAGAAAATCAAGAAAAGAACAACAGAATAAAAGTGCAACCTTTAAATACTCCTTCATGAGCCACAGGAGAGAAACAAGGGGGCAGAGGAAAAGACAGCCATGGATCACTTTTCCAGGCTTTTCCCTTCCCAAATTCAAAAGGCACCGATTCTCTTCCATTCTGTGGGAATTTTATTCCTTAGTCTACTCATATGGCACATGAACACTTAAAGCAAAACCAACCAGTCTTTGTTTTTTTTTTCCCCAGAGGTGCTAGCACTATGCAATCCTCTTTTAAAAATTAAGGTAAGAAAAAACATGGTTACAAGTCAGCCAACCTAAAAAAGACAGCAGGAAAAAAACCCCAGAGAACAAACAAACTCACTCAACCAAAGGAACAGTTCTGGAGAGCAGGGCAGTAGGTGCTATATGATACAGCAAGATTTCTGACTTACCTCTTGTGTGATTGCTGGCCGGAACTGTTTGTGCAATTCAATGATTATTCTTAAGCAAATCAGTACATTTTCTTCATTCTCTGTCTGAAAAAGGGAAAGAGACTCTGTAGTGAGCCCACTGCTCCACATTTCAACTGCTCTGTGAATACTGCAAAGCCCTATAAAGTTATACTCATCTCAGCAACCTACAAGTGCCCCATTAACATAAATTTGCATGAGGAAGATGCCTTTCCTTTGACATTACTTTGAGCCTTAAGAGTATAGCTAAAGTTTTAAGAGGGGGGAAAAAAATATACCTCTAGAAATCTAAACATCACAGACAGGATATTCTTGGTATGGAGACGAAGATGTTCATTCGTTGGTATCCTGTGAATTATTTCAAGCACTAGTTTTCGGAGTTGCTGTAAATCAATGAATTCATTAATTAATACAAGGAAAAAGATATTGTAGAACTTGAAGGCCTGCAAGAAATAAAAATCACTTTCAACACCTTTGCAGCTTAGTACTTCTGCATGCTTAAACAGGGGAAAAAAAAGCCTTTTTCCTTCCTGTAGATATATTTATATACAAACACACAATGCTTCCCCTACCCACATATGTGAATAAGGCAAATTTAACAAACTTACAGTTGAAACAAGCTATTGGGCTTTAAATTATACACAACCTTAAGCATTTAATGCCACAGATACAATTCTTGCCCTTCATTCCACAGTAAAGTCAGTAACTTGTAACGACATGTCATTTGAGTGGGAAAGCCAATTCTGCTGCAGGTAGATTTTCCTCATGTTTGACAGAACCACAGACATGCAAAGTTTTTAAGGAATTTAATGAGAAACTGGACTTTTCCAATTTCACTGCAAATGGCAGATCTCTTTTTAGCATGGAAATCTATACATAAATTAGTTCATTAAATTAATCAAGTATTTCACAGAATGAGCCATCTGCTGCACACACTGTAGAAAGGTCAGAGATGCTCTCTCTACACAGTTTACCTGTGCTGGCTTCTCCTGCAAAAACTGAACTTCTCCATCCTGGAGAAAGGTGAGAAACCTAGGGATGATGTGTTCCAGGAATGTAGAATATTGAGGTGATGATGTCACATTCTAATTAAAAAATCAAAAATAAAAACACTGAGACACACAAGACAGATGTTACACTGAAGATATTAAGTTCATTTCAAAGCTACTATTACCCATTTTCAGTGACTTTTTAATAGATTCAGTGATTCTACATCTATTTCAGCACTACTGACAAAAGTGAATACAAATTAATCTCTACCAATCCCAAGGCAGTGCACTATAACCTCCCCAACTTTATGCCAAGAGAATGATCCTGCTTTGGCAAAAGAAAAGGGCCTAACACCCAGTCCAACAACTGGCACTGTCAAGTGGGTAACACCATGGTGAAGCACCTAAGCTTTAACCCACACTTCAAGAAATCCCCCAAATCATCAATCCATGTTCAGTTCTACCCCTAGCTAGGGAGACATCCCGATCAAGAATTCAGCCAACAGAACTGGAACACCACAACTTTCAACAAATAGATAACTTTTGGGGGGAAAAAAGTAAATTTACTTCAAGAGAAAAATAAAACCTGCCAAAATGTATAGCTACTGGAAGCTGAAGCAAGCAATAAAGAAAAGTTAATACCAACACTATGGAAATAGAAGATGAAAAGAAGCCATCTAGTACAGCAACATGCAACTATACTGTCTGCAACCTCCAAAGAAAAAAGGGATTTAGAACTGTGTTAGTGGGTCATCTTATTCCCTCACGTGTTTTCCAACAAACAGAACTGTCCTTCAGCATAAGACAGTTCATGGTCTCTTCATGCAGGATCATGCTACTGAACTAAGTTTGGGTTCCAGAAGAAACCTGCTCCATCTGGAACATTATCAAAAAAAATACTGACCAAGTTCTTCCCTACTGAAAACAAGGGCAAAGAGATTCAACTGAGCCTTCAGGTTTAAACACCTCACTAGACTAAGCTGTTAAAACTATGCTTTTACTCAGATATAAATTGGTTTAGAGATGCAGGCCAGTTTGAAGAGATACAAGACTCTACAAGGGTATTTTCAGATTGTTGCTCATCATAACAGAAAGCCCTGTTCAGTGTGTGCATCTAGATGCAAAACTGTCACAAACAACTATTTATTCACTTATACACACTAAGCAAGGATTAAACCTTTGAACTTTTTTTTTATAATACAGCTACACCAGCTCTAAGTGTATTTTTCCACTATGTTAACCTAACTAACCAAAAAAATTCACTGTATAGGAAATTCCATCGATACCTCAGGAACAACTAAAACTGGCACAGCTCTCAGAATCCAGCACATGTTGGATATAACTTTCATAAAGTTTACTTTAAAATATCCAAGGACATTAGGAAAGACTAGAACATTTATTTGTGCTTCCATATCATAGACTAAGTGAGATCATGTCAAATAAAGCAGGGAAGGACAGAATGTGTTACAGTGGTAGCACTTTTTTACTGCAACAAGACTAAAAAACCTAGATACAGACAGAAATACAGCCAATTCCAAGTCCCTGAACTTGATGGTCCCTCACTATGCAAACGATGTCACTACAGCCATCTCCAGCTCTGATGTCAGATTCTGCATCTGGCAACTACCTCACTTCCACACTACAGAACTGCTCAGAGGAATCAGAGGGACCTCTGCTTCCTGAGGGCACAGTGCATACTTCAACTAAATAAAACTAGAGATTTCATCTCATTCAACCAAATGGAAGAAAAATCTATTATTTCACCTCTCTTTGAATGCTTACTGAATAAA
Source organism: Laterallus jamaicensis coturniculus (assembly GCA_022605575.1). Lineage (NCBI taxonomy): Eukaryota > Metazoa > Chordata > Aves > Gruiformes > Rallidae > Laterallus > Laterallus jamaicensis. The sequence continues at coordinate 13,221,670 of JAKCOX010000020.1, forward strand.
GAGAATTAAATATTGTCATTCTTTGATAACCTGTCTAATTCTTAAATACAAACCTAAAAGCAATTATTTGTAAGAATATAAATTGCAAGTCACAAGATACTAATATTAATATCAGAAATCAAACCAACATACATTAAGCACAAAAAAGACCGACGTTTCAGAAGGCTTGCAGGTTTGGATTGGGGGGAAGGGTTGTTTGGGGGGGTGGTTTTCTTTTTATTTACCTCAAAATTCTCACTGACTTCTTGCATCATTTTCAATTTGGTTTCATCAGCTAAAAATGGAAATTTAGGCAAAAAATATTAAATCCCAGACTACATTATGAAAGAAAATATCAGGCTCATCGATCACAGAAGCAATCAGATCTTATCAGTTCAGCTATCACCGCCCAGTTTTAAGGCACACACACACACACAACCCTCACAACCAACCATCACACAACTGCACACGCACAGAGCTCGCTCACTTTGGCTCAAGCAAGAATTATTCATCACTTTGCTTCTTCAAAACAAAACTCAAAGTGAACGCAACATTTATATCGATGGTTTAAATAATACTGCAAGGCCTGAGAGACAAACTACTGAAGAACTGCAGCCTTCCATGGAATTAATACTGCAAGGCCTGAGAGACAAACTACTGAAGAACTGCAGCCTTCCATGGAACTAATACTGCAAGGCCTGTGAGACAAACTACTGAAGAAGTGCAGCCTTCCACAGAAAGAAGTCTCTTACGTGTATTGACATCTGTAAGAGCAGCCACAAACTGAAGGTATTTTTTCATCAAGGTGGTCTGGTCCACCACCGTAGGCCCCTGTGCTGAAACGAATGCCATCTCGGAGGAGGAATGCTCAGCTTTCAGCACGTAAAATCAGACCAGCACACCTACAATGAAGCGTTAAGGATGTTAGTTTATTCGGCTGGTTAGCAGTGACTCTCTCATCCCTTCTTCAAGAGGACACCTCTTGACAAAAGCCACCGCTGCCGCGTTTAGCTGGCTCACAAATACAACGCCCAGCATGTGCAGCCCTCGGTATGACAGGGCCTCCTCTCCAGATACAAGCCGTCACCGGGCTCCTCACACCTCAGCGCTATAACGGTCCCACTTGGTTCGGGGTTTCGCTTCACGCAGGAGGCGGCTCGGGGACGCTGCCGGCCGCATGCCGACGGACAGCTCCCCCCGGCCGCAGCCCGGCGGGACGCACCCCGAGCTGTCCCGCCGCCACGAACTGCCCTTCTGGCTTGGAAAGAAACCCGAGATCAAGTTCAGCGCCAAGACCGGCGGCCTCTCTCCTCACGCCGGCGCTTTCCTGTCAGTCTTCCCGCACAGCCCGCGTCGGCCCAGCCGCCCCTCTCGCCATCCGCCGCAACCAACAGCTGGGGGCATCCCGCGAACACCCCCGCCCGCGTTCCCCCGCGGCTGCCCCAGGGCCGGGGCGCTATCCGCAGGGCCCCGCGTCCCCTTACCTTCCCTTCCCTTCCTTCCCCGCCTCAGGGTTGGCTGCCGCCGGGTCGCTCCCCGCTGCCGGGGCGCCATCACGCTGACCCCATCCCCGCCGAGGCGCCCTCCCTGCGAACAGGGGCAACCCGTGAGCGGCCACAATGACACCTCCCCCCGCGCTCGGCCCTCCCGGTTCCCGGCCGCGGCCCGAGGCCTCCGAGGGCCGTGCTGCCGGGGTTCCGGCCCCTTCCTCCTCCCCGCCGTGCGCCGGTCCCGCCCCACAGCCTGCGCCGGGCCGGGCCTCGTCTGCTGCCGCGCCGCTTCGTTTCACCCTGGACCTCACCGACGCGCTCCCGCCGCTACCCCCAACGCTCCTCACCCCACGGATCCCCGGGCTCGGCCGACCCCGGCCCCCCAGCTCCCTCCTTTGTTGCTCCCGGAGGCCGGCGGCAGCGCATGGGCGCAACGGAAGCGCCCGACCCCAGTTCCGGCCGTCGCCGCCGCCTCCTCCCGCGCATCTCCCCGGGCGGAGGCGGGCACTGAGGCCCGTGGCGCCGCCCCCTCCCCTCACCGCCCTCCGGTGCCAAGAGACCCGTAATCACCGGAGCACCGCTCTCCTTCACCGAGGAGGCCTCGCCCCAGCGGGGGTGGGCCCTTGGCAGCTCCTGCCGCCGGGCCGCGCTCCCTCCGCTCGGACCCGTGCTCTCCCCTCACGCAGCGGCACGACGCCGCGAACAGCGGGCGAGGAGTCACCCCGGGCGGCCCCTGTCGGTCCCCCCGGAGGGCCTGGGTCCCCCCCGCTTGGGACGCGGCGCCCCGCGAGAGCGGCGGCAGAAGCGGCTCCGCCACCCCCGAGAACCGGGAGCAAAGTGGGAGCGCTGATGCGCGCTAAAGGGAAAAAGAAAACCCAGGCGGGAGTAAGAAAGGGCTTCGAACGAGCACCTAAAAACCCAAACCCCGCGCTGCGTTGGCGAGAGCTCCTGGCTCCCCACAGGCGCTCCCATCGCACGCTTGTCCCGCAAGCTCCTCACGGAGAGCCGCCAGCTCGGAGCGACCCTGTAACCGCAGCCGAACCGCCCGCGGCTGAGGCGCCCCCGCCCCCCCAGAGCCCGAAGAGCCTCTGCCGTGACAGCCCCAAGCCAAAACGCCCCAGCGCCGGCTCAGAGCCGTGCCCACCCTCCCCATAGATGGGCGGCATCTGTGCGGTCTATTTGCTTATCCTTTTAACTCGCCGGCGGCGTGACAGCCCCGCGGGAACGTCCCCCGGGAGAGGCGGGTCGGGAGCCGCCGCGGGGGAGCGGACACGGGCGGAGGTGCCGCAGTACTGCGGGCGGCCTCGGGGGCAGCGCCCGGCCCCAGCGCAGCGAGCCCCGGCCCCAGCGGTGCCTGCCCATGGCTCCCGCCGCCCCGAGCATGCTGCGGCTGACCTGCGTGCTGATGCTGCTCGGCCGCGCCGCCGCGGGGACAGGTAAGGGGCCGCCGGTCTGCGCTGTCATCGCCGCCGGGGAGCGGTTCCTGGGAGGCGGCGGGGCGAGGGGGGCAGACCTGAGCCGCTTTACTTGTGCGGATGGCGCCGGTTCCCTGCTCCGGCGCCGGTTCCCTGCTCCGGCTCGCCAGCCCTGTCAGGGGATGGAGGCGGCGGGTCCGAGCACCCTCTCGCCTCCCCTGAAGCCTCGGGCGCTGCTGCGACCTTGGTGCTTGCAGCGAAGCTGGGGCATCCCGAGGAGCCAGACTCTGCTTTGCACTTCCTGACCCAAAAGCTGCACTTCTGCTGGTTCTGCTTCCCAGCACAGCGGGTCCCGCGGCAGCTGGGCGCTCTCTCTCTTGCTCGGGTAGCCTCGCAGTGCTGCATTTGGCAGAGAGGTCGAAAAGGCAGAGGAAATCTCTGAATGGGATGAACTGCCTTGCTCCAGTGGCGACTCACTGGGTGACCTTGGGGTAGCCGCTTAATCTCCAACTGCTGCAGTTTGGGCTTCAGCGTGGCCCTGGTTTGTAAAGCACCGTGATAACCTCCAAGGAGACGTGCTAGATAAGCCTGAGGTAGCTGCCTGGGTTTTTTTCCCAAGTTTTGCTGAAACAAAGGAGAGGATAGCCTGAATCTTCCAGAGACCCAAAACCTCTCTGTGCCAGATTTCATCAAATCACACGCATTTCTCTATTAAAACACTGAACTCAAGGTTACTGCTTGTGTTGTGAAACGGGAACAGTGGAGCTGCTGCTCAGCTGTAACGTTACAGCTCTTTCTCACCATCTTTTTTTGCATCCAGATTTGCTCAGCACCTGCGATCTGTGGGATAAAATGTGGCCTCTAAGTAGATGCTTCAAGTTCTCCTTCCACCCCACCTGGGGTGCAGGAAAGGCAGTATGGGCGTTAGAGCTGACCCCGGTGCTCTCTCTGCATTACAGTGAGAAATGAAGCCTCTAAAGCTCAAAGGTGCAGGTCCTCAGTAGCAATCTGGTGGCTGCTGAGCGGAGAAGGAAGGTTCCCAGCAAGAGATCCCCCACAGCTCTGCTGCTCTGCCCAGCATTGCCCCATCACTTGCCAGACAGAGCACTGGCACAGGAGGGAACATGCTGCATGTTGGAAGCAAACAACCAGATCCTGCTCCCAGCCCTGCCCCGCTTCCCAGCTCTCAGTTGTTGTCTTTTTCTGGGGTTTTGGGGGTTGGGTGGTTTGTTGGGTTCCTTTTTAACACACTCAGGTCATTTATTCTTGTTGCACTGCTATTTTTTTGAAAAATTGAGTGTAACATTTCCATAAAACCCAACCTCACTCACGCTCTGCCCACTGGAGTAGTTGTAAGAGCTGAAGTAAGCAGCTTGTGTAAACATGGCAGGGGAGATAACAGAGAGCAATGCAAAGCAGCAGGGATGGGTCAGTATTGCACTTCTCCCACCTTGTTGTTCCCAGGTGTGAAAGTCAGAAAGCAGGACCCCTGGTTTTGCCCTTCTGGAGCGCACTGATCTGTCACCAAGGCTTGGTACAAGTTGCATTTACAGTGGGATTTTGGGTCTTTCCCTGGAAAAGGAAGTCAGTGATGGACCGTAGAGAAGCTGGTGCTGGTTTTTGTTCAGTTGAGGGGAATGTGGGGGAAGACTTCTGGGTCAACAGAGCTGCCCAAGGGAATCTGGTGGATGAAATCCTGCTTGAGTTTGAAAGTTCTTTTTTTTTTCTAGGACACAGATTAGACCTGAGCTTGATTCTCTTCCAGTAGCTGGAAGTTTAGTGGCGATGTTAGATCATTAGTGACACTGAACCTACAGCCAGCACCCAGCTCTGCCTATAAAACCTCAGCAAAGTTTTTGTAACATTTTAGTTGGAAGCTCCCTTCTGCTCTTAACGTTTCTAGGACTCGTGTTGTTCAATGCTGTTTGTTCAAACTCAGGTACACGTGCAACAGCTTTTGTTCCAGGCTTCTGAACAAGCTGAAAAAACCCAAAGCATCAGTCAAAGTCTTTGCTGGGATGAGTGGCACTGAGAGTCATATAACTACAGCTGAGTAGTTAAACTGTGTAAATAAATAAATACAATAAAAATGCAATACAGCAAGGATTGAGGGGTTTTTCCTTCTGATTTCCACAGAGGATTATGGTCTGGAAATAACCAACAATGGTCCCATCACAACGGGAGCCCAAGCTACTGTTCACGCCAGTCTAAGTATAAAGAATGAGAGTATTGCACCAAACTTTTATCACTTCAACTGGATCTATGCTCCTCTGATTCTGCTAGAGAAATCTGAGCAGCGCTTTAACTCTGTCATTAATGTGACTGGAGAATTTCCTGGGACTTTTCCTGTATCTGTCTGGGTGACTCATAGGAACTGTTGGCTGTGTCGGCCAGTGGCTAGAAATGTCACCGTGCTTCAGATTACAGGTAAAGTGGCTTTACAACTTCTGTGTCTTCAGGAATTTGGTACGTCAGGAAGCTTGCTGGCTGTGTTAGCATCAGAAAAATGAAAGCTTCTACCAATAGACCTTAATTTGTGCAGGTTTTGATGTCCAGCCTCCTAAAATAGTCCTTCCTGTACTGCTTCCCAGCAGTTCTAGTCCTAAGGTTAGGATGGCCAGCAGCAGAGACAGTCTACAGATTTTTCCCATTGCAGAACAAATTTTAGTTTTAACTACTTAAACAGAAATGAAAACACAAAAGCCAGCAATACAAAAGTCCTACTAAACAAAAGCCCCATCCCAGACATGAAGGCCATCTGTACTGGTTTGATTCTGGATCACTTGATCTAGATATCTGATGTTAATCTCAGTTATTTTAAAATCAATAGAAAGATGATACTGACCTCAGTTAGTCCAGGATTATTTCTCTTAGTTCTTCCAGAAGCTTTATCATGACCCATTCTATTACCCTAAATAAGTAACTTCAGCTCTCTGCCTCACTAACATGTGTAACACCACGGAGAAAGAGATAGAAAATGCACTTAACCACTTGTACTAGGACACAAAGATTTAGCACATTTTAAACACTGTTTTGCTACTGGCACGGAGTGTGCTGTGAAAGTGATCTCTGCTGTGATTCTTCCTCCTCCTTACCCTGCAGAATTTATCACAGGGAATCTGACCCTTGCCCAGATAGAAGACAGCAGATTCAGCACACGTGGTTCCGGTTCCTCCACGGGCGCCGTGACCCGGATTTCTTTCTGTCTTCATGACCCAAGTCACTACTTCAAATCAGCATCATTTGTCTACAACTGGGATTTTGGAGATGGGTAGGTGTGGTTACTTTGCCTGTTTTAATGCCTGTTCAGATGGCCCTGATGCAGGTTCTCATCTAGAGAAAAGTCCTGATTAGACATGGCCAGTTGGGACATTCTTAGCCTGTCAGCCAGGGGAATTGTGGAAACCTTGGCACAGAAGTCACTGTGTTCTCACAAAAAGGTGGTGTTTTGAAGACCCAGGTTTCTTGTTCAAATACACACTTAGCAATGAGCTGAACTGACCTCAATGAACTCACTGTAAATTGGTTTTGTTAAACATCATTACACCTGCAGATCTCCATTAGCAGGATCTTGGTTTTGAATAAGTATATAATTTGACTACTTAAGGAAAAGAGAAGCAGTCTCCTGTCTTGTGGTGGGCCAGTAAGTAGCTGTTACTATGACTAGCTACCCAAAAATATACCACAGCTTGAGTGAGGAGCTTTTGAAAGTAGATAGGTCTCTCCAGTAACATGGATGTGCATATTAACAACACCTAATAACAAAATGGAGGGGAAAAAAGCAACAACAGAGCTCATAAGGGCCTGGAACATCTCTCCTATGAGGAAAGGCTGAGAGAGCTGGGGCTGTTCAGCCTGGAGAAGAGAAGACTCAGGGGGGACCTAATCAATGTTTATAAATATCTTAAGTATGGGGTGCAGGGGGAATTGGCCAGCCCCTTTTCTTTGGTCTGTGGGGACAGGACAAGGGGCAATGGCTGCAAGTTGGAGCACAGGAAGTTCCACACCAACATGGGGAGGAACTTTTTCACAGTGAGGGTGACAGAGCCCTGGGACAGGCTGCCCAGGGGGTGTGGAGTCTCCTTCTCTGGGGATATCCAAGACCCATCTGGATGCCTATCTGTGCAGTATGAGCTGGGGAGCTGCTTTGGCAGGGGGGTTGGACCCGATGATCTCTCGAGGTCCCTTCCAACCCCTACAGCTCTGTGGTTCTGTGATAACCATCAGAAATAAACCCATGGATGGTATCTAGTCCTTAAGCCACTCTGCAGTAGGGAGGACAAAAGACCTTCAGTTATTCTCCTCATCTGGGGATGAAGATATGTTCAGTACAAATAAGTGTATGCAAATGGAAATGTAAGCTTTAGTCTTTGAAGACTCTTCTTTTTCCTTGTGTCCCCCCTACTCAGTGCTTCAGGTAGCTCACATTCCACCAGCTGGAAAGGTAGTTTTCATCATTTACTGAGTATTCCTGTTCCATTTTGTGAATTCTTTTAGCATTATCTTTAGTTTCTTTGATTCAAAGTGCATAAATATACTCTGAGTCTTATACTGATTATCATTTTATTGGCAATGGCATGGGCATTAATCCTCGTTGATAGGGACGTGGAGCCACAGCTGACTGTTACTTTGCCTATAAAAGAAATACATTGGGGCTTGCTCCTTTTTAAATCAGAAATAAACAAGGACTTGGTAAAAGGCATTTTTGATTCTAAATCTTTTCATGTGACACCCAGAGTTTATCAGATTACCAAGGAGCCCTTTGTCTACTATAACTGCTCTACCATGGGGAATCGCACCGTGCATCTGAAAGTCATCGCTGAATGGGAGCAAATGGGAAGCCTCATACATGAAAGGGAAACAGTGCAGAAAACTGGTGATTTTACCACTGCTCTGGAGCTGTTAGGTAATTATAAAACATTTTGCATATTTCAAACAGAACTTGCTCTATGTGTACTATATAATCTAGCTTCAATGTGATCGTTCAGCCTCAGCATTGCTTCAAGTGCACATTATTCAATGGAGACTCTCCATCTCTACGTGCACTTTGCACTGTTCTAGTGCAGAAAAAAATGGGGGGAAATACATAAAATCTTTTCTTTCTTTTTTTATTTACCCAAAACCCCACTGTCCTTTGTAAAAGTCTCACAGACACTCTTAAAACTTACAATAAAATGTTTAAGTGATGAAGGATTTTTTAAATTCATGCTGTCTCTCCCTAAAAAATAAGCATTAGGTAAGTCTCATTGATTTGATCAGCTTCCAGAACAAATAAGTAAAAAAAAATGTAAATTATTAATAAAGCAGTTGATCATATAGTAAAATATTTAGCAAACTTTCAAGTCTTCTGGTCGGATTCCTTTTGGATGTGAGTCAAGTATTATTTGTGTGATGATGCAACTAAAATCTGCCAAGTCTATGAAAACAAACCAGTTAATTTCAGGTTTATATGTGGAGTGTGACACACTTCTTTGCTTCCTCTCAGATGCTGTTAAAAGTATTAACGTAGTGGGCTCCAGAGAGACTCATGTCATGGAAAACTTGAGCTTATCTCTTCATATCAATGGCACGTAAGTAGCAAACACAACTTCCCCCCAAAGCATTGTCTATTTAAGTGGGTTTCCCCACTGTTTCCTTAAAACAGTCAGTTGCACCCTGCAGAACTGCTTCTTAAAACAAAAAGAAATTTCCTTTGAACAAAATACTGTTGAATATTCCTTTTTCCTGACTTGAAACACTGAGAAGTTTAAGAGCTTGAAAGAGCCTGCATCTTTGCAGAAAAGTAGAATCCTTCTATCTAAAGCAAATGTTGGTTTTATATCTTTGTCAAAAGTATATTGTAAGAGAACTAACCATAGGAAGACAGTTGAAATCATTCAATTTTAAATTTCCTTTTGATTCTTTCTCCTTAACCATTTTCTCCACCACTAAATTAAACTGTAAACTAAGGGCAGGATGTCCTGTTGAATAGCAGCCATCCTTCACTGGCACATGGGAGCAGGGGGTTTGGGGAGTACTTTAAGCAAAGATAAGATTGCCACAAGATGAGTAAGACACAGAGTTTGCATTCAGAAGGTGAATGGCACATCTGAGGGAGTGGAAGCTGGACATGACATGTAAGAAAATACAAACAACTATAAACATTACAGGCAAACTTGAGATCTCTAAAGGCAGGCTTGGTTTTAGGATGGACAATGTTTGCCAGACCTGACCTCCTCCTTGCAGGACTGGGACTGATGCAATAGAGTTTATGCTACAATAGCAACGACAAAGGTTTGAGAGATGGATTATCAAAGACAAAGCTAGAAAATGAGCTCGATGCATAAACATGCTGCTGCTTTAGCAGAGAATGTCCTCAAAAGATAAGGAACAAAATACTCCAAGGCAGGGTAAAGAAAAGCTCTGTCTGTTTTCAGACTCAAAGTCCATAGTGTGTTAGGTGAATCCAAGCAGAATCAGTGAGAACAAGGGTCTGAAAATGTAAATAAAAAGCATCAACTAGGCATGGTGAGAAGACACATGGCTGTAAAGTGGATAGCCCCTAGATGGCTTGATAGCAAATAAAGCCTTCTTGTTCTCTTAGGGGTACAGCCATCCTTGCAGTTTATTTACCTTTTCCAGCTATCAGTCCCTTGTACAGAGCTCATCTTACATTCTTTCCAGCCTGGGTTGTTGGGGGGTTTTTAATCAGAAAAGTCTTCAGTAGCACAGACAGTGATTTCTTCTGTGTGAGAACAAAGAAAAAACAACCTATACTCCCTTGGAAGTGCAGGGAAAAAATACTCCTTTGATCTTTATTGGAGGAGGCCTAGGGGGCTTTCTGCACACAGTGGCCTTCCCATGACCCATACAGGTACTCACCTCTCAGCTGAAAGCTTTGCTTTTATAGAGGCATCACAAAGAACTTTTTCTATAAACCACACAATTGTGTGGTTAATTACTTCTCTATTTGTACATGAACTTCATTCCTTCCCAATTTGTTAGGCTATTTTAACCAGGTGACTTACCAGCTCTTAGCTGAAATTTTTGCAAACGTTTCACCTTATTTTTAATTTATTTATTTTCCTTTCTGCCTTTGTCATTTCAGCCCCCCACTAGCACTATGCTGGCTTATCAAGTCCGAGTGCATCCCCCTGGAAGGTGAGAAATGCCACCTGGTTATGATTAATGGCTCCTGCTACAATCTCAGCCACACCTTCAGCGACGCTGGGCAGTACTGCCTCAGCGTCAGAGTGGAGAACGGCGTCACCATGCTCCAGACATACCATGAGATAAAAGTATGGCCAACAGGTGAGGAGCAGCTACTCAGAGCAGCATGGATATTCCCACATCTGGGAACTGACAGTCTCAAACATGTCAGGGACAGTTATGGATTAACCAGCCTGCAGATGAGGTTTCTGGAAACCAGTATAGATCCCTCAAAGCACAGGCAGGAGGGAGAGAAAGGAGAGCCTATAATGTGCCTCCTGGAATTGCTCTGAGCTTCTTGCACGCTGTTGAACCCTTAGTCTCAAGAGTGTCTTGAAGTTAATGAGTTTCCTGGGAAGGCTGAGTTACTCAAATTACATATTTTTTAGTGTAAATAGTCTGGCTCTTGTAGTTAGAGAGGATAACTAGAAAAACATATACAGCTGTAACACTCAAATAAGCAATCTCAATTCTGCTTTTTGGTTTAGTTATGGTTTTGTTAGAAGTGTTTAGAGAGAGAAGAAGGAGAGAGAAAACTTTCTAGGCCTCCATTTCATTAGAGTTTTCTGTCCCCCCAGCCAGCAATCCCAGCTGCCTCTGTATGCCTGCTCACACACGTGCCCCAAATTGGGTTCCTGAATCCGCTGAGAAACAGCCTCAGAACCCCACATCCCACTTCTAAGACCTGAAGTGATCTGGGCTGAAAAATGCACACACGTGTCCTTTGGTCTGAGAATACAAAAACTTCTCCAAAACCATCACTTCCTTCTCACTGTTGCCTCCTCTCAGTGTGCTGTATCGCTCCTTGTGCTCTTCCCTAGGGATCCACCCAGCTTTCTTTGTCCTGCTCTGCATCGCTCTGGCTTCAGTGACACTGGGACTGGTGCTGTACACGACCTTCCGAAGTAACACACAACAGAAAGACCTCGTGGAGGTATTCAGTTACTCTTCCTTTGAGCTGGCATAGGAATTAGGTGACTTTCAGCCAGGTTCCCTTCTTTAACCTCCAAACAGAGCAGGAGGGAGCATTCCCATTCCGTGGGAAAATCTGAATGGGGCAGGCAGGCACGTTAAGTGACAAGCATGGTTCTGGTTGCTGCAGAGAATTGTGTCATTCAAGTTGCCAGGGCTCTCCTGGGCAGTTTGGTCATATTCCCAGGCAGGTGTCTGTACTGAAGTGTCCCTTCCAGAGGATGTCCCTTAGGGTGGTTACATGAAAGCAAGCAAGGGAATAGGGAGAGAGGATGCAGGATAGTAAAACAGAGTGGGTATGTTACCTGAAGTGGCACTAAATTCCCACCTGACCCTTACAAGTGACCATTATCTCCCCAGCTCCCTTCCATCTCTGGTGTAGCTTTCACCTGCTGAATTACCATATTTGGAAGAAGCATGAGCTTCTAATCAGAGGTAGCTGTCTTGGCCCTTGGAAAGGACCAGATGCATTTCACATCAGGCCACATTGTGGCTAACATACCTGCAGAGAGACTGCCAGTGAGCAAGGAGTGCAGCAGATAAATCAGAAATCCATTGGAATCTATTGACTGGCTGAAACTGGTTGAGGACCAAGTGCTATTTCAGTCCCATCTGGCTGGATGCACCTGAGTCAGTAGGACCCAAATTAAAAATGATCTCTTTGATGTTCCTTTTCCAGGTAGCTGACTTTGACTTTTCTCCACTGTCTGATAAAACCCTGTCTCCTCATTCGGAGTCAAGCTGTGGCCAGATCTGTTGCGGACCATGTTTTCCTCAGTCGTCTCAGGAAGCTGCCAGGGAGAGTCATGAACTTCTACATTCTTTTTACAAGCCAGTCAAAATGTACACAGTGTGAAGAACACAACTGCACTTGGGTTCCACGAGTTTAAGTTCTTAGGATGAGTTCACAGCCCAGTGCTGCATGAATGGTTTGGGTTTGCCAATGCAATGAAGTTAACCACTTTAAGTCCAGCACTTCAGTGATTCATTCTCTGAACTAAAAAAAACCAAACACCAAACTAAAACACAACAACAAAAAAAAGCCCTAAACCACAGTAAAAGTAGCTTTGTATTTTAAAATTATACGGGTGCATACAGTTACAGCTGTAAATACAGCGTTTTATTCTTATGAAAGATTGTTTTATGTGCAGGTTTGCTAAACTCACTACCTCTTGTAACTACTCTGTTCCTTCTGTCTGTTTCAAAGAAGAAAGTGCTTAAAGCAAACATACTTGTCTTTGCTGTGTTACAATATTACTGGAAATGGAAGTCACCCAAACTGTTGTGGAACGTGTGTTTGTTCTAATAAGGAACTGACTAGTCCAGGTTAGAAAGGCCTAGGTGCTTCCACTGAACCAGACTACCTAATTATGTTGTCTTTTTGCCCCCTGTCTTAAAAAGACACCTTTTTTAACTTCATGGGCATCTGGGGGACTGTTGTGGCTGGTGACCTGCTGATGGAGAGCTAGCTGCTGCTAGCTGCAGTTTGGTGGGCTCACAGCACCAGCTGTAAAAGACTCCACATCTCCACAATTTCATGAAATGATACAGATAATACACCACTCTAATCCACACAAGTAGCTGCTTTTCTTTTCTTTCCAGGCTGTTCATGCTTTTCTTTCTTACGCACTACCCAGGTAATCACAGAAGTTCCTCTTCCAAAAAATGTAACAACCAGTAGCTCAAAGCTGCTCAGCAAGACACACTGAATTCAGATCCATAGCCTATGTCCAGGGCTGAACAAACCCCATGCCTGCTGCTGACTGTCTTCTACCAGCAGCTTCCTGCTCACCCGGGCTTCACCCCAGCCACGACACCCTTCAGAGTGCCTGGGAAGCTTGTAAACAAAAGCACCTTTGTGGCCTTTTTTTATTAATAAAGGTGACACACCTTCCCAAGCCCTGATTTAAGGACTCTCGGTACCACAGGCTCAGGGATTGTCAAGGATGTTGTAATTTCTCAAATGCACTGATCACGGCATAATTGTCTGAACATGAGGGGATACACCATGAGGGTTTTGGGGTGCTCAGCTCACACATTCAGCTTTTACCTTTCCTCAGAGAAGCCCAGAGTTTCTGTTCATTTGTGAACCAAATTCCGTGACCTCAGAATGGCTTTGTTAATTACTAGCTACATTCCAAACAGAGTAGGATCATCTAAGATAACAAGCCATACAGTAAAGCTGAAGTTCTGTCAGAAAGCACTTTCCAAGGCAGAACCTCTTTTGGCTTTTTTTCTAAAGAGAAATCATATTGAGAAGCAAGCTTGTTGATTAGGAATGTGGCCTTTGTATTCCTTTGCAGTGCCCTCGTGTCACTCTTATCTTCAGTCATACTCAGTCACTGTTACAAATGTGCCCCTCCTTAGGCTAGCAGAGAAACTATTGTTTTCTACAGCTTCACTTTTATTCCTGAGACACCAGACAGCAGAGCCACTGCCAAGGCTACGTATGGGACTTGTTCTGGGAGGTCGGTGTGTCCTGTAAGTGGCTGCATGGTCCTTGGGCACTGAAAATAACAGATTTCTGATGTGAAAAATGTGACTGATGAGTGACAGGGGCCCTAAACAGGCTGTGCAGTGGCTCTCCGCAGCCAGAGGTGTAGTTGGGGCTTCTTGTTCTGTTACATTTGTGACAGACGAGTGACCCTTGCTACCATGACACACCTAAAGACAGCCCCTTGGCACACCAAGCAACAGGTGAAAGCCCTTCCTTCCCCTGTGGCACTCCTAGCAAAGACAGTAACTCTGAGAGCAGACTGGGCTGTAGGTACCTGAATGGGGTCGTTTGGGTTGGAGGAAGGTCGTATCACAGGAGTAAGACCTGTGCTCTGCCCTGCTTCCTGTTAATACCTGGCTGATTCAAAGGGCATCGAAGGGGTGTTAGGCCATGAACATCACTGCTTTGGTTTTGTGCCTCCATGCTCTCCCAAGTACCTCTGAACTGAGATACAACTGATCATGCCAAAACTGCCTAAAGTGGGTATCAACCCCCACTTAAAGAAAAAAGGACATGGAGTTAGAGACAGGAAAGACAGGACTAAGAAAATCCCCAATTTCCTATTGAGGAAAACAGCAGATGTCCTTCAGCAGAACACTGGCTCTTACTGCTCTTATTCTCATCCTAAAATGAACAAAGGATGGCAAAGGAGTCAAATGATTCAGAAAGGTAGAAAGGATAAAGTGCTGCAAAGTGGAAAGTCAACACTATCAAATAGTGGAAGTTAATATTCAAGAGCAAACTGAAAAGAACAGAGGTTAGAAAGACAGACATCCCTTGCAAAAAATAAGCAGTGGAGAAAGTACACTTAAAAGGGCATGTCAAGAAGCAAATTAACCAAGAAAATTTAAACAACCTTAACAAATTGAGGTATAAGTATGAGAAATATTCACACAAACGTGTTCCCAAATCCAATATGAAACTGCTTCCTGCACAAAAGGCTGATCTGTGGGTTCAATAAATGCCTCTGAAATTGAAGACAAAAGGTAATTGAGCGATTCAGGATATAGCAAGGAGATTAGTGGGACGTAACAAGGATCAGCAGGAGGATTCATTTTGTTAACCTTAGAAATCAATGACCTGGAAAAAGGCATGTTCAGCAAAATGATGAAACTCACTGATTCAAAACAAGAGTCCAGTGTCTGCAAAGCCCAAGAGCGATTAAATTCAGGTGATAAGCAAGAGCGTGAGCAGATAAGATGTTCATGCAATGAGAATTAATGACAAGGAAATGCATTGGAGGAGAGAACTGTTCTGGAAAGACAAGGTATAAAAACACATGGTAAAGCAAAAGAACTCCTGTTATTCTGTAATTTGTCACATAAACAATGGTACCAGTTTGTGTGGTAGATGTGAGACAAATTAGCCCTTTATCTAAACAACAGAACATAAGGCTCCATGGCTGACTGGGCCAAGGCAGAACTCTGTCTTTCATCCCTGGGAAGCAGATCACACAGCCCTGCTGTGACAACAGCTCGAATTCACAAGCCCTCTATTGCCTCTGCCAGGTGCTGTATGAACGGAGATGGTTTTAGCAAGAGGAAGGTGAGGAACTCCATATTTAAATGCTCAACATCATCATTAGATATTCAGCCATCGCTGCACCTTGATTTTGGTGAGCCAGTGCCAGGTCCTGAGGAAACCCAAGTGCTCTCTGCAGCTGCCACACTGTTGTTTTGGTCGCACAGCTCTCAGCTCTGACAGCTCACCCAGCACCACAAAGGTGCAGTTTTAAAACTGCAGCCACCAATTTGAGGAACACAGAAGTTCCAGAAACTTCTTGGGCCTCATCTTTCCGAGCTGGGCGTGCTCCTCTCCAGCGTGTGTAACTCCCAAGCAGTGTGTGTAAGGAAAGCAGTCGTGGTGTATAGCAAATTTTGTACAAAACTGACACAACAACAAGAGCAAATTATACTCAAGCACCAGTGAAAGACTTCTCTGGTCCCACAGCTGTCCCAGCCAAACCAACTCCTAATGTATTTACTCACAGCAGTCCTGGGAGGCAGGGAAGGGATATTATCATCATTCTTGGCAAGAGGCAAAGGGATCCATACAGGGCTTGGGATCCATACAGAGGCAGGTGTAGATGTTGGCATAAAATTCAAGACTAAAAAGATTAAGGACCGCTGCAGACCATCTACCTACCCTCGGCCCCGTTTAAGCCCGAGGAGTGAGGTAAGCACAGCGTTCGGGCTGCCTTTCACAGACCCCAGTGTGGACATGACACCTGTAGCAGGGAGCCGGGCTCTGCACAGGCAGCGTGGGGCTGCGGTCTGTGGACCGCTCAGCAGGTGTCTCCCGATGCACAGGAATGTGTCAGCGCCTCCACACCCCGCGGTGGCAGGCGAGAGCCGCTGGCACACGCTCAGGGAAGGTCTCTATGCACGCCTCGCTGTGGCACGTCAGCCCAACGCACAACCAGGCTCAACAGAGGATGCACATTATTCACAAGTACCATAGTTTTGGGTGCCACCCCAAGCAGCTGTGAGAAATGAATGACTCAGCCTCTATCGCTATGCAGAGAGATGCTTGTCCCATGCGGGGTGAGCCCCGAATCTCTGGCTGGAAGGTGATGGATGGACTAACAGAGCAAGTTGTGCAGGCAGTAATGCTCCTGAGAGAGAGCTTTCTGTACTTCATCCAGTGCACTGGACATGCCAACACCCTGTCCCACGGTCCCTTGGGTCAGTGGGAGGCACACTGAGTCATCAGAAGCTGGTGGGGCTCAGCCCACCCCTGCGAATGAAAGCGCTGTCGGGTTCTGCAGAGGAAGGTAACTGGGAGGTTTCAGCCTACAGTGACTTAGCTGAAATTAAGGAAAACAAAGAAGAAAGCAGCCCACCATACAAACACAGCTGAGTGTGAAAGCTTCTGGAAACCACCTGGAGATGCAATTGCTGCGGGGGCAGGTCTCAGAAACAGGGCAGCAGAAGCAGCAAGAGACAGACACGTTCTCATCGGACAGCTCTGTAAGCTCCCTCCTTCCT
The DNA here is from genome assembly GCA_022605575.1 of Laterallus jamaicensis coturniculus. Lineage (NCBI taxonomy): Eukaryota > Metazoa > Chordata > Aves > Gruiformes > Rallidae > Laterallus > Laterallus jamaicensis. The sequence goes on from JAKCOX010000020.1 coordinate 13,238,198, forward strand.
GGTAATATAAATTAGGACTCTCTCATTTAAAGCATCCTTTCTGCTACAATTTAGATACAAAATGAGAACAGACCACAGCAATAAAAGCTCTCTTATCTGATCAGGAGCAGGTACTTAATAGCAAAAAAAACCCCACTATGCTATAGGTGTTTAATGCCTTTTCCTGCCCTTAGTCCAGTCTTCTTTTGTTATATGCTTATAATATTTGGAATTATATTTTTTAAAAAATTAAAATCCAGAAGCTAATGAAATAGCAATGCCCTTACTTTCATTCAGGCAATCTTGGTAAATTACAGTCTTCCCATACTAATTAACTTCAAGCTTAATGGATTTCTCTCACCACCCCAAGCTATGTAACAAAACACAACACGCTCAATTTAGCAAAAACAAGCCCAGATTGAAAGTGGCCATTTGGGTTCGGCTTCAGCAAAGCCCTCGAAGTGCAAACACAGGACCAGAGCTGGAGGAGCAGCTCCTGGGGTGGTGGAAAGGTCTGAAGGAAAGGAGAGCTGCCTGGCTTCAGTGGGAGAGCCCAGGTCTCAGGACCACATCAAACACCCTACAGCAAGTGCCGGCACGCGCAGAGCCTGTGTCTAATGCAAACCCCATTCCTTAGCCCTCAATATGATTTTTTCCAGCTATTTTGTTTGGCAGTTCACACTTACAACAAATCCTGCACATTTTCTTGGGTGACAAGGGACAAACAGGGCTGGATTATGGCAGGCAATCTGTGTGTCCCCCTGCCACCCCCATGCACGTACCCCATGCTGGAACCCGCCGCCATGCAGGCAGGTCTGTGCCCTGAGCTGTCCCCAGCAGCAGCCAGAGCAGTTCCTGGGAGGCTCTGTATTCATGTTAAGTGTTTTATCATACTTAATTAGACCATTACATTAAGGTATTTCTGTTATTAAATAATCTATATGCTTGTAGAGCTGATCAAGGTTATAAGAAAGGAAATTTGAGTGAAAGCACCGCAGGAGGGTAAGCGAGCTGCTAACCAAGGTGGTATCTGAAAGAGAATGGCAGCCCCAGATCCTCAGCACAGAGATGGGTCAATAATGTCCTGGAGATACCAGGGAAAGACCTGGGGGTTCTGTTACAGCCTGACCTTTGAGTCTGAAATTATTCCAGGTAGATCTACTGGTGATATTTTGAGTCCTCACGATTTTATTCTCCCTCTAACAGCAGCAGGATAGTGCTGCTCCAGCCTGTCAAACAACTGCAGAACTCCACTTAGGGAAAAAACTATTCACACTCAGTAAGATGAGTGTCTCCTGACACAGGCCCAGCTCCACTGATGGAGTGAGGCATCCATTCCCACAGGTACCTCATAGGAGTTGTACTTTGAAGCATCCTCAAGACTCATCAGGCCCTGCAGCTTGGGTGGGGAGGGGAGAACTTTCAGAGGCAGGTGGGTTTGCAGGTAACCATTATTTTACTTGGGTTTTACTCTATTTTGTTCTTCCCTTTGTCTTGGTAATAAGTAGTGGGGAAAAGCTGCTTGCAGACAGGAAGACACCACACAATTAAAGGTAAAGTATTGTGTTCAGTTCTGTGGGAACGAGGCCCATTTGCATAGCACAGAATGAGAAACCAGGCAAGCAGCACATACATTTTTTATGAACAGGAGGACCCTCAGCTATTACTAACGAAGTACAGAAGGAAAAGACAGGACTCTCAGTAGGGAAATACCATGCATTAAATGCCTCCCTGGGGATCAAATGACACTTACAATTGAGAGACACTAACTGCCTCCTACATTTCAATTGGTACCAGCAGGATGCCTATTTGTAAAGATTTGTGCTGCCTGTACTCTGTTAGTGTAAGATGCCACATAAATACCTTCTGACCTTTGCAGCAGACATTACCCTTGCCTTTTCCCACAGCCCAACAGTCCGATTTTGCTTTTTAAAGCCGTGCATCCCATGGCAGAGCGAGGCAAGAGCAGTACTGTGAGCACACACGGGCCCACAGAAGTCAATGGACGTGCTGAATGTGTGTTCTGAGTGGTTTCTGATCAGGGCTTTATCTACATCACCCCTTGCAACGAGACTGCCGCGGTTCTTCTCTTGTAAAAGTGTGCCTGCCTTTTGCTAAATACCTATCACCACAGATCAAAAGGCTCTTGAAATACATCCTCTGAGAAAAGCAAAATATGAGAACTTAGAAATTCATTCATTTCCAAACTGATTAATCAAAGGCAGCTCTTTGATCAGGAAAGAAAGCCCTCGGTTCCGAACACATGAGCACTTGGGCAGGAGCAATGACATTTCTTGGGGTGTCCTGTCACTGAGGGACACTGGGCTGTCATGGGGTCACCTTCAGGGCTGCCCAGGGCTCAGGGGCATGGGTGCTTTTTGTTATTGAAAACCCAACAGGTCCATCCCAGTACCAACGGCTGCCCCCTGGAATACACAGTGATGTCTGCACCGGAGCTGCCGGTGGTTGTACATTGCTGGGTGGGTGTGTATGTACACATGTGGACACACACGCCTGTGCAACGCACACTGCTGTTCAAAAGAGAAACACACAGTGATTCCTTCCTGCAGAGGATTTTCTGTGACTCCTATAAAAACACCAGAACTGTAGTCACAAATAGCAGAGATTAACCAGCAATGGCAAGGTCTGAGAGGAGAGATTACAGATTCCATCCGCAGATGTTTGCAGCCACTGACAGTCCTGTGATTTAAAGAGCTGTTCCCCCCACGTCACTGCAGGACAGGAGAATGCCTGCCAGAAATAATCATCTACAGATCCTGTCCTGCTCCAGAGAGCTTAGTTGGGATCAAAGGGAGCCCGTTCAGAACTTGCTGTGCCCGCTGCAGAGGTGGCCACGGTTCACTGACAGGTGAACTGAAACCACCCTCCAGCATCAAGAACTCGTCAGGGTGTAGGACGCAGTGAGGTCACTAACAGCCACTAAACAGCAGGAATTCACCCCTTGTGCACTGCTCATTGTGAGCTGCTACGAGGTGATGAGATGTGGGTGATTTTGGGAGGGTCAAGGTGGCAGTAGGAAAGCAAGGGATATCGAGTTTTTGTTATTAATAACCAGCATTCTGCTGGTTTTCACACCACAGGCAGAACACAGATGTGCAAATTATATAAAATCAAAATAATTCTTGGGGACCAACTGTCTTAGAAGGAGAAACAACTCCAAGGCAAGCTTTTAAATTTAAAAAAACCCCAAATAAAACAGGAACATTAGCAACATCATGACATTACAAAGGGATTTTTCTGTCCAGAAAGAGACAAAAGGCAGCACAACATCCTTCAGGGAAATACCAGAGTGAAGCAAAAAGCACAAGAAATTATGAGGCAATTCTGTGGGTTTGGAATTTTCCAGGTAACATCTGTGCTTCTGCAAGCCATGCTCCAAGGAGAAAGGCCAGTAATGGCAGCCTGTGTGCAACATTAGAGAGTTCTCAGAAAAGGTGGGTCTCCTCCTTCACTGGCACACAGCAATCTAATCACCCTCTTGAAGGGAGAGAGCTAATGCACAGCGAGGTGGATGAGAATTCACTCATTTTCCAGGGAGATGCTCTCCCACACAAGGTGCTGTTAGCCTCTGAGGGCTGGAGTGTTCCCTGGCTTCTCCTTGTCCCCACACTGGATCTGTCACGCCAAGCAAGCCACAGACTGTTCCTGAATGCACATCAGCCAGATCCTGGGGCCAGCTCACACCCACCCCTCCGTTTGCACTAGCCCTGCTGATGTTGCCTGAACCAGAGCTTTATGTGCTCCCCCAACCCCCTTCTGCCAGCAAAGTGGAACAGGCAGGGCAGCAGCCTCTGGCAGAGCAGCACTGAGGAGCATCTGGATCAACAGCATCTTCCGCTGGCTCAGCTGGACCCGCACAAGGACATCTGTCCAGGGCCTCGATGAGTAAAGTAAGCTGCTTCACACAAAGGAATTCAGGGTGTTAGCTTATGTACTCACACCCTGGCTTACTTGCTACTAATTGTTTACACAAGCTTTGAGCCCAGGTTTCTGTTCAGGCAGTGCGGTGTCTCCTGGGTACAACCAACACACAGAGGTCCCCTGGCAAACCCCAGATGTGTGGCCACTGTTCTGCTGCTTATGGCAGTAACACACTGCAGTGCTTGGTGCTGCAGAGAAACCTGAAAGAAAACGGAGCCCTCTTGGACTCCATCCACAAAGGGACAGGTCTGCCATCTCACAGAGCTGCCTCTCCCTCCTGTTCTACCCCAGACCTGGAGTGCCAAAAGCCCATGTTAATATATCTTGGGCTGACTCCCCTGTGGTCAGCTCTGGGGTACACCACCCATGAGTCTAAAAAACATTCAACCCAGAACTGGAGGATGATGGAGTCCACAGGACAGATCAGGCTAGAGGGGACCCAGGAGGTCTCTAGGCTTTTAATCCACTAAATTGTCTGTCCATCCTGAATGCCATATCCCATGCTAGCTGGTAATATATTCTAGGAGACTGTTGACAGCCCTACTGACATCAAGGTAAGTGACACACACCGTTCTTCCCTCATCCACAAATCCTGTTGTTTCACCACAGAAGGCACTCAGGTCAGTCAGGCACGTTCAGTCTTGGTCAACTGGTGCTGAGCACTCACGAACACCTTCTCCTCCCTGTGCTCACAAGCACGTCCCAAGAGGAACTGTTACCTGATGCAATGGCTATGGAAACTTCAGACATCTTCAGGTATTCCCAGTGCAGCAGCACCAACCACAACCAAGTGTAGAAGCACTATGGCCACGGCATCTTGGTTTTAAAGATGGATATTATACATCAGATTGGCCACAGGCTGGCTGGTGCCAGAGTGCTCTGCCCTCTCCTAGCACAGCAGGACCTACCAGCTAAGCCAATCAGTCACAAGATGTGATGAAACACAACGTGCAAATAGTTCATGACCAGCACTACAAACAGCAGACAAGGCAACGAGGGCATCTGACCAACTGCTTCTTCCCCAGAAGTTGCTGTTTCTTATACAACATCCCAAATTTTGATGTATACTGGGGCACATTCTTAGTGCTGTGTAATTTCTAAAACAGATGGGGCTTGTTTAGTTCCAAAGCTCCTGAGTATGTCATTTTTAAATATAAATCTGGAAAATTTCCACCCAATCTATGCCTTGAAGTTCACATGATTCCTCAGCAGCTGGATCTGCTTCGCTAACTCACACACTCCACGAAGGCAGCCTGTACCTGCATGCCCACATCTGTCTTCAAGAGGGATGCAGACCCCCGGAATGCAAATGTTTCATCAGCATGCATGTAGGATAGCATTACTACTCGCAGAAGACGTTACTCAGGGTTTTAAGGCAGGCTGTGCCATTAGGGATTCACATTTCACTCTCCATCTATGCTGCACATGCCACGCTTCTGTGAAACTGTTGGAGAATTTTTTGAGAATTTACTTCTTATTTTAAGCAAGACCATTTTTTATGTTCCTTTAGCATTGTAACCAAGTGCCTTAGTACCATCTGTTGAATTACTCACATGGAGCCAAAAAACATTCTAAAATAATCTAATACGCCTTTTATTTGCTGGTGAGTGCCACAATTTAGAATATTCCTAATTCAGATTTGACATGGCTACTAATCAGCCCTCAATAGCAGTGGACAAATAAGGATTTTTTTCTTTCTAATGATAGGCAGCACTGTAACTTCTCAAAAAATTCAATATATACCTTTCCAGCCCAGCACTGAATCTCAGAAGTCATGAAGTTTTGGGGCATGACGTTGCATTGTTCAGATGTGGGAAAGCTTGCAGAGCCACAGCCACAAACATCTTAAATGTGATATATTTTTCAGCTTAGAAATGCTGGAGATATATGTGGCTATATATTTTTTAAAATTGCTTCCTTTCTCTTGAAAGGGAAGAAAGATTGTTAAGTGGTTTTATTGTGGCACAGAGGGAATCACATTGGCTCTGAGAGGAAATGACATTGCAATCAAAAAGCCTTCAAGAGTGCATCAAGGATCCAGGAAGCTGCACTGAAACTACTCACTTCCCTCCACAGATTCAAGGGGGACAAGCTTGGGGGCTCTAGAGGAGTCAGAGACACCAGGAGGGGAGGCAGGAAAACAAGGGCCCTGCCATTTCAGCACCTTCCAGTCCGTTTGCCTGCAAACCCACAGAACGTTCTCAAACTCATCGGTAACTGCAGCTCACACCATTCTCCTCCAACACCTCAATACCACATTTCATGCCAGGTTCACCATCACACAGTCTGTCAGGAAGACAAGTAAGTGGCTTTATTTTTGGTGGCTTCAGAGGGAAATGCAGACAATATCACATTGCTGGCTTTTGTGCCAGCACTGCCTGGACATCTTCAGAAGTCCAGAGAGCAGCAAGGCCATAGGTGCTACTGAAAGGCAATGAAAGGCAATGAAGCAGGAGGGTCCTGCTAGAGATGACCCTAGCTCTGCTTCTGCCAGTTGTCCTTCCCACTTACCAAGCTGGATTTTGCAAAATGAGTAACCCGGGAGCACGGCGCTGCCAGAATTTCACTCATCTTCAGTGCACCTCTGCAGTTCTTCATTCCAGCTTTGATAATGCTGGTAGCAAAGAAGCTTGTGAGAGCACCATGCAGCTGTATCTTCTCATGCATTTGGAAGCACTGCAGGTCTGCCAGTAACTTGGGGCAAGGAGCACAGAGCTCCTCCAGGAATCTGGAGTGGCCAGGCTCTGCGTGGCTGGCTCGCTCTCTCACCAAAAAGGGAAAAAAAGGTATTTCTTGTGAGAATAGAAGGCTCCTACTGAAAATGTATCTGTTATGGAAAGCTGCCTTCCTTCCTTCGCTCCTAAAGGTGCTGCCTTGGGGAGAGCCACAGCCCAGGTCTGAATGTGGCCGGGCCACTCCATGCAGGGATCCATGCACCATGTCCAAGTGGTGCTGATGGGAGCTGGCTCCAGAGCACTGCCTGGGAAGAGGGACCTGCCTGGCTCTCAGTCCCTGTGACAGGCCTGTGCTACCTGAGCCACAAGAGGAATCCCAGCAGCTCAAGTGCTGGAGTGTGTTTTGCCTTTGTGTTCGGATGGTGGCAGAGGGCTGGGCTGTGCTAACCTGTCCTACACTGGTATTTCATAAGCAAGATTGAGCAAACACCATCTCTATTTACTACTGAGTAAACAGGGACAGGTTACAAAGCCCTCCCCTGTTTGCTATCTAGAGGCTTCCCACAGTCCTTACACTAAACAAAGATGAGGTTTTCCATTGTTTGAAACCAGTCACGGGGAAGCATCTCCAGCCTAAATCTCCCTGTTCCCAGTACACCTCCAACTTGTGGGCTTCAGCTTGATATGACGTGAGTTTTGTGTGCCTTTGCAGTTCTCTCCAGTGAGAAGAAGTTGAAATACTGCTGACAAGCGCATCCTCACAGGGCTCCAGCCCAGGTTTGAGGACTCGGGACATTCAAATGGATGACAGAAGCTTTCAAGAAGTGTCTGAACTTCGGGTTATTCTTCTGAACTGCGCTCAGCCTCCAGCCCCTAAGGAGTTCACCCATCATTTTTAGAACCTTATTAACTAGAGCTTAAGGGAAATAGCTATAGATTTTATTCAGCAGGGACATTCAGCCGAGTGGAGCAATGCTCTCTGCATTCATTTCCTTTTCTGCAGTGTTTCAGCACTGCACATTATTTAGGCATCTGATCTGAACACAAATAATTGTATAATAAAAAACTGTGACTCAACAGGTTATTGCCACAATAACTCCTCCACCTCCGGTGCGTGCAGAGCTAGCTCACTGCTTACCCCACTTGGGAAGCAGACGTAGGGAACGGCATTCCCAGTCCCAGCTACTCACTGTGCACCATTCATCACCCGCTACGCAGAAGAGCTCATCGCTCAGCCAGTGTGTCTTGAGACCACAGGGCACACTCCAAACTGAAGGAGGGGAGGGGGGAAGCAGACCTCTGCTTACAACTTATCAGCAAATCCTCCACGCATCTCTCCTTTGGGTTGCTTCCCCATTCTTTAGTTTGCAATTAAATGCAGAGCTCATGCAAAGTAAAGGTGGAGCAGGTGGAAGCCCTTCTATCAACTCTTCACTGCTGTTTTCTCCTGTGGTACCCTCTTCTATCAGACTCTGTGTTCCACAGCCAGGGGAGTGGGGCCATCATTTCCTACTCTTCCTTACTCATTTCTGGAAGATTCATGAAGCTAAACTTGAGAAAAGGGAGAAGGCAACCATGGATTCACTGATATGAACACTCACATCACACCTGGAAGTTTGCCATAATACACGTGGGAGAACACAGACCCCGAACTCCACAAAGACACTGTGCTTTTCAAAGCCTGCATAATTACAGAGCCTGACACCCTGCCAAATTCAGGCAACACGAGAGAAAATCCCAAATCTTTGCATTACATCTTCAGCTCCAGTTACAGCAAGGCTGGAAAAGGCTGCTGTAAGACTAGAAAATAACCTAACAGCTTTTCAGTAGAGTACAGTCACCTAACCCCCCTCTCCTGTTGGAGTATCAAAGTCTCTGCGGTTTGTATTTCAAAGACAAAGAAGGGAAAAACAAACAGTGAGCTAGGGAGGTGGCCAGCAGGCAGAGTCAACCTGCACGGTGCAACGATGCTCCCTACCTCCTTCTCCAGCCACCTCAGAGGTACACCCATAGGGAACATCACAGCCATGCAAGGAGCAGGACTGAACCCCCATGTGCACGGGCATCGTCGAAGTCACTCCTCACCCAGCCATTCCGGTTCATTTGAGTTCTTAGCACTCCCGACTCTCCTCACAGAGCTCATTACAGCTCCTGCAACAGCAGCCGCTCACCCTGTCACATCTCATCGCCCGCCAGAGGAGGCTGCCCTTTCATCTCGGTGGTTTTTTAAGCTAAGCTTTAGCACATCAGGGGGAGCATCTTTGAAATCCTCACTGATTCCCACTGGAAATGGTGCCAAGTGAAAGAATCATTTCCCATGGACGTTTTCTTTCCCCGGGGCCATAAGCAGGCTCAGCTCAGCCCCGCTCACAATGTCATCTAGAAACAAAACAAGCCCAACCCCAGCTTCCCCCCTCTCCCAACAATATTTTCTGGGTCTTTCCAGAGCAGAAATCTCTCCCATCCCTGCCCCAACCAAAGGCACACTGGTGGCAGAGGGCAGCAGCAGAGCTACCAAGGCAGCTCTGACAGTGTTTTGAAGCTCACTTAGCTTCAGCTTGGGCATTCCCCCCCTATTCTGTACCAGAGCTGGGCAGGAGGGGTTTATGGTTTGATACATGTGCTGGAGCATCCCTGGAGCAGGGCAATAAATGGTGTCCCCAGGCACAGGCACTGCCCTGTGCACTGCTCATTCCCAGTACCGGAGCAGATCTCCCCTTGGCCCATCACCTCCATGCTTTTCCTTGGGAAGCAGCACTGGGAAGCAATACTTAGCTCCAGGAAGGAGCCTTGTCTCATTATCTGTGTGGCCTTTTTGATGAATTATGAAGTGCTCATGCTGCTTGCTAAGCATGTTACAGATGCCATGCCACGGGCAGAATTTTTTTGTAGCTTTGTTTTAAGTGTAAGACATATTTTCCAGAGGTTTGCTGTGAACTGGAGAATGATCTTTGTGCAACATGGAGCCTGGGCAGGCTGGCCAGCTTGGAAACACTTGTACAACACTCATACCAAGCATGTCCTCCAGATTTTGCTCCAGGGAACACATGATCATTCTCCCTATCACATCTACATAGCCTCAGTCTCAGACCTTTTATTTTTTTCACAATCTTTAATTTCCCCTCTAAGCATCCCTGTGAGACAAGACATTTTATGATCCCCTTTTTTTCAAAGAGAAACTTTAAGATTTTTATGGATCACACAGAGATTTAGGTACTTAAGTAGAAAGTGGAAACCTAAATCCCACTGAAATGAACCCGAGATAAGCCCTCAATAGGACTGAAATGCTTTTAATACTTTGCTAAATTTCTGCCTAAGTGATTTGCCCAAGGTCATGCAGGACATTTGGAAAAACAGCTCTGAACTCCACAGCTTGCTCACTAACTACTCTCCCTGTCAAAGATGGAAGTGTAGGGATTTTGCAAGGTCATTTGGGAAAACAAGACACACCCATTGTGTTCCCTAACCCCACTGGGCAGCAGGGTCTCTGCCTGGACAGATCAATGCTACTATTCTGCTTCCCAGCTTGTTGGGCAGTAGCCTGGAAAGCCCAGCACAGGACTCCACTGTGCCTAGCTGATGTCACCTAGGGTAGGGCAGAGATTGGAGCCAAAGTCCCATGAGTTCCACCCAGTTCCTTACCCACCAGGGCAATCCTCCCCACGTCATTCCACTCCCCTCTGGGGGGGTCAGGATGAATGAACGGTGCCTTTTCCAACACCACAGAGTGTTTGATGTGGTGGGGCCTCAACTGACCCTTTCAGAGTCTCTGAACCTCCTCCACCCTCCTGGAAAAATAAAAACCTTCAGATTTTTTGTTTTAAATTCAGATCTAGTTACTGCTGAGCTCTAGAAGCAGCATGTACACACAGGAAGCTTTATGCCTCCCTGACTGGTGTCAGGCAGAAAGTAAATTATTTATGAAAGCTCTCCATGTGATACTTTATTTTGGATTTAAAGAGGCAGGAATGATGGCAAGGATAGGTTTTGGGGTTTTTTAAATTAAAAAGGTTAAAATGCATTCAAACCTGAGGTTTTAGTTTTGCTCAGGCTCCACTCCCTGCTGAGATTGGTTGCTCAGAAGCATAAATATAATCTCATCTTTATTTGCATGGATAATCCCATCCACTTCAGTGGAGAAGCTCCTGATTGCCACTGCTTTATACAGGATAAGAATCAGGGTTTGTCAACAAACCTCTCTGGTGCCAGCACTTTGGGGTTTTTGCAAACACAAACCCACTTTTCCTCCCACTTGTAGCCTTCTCCATGCATGAAATTCCTCAATCCATTCCTTAAATTAGCAGTAGCCAGACAACCCCCCCAGGCACTGCTAGGCAAAATAAAATGACCTGAAATACTGTGCTGCCACAGAGGGACTTATCCCAAGTACTGGAATAAAACTGACAGTTATATCCCCAAGTTTACTTCAAACCAAGTATTTCTAAGTGCCTTCAACAATATCTTCCTCTCTCTCATTGTCTTAACCCCTAAATACTATTAAAACACCAGGAAGGACAAGAAGTGGAACTACATGCCACTGACATGCACCAGGCAGGCTTTACACACACAGCAAGTGCAAGTAACACACAGCCTGGAGACATGCTTCAGGTGTTCCACCTGGTCCCAGGTGCTGGAGCAATTCCAGATGGGGAACATGATGCTCCTGGGTTGGCATCCCATGCAATGCTTGGGCTGGCCTCATCTTTGGGTTTTAAACCTCAGAGCTGGTGAGGCTTCACCTTGCTCAGACACACAGGTATGTTTCAGTTTCCCTGCAACACAATTAATGCCTAATTATTCAAGTGTTCTGGGGAAGACCTAAAAGACTGCCACCTTCTCCTGGCCATGAGCACCATCAGCAATCACTGTGCTCACAAGGCTTCCTGCCCTTGACTTGACTTTGACTTTCATTTCAGAATGAGTGGTGCGACCTGCTGTGCAGAGCCTGCAATGTCCCCAGCAAAGTGATTTCTTACTACAAAGCTCCTCCAATCTCAGATGGAAGAACAGCTCCATATTTCTCAAGCTGCTTTGATAACTGGGTTGTGCTGAAGTTTTCCCAAGTCCAGAGATGTACACAAGGGCAGACTCTGCTTCACAGCAGATAAATGAACTACCAGCCTGGAAAGGGCTATTTGAAACCCTGCAATAAGATGAGCTGCCATAGCTGGAGTACCTATCCTTGATGGACAATCCAGCTGCATTCTCAGGTCCCTGACAAAAAGCCACATTTCCTGCCCATGGACTTCTTTGCATCCATCTGTACTGTCAACCACTGATGTCGATCACAATTCAGTGTCCTGATCATTTACACCCTAGAACTGAACAGGAAAACTCTTTCTTCCCAAGGAAAGGCTGCGATAAACTTTTATTAACTTTAATTTTGAGTTTTCACACTTTCACTTCCTTTAGTGTTCACTGTGATAACTGAACTGAGACTTCTACACTCAGAGGCCCAGCGTTTACCCTCCTGCTGTGTTTTGTGTGGTCAAGCCAACATTTGCCCTTGTGACAATTCCAGGCCCTTGACTCCATCGAGGTGGATGTGACAGTTGGTACCAGAGCAGCCCCAGCACAGGCAGGTAGAGAATTCAGCTCTTCCTTCCCTACCCTTTAGCCAACTACCACTTCTAAAAATCACTAGAATTTAAAGATTCCTCCAGTTTTCTTCCCAGTTTCTTAGTTTATTTCAGTAAGATGGTGTTTATTTCCACTGCTGTGCTCAGATCCTGAACAGAAAGATTCTGACACGACTGCTCCCTTCTCTTCTTTCCAACTGCATAACGAGTATGACTGACACATCCATGCCACCACTCCAGCAATGAGGCCCTGTGATCCCATGTCAGGATAAAAACAAAACAGGAAAAATAGAGAGAAACTTTCCTGTACCATTTCAGCAGCTGTTTCCATAGTAATAATTCGTCTCACCAAGCTGCCAAACATCATCTCAAGGATTTTTCCAAATGCCCATTGAAGAAGTACCAGCCATCAATAACCTTTCTCTATAAAGCCTCCCCAAATCGTCACAGACTTCTCTCTTACATTATTTGCTGCAAGCAGAAACAAAACAATGAAGGCTAGAAATAACATCTCTATTAAGATGGATGGATGGGAGGAAAGGTAGACATGAGGAAAAAAAAAAAAAAAGAGTGCCTCATCTTTGTGTGCCCAGGGCCTAAGCTTCCCAAACAGTCAGTGACGCCAACTGTCAGCTTGAGATATGTCAGCGCTGAGGCAACCAGGACCCTGAGCAGGAAAAGCTGTATAGATCAAAGCCAGCTCTTCTAATTGTCTCAGGGGCCTGGCCTACAGGGCAGTGTTTTGTAGAACCAAGCAGTGGAATGAAACAATGGCATTTTTCACTGCTGGAAGTTTCTGGGCACGCAGCAGGGCACGTTGCTAAGTGGAAGATCTGCCACTCACCCCATCTCTGTGTGCAGCAGAGACACAGACTGCACACAGAAACACAGTCCTGGAAGCAGAAGGGCTGAGATCCAGTTCTGCCACTGAAAACCAAACCATCAACCCAATGGCTTTTCTCCTAAGTTCACAGGGATGAGAGGGTTAGAGAAACAGGCAGCAGGAGGATCCACAGCCCTGAGCAACACTTGGGGGATACACAGGGAAAATTCCTTCCAGGTTCTCAAAGCGGTGATGGCTTTAACTCTGTACTGCTGCAAGAGTGACCGGAGTTTACTGATCTGCCACTCCAGCACACCAAGAACCATCACTGACATCCCAGTATCTATGTCTGGGTTTGCTGAACTCCTGTGATACAGCTCCTCCTGCCACAAAGAATTACAGAGAGGAGTTGCACCTCCTCACTTTGGAAAAAATGCCATACATGCACCCTCCTTCTCCAAGTACTGATTTTGTAATCCTTGGGAAGGTTGCTTTCCCATCAAAGTTTACTTCATGTGAGTTCCAGGGCAGAAACATATAGAGTTAAGTACATTCCTAACACACTCCTCAGCTACAAAGCACTCTTAATTTTTCTCTTATGCTCACACCACCAGTACAACAGATCCCAGACTACGACTGAAGTACCTAGCAACTAGCAAGGCACAAACAATAAATAGAAATAGTCAGCAAAGCTCTGACCTTTGCAAGAAGTTAAAGATGCTTAAGGAAAAACACTGCCAAACCCGAGCCGTGCTCAGAACCAGCATCCTCCTGAGCTGTTGTCAGAAAGCATTTTTTTTTAAGCACTCCTGATATCACAGGAGTTTGTATACTGGAATTCACAGCATTACTCATTTTTTACATCATTTGAAGCACAGCTTACAGCAAACTGTCTCTGTGATCTTCTTCTGACTGCCTGGGTCGGCTTTTCCCCTCAGTTCAGACTCACCCTCCTGAAAATGTGGGAGTGCAGCGGCTCAGTCACCGGGATGGGGCATGTGGGGAAGGTCAGCAGTGCAAGCAAAGGGCTAATTCCACCATATGTGCCTGGAGTTACCTGCTGGGAATGAGCAATCCTGGAAACCGAATGCACAATTAGACCTCCTGTTGCATGTTTCAGCCTCTGCTGAAAATCTGTAATTAAACTGATACACCCATAATGAACAGGAGATTTCAAAAGCAGATTTGGGAACTGCAGAGACACAGAGACGTGCTTAATTCCATGAGTGTTCCCACTGGGTATTACAAAGCTGCTTCCAGTTGGCTTTGTCTAAAATGACAGAGCTGAGGAGGCTTCCAAATCTGCACGGTGGGGGCTCACCCTGGCCCCAGGCCAGCCTAGCAGTGTGGGACCGGGCTCTGCTGCCCAGCAGAGATACTGCTCTCTGTATCCTCACAGGGGGCTGTTTGCACGATCAGAACCAAAGCTTTGAAAGGGGTCATGGAAACAGTTAATGGAACAGAAAACCAGACAATTGCAGTTTAGATAGACTAAGTATTTGTCCAATTTATAGTAAAACACTGTGCACCAGGGTAGGTCTTAGTTTTCACCAGAGTGCACTGACCTAACAGGCTCAAAGAAGCGTGATTCCACTGCAGGAAACAAAAGCATTCCACATAAGAACACATCAAACTTCCTCAATTCTCAGGCAGCAGGTAGAAGGCTGAATCTGGTTCAAACAAGGTTGCAGTCAGCCCAAAACTTCACCTGCCGTCAAGCAAACTAGTAGCAAAACCAATTATTGCCCAGCTAATCCAACTCCAACAACAGGCGCCAAAACCACGAGCCCAAGAACCCGCAGCCAGGCTGTGCCCCCCAGATGGGAACAGACCCATGGTACCTGCAGGAATAGGCAGATAGGAAACCCAAATTCCATTTTAACCAGTGGGTCACACACATATATCCAGTGCTAAGGCACAGAATCACAGGGGTTGGAAGGGACCTCCAGAGCTCATCGGGTCCAACCCCCCTGCCAAAGCAGGGTCCCTGGGATAGGTCAGTGTCCAGACAGGGCTGGAATATCTCCAGAGAAGGAGACTCCACATCCCCTTGGGCAGCCTGTCCCAGGGCTCCCTCACCCTCACTGGGGAAAAGTTCCTCTGCATGTTGGTGTGGAACTTTCTATGCCCCAACTTGAGGCCATTCAAGCACAGATCAATTATTCACAGGCACTTCAGTGTCCATGTAACATTAATACTGTGAGATATCATGGGTTTTGTGTCACTTTAAAGATACCACATTAGACAACAAGAAATAGTATTTGTAAACTTCAAGACAGCTTGTCTGCAATACTGTTCTGTCAAAAGATCTTTTTCCATGTCAATCACACAGCTTCAGGGATAAGAAAGTTTTTTACATATTCATTAATTAGTGCTTAGCTTTATTTGAAAAACGCATCCTTCACCATGTGTCATGTTAATATGCCAGAGCATTCTGAACATTATTGTTTTTATGCTTATTAGGCATATCCTGCTAGAAGAAAGCATTTTAAATTAGATTAAATCTTATACATGTTTAATGCGGTGTTCTCACCATTTAAAATGCTACTCTATTAAAATAGCAGAGAGAGGAATTGACTCACAGGATTGGAATGTGAAGAGAATAGATCATGAGTGAAATGAATAATAGAATAACTGAATAATCATATTACTACCTATATGAAGAGTATAAATCACACCAGTCTAACTCTGTCACGGCAGAAAAAGGGAGAGCAGGCTCTCCAGTACATAACTATGTTCCTTATCTAAAATGAAAAGCAAGAGGTAAGTGTGATTAGCATTAATGAGAGGGCACTTCAGTGCAGCTGATGTCGGGTATCAGTCCCAAAGCATACTGGAGAAGAAAGCTCTTTGAGATCCTCTTTCCAGCCCATGGAAAGTCATTCCACCCTCATTCATCCCAAAACAGCCCTGACTGCCCCTCAGCAAGGCGGAAAGAAGAGTCTCACGCACCTTTCTGCATGGCTAGCAGACATCCAGTGCCATCCTTCAGAGGGAGCACCCACCAGGGCCTGACAGCCCCAAGCCTTTCATGGCAAGACATTCTCTGTATGGCTGTCAGTAACAAAGACAAATCATAGAGAAGCCAAACCAAAGGCTACCAACAGCAGCGGAAAGATTCCCAATGAGTCAAAAGGGATTTGATGCAAACTGTAAGTCTCTACAGACAACTTCACAGCACAGTTTTAAATCACCATATTATATATCTTTTATATATGTATGTATATATTTGATTCATTCACTTATAGAATTGCTATGGGTGCATATCTGAATCCATGTCTACAGCACTAGGTTAGAGATTACAGTGATAATGAGGAAAAGCCATCATTCAGGTCACATAAAAGCAGGGCTCTTCCTTCAGCCTATTTTCCAAAGCCAGTACACCAGGCAGTTCATTTTCCTCATGTGCAGGATATACAACTTTAAAATTCTCAGCTGAGTCCCTAGCAAACTTCAGTGGCCCCCAGCCACTGGAGGATCAGCAGAGGATGCTGAAGGTGATGGTTTGACCCTGGCTGGAGGCCAGATGCCCACCAAAGCTGCTCTATCACTCCCCTTTTCAGCTGGAAAGGGGAGAAAATATCTATTGAGAGGTTTAGGATTCAAGATAAGGATGGGTTGAGGTAGAAAACTGGAATTATGGGATCTGGAACCAGGACTTCCACATGGAAGAAGTTTCCCTTTAACAGCACAGCTCTGTGGACCACCCGCAACCTGTTTGTGATATCCATCCATCCATCCATCCATCCATCCATCCATCCATCCATCCATCCATCCATCCATCCATCCATCCATCCATCCATCCATCCCCTGCTGTCTCCTGTTCTGCCACCTCATCCCTTCCTCCTGAAAGAGCAGAGAACAGTCAGGGTCACTTGGAAAGCGGGATCTAAATACTAATTGCTATAAAAAATACGCATAGCTATCGACATGTGCAGAGAGACCCGCTGGCTCTTACGCCGTTCGCCACTCTGGCATTACCAGCGATCCACATATGAACCTTACAGAAGAGAGAGCTGATTAAAATGGCAACTGGCATATACAAAACAGGAGTTGCCACCACACAGGCTGTCTGTTAATGAGAGAGTAACATTTGTTAGAAGTTTCTAAACTTGACCTTGTCGACATCAGACTGAAGGAAGAGGATACAAAACAGGAATAGCTGCTGGCATTAGGAGCTGGTTGTCAGCTGAATTCAGCATCAGAAGGGCTCACAGTCAATCTGCTCCGTGCGCTCTTGGTAGGATGCGTTTAGATGTCTAGGGACATGCACTTCAAGAGAGGGAAGAAGGCAGGGAGAGCTATCACACAAATGCCAACTAGGAGACAATAGCAGGAGACAAGTAGAGCCAGATTCTGCCTTTCCAGCTACAGCTGCGCAGTAGGAAATGAGGAGCAGAGAAGCTCCTTGGCAGCAGACCTTGTTTGTGCTTCAGGGTCCCCTGTGGATAGGTTTATACCTCATACAACACAGCATAATGACCTTGCTCACACCCTCTGCCACCAGAAAAATCATGGTGCCCTCTCAAATCCCAGAGGAGATGCTCAAGAGAGATACTTACAGAGGGCTGCTGCAGGAAACTATGATCGTGGTGTTCAGTCTGACCACACTCAGCCACTATAGCATCTTGGTGCATGGGCAGGTGCGGTATGGAGGGAGCAAGGTTGTCTCTGGGTTGATTGGTTTGACATGAAGAACTTTCCTAGCCAGTCACCTGGAGTCCAGGGTCACTCATCTGGCCCCTGAAAAAGGCCTGACATCTGCTGCATTAAAAAAAATGTTCCCCTCAATGAAACATTGGTGATTCAGAGCCATGACAAGGCAAAGTGACTCAGTGAGGGACTGACTGGGAAGGCAAACTCAACCTGCCATGTTCTTGCAAAGCTCGACTTTTAGCTCTACAGCTTGCCACACAGCTCACTGGACACCCATGCAATAAGAACAAGATCATTCTGGCAGCTTGAGCTGCCAAATACTATCCCAGAATTGCTGCCACAGCAGGAGCAAATTATTCATAGCAATTGGTGCAGCAGTGGCTTTGGAAGCAGATCTAGGAGCATATGCTAGTTTTAAGCCAGCTCTCGGCATCTCACAGCAACAGGTCTCAACTCAGCAGCCCAAACCAGAAGTTTTATCCCTGTGATAGTCTCTTCCACATATAAAATTGCCACTACAGAAGATATTCCTGCTGTCAGGAGCCCTTGTTTAGTGTAGTCTCCTAAAAAGGATTATAACCAAATCCTATTTTCCAACAGTATAGCTATAGGAATCTAAGGATGCGAGCATGGTTTGTAGAAGGAGGAATTATCCTTTATTATGCCAATTAATTCATGTCGGAAAAACCCCACAGATATAGCCTGAGGAACGTGGGCACTTCTTCAGGGCTGAAAAGGAAGCAACACACAGAATGAATTTGCTCAGAGCTCAACTTCATTGTGTTAACTGAGAAAAGGATAGAGCAGGAAACAGCCTCTGCAAAGACTCTGGACCACAGAGTTATAGAAATGATTCTCCAGGTGCTGTGCAAACATATTGATAAGACTGCTGCAGATCCAGATATTGCAGTTTAATATAATACTATGCAAAACATAATAAAAGAGATATTAAAAAGTGAGAGGAGAACAGGAAGGAGAAGAGTAAACGTGACATAAGTAATTTCATACCTGAGGCTTCAAAAGGACCGTTGCCCAAAAAAACAAGAACATCAAACTGACTGCAAAGAAAAAGACAGGATGAGAATTGGGAGTTCTTGGGGAAAAAAATCCTGAGATGGCCAAGAGCCACAATATCATAATTAAAAAATAAAAAGAACAAGTTTGGCTAAAAGCACATTCACATTTGGTGTAAAGTGGAGGAGGCAATTAGGAACAAAAAGCCAATATAAAATTACTAAAAAGGAGGAAATCAATAGGAAGTACTGTAAACAAAATTAGAAAAGGTGAAATATTTATGAGGAAAGCTACAAAGGACAGAGAAAAAGCAATTGCAGGACAGGCTGAGAATGAGTTTAAGCAGAGCAGAACCACCTCAGCAGCACAGAACCACCTCAGCAGCACAGCAGCCACACAGCTGGCAAAGTTTTCCAGAATAATCACACAGAAGAAGTAAAATTGTTCAATACCTATTTCTGTTCCATATCTGAAAAGGGCAGTAGGAAAATTAAACATCTTCCAATCCTTGAGCAGCTAAAGAGGGAGTTATCTAAGAATAAACACTTGAAGGCAGTTGAGGAGAGCCTGCATGGAGGAGCCACACCAGAGTTAGATATTTTCAATTTTCAACAAGTGTTGATATCTCAGGGAAATCCATTCGCTTTCACCAGGTTCATTTAAAGCTAAATCTGTGGTTATGTATCTAGGAACAAGAGGTGTAGCTGGGCACAGCCACAGAATAAGGGGCTGTAAGCTAGAAAATGACCCTTGGGTGTATAAAAAAGGAAACAACAAATAAAGAGGTAAGTATAGTTCTGCTCACAACACTCGTGAGACTGATGATGGAATATTCTGGTATCCCAACTTTAAAATAAAGTTGGAAACCAGGAAAGGTGCAAATCCACATAATTTCTTAGAAGATCAGAGAACATGGCTGGTTTGGTAGGAGAAAGAGCTCAAACCAGAGACCAAGAGCTGCCAGTTTACAATGCACAGAGACCTCAGAGAAGGAAAGGGAAGGGCAGAAGGGGAACAGTTGTTACTAAAGGGTTCTGTAATCTGGGTGAGTACAACTGCTCCCTGCAGCTGTGGGAGGGTGGAGGAGGAGAAGGAGACGAGCCCAGCAGTGCTGAAAAGAAACAGGCTGCTGCCACAGAGGTTGCCCACATCCAGCAAAGTCTCGGGGCAGCCCTTCCTTCATCCAATGGGCCTTGATTCAACAGTGAAGATTTTGGCAAAGGCAGTACCAAAGTCCCAGGGAGTCCATCAATCCCACGTACTTGCAGTCAGCGGCATGTCTCTAAAAGAAAGCTTGGATACTCCCTGAGCTCAAGCCCAGGTTGGTTTTGTGCTTGCAGAGCAAGGAATCCTGGCCCTGTACAGCAGCACTGCTGCTGCTGCTGCAAATGGCCAACCCAAAAACTAAAGGGAGGAGAACTACAGATGTTCTTTAGGAGAGGATGAGCCGTGCGTCCATCTGTGCATCTCTGTCAAACTCAACCCGAGAAAGCAGCTGGAGGCAAATGATTTCAATACAGGAAAACAAATCAAAATGGATTGAAGCCACAGAAAGACCAATTTGCTATCTCCTGAACAATAAGTTAGCAGAGCAGGACACAAACAACTCTTCCCTGAGTGTCAGTGCAGCAGCATGCTGCTGCTCATTTATCGGCTTCCCGGCACCGGAGCCTCAGCCTTCACATAGTCTCTGCCTGCTGAAGCACTCGCTGCTTCTCACCGGCATCAGGCCACATTATTGCTCTTGCTTACAGCTCTTATCATGTTGAAGCAACTGCATTAAGTCTGTGAGACAGGCAATAAAAAGCCACCCGAGTTACACAAGCTTAACCACACGTGGAATTGGTTACAGGAAGGCAGAGGACCCCAATCATGTGCCCTTAGGAACGGGAAAACAACAAGGCTTGGCTGGGCTTCTCCGGTTAGTACGTAAGCACTTGATTCAGCAAAGAGGATGCGCAGCCTGATGGTGTAATGATCGAGCCCAGGCAGCACCACTGAGCATTGGGCTGCCTGTGATGAAACAAAAGCGAGGAGAAAGCGTGTCCTCTGTGCACTGAAAATTATATTTCACGTTTCATTATTTATAGCAAAACTTTCTCACGTCCTGACAGATCTGCAGGGCATTTCTCAGAGTTGGCAGGGCTCTGCTGTACAAACACTGATACAATTACCCTTATGCAGACATCTCCCCAACAAATTCAGTCCAAGGATGAAAGACAGGGCACCTTTCAAATGTTCTACCTTGTAAAATTAAAGTTGTCAGAAACTATAATCACCCTCTATGTAGTCCACGTCTCCTGGATATACGTACCCCCTCCACAGGGGTTAAACCAACATTCTTAGCAGCTGCCCCAGAACACAAATCAAATCTTGGTGAGATGCTACACTGAGTTGCATATGATTAAGAGCATGATCCTTCCCCTCCACTGCAGTTTCACTTCCTAGTGCAGGTTGCCACGAGCTGCACGTGTGACACTCTCCCTGCGGCTGCCTGCCGCTGGCAGGAGCGAGGACAGCACCGAGCTAACGAGTCCCAGGGAGACGGCGGCCTAGCTGGAGCTGCCACTTCAGCTTTGGCAGAAAGGGAAAGCATTAAAATGCTTCTGGCAACTTTTGGATCTGCTAAAATTTAGTCAGTTGGAGAGTGTTTACACGATGTTAACATCGAACCGGGCAATTTCTGGCCCCAACACATTACATTTTTATTGAATCAGTTTCGCAGCCCAGTGTGAGACACAGCCACGCAGCGGGGCCGGCTTTAGGTGTTTGCTAAGTAGGGCACCGGGTGCTTTGTCTCTCCCTCTGCCTCCCTCCCACCCTTTCTCAAAGAGATCCTGCGGTATTCACCCATGAGGCTGAGATCTGTCCAACTAAAGCCCAGCGTAGCCCTTGGATGTCAGACCGCAGCGAGGAGGCCAGCTGTGGGGCAGAGCACTCACCCTGTGGAGGAGAGGCCTGCACAACGACATGTGACAGCTACAAGCCCAGAGCAGGTTTTTTTCCTCCTGCTAGGGAACTAAGAGTGCAGAAGGGAGAACACGAAGGGCCGACAAGCTGCACACAGACTGCTAATGATTCACCAGCGTGTGAATGAAATGAAGGCTCACGCCAGAGCAGAGGGCACGTGGCTGCTGCGCGGCAGAACCTCTGTGAGAGCCAGCCCACACACCGAGGCAGCAGCACGGCTGCGGCACAAGGTCACACGTCTGGAACAAAATAAAAGCTTCATGTTAAGTGGGAACAAGAGGAGCTGTTCTGCATATCAAAAGCCACATTCTAGTTTCGTTTGAGGGGAAATCCAAAATAACTCCCTGATGGACAGTGGTGCTATCCCAGTCTGTAGAGCGTTTTTATTGCCATAGGTAGCTTTTCTGCTGTAGCATTAGCAGAGGTCCCAGACACGATGTAGGTCCTGATTTCACTAGCACCGAAGGTCACATTGAAATTGAAGCCTGGCTCTCCTGAGTGCAAACCTGGTCCCAGACACCAGGCTACCCCCCCAACAGGTCTCCTCTCACATGCTGATACCCTTCTGCAGGGCAGGTAAACCCGTGCCTTGGCTGTTTATAGTATTTACCTACCTCACAAAGCTGTTGGTAAAGCTTAATTAACATTTGTACTGCAAAATGCTTCAGGACTGTCTGATGCCAGGCACTGCAGAAAGCCAAGCATTCCTGCGGCAGACGGCACGGCCTAGCTTTGGCAAGCTGCACTGCTGCAGCCCAAACATCACCCAGTGCAATTCCATTGCAGGGAGGAACAACAAGATATGCAGTTTATGTGCACCTATTGCAGAACTACAAACTCAGATGTCCTCTGCTGCTTGCAGGCTGGTGCCTGTGCCCTATCCTTCATACATCTGCAGGTACTTTTATGATATGGCTTCCTAAATAATGACTTTCAGTCCCTGCACTACCCAGCACAAAGCCTTGAGTTGAATGGTATATATAGCTGGAGCCTTCTGCTGCCCATAACTCCCAAGACTGTAACAGCAACAAAAGTTAAAAGCTGCTTAACAGAGACAGGAGAGTCACAAAATTGATTCAGGGTTGGAAAATTGTATCATTCACCCCTTCCATTACTGCCAAGGACAGCATCGAATATTGGAAGGTACCTCTAGAGGCCATTTAAGTGGCCTGTATAAACCTCCATGGAAATAATCTCTCCGAGGACAGACATGGAGACTTCACACAGATCTATTTTCCCATCAAACCAGCAAAGGGGAGCACTTTCAGCAGGGGTCCTTTCTACACCATCACACAGCATTTTACCTGAAAACATCAAGTATCAGCATAGGCCTGAACTTAGAAGCTCTACAAAGTCTGACATGTTTACAGTTCAAACAAAAAGCCAGCTTAAAAACAGAGATGGATTCTGGTGAATCATCCAGCTGTACACAGCTCTGACGTGTAAACTTGAACTTTTTTTTTCATGTTGGAGCTTTTTATTATCTTTTTTTTTCCCTCCTATCAGTCTTTTGAGGGGGAAAATGAAGAGCTGAGAGAGAGAAATGTGATTCATTTTTACTAGAGCAAAGCAATAAAGCTCTTGTAAAGTGTGGTCACCCCTGTGCTCCATTTCAATAACAGCAATAACATCTAACCTGCTGCTCCTGCTGCCACGCTCTTCCCCTTCACATGCTAAGCTCCTTATTTTTAATCGCAGGCTCCTATCACACTTATAAGGCCATGGAAATTGTATTTTTTTTTTCTTCTCTTCTGGGTTTTTTCTTTTTCTTTTTGATCATTTGCTATGATAAAGTGCAAAGCATTCAGTGAGTCACTGATAGATCATCGTCTCTTCCATATGCAATAGGCAGCTGCTGCTGGGAGATGGATCCCTGCAGGAACCACTCTCTGGCAGCTCTGCTTTAGGAAGCCTGCTGCACGCTGGTCTTTTTCCTATCAACTTCTGGTTTGCAGTATGTGAAAGGGAAGCATTGTAACAGTGCAATCACTGGATAAGTCTGTGATAATGCTGTTTCAGTGCTGCAGGGTCTGTCCAGTGATGATAACTACGGTATGACACTACACCAGGCTCCATCCTGCCCGACCAACACCTGAGTCCTGGTCCTGATCCAGCTGCAAAATTTAAGTCGAATAAATAAAGAGCTCTGACCATGGGCTCACTGCAGGGCAGTGCTTTTTGGCAGGGGTCCACTTTCACCATGGTTTAGCCATGTCTCATCACAGGGACAGGATGTAGGCTCTTTTAAATCACTGCATCCACTCCACCTACACACATCACAAGTGGAAACTGGCCCTAGCAAACCCAGATCACTCCAGATTACCACCAGCAACTGGCTAAACAACTTTGTTATCCTTGCTGGAAGCTACAAATATACCAGTCTCAGGTGCATCACTGAAGCTGGGAGAAACCTGGAACACCAAGAACCCTACTGCCTGAAACAGGTTTTGCCCTTTCTGTTTGCCTTCCTCTCCAGCATTTCAGGCAGAGACATCCCTTCTGTTTCCAGAGGTGTTTATCGAAGGGGCTAAAGTATTTCCATGGCTAATGCTGATGTTCCAAGGTGCTACATTGCTCCTCTGTAAACTCCCTTTCTCAGCATTGCTCAAGCTCATGCAGTCTGGCACTAGACACTTTGTCAAAAGCATTGTGCAAATGTATTAATCCTCAAGCTGATTCACTCTGAGCAAGTGCCTGGAGGAAAGACAGCAACTATGGGAAGGAAAGCTGAGATTCCTGTTCAAAAAGCAGCTGTTTTTCAAGCCATGGGGCATCAAGCAACCATTCTCTATTTGTGGTTTCTAGGCCACTGCACTTTTGTTTCAGTTCCTTGCATGACTTTACATACTTTTCTATATTTTGGGTTTCAGCTGTCTAGAGATGAATATTTATAGTATGATCAAAATCACAGTATTGTGAATATTTTAAATTGTATTTTGGTTTATGAGTATTAAACACCAGTGAAAAATTGATCTGATTTCTGGTAATAAATACTATCTTTGGAAAGTTAACTGCCATGGCTTTTCATCAGCATCTGCTTTGTTTCTGAGGACTCAGCACATTGGTGTACAAGCTGGAGAACTCAGAGGTCCACATTCTCCTTTGGCAAAACCAGTGGATCCTCAGAGTAAAAGGAATACATCTAGCCTTCCTAAATTTCTTCTCCCACTATTCCCTGACAGTCTGTATCTTATTTGGAATAATATCTTCACTTCTCCAACTCGGGTATGCAGGCTATGCCACAGCACACGTGCTACAGACATCTCTCAGACTCCCTCTTGTGTTAATGTATGCTGCAGTAGCTTCTTGGCAGGCTCTCACCTAGCACAGGCTCTGTATTCCAGTTTTCTCCCTCGCTGAGCACAGGACTTTGTACTCCTGGAAATCTTCTGAGGATTTAAAGAAACGATTGCTGACCAACTGTGTTTCCTTTAAACTTGAACTCTGAATTCATTCTACTGCTGCCCAGAGATTTGTTTCCCAAGATGAAAAGAGAGCCTGTCACTTCTCTGCAGACATGAACACACATACCTGTAACCAACGAGGTGCTGAAGCTCCCCCAACGCCCCCCACCATAAATACTCTCCATTCCTTGCACTGTGTTGAGTTTCCTTAGTCGGGAGGAGGTTTGTAGCAGCCATGGGAGACTGTTGGGTGCTCAGAGTTCCACCTGCAGAGATTCTTTGTGAAGACTCAGAGGTACCTTTCCCACCCCTGTTAGCTTATGTTACATTGAAGCTATTTGGGGTGGGTTTTTTTTTTTTCAATCTTAGCTAATCAATTTCTTACATAAGTGATATTTATGCATTTTTCAACCCTCTCTAGCTCTGTGTATCCTGTTATCAATTCTACACGATCCTGGAGAGATTTCCTCCCCACTGCCACCACCACCTGTCCCCTCCAATTAGTGTCAATTGCAGTGAAAATTTTTGTGATATTGAAACTATATTAAGACACATGTACATCTGTTTGGAAAGGCAGATTTTCATTCTGCAGGAAAAGCTGCCATTTCAAAATCTGGTTTTATTTTCAATTGGAACATCGAGTCAGAATTTTTATTTACCTGCAGAATGAGAATTCTGATCAAATAACTTATCAACTAGAAATACTGCTAAAGTGTCAAAACTTCACAAAATAACATGGCTATGATTAAAGGTTCAAAGTATATAATTCATTGTTTAAAATATGAATTGGGATAAAATGTATGAAGTTAAGAAAATAAAAAAACCCCTGTTTTATATTTATTCTGATTTTTCCTTCTCAGATTTCTTGATCAAATATCAACATAAAATATCAGTCTCCCCATTACAACCTATCAAAAAGACAAGCTGCATTTCACATCTTTCAGAAGAATGACTAGAATTAAAGGTTAAAATAAAAAAGAAGGAATTTAATTCTAGTTTTGGCTCAGAGTCTGAGCAGTCTCCACAACAGCAATAGGTGCAACAAGCACTTGGATACACATGCAACATGTAGTAATACCTGTAGCATCTCATAGTAACTTATTAAACTCCTACATATGAAATGTCAGCAAAAAGATGGGCAGATAATGTTCAGGTAAACTTTCTTACTGCTTCCATAGTTTGGTTTTATTCCACTGATCAAGAATTCATTTGGTTCTTCAGGGTCTGAAGCAGCAAGTTACTTGACAGTGATCTAAGGAACAGACATCACAGTGTTCTCAGCCACCAGAAGTGTGTCACTCTTCTAAAGGGCAGGATCAACCAGAAACCCCACGTCACCCTGAGCGTCACCCTGTTCACAGCCAACTCCCTTAAGAAACAGAGTGGCCATTAGCCCTTCATCCACCCCAGGCTGCTGACTGGATTTTCTACAGTATTTTTAGCACCCAAATATTCAGGTGAATGAATTCCTGTCTCTTCAGATTTATCCCTTCACTAAGGAATTAAAGTCAGGTAATTAGAGGAAGTGAGAAAGCTTTTAAAAAATGGTTAATTGAAAAGCTAGTTACCACCACCACAATGAATTGCCTAATTAAAACATTATCATGCACAGAACTAAGGAAATCAGTTCATGCCAGCCTACAAAGAGGCTTTCATCTTTGATAGCTGTGCCTGCTGAGAAGGAGGAAGGGACTGCCACTGTTACCAATGTGACAGGAGAAGCATCCATCTTGTTTGAAAAGCAGTAAGCCCAGGGATGTCTTGCTCTCCTGCACAAATTCTTACCTACATACCCCCAGTTAATATTGAGCTTGTGTCCATATTCTGTCAATAGTTTCCTTCATCAGCATGAACAAATAATTAAGGTATTACTTTCAGTTATATGTTTCTTAAGGGCCCAGCAATGAGCCAGTTGTGACTTCAGAAATATCTGCAAACCATGCAAATGGATGTAATGGGACATCTCTTGGTTTGATTAGTGGTACCAGGGGACACACACATCCTGCCAATGGTACTGAGGTGGGGATTTTCCTTCTAAGAATCCAAACAATCACAGGCATCATTTGGAGCTCAGAGAGGGAAGAGAAACACTTTTCCCACTCTCTAAGATTTTCATGCATTGCTGTTTTTAAAAACTCATGTTTCAGAAAGAAGTGTTTTCAGTGCCTGCCAATCAATTTAAGCTTCCTCCTAAAGCTGATAAAACTTCTATTTAGGAAAATAGGAGAACTTAAACACTACTTCATGGTTAACGGGTTCCTTTTACTTCATGCTCTTATTTAAGCCAGATGTTGCCTATACAGAGACCAGGAAGTGGTCCAGAGCTGGTTAACTAGAAGGTATGTCTATTCACAAGTGTGTATCTGAGTGGGAAATTACTGCCAGATACTACAGATGTCAGGCAACCAGCTGCTTTCGAGTCCCTTTTTCTTCCTTCCCAAACCTTACAGCTTTTACCATGACTGATGTACTCAGCAAACTTCTTTTCCACCACCAAGACCACTTAGAACTCTCAGTGAGTGTTTCAAAGGATACTGGAAAAAGAAAAGCATCCTCTATATTGCCCATGAGGAAAGGTTGAGCTGTAAGGCAGGAAGAAGAAAAAGAAACTGCAAAAAAAATATCAAAATGTGCAAGATGTTTGGGTACAGCCAGCTTTTATGGAATCTACCGGAATCTGAGACAAGGAAATCATGTCAGTAAGCCAGCTTGTTATTATAGATGTTAAATGCTACAGCATTGCTCTAGCCTTAGTTATTTTTTTTATATTCATCTGCCCTGTTTTATGATTAAGTGCAGCATCCTGTGATTTCCTGTGCTGTCAATTAAAGCTTGTTCTTCCAAGCACTCTGACTGGGGAAGAATAGATCTGCCACAGCTTTCCATCATTTGTTTCTGGATGTTTATGGTCAGAGTTAGCAGGTTAGTTAAGCTGCCTAAATCATACCCCAGAAATTATTGCTTCTGGTTGCTGTGCTTCTCAGCCAGAGCTGCTGGCCAGGGGCTGAACCAGGCTGGGGCAGCTCTGAGTGCTTCCAGCCAACAGCCAGGGTCTCTCCACCCCTACTGATATCTGCTCAAGCAATATTAACTTTGTTTTGACTATTAATGGAGCTTTTCTAAGCTTGGGCCCATCATTAAGCTAAACTGGTTGTGAATTACACAGCACCTCTGTTCTGAAGTCTGCCTCTGATTTGTTCAAGGCAGTAGAAAATCTAAGAGAACCAAGTAAGAGCAGCACAGGAAGGAGACACACAGACCAGCAGTTACAATTGAACGGCAAAGCATGGATTGTGCCAAGGCTAAACAGAAAACAATGGGAATGCAAAGAGGAAGAGAGAACACCTAAAGGAGAACACTTCTGCAGCTGAATAATGCCTATACAGTCCTAAGGCCTTCAGCTCATATGGATCTCCGGAAATAAGATCAGACTGAAAAGGTGTGTGGGGGGGAAGCCTTAAAAAAGCCTTTACACTACAACGCAGCAGAGACTTGCATCTGCAGAGGGGCTTGTAAATGAATAACAGGAACCATGGGCTGGTCTTGGCCTGGCAACGCGAACAGATGCATCGCCACTCCAAAAGCTTCCCTACCCTGTCCCTCAAACACAAGCCACATTTCTCACAGGAAAGATCACCGCTCCTTCAGCACCCAGAGATTCCAATTATCACCCTGCCTTCCAGCACACAGCAATATGACAGGAGGAAATGACTGACCCCTCCATCCTGGAGTGACAGAAACCACTTCTTCTCAGTGCTGATGGCTGCAGACCCGCTGTGCAAACTGGTGGAGTGCCCGTGTTATTCTTATGCCAGCCAAGAAGTCAACATCTCAGCTGTTACATGAATCTCTGCCAAATACTTCATCCAATCTCCTCTAGTAATTCATGAATATGCAGCAGCCAAATCTCTTTTCCCTCTGACATTATGAGGTGACAGCAAAGGAAAACAAGGGTTTGCTCTTATCATAAGACTCTTCACAGAAAAAACAGAAGGAAACCAGGGGTGTCCTTGGACAGGGTTGAACATTTCATTAAATTTTGTTTCTACTACAACTCAGTTACTACTAAATGAAAAAGAAATTAAAAGAGGTTCAACTTCTGTTCAAATGGAAATGAAAAATATTCCTGTGTGATGTGTGCAAAGACATTGAGAAGAGGAATGATCTCATGGTGAAGATGCAGACTGCATCTGCAGAAAGCAGAATGAATTCCCTGCCCTGGAAAATACCATATATATCATGCTGGGTCTGATCCAGAAATCTTTGAGAATAGGAGGAACCTGCATATCTAGCAGGAAAGAATATAAGTTGGGATTTCATCATTCCTCTCCTTGCCCTGGCACAAGTCCTTTTATTAGGAGGAAATGAAAGCATTAAAATGTAAAAAAAATACAGTACAAATAAAATTATGTTCTTTTTTCTCTGAGTAATTCTAAGTAAATGATGACATCATTCTCACTTGCTAATTGGTTTTTAAAAAAAAAAAATCTAATTACAATGGACCCTCACTAATTCACATAATGTTCAGGATAACCATTACAAATTACTTGCTAATTTGCAAAATTCAGCAAGGAAACTCATAGAAAAAAGCATCAGAGAATGTACTTGCTTCATTTAGATTGTCAACTGTAGTTTATGGTTTCTTCAATTATTTACAGTGGGATAATACTTCCTATTATACAAACTAATGTATCACATTACACTTTGCAAGAATAATGAAATCTTAATTTTGTAAGAAATTTCTGCCAGGAGGGTGCTATTAATATGTAAAAGGAGAAGTGTGTGTCTATCAGGGTGTTTAAGGGGGGTTATCATGTAGCACATCTTCAAACGGGGGCTGGAAGAACAAACTCAGTACCCAGCGCAACAGCCAAATTTCCAGGTGGATCCCCATGCTGAAAAGAGGCCATCAGCCTTCTTGTGCAGACTGATCTTCCCTTCGCCCCTGGTTTCAGCTGGCATTCAGCTACTTTTCTTTCCAGTAGCCAGTATAATGCTGTGGTTTGGATTTGGATGAGAATACTGATGGTAACACGCTGGTGTTTCAGTTGTTGGGGGGGGGGGGGGGGGGGGGGGGGGGGGCGAGCAGCTGCACGATGCCCTTAGTGAGAGATAACTAAGGGCAGTAAAAATTATGAGAGCCAACAAAGAGGAAGGTTAGGTTGTAGTCTGAAGTTCAAAGACATATCTTAGCTACTTTGAGGATTTTTAGGAAGTTTTTATAAGTGGAATGTATCTGTAGATTGTCATCATCCAAGACACAGCGTGAAATCTGACTTGAATCTGGAAACTTTAATTATTGGGAAGTAAGAAAAGCCCAAGACCCTGGAGAGAGCTGTTGATTTGTGAACCTGCTCTGGCTGAGAGGCTGGTGGGATATTTTATTTTTTTTTTAGTTGGTTGGTTTTTTTACACTCTCCTCTTCTTCATACACCCACAAAAAACCCAAACCCAAACAGTTCCTGGGAAGACCCAGTGGAAACTGAAGTTGCTCACACAAGTTTCTTAGAAGCTTCATTCATCCTGAGAACTAATTATACAAGTATAGTCAGGAGCATTAAGGCAGATTAAATCCCTGAAGGGTCATGGACATATCCCTTTATAATACCCTATTAAAACTAGCCAGAGCAAACCCAAGATAGAGAAACAGATGTTCAGTCTTCAGCTGCAGAAATTTATCTCTCCTTCAGCTGTTCCACAGTTCTCACACCCACATTTCAATGGAGACATCTTTTGCACCTAACTCCTTGCACGTCTACTCACTTGTTTATCCAGAAGGAGACAAAGCCAGCACTTTGGGATGTCAAAAGAAAACATTTAGACTTTTCCTCTCTTTTTTTTGTCTGGAAAAAAGCTATTTCTAAACAATTTGAGTAACCCAGATCCACCCAGCATCACAGAGTGCGTTAGGTTGGAAGGGACCTTTAGAGGCCATCTAGTCCAACCCCACCCAGTAAGCAGGGACATCTTCACTACATCAAGTTGCTCAGAAATTTTCCCTGCATGTAGCAGGAAAGGCAATATTGGTAGCTGATAATTTACCAAAAAGGCTTCTGAAGTTATTTTATATTCACTCCTCTGTGAACACTGTGAGGCACTTGGGCACCGCAGCGGTACAGTGACGGTACGATGACACGGGAGAAAATGTGACCCAGCGTGGCTGTTCTTACAAGGGATGGGGCATCAAAATGAAAATGATGCACAACAGCAGCACTATATTTCCTTCCCCTTTCAAGCCTGGATTTGCATTAAGTGATGACAGCTTGAGGAAAGCACACAGCAAGTGTCTCACTAACCACGTTTAACCAGTGAGCAGCAGCGCGATGGCGTGGTAAGAGGAGGCTTAACTAAAAGTTATGGCATAGTAGAATTGTCATTTGCTTCCCTGGAGTAGGAACAGAGAATTTCAGATCCATAACACTGGAATAAAAATAATAGACCAGATTGAAACAGAGTTGCAGATGATTTGCTGACAAAAACGGTGCTTTAACAACAGGAATAGTTGGATCCTCCTACTGCTCCAGAGCAGTCCAAGGTACAGATGGTTAGTTTGGAAGATAAGTGGTTAGCTTTTCATTTCTCTCAGTACAAAATGACACCAGTTAAATCTGAATATTAAACCCTTGCTCAGAAGATATGCAAGTTGCACCAAAACAGTAACAGAAAACCCTCTGAAACTGCTTTAATGCAAACATCTGGGCTGAAATGTGGGACGACTGTGCTGACCCAAAGGGGGGGGGATAGGGAAGGGAGGGGGGGGTGGTGGGGAGCACGGAAACAGGTTGGTAGTGAAGCATCAAGTCAAACAAGAGTAAGTCTCTGGATAGTCAGGAGCAGGTTAAATGCTGTTTCAGCACAGCCAAGAGCAATTCCTAAAGATTAGCACCACATCTCCCTCCCTGCCAAGGACCCACCTCAGGTCACAGAGGTTACAGAGCCTTGGGGCAAAGAGTGAATTCATCCCTGATGACCTCATTTTACATGGGAGGAAAATGAAAGTATAAATAAATAAATCGAAACAGATAGGAGTCAGCAAGAACTGATCAGATTAGGATTGAGTCGTGGGACCTGGATCAGGAACCAAACCCATTGTTACTTTCAAGAAGAGTGGAGACCATTCTCTTCCATTCACAGCCAGAGCATCTGGCTTTGTAACATTGGCAACAGAGCTGGGGAACAACACAGCACTCCAGCAATCCCTGTGTTAATGAGGGATGGTGACACTTCATGGGGAAGATCTGACTAAGAGGTAGAGAAAAAGCCTATCTCACTCCAGCTGGCTTTTCATTCCACAGCTCCTTCCTGATAAGGCTTACTCACTTCTACCTTCATTCCAGACAGCAGCTGAAACAAAATCTGATGCTGCATAATTGTCATGGCTGGCACATAGGGGTGGCAGCAGCCTGCTGGGTCACTCTGGAGATGCTACACCTCAAGAGACACAAAGCAAAGGCACGTGCCTGTCCAAGAGTCTTCTACCTGTGGCTGCTTTCTTCTGGAAAAGTAACTACAGTTGAGAAATTGAAAGGTAAAGGTTAGCAGAGGTTGATTAGATACCCATTTAAAGAAGGGAGGGCAGAGGGTTCATCTCTTCAGTACCTGTCATGTGATTTCTGTCCCAATTTCTTTAAATATTTTAATTTTCTTTTGACGTAAATGCTTCATAAAAGATTCAGTAACTGAAGGACCAAATTAGGGGCAGACAACACACAGAAGCCTGGAGTACTCATATGAAGTAACTATCCTTCTTGGAGTACTTCCTACAAGACATTTCTACCTACAATTCCTGCTGCACCTGTGTCCTCAACCCTTCACAGCAGTCTTACCATGGACACCCCTACCTGCCAATCTCCCCTTATCACAGCAACTAATCACCTATCGCTTATTCACCCTCACAAAGAAAACTGTTCCTGTCTTGAAGAGCTAAAAAAGACAGACTGTACCTCAGATGCTACCTGCAAGTGGTTCAGAGGCTACACAAGCAGGTGGGTAGGAACCTCATGGCTGGAGGCACGACCCCCAGTTCAGCATTGCACAGACACACCACGGACACACACCACGACTGAACCAGATATCCAGGTAGCCAAAGCGAGCTCATCTATGGGGCTTCCACATGAGGGCTGTGAAGGCTCCTTATTACCCCTCATCTTCCCATTTTTTGTTCCTTTGTTACCTAGGGGGGTCAGTTCCCCACACCTGTCCCCCCCATGCTTTTGTAAAGTTGAGTAAAAACAACACTTCCTTTCATTAAACTTGCTTTTATTTTCAAGCCCTTCCCTGTTGCAAGTTTGCAGCATGTCTCCCTTTCTCCTCTCACATAAATCTTTCAGAAGCAGCAGCAGACTGTTGAGAGTGTGACAAATATTACTGTCCAGTCGCTTTGTTCTTTGTGGATTTTTTTTATCACTTATTTCATTTTGCTGCAAAAAGCACCTTTGTACCTTGGACAAATTCAGTCACCATGACTCAATCTCCAACCCATACTGAGCTGTCTTCTGTTTCATCTTGCCTATGAAAATCAGCAGATAGCGTTTGATGAGTTGAGAGGGGCCTGGTTCCAGCAACAGAAACTCTAACCAAGTGGAGGGATGCAGAGGAGCCATCAAAGAGCCGCTGTGTCACGTAGGGCCTTTCAAGACGAGCATTTTCTTTGTCACTCTTCCCACCTCTGGTCTCCACGAAGCCTCTTTCCATAATTATGCATCCCCTTTTAACTCTTCTTTCATCAGCTGGGGAGGATGACTCTTCCTGCCTGGTGCTTTCACAGCGCGCTGTCCCCCGGCGCCGCTCGTGTCACTTGCCTAAGTGACAGGAGTGGCATTTCGCCATGGCACGGGCCTGTTCTGTGCAGGAAATGTCAGCGGTGGGGCGGCGACAGGAGGGGGGAAAGAGCACTAAAGCTTTTATTACCCAGAGCCATCATCCTTTCAGCAGCAGTCAAAGGGGTACCCGAGGGCTCTCAGTTTCACAGAGGTGATTATTTCTGCTGGATTCAGGCCCAGATACCTTTCTTTTTATTATTCTTTTTACCTCTTTTTCTGGGGAGAGGGAGTGGAGGGAAGAGGTCAAATCCAAACTGTGCAGGTGCTGCAGAGAAGCCCTGCTCATAGACTTTGCAGGAGCTTGCACAGAGGATTGTAACCCCAGAATCTTAGGGGTTGGAAGGGACATCAAGAGATCAACGAGTCCAACCCCCCTGCCAAAGAAGGGTCCCTAGGACAGGTCACAGGTTGGCCTTCAAACGGATCTTGAATCTCTCCAGAGAAGGAGACTCCACACCCCCTGGGCAGCCTGTCCCAGGCCTCTCTCACCCTCACTGTGAAAAAGTTCTTCCACATATTCCTGTGGAACTCCCTGTGCTCCAACTTGAGGCCATCGCCCCTTGTCCTGTCCCCATAGACACTGAGAAAAGGCTGGCCATTTCCCCCTGTGTCCCACACTTGAGATATTTATAAGCATTAATAAGATCCCCTCTCAGTCTTCTTTTCTCAAGGCTGAACAGCTGCAGTTCTTTCAGCTTACCCTCATAGGGGAGATGCTCCAGGCCTTTAATCATCTTCGCAGCCTCCGCTGGAATGCCACGTACCTGTGTTCTCAGCCAACATCATCGGCTCTCTCCAAAAGCAATGCTTTGCAGACACCCCTATATTGCCTTTCAGCATGTTTAACCACATGGACACCAGCAGGCCTTACAGTGCTTTTCCAAAACCCTCCCCTTAGTTCCTTTTCTCATCTGAGGGTCCCAGGAGGTTGGGGAGGGGGGTCATACAGCCACAGGGCTAAAAGACACTGATCAGCATTTACTACTCAGCCATGTGCTTGCACAGAGCACTAGTGAGCAGAGCCCATGGAGGGGAAAGCACAGCAGCCCAGACCCAGCTCCCACGACACACGCATTCACAGCGACACTACACACCACCATGGTAGCCAACACCCAAGCTTCAGCAGCAACTACACAGTCACATACCTCACATCTTAGGCCAATGCTAATTTAGATTGATTAATCATCCTTCCTGTTTAAATAGCCCAATTTAGCCTTCAGTGTTCACAAAGCCCAACCACACACTTGCAGGAAAAAAAATAGCTGTTATTTGGTTCATGTGTAATGATAATAGAGAAAGCCTAAACTTCATGTCAGTTCTGTCTGCAAGTGACACCTTTGCATTTAAAAAGCCCACAGAAGATTTAAATATGTAAATATGTGGAGTTAGAGCACCAGAGGAGGAGCTGGGAGCACATGTTGAAGGAAGCTGCATTTAAACAAACCACCAGCATTTTATATAGCTTACTACAAATTCTCTATCTAAAAGGACAGTTATATGTAGTAGCAGATAAATACTGGATGAGTTCAGGTGTTTGGACTCCCTGGTTGGGCAGGAAGAGGCGAGTAAAGCCTTCAAATCCTGCTTCAGAAGCAGGTAAATATCATTTAATTACACCCTCATCAATATTCCTGATTCAGAGAAAGAGATTTCTGTTATCACAAAGGTGTATCAGATGAGTTGCAGTAGGATCTGGGCACTCACTCTGAGGTTCAATAGCCATATCAACGGTGCCTTCAGCTTTAAAAAACAATTGATCAGAGTTGGGTTCTTTTTACAGAACTCTCTCATCACAGGCAGCCCAACACAAAAATGGTACAGCTTTAATTTTCATGGGCCTGTTGGGTTGTGCAGGCTTTCTGCTGCTCGTAGCCACACAGTGTATGTGTTTAAAAAAAAAAGGTAGCTGAGGTGCTTAGGGATATGGTTTAGCTTAGGATGGGGATGGTTTGACTCTATGATCCTAAAGGTCTTTTCCAACCTGGTGATTCTGTGGAGTCAACAGGGGGAAGATGCCAGAACACTCTGTTTCTGGAACAGGCTGCCTAGAGAGGTTGGGGAGTCTCCTTCTCTGGAGACATTCAAACCTGCCTGGATGCATCCCTTGTGGGATTTAGTCTGGGTGATCCTGCTCTGGCAGGGCATTGGACTAGATGATCTTTCGAGGTCCCTTCCAACTCCTAACATTCTGTGATGATTTATAACCTCCAAGACCTTTGCTGTGGGCAGGAGACAGGTGAGGCAGCAACAGCCTGGCTGCCAGAACAGAGCACCATCTCTCCAAGCCCCAGTTAAGCCACCATTTCATTTAGGGAAGAATGTTTCATGTTTGTACGGACACAATATCAGTTACTTCTGTTGTATTAACAGTGTAGCTTTACAAATAATGGTGACAGACAACATTAGGTGAAGCTTTTCCAAGCACAGCAGTAAGGAAAGGATAAAGAAAGGATAAAAATTGGACACCCCACCCCCCCAAAAAATTAATGCATTCAAAAAATCTCCCAGTCAGTGAAATCTCTCATAACAAAGGTGTACTAGCTAAGCATTTGTTTATGCAAGCCTAATATATATTCAAGATATAACAGGTGTCTCTCTTGAATTATAAATACTGTTTAGAAATCCAGCAAAAGGTATGTCCTTCAGTGGCCTAGCAAGTTGTTGTTATGGTACCCTAAATATTGCAGAAAAATTTCCACAAAAGAGTAATCAAATGCTACTTGATCCTCTGATTCTTATTCCTTCTCAATGCTTGTGCCTAAGATTTTACAGCAGACACCTAAAGCTGCAGCTGGAGTATTTCTAGAGCTCTGCAAAGACTTTGAGTCCTTTCAAAAGGCATCAGAAAACATACAGTTTATGCATCTAATTTCTGAGAATGTGCCCAAGAACTGCTGCAGCATGTAAAGAGAGGGGGGGAAGACAAAGAGGCAGCTCAGGAGACAAAGTGAACCAGGAGAACAGGCTGGGTTAGTAGGAAGGGGAAGGTCAGGGAAAGTCAGGCTGCTACTCAACAGGAAAGAATGTCTCCGTAAGGGATGCTGAGCCGCCCAAAGCCCTTACTCGCCCTCCTGCCTCAGCCCTTGCTAAAGAGGTTAATTGTGATCAGAAGGATAACAAAATTGCTTCTGGCTCAGAGAGATGAGTGCATGAACTATGACAGAAAGCAGAAGAGATGGGAGAATGCTTGGCTCAGGTGAAGGTTATTGTATCTGTTGGTCAAGGAAAAAAATAACCGAAGGACTATTGAGGGAACTGGCTGGGGGTGAGGTTGGAGCAGAAGCTGAGACTGGACAGAATCTAGATTGCTAGAAAATAAGCAAGGGAGGATCCAGGGATTTGTGTGTCAGGCAGTCTGCAGAGAAATACTGAAATAAATCAATTGTAGGAAATCAGAAGATGACATGAAGATGAGTAACAGCCAATGTGGACTCCTGAATAACAAATGTAATTTCCTTTTCTCTGGTGTTGTTTTGACAGT
The DNA here is from genome assembly GCA_022605575.1 of Laterallus jamaicensis coturniculus. NCBI lineage: Eukaryota > Metazoa > Chordata > Aves > Gruiformes > Rallidae > Laterallus > Laterallus jamaicensis. The sequence continues at coordinate 13,275,543 of JAKCOX010000020.1, forward strand.
TCACAAGCAACCCTGGGAAATGCAGTCTAGGTCTGCTTACTGGGGACTGGTCAAGAAAACTTGCAGTGAACAGTACCCATTTGAACTGGGAGGATGCACTGAGCAGCTCTTTAGCAGATGTTGCAAATAGATACCTCAGAGCAAGAAATACTTCCAGGAGTAGATTCCCTGTCAGCACTCAAGAGCTCAGGAACACTTCATTAACGGGTAAAAGTGCTTTCAGATTAATTGTCTGTCTTATTTTAGCTGTTTGACGTCTCTCAAGGCCTGCATTTATGTCTTCATTTGTGAGTTTATTAGACACACTGGGAAGAGTTACAGGGAGAGAGCTCAGTACCAACACTCCCCTTCACACAGGGAGGCAACGTTCAGCATCTCTAACACACACACAGTGTTTCAGTCATGCACAGGAATGTTTTCAAACATGTGATGTCACATGATGGCCTCTGCTTTGATGTAGGCTTCTTAACTAACTTCCCTCACTAGGGGAGGCAGAGCAGGCAATCAAAGTCCAAAAGTTATCACAGAGGTTTGCCATACAGCCACTTCTCCAAAACAACTTCATCTATTCTCATCCTCACACAATCTCTGGGGCTGTTGAGACCCTCAATTCCTAACAACTTTAGTGTGGACTCAGGACACTCAGCAGCTCCCAGACCTTAGGGTATGTCACTCACAAGCCACAGATTCCCTGTGCAGCACCTGCCTTAACACCCCGCGCAGCGCTGGTGAGTTACCTGCAAAGTGTGCCATCCTATTTGCAACATGGCTCAACAGCCCTTTTGAATATTCAACCCCATTTATTTTTCTCTTTGGGTTTTAGGATTACCAACACTTTACAGGCTTTCAAAAACAAAAATCTCATCTGTGAGATGAACTTTTCACAGTGCAAGCTGCTCATCTCTGAGGGTTGGCTATTTTTGCTTGGGGTTTTCTTTTAAATCCAACTTCTGTAATGAACTAGCATTTTCTCCATTAAGAAAATTAACTGAATAGTTTAAAAGAAATGTGGAATATTTATACTTCAGTTTCCCTACAGTACAATTTAACACACATCCCCGTGATTCAGCCACCCTCTAGACCCATTTTAGAATCTTTTTCTATCCACTATGCAACATTTTACAACCCTTGATACATTTCCTTTTGTTATATGGATACTTAATTTTTATTTATTCCCTCTCAAAAGGAAAATGATAACTCAGGGTGCCTTTTCATCATTCACCAGGGCTTCTTTATGCTAAACACACTCTGTTCATACAGCCTGTGTCTGTGAATTCCTGCCCTAACCGTGTGCTTCCAGGTCGATGCAATTGCTCTTCCTGAACTTTTGAAGGCCAATTTTATCTGTCCTCAAAGTCTCAAGCTCCTTTCCTTTTTTTCACAGGTTTTCACATAAAATGACTCAGAAACGTGGAAGGAACAGAACTTCCAGGTTTCATTATAACACCTTGCAAAACATGAACAGGCTGCCTCCAAACTGCTCCTAGGAGTAGAGAAACAACTAAAGGCTGCAAGGCAAAGGAAGCTTTATGGGTGGCAAAAGTAGACTGGAATGGTTACCAGGCAGCTTGAAAGCAAAAAGTATTTTCAATAGATAGTAAAATAAATTCAAACAGGTCTCTGAATACTGGTCTCTCTCATTTGTAGTAAGACATGCAGAAACTAGTGCTATTTTATTACACAGCAAGGATTTTCACATAATTAGATTAGCTTTTTTTCCTGTATTCAAACTTCCTGCTAATTGGTAGTGCTGAATATTCCTAAATGAAGAGCATCAATTTGCTTTATATTTATCAAGACACGATCATGTGCTTTATGCTGGGAACATTCCTTCTGCAAAATAAATGAAGTCCCAGGCACAGGTTAATGGAAGCTTCACCACTGACTTCAAAGGAACCAGATTTTTACCCACAGATCTAATGCAGAATCCTCAGAGGTTAATGAGAGTCTTTCCACTGGCATCAGCGTGGTTCAAACAAGGGTAAGAGTTGCTCTAATTCACTGCTTGAGACCCTGATGAAAACACTTAAGCATTTCTCTAAGTGTATGCTTCAGTGCTTTCCTAATTTGGTCCATGTTTATCAGTAAAAGGGAAGGGAACCTTCCTTTTCTTTCAACCATCTTTACTTTGCTCTATGGGCTGAATATGAGGAGTAGATTCTGGCCATGGTATGTTTCTGTAAGGTTAGTTAAACAGACATCTGGGAACTTTCACTCACCAGTGCTTTAATCTTCTAAGAAATTCCTCTCAACTTCGTTATCCAGTTTCTAGCACCCTAATTCCTGGAATACAAAATTATTTATGCTAATAACTTATCCCTTGATTATTTCTTTTAGAAGGAATTCTTGCAGAACTGTCAAGACCATGTAAGAATTAGCATTAATTAGCCTGAGGCATTTCAGACCAGCACTCTATTAAAAACAATGATGAGTTTTGAGTAAAACCTATGAGACTTATACACGGGCCATTAGATATAAAAGTCTTAAAATCATCATTCTCCCCCTCCCATCCAGCAACCAATTAATACAATGTTTTCAAGATTCAAGGCAGACAGCACTGACTAGGAAGAGTTATCATGCTTAATGCTGAGCATGCAGAAAGTAGGACTGAACCCCAAAATGCTGTCATATGAAAATTAGGTTTGGAATCTCATTATCACCAGGCAAGTGAAATTACCAATCTCTTCTTATTTGTAGGACAGTAGCAACAAGAAGCCCATGTCCCATCTGGGAAATCTGCTTTACCTAGTACTTACATAGAGAAATCCATATTCTTATTGTTTATGACCAATACAGACAAGATAAAGGACTGTGATCTGTTCACTACAAAGGTGACTTGAGGCATAAAGAGATCAAATGACCCTCTGTAGTTTGCACAGGAAGACCCAGGCTGAATGAGAATGCAAATCTTCAAACCCCTTCCTAAACCCTTTTAATCATAATAGCACCCATCTTCAACCACTTTAGTGCCAAAAGCTTGCAGGAATAAGCCTGCCCAGTACCTGTAGGAGACCAAATACTGGAAACAGCACTGAAAAGGCAGAGCCAAGTGATAAAATCAGCAGAGAAGGGTGCATACTCACTCCCAGGGCAGCAGCCGTGGTGTTTGCTCTGATGGCAGGCGCAATCTCTTCCTATAACTTCCATTTATTTCTAAGCCTCCAATGTTTTAGGGATCCTTTAGAAGATACCCAGGGCTCTGGCACTGTGCCACACTGCTTGGGCACATCAGACCATGGTTACAGTTCAATTGCACGACACAGAAGCAGGGAGCTTCACAAAGGCAGCGTGGCACACAGCATTTATTCATCCCCAAACCAAGGCAGAAAGTGCAGAGAGAAACCCAGCAGTCCCTGGAGACACAGCTTCCATGAACAAAAAGGCTCCATTCAGCCAGGAGCTGCAATTTTGTCCCAGCACAAGGCAACAGCCCCCAGCTCCAGCAGAGTCCACAAGCAGAGCAGACTGTGCCTTTCCCAAGGCAGCAGGGCCTCGTTCCTGCCCTGTATTCAAACCCTGCCCAGGCTGCTGGGTTCCCAGGTCATCTTTTTCTGCCTATTGCAATTGTCCTTTTAATTCCCAGCAGCAAAAGGATTTAAATGGCAGAAGTGACAATCTCTGCATAGAGCATTTCTGAAGCTCTGGAGACTTCTAAGTGTAAAACCAGAGCAAAGAAATCTCTGAAAAGAAACAATGCAAAAATTCTACTGCAAACACCCCCCTTTTACCTCTCTGGTTCTGCCAGCGAGAGTAGCAGATGAGGCACTGACAGCCAGAGGAAGAGATTTGCTACTAGAGGAGGTAAGAGAAGATAAGGGACTTCATCCCAGGGATCAGCAACTTGTACTGAAAACTCAACATGGAACTTCAAGAAGAGTTTTGATGACTCCCAGCTGGAGTCCTGTGTCCAGAGCTGGGGCCCAACACAAGAAAGATGTGGAACTGTTGGAGAGGGGTCAGAGGAGCCATGAAGATGATCAGAGGGCTGGAGCACCTGCCCTGCAAAGAGAGGCTGAGGGAGCTGGGCTGGTTCAGCCTGCAGAAGAGAAGGCTGTGGGGGGACCTCATTGCAGCCTGCCAGTACCTGAAGGGAGATTATAAACAGGAGGGGATTCAACTTTTTAAAAGGACAGACAATGGCAGGACAAGGGGGATGGATTAAAGCAAAAGGAAGGAAGGGTTAGATTAAGTATTAGGGGAAAGCATTTTACAGAAAGAGTGGTGAGGTGCTGGAACAGGCTGCCCAGAGAGGGGGTGGATGCCCCATCCCTGGGGGTGTTCAAGGCCAGGTTGGATGGGGCCCTGGGCAACCTTGTGTAGCTCCAGGCCTGACATTGGTGTCCCTGCCTGGGGCAGGGGGGTTGGAGCTCTGTGATCCTTGGGATCCCTTCCAACCCATGCCATTCTATGATTCTCTGACTCATCTCCATCTCACCAGGTCACATCTCATGGTGTGTGTGCTGAGACACCTGACCTCTGACAGGAGCTTCTAGACACTCCTGAACCTCAGAGACAGAAGTGCAAGTCATAGTCAGCAACTGCACGACGTAGTGAAGTCAACGAAGCGACTCCTCCACGGGCAGAGGAGTCCCAGGGGTCACAGGGCGTTAGTCACTGCTCAGAGTAAGTTGTTTTTGTTTTAATTTAGAAAAACTATCACACTTATTCCGTTGAGCAGGAGGGAGAAGCGTTTCTGCCCTACTCTAACCTTATATAGTGATAGGCAAAAAACATAGCCATATGTCTGGGGGAGGCAGTTGGTAGCATGTGGGCTGTGCTGAGTGAGTATTTGACTGGATTTGTGAAGTCCTCGGGACGCTAGGCTCTCTGGGCCCCATCCAGGAAGAAATAATTGGAGAAGAACCCAAGTGCAGCTCAGAAACTATTTTTTTTGGAGCTTTGGTAGTACAGAAGTGATGTTTTGGGGACTTTTATTCATTTTTCTAGATCCAGGTCTTTCCAGGGATCCGTGCAATATTCCCAAGGAGTCGAAGACAAACAGTTCAAACCGCTAGAACATGACAACCCTGTTTCTAAATATAATGCCAATTATGATGAATGTGGCAACATTTGGAACAGAGATATGGTCACAGAAATATTTTCCAGAAGCTGGAGGAAATGCAAGCTTTAGAGGAGCAGTATTTATCTCTGTGCAATGAAAAATTATATGTTTTATAGTTGTTGGCCTCCAGCTATAGATCCTTTTGAGTACTGGGGCCTCAGCCATGGTGACATGAGGCCTTGAGTAATGCAGCTCAGGGCTGGCTGTGCCATGTCCCCATGGGAATGGCTGCACCAGCCTCTTTAAATGGCACCATAAGAGCCACGTGTGCCCAGTGAGGTGCTGCTGCTGCTGCTGGTTCCCAAGCTAAGCAAGCTGGGAAGCCCAGATGTAGTAAATCAAACACAGAGTACTCCACATATTGGCAGAGCAGAGCTGCTAAGCATGCCAACAAACACACTTCCACCTCGAACCGCTGGGAGTTTGTGCTTTGCAAGCACAGATTACACATATGGGGAAAGCATTCTTCTTTCATTCAAAGATATTTTTCAATAATTAATGAATCAAGCTAAATCCACTGCATATAATGAAATGGAAGTGTCATTTAAGCAGACAGCTAATTGCTTTACAGTGTCACTAGCCAGCACTTCTTTGTGCCACTCACAGTCTGATTTCAGGTGTATTTTCTGGTCAGCCCATCTATTTATTTTTCTCATAATACAGCTCTGCAAAGATTTACATAATAGCATGAATGTTTGCTGGTAACATAAGCCCTCTGTTTCACTGCAATACCTCAAGCAATTTGCTGACAATATTTTTCTGCAAAATTAGATATGGAATTTGGAGCAAAAACCTGCTGCCTTGACAGACAGAAATTCCCTTGTTACTGAACAAAGGGTTCCTCTTTATTTTGTGGCAATAATGAACCAAGAAGCTTTAAGGGAGGGAAATAACAGTGGAAGATTAACGATGATGAATCAATTTGGAAAAACTCCAGCAGAACTGAAGCTTCCTTCCCCTCCCTCCCTGACCCCTTCCAGTATTATTAATGCAAAACAAAATGGGGGAAAAAAAAAAAGTCTACAGAAAAAGGCTAAGAACTCCCCCAGGAAGATCTGAAACAATGAGACCAAAACAGAGGATGTGAGGACGCACAGCTCCGAGCGGGAGGGAAATGCCCAGGTGGATTTCAAAGCTGAGAGTGATCTTCAGACAGGCAGAGAGAACATTTCAAGCAGATGAGGCAGAGACCTCAGCTGGAAGAGCTCAGCGTGCCACAAAGTGCCTTTCCTTCCTTTAGAAGATCTGGAGGATCCATGCAAAGGTGGTGGAGTGGGATGGGGGCACAGGAGCTCAGCCCAACTCTCTGGAGTACTGGAACTGCTGCTTATGAAAAGTAATGGGACTTTGGAAAAAAAAAATCCAACCAAAGAAAGAAAAAACCAAACTGGTCAACATTTCCCTTTTCTAGCTGACACACACCAGCAGAGTTTCTATGTAAATTCAATACAAAGATGCAAAGGTGATTTTTACTGTTTTTTTACTGGGCACCAAGTTAGCTGTATGTATTTTGTACTTCTACAGAAACCCAGGCAAGATACACAGAAACACAACTGCCACAGGTCTGAGTGATGTTACTGCACCAAAACCTAAAGAGGAGGGATGGCAGAGCAGAGCCAGGGCTGTGAAAATGAATGACAGACACATCCTTTGTCCCTCTCCACATCCCATGGGAAAAGGAATTACAGTGAAGATCACTACTAGAGAAACCATACCACAACCCTCTCCTCTTTTCCCACTACAATGTACACTGCCCTGGGATTTACAGTCTTTTGCTCTTTTTCCCCATCTCTCCCACACCCTGGTGATCCCTCTGTCTCCCTCTCAGCAAAGCCATCTCCTCCTGATAGAGCCTCCATCTGCATCATACAGTTTCACAATTAACCCTTTGTTCTTGTCTGTGGAAACTAATTTAAGGCCCGTTTTCCTCCTCAGAGACGCTTTTTAGTAGAACTCAGAGCCACCTCACACCTTCAGGACAGAAAGGAAGCTGAACTCTTCAAGCCAGAACATAATGATATTCCAAAGCAAGTATGTTCTGTTTGGAGAATTTTCTCCCCTCAAGAAAATATGCCAAAATAGTTAAACTCAGGAAGAACCATCATAGAATTGTTGGAAAGGACCCTTTAGATCATCAAGACCAACCATCACCCTTAACCTGCCAGCCACCTCTAAATCCCCACGGCTTGAGTTGGGATGAAACAGTGTTGTTCCAGCCAGCTCTCCTGCCAAGGCTCTATTTACTCCAGTCCCATGCTCTTGATGATAAAGGAGCTGAGCCTTCAGGAACAGATGCTTTTCTTGCTCCACATGACATCTCAGATCGGAGCTTTTAAATACACCCAGCCTGTTCCTGCCCTCCAAAGCTCCTCTGCATACACCTGTCAGATCCTCAGGTCGAGTTCTCAGGTGATGGGGAAATGGAAATCACAGGGTCAGAAGGGTTTGGATACCAACAAAGTTTCACTCAAGGTACTTGTTCATCAGTGCCCACTGTCACTCAGACTCACACACATCTCTCACCAGAACAGCCAGACAAAAGCTGGAATAACTGTCCCTTCATTCAGCAAGGCTCAGACATTTATTATGAGCTTTCCAAAACGTAGATGCTGCTCAAAAAGCAGTACCTGTTTGCATCTGAGGATGCTTTGGGATGGCTTCAAAGGAAGTGGAAGGTAAAGAGAGGGTAAACAAAAGGAAAACATAACCATTTCAAGATGTGTCCACAGGCTGCCACTACAGTAACGTTCTTCCAGTGCCACCATCATACATTGGCTTTTCTAACTGTGGTTGTGTATTACACAGGTTGTATCTGAAGGAATTATATCCTAACATTGGAGGGGGGCTCCTGTAGCACCTGAGTGCACTCCTGCTAGTTCTGATTTCACCACACTCATTCATTTATGCTGTGACTTCAGCAAATGCACTCACCTTCTGCAGGGATATTAAAAATATCTGAAGCAAATGCTAATGGAGCCATTTCTATTACCAGAGATTTCCTCCAGAACACGTTCTAAACTGTAAGTATTTATTGCACTTGCTGTAAAAGGCTTTAGCTAAAAAGAACAAATAGACCAATTACTGCACCAAATTTTCATTGCACAAGCACCTGCTAAGCTGTTACTGTTTCGATGGCAAATTTGTTCTGTGTAATTCCAATAAGATCCTTCCACCCACAGAACTAATACCCCAATATTATTATTTAACTAGTTATTACTGTTGCTCACGGTCATGGATATTTAAACAAGATTATATAATTATATTCCCTTTAATTAATTGTGACCAAGCACGTAGTACAGATACCAAGATAGGCAGCTAAAGCCTAATGAAACACTCGCTGCCCAGTCATGTAACTGCTGTGGAGTTAAGTCACACAGAGTCACACACAGAATCCCAAGGTTCATAGAATCATAGAATGGCAACGGTTGGAAGGGACCCCAAGGATCACAGAGCTCCAACCCCCCTGCCCCAGGCAGGGACACCAACCTCAGGCCTGGAGCTACACAAGGTTGCCCAGGGCCCCATCCAACCTGGCCTTGAACACCCCCAGGGATGGGGCATCCACTACTTCTCTGGGCAGCCTGTTCCAGCACCTCACCACTCTCTCTGTAAAAAAAACTTCCCCCTAATATCTAATCTAACCCTTACCTCCTTTAGTTTTAATCCATCCCCCTTGTCCTGCCATTATCTGCCCTTCTAAAAAGTTGAATCCACTCCTGCTTATAATCTCCCTTCAGGGACTGGCAGGCTGCAATGAGGTCCCCTGCAGCCTTCTCCTCTCCAGGCTGACCCAGCCCAGCTCCCCCAGCCTCTCTTTGTAGGGCAGGTGCTCTAATCGGGAAGGCTGGAAAAGACCTTTGAAGATCATATAGTGCAGAGTGTTTTGCTGAGCACACAGCTGAAAACTAAAGCTCTATAAGCATGAGGAACACAGGACAAAACAGAGAATTAATGGTACAGAGGGTTGCATGAACATTTGGATGTGTGAAGTCAGAAAAATGCCCAAGCCAGCTTCTTGCTAGAAAGCAGTGAGGAAAACAAAAAAATGAGGGAAATGAGGAACCTGTCCTGAGCCTGCTGAAACTCTGAAAGAGCATCAGGAAAAAGGGCAGTTTTCTGTGCCTTTCTTTGCTGTTCCTCGTTCCAGAGCTCTGCTTCCCCCTGTGCCAGTCAGGGGATCAAGGAACAGCAAACATGCAGCCACACAGATATCATGGGATAACCAACTCATCTGTTTGGGTTATCAGGGAAGTCTCTGAACAGTAGCAGAGTAGGATTAAGATAGGGAAAGGCTTGGCATAAACCACAGCTAATCAGAAACATGGCAGGGAGAGCCGGCCCTACATAATTAACTTGCTGAAATCCTACAGCTCCTCAGCTTACACCCATCAGAGTGAGAGGGCATGATCCTGCTATGGTTGCTTTCTCTCTGTGCAGGAGACAACTGCAAGAAGTCAAACTGAATTAGATCTTTCAGACAAGAACTTGGAAGTCACCTGGCATACAGATTAAAAGGTGAAAAAAGGAAAAACAAAACCTCAGACCTGCCAGCACTGATGAGGCTCCGTGCAAGGTGGCCAGCCTAAGGACTGCTCTGAGTGGTGGTACCCAAATTAACAACAAAAGGAGGTAGAGGAGCTCCTGTAAAAAGGGCTGACACATTTGCACGGCATCAAGGTAGCAAAAAAAATTGAGCTGTGACAATTTGGGGCAAAGACAAGGATGAATGAAAATTGCACTCTGCAATTCCAGCTTTCAGCAGGTGAATTTCTGCTCACCCTCCACAAGTGTTCCCCTGACAGTCCCCAGCAGCACACCCAGCTCATTTACCCAGGAGTCATTTGTCAAAGTTGGGAGCTCAGGGGCTGAAGAGAGACCTACAGTAAAGGCAAAGAAACAGAACCTCTGGACAGCTGAAATGTTATCCATACACAAGGTTCCCAGGGTGCTTTGTTTATTTATTTAATGCAGATACAAGCCCACTATGCGTCAGGAGACAAATGGAACATGACAGACCCTCCTCCAGACTGCAATTAAAAGCTTTTCACACCTATCTTGGTGAAAGATGTGCTGGCATCGACCGTCCGCACGCCAGTGCGGTTCACACATGCAGACTTGCATGCACAGGCTACACAGCGTCAGAAGAAAAGTGTCTTGAGCCTCCTACATAAAACAGAGCTTCAGAACTACCCCTGGCTCAAGGCAGGGCAATGCCAGCTTCAAGTTCTCTGCTATAGGCTGCCTTTAATCCCAATCCTTCAGTGAGTTTTGTGTAGTCGCCCGCACTGAGATGCGTGGCGTGTTCCTGAGAGTCTTTCAGCTCAGCTGTGCTGGCTCCTACTGCATCCAAAATAGAACCTGAAGTAACAGAACCTAAAAAGATATAAACCTCCTTTATTGTGTCTACTTGACTATATTAGCAGATGGCCATGCCTGGGACTATAAAATTCATCACAAATATTCTCTGCACAAGGGGGAGGAGTGCCTCTCAAGATCCACAGCATTAAAACAAATAGCTTCAGCATCCCACCAGCACCAATGCCTTTGGTAGGAACATTATCTCAGAGAGCTCTGAAGGGGCCAGTTTCTCTGTGCTCCCCTCCTACCCCAGCTCACAGCATCAGCACACTCAGCTGTATCCCAGAGTATGGTTTAACTTATGGAAGAAACTAGTTCTCCCTTGCACATGGGGAAGGAGAGACACGTGGCTCTTCCTGCCTGTGGAAGCTGCACATCCCCACCTTGCATAGGTACACACACTTGTGCAGACCGACCCTGCGACACTGGTGCTGGCAGGACAGAGGGGACATCACTGGGGATAAGCTGGGAGTTTGCTTTCAGCTGCTGTTCAGTTTATCACCAGCTCTCACTGCTGCTGTGCAGGATGTGCCCTCAAAGGAAAAAGGGGCAGCTGCTTCTGCGTGGAAGCACGTTCAGCATCACCCACAAAGTGTTTGTAAAAACAGTACAGACTTCTCCTGGCTCACACCAGGCAGAGGCAGGGTCCTCTCAGGAGAGGCTTCAGCTTTAGTGCCTACAGCATCATATCTCTGGGCAATGCTGGTAGCAGGTACAAAGCCTGAGACCATTCTAACAAGTGAGATGCTTTGTTAGCAAAGGCCAGAGCAGGGCTGGGCAGCACTGGCAGTAGCTGATGGGACAGGGAGAGCAGAGAGAGCAGCACAGCTTGGAAAGACTTCACCTTCCTTCATAAAGTGTTAGTGGAGACACTGTAAACTGGGTTCCTCTTTCCCCAGCAATGTACAAAACACACTGAAAACCCTCTCTTTCATGTAGTGGCTACACAATTATTTTGTCTGTCAGGACTAAATTAATTTACAGATACCATTACTTCAGTTAGATTTGGAGCTTCACTCATTCATTCTACCATAAATGCCTTGCTCCTCCTGCCTGTGTCTCCCACAGCCTGTCCCGTTTCCATCAGCTGGAGGGAGAACATACACAGGGAACACGAGGTGTGGGGCAGAGGTGTACAAAACATAAAGCACCCAAGCTGCAAGGCCTTGGGGAGGGTTCAGGCTTTTGCTGAAGGGTTCTGGGAATCATAGACAGTCTTATGTTGGAAAGGATCTGTAAGGACCTTGTCCAGGTCCCCGCTCCCTGCAGGACTACCCAAAACTAAACCATTTGACTAAAAGTGTTGTCCAGATGCTCCTTGAACTTTGGCAGGCTCTGACAGTGAGTGAGCTTTGGCTTTTTATAATTGCATTTATTTAAGTCAAAACACAACCACCACCTTTTTTGCAGGGGAGAGGGAGCATTTCCTAAGCCAACACATTTCTGAGGGAGAACTACAGTGCTTACATGATCCTACAGAGAGCAGGAGAGACAAAGCCAGACCTCCTCGACCCCTCCAGGCTGACAATCCACAGGTAAGATTTTCTCTACAAGGTTCTTCAGCACCAGGTTCAGTGTATTATCAAAACCACAAACACCAGCTTTGATGGGTTATTTCAAACCCATATCAATGCCCACGTACCTCTCTGTGCAAGAGCACAGCTTCCTCATCCAGCCAAGTAAGCCCTCAGGGCTATTACACTGTGAATTGACCTTTGAGTGTCAGGAGAAATGTTACTGTCATTCTTTTCAGGGGTGTTTGTTTTTTCCAGGAGGGACAAGGGAGGGAGAGAAATCCATTCTAAAGCAGTAAGCTGTTTTCACAATATGAATGCATCTTGATGAATGGAATTTTCATTACAAATGTGCCTGACCTTTAGTAAATAGTCCTGCTCCTTTAAAAGCCTGCTCTGATATCTATTAAAGACAAGACAAAGACCTGCAGAGATTTCAGCTGTAGTTGCATTGGACACAAAAAAAAAAAAAAAAAAAAAAATCAGATAGCATTGCCTCTTCAGCTTACTATTTAAGACATTTTCATTAAATTTTAATATATTCTTAAACTTTAATATCATACATTCAGTATGTAGTAATTCAATGCCTTTGAAAAAATTAAGTGTCAATAAAACCTATAACTGGAAGATAATTTTCCAGATTAATTTTGTTCTTATCTTTTTCACTAAGACTTTATTAAACTGTATCCCTCTCTTTTTGTTAGCTATTTTTATGGTAAGTTGGGCAAAAGAGAGCAGAGACACAAATCAGTTTTTGCAACTCTTGCAGATCCAAAGTCTTTGCTGAAACACTTGCTTTTTTCTCTGAGGTGTTTGCATGCCAAATGGATTTCTGCATGCAAATCCACTGGGCAGCTGTCAGTCAGGGAGAAGAAAATGGGATCTTCTGCAGAGAGATTTGTAATTGTAATTGTCAGATTTGGCACACGAGGGAAGTTGAGCATCATCAGATCTCCACATCCTATATGATAGCAAGACAAGTAGGCTCTGTCTGGTTTTTCTTCAGCTTCCATGCACAAGTTCTCTTCCTTGAGCTGGAATTAAATGCACACACTGGAGAAACACTGCACACCTAAATGCTTTATCTCAATAACCAGATACTCACAATTGATGTGCCAATTTTCTAGACAAATTCTTTGTCACCACTGAAGTATCATTAACTAACACATTTTGCTCCCTCCCAAAGCACAGCTCTGGCGAATGAGTAATTCTACCACTTTATGGCAGCCACAGATTTTGTTCAAAACATTGACAGCTTTCACAGAGTCATTCCCAGTGAGCTGCAATGTATTGCTCTTTAAACAGCATTTCCTTACCACTAAGAAACCTTCAGGAAGATATGCTACCTACATAAATATTTAAGTTGGTATTTTATATCTCCATCCCTGCATTAACGAACAGAAGAATGATGGGCATAAATTACAACTGGAAGTAGCACTGGAGGTACCAGAAATCCTGGATCAACCTGCTATCACTGACAATCAACCTCTGCTTACAAAGGGGCAGGGTGCTGGCATCACTTTTCATTATAATCCCAAACCAGCAAGTAAACAAATACACATTTTATGCAGGGCTAACAAACCACAGATGGCAGAAACTTTCTGATGAGGCTTTTTGCCTCCATTAGACATGTCAACTTGATAATGGCATTTTTTTTCAGTAGGCCTGATTGCAGTTTTTATAAATCTCCATTAGGAAATATTTATTTCATCCTGGATGAGTCAGTAATTCCAAGTGGGATGGTGAAGTCTGAGCAACCAACCCTGCAACAATAAATAGGCTCAAACACTGGAGGGGAGCAAGGCACAGACTTGGACCAGGGTGTCCCAGCCTGCTTAATGATATCTCACCCTTCTTCCACAGCTCCCAGAAAAGACCTCTCATCAAAGGAGGATTTTGGAAGTGGAAGAGAAGTGGAAGTCACAGAGTTTTTGGGAGAGAAAAAGCCTTTTTTTACTCCATTCTATATTAAGCCCTTAAAATTAAGCACTGTGTCCAATAAGCTGTGCCATAGGTGGTAATAATGATGCTATTTTGGACCAAATTATTCTGCCAACCATCCTGGAGCAAATCCAAATTAATTCCACTAAACTCAGCTTGAGTTGTTGCAGATCTGTGACAGTGCAGTGAGAGTTCCACAGACCACATGGTACCAGCAGACCATGTACCAAGCACCACAGACCCAAGGCTGGGATTCAGCAAGTGGGGGACCACAGCAGAGCAGCCCTTGGAGCAGTGTGTGTTCTCCCTGCCCTGCCACCTCTCCCCAGGGTACAATAATTTTTTTTAAAAGTCAGTCAAAAGACCTAAAATCCACAGGTTTTCCTTGCTGACTGTCCAAGCTGCCTCTTCACCTCTGCACAGTCCCTTTGCCTACACACTGGGGCTAGGAGCTGCCCATCGGTTGAGAGGAGACCTTGCCAGACCTCTCAACCTCTTCTTTCCTGAGTCTTCAGATGGGTTTTACTGGGAACATGACTGCAGGGGAGCCTGGTTTCAAAATTGTCTCACCTGAAGAGCAACAGCCTATTTATTATTGACCTGTTGTGACACCCAAGAAAAGCATTTCATCTTGCAGACTGCAGTCGCTCTCCTTGTGCAGGCCAACCAGCTCACCTCCTTAACCCCCATGCTGCCAAAGGAAGAGGAAAAAATACTCCAACTCTCCTGCCAGAGCTCAAACTGCATCAGTGCAAAAGCCATTGGGAAATTCTCCAAGCCCTTAAAACTTTTTCTTGGTCTTCAACAGTATCTTGTCCATTTTCTGACTTGCCTGCTCCTGCCAAGCACCCACACAGAATGACAATAAGGGAGCACAAAGAGGAGAGAGCAGAACAGGGGCAAGTCTGTCCCAGCCTGGAAGGAGCGAGGAATGAACCCTGTAAGCTGGAGTCAAGCTGGATGTCAGAGGCAGAACTTCCTTCCTAACTTGTCTTCCCTAGATTAGTTCATCACATGAGAAGAGGAATCCACACCAAACCCCCTCCTCAGCCATGAACACCCAGTGAAGAAGGCAGAGAGTCTGTGCTGGTGGGTATAATGCAGATGTTCCTTTGTCACACAGGGGTGGTTGTCTCTGCAAACAGAGGCTCAGTGTATCATGGAAACAGCTGGGGTATTTTTAGATGTGAAAATGCATCAATACAGTAAACTGGGACACAGAAAACTAAGGCAGAGTCCAGCAGCATTGCAGTTTGAATGCACTGATTAAGGAGCTGTATTAACTGAAGTGCCATTAACTCTGCTCCAGCTGACACTGGGAGATGTATTCCTGACAAAGCTCATCCTCTTCACAGTGGCTCGGTGGTTTCACTATGCATCAGGCAGCCTCCCTGGGAAAGCCACCCTGGCTTCATTCAAATAAAAGGCAAAACTCTAAAACAATATTGCCTATAAAGGTTGATTTTACTCCAGAGAAAAACCTAAGCTGCTGGAGTGTCAAACCAGACCAGGGTCACACCCAAAACGACACAGGAGAGGACAGCCATCAATCAGCAAAGCACTTTTCTTTTTAAAGCATACTTTGCAGGGTACAGGAGAGAAGCAATTAATGGCAAAGCCCATGGCTACTGCACCGATTTGATCCAAAGTTATTACTGCCCAGGGCAGCGCTGCTGGTTCCTTGGATACAATTAAGTTTTGGCAAAGGGCTGTTGAAGACATTATGAATTTCTTTATGCACTATCCAGCCAACATCACAAACTGCACTTCAGGGACAGCGACACGCTCTGAGACCGATTCTGCTCCAGACACAAGGACAACTTGATGTGATGAGAGTTGGAGCCCACTGGGACAAGGGTCACAGAGCTGTAGGGGTTGGAAGGGACCTCCAGAGATCGAGTCCAACCCCCCTGCCAAAGCAGGGTCCCTAGGACAGGTCACACAGGTAGTTGCCCATCTGTGTCCTCAAGGCACTGCCAACATCCAGGTGCTGTACTGAGAAAGAGGGCACTTGGCTCTCCAGTGGGCTGCCCTGCTCCACAGACAGGGAGCAGCTAAACCCAGATAGGTCTCTGTGCTTCCTCTCTTGCATCCCTCTCCCACCAGTCCCAGACTGGCCTTCAGATCCCAAGTGGTCTAGGCCCAGAACCCAGCACACAGCACCATATGCTCCGATTCCCAGGGGGGTCAAGAAAGGAACAAAACCTCAAGCCAGACAGAAAAATACCTGAAACCCATGTTTCCTAGATGTTCACCAGCTCTTACTGATGTGGCTGAGGTCAGTCAGAGCCACCAGTTAACAACCAGAGGTTTAACTGATGTGCTAGAGCCCAAAGGTCTGGGATAGGACTCCCTGTCTCAAGGGATCTCTACAGCCCATAACTTATTTACCAATTTAGGGAAAAGCAGAATATTGATGGGATCAACAGTAGCTGGCTTAGCTTTCTCCTGGTGAAATTAAATGCTGGGCCACTGAACTCCACAAGTAGCCTGGCTTGATTTTAAAGCTGACAAGGTTTTACCCTGGGGCCACTGAGCCAGCACATTTGGCTACAGATAACTAGACACACGGGAGATTCCCAGTGCACAGGTAATACCAAAACAACTACACAGCTCATGTTAATTACAGCATGAACTGAGCATGCAGAAACAAGCACAACACTACACAATTAGAACATACAAAGGGCAGACAAACAGAGAAAATGGAAGAGGAATGGCAGTGAAACCCCCCCAACATCAGCCTGTTTGAGAAAACATATTTTTAGGCCTCTCTAAATTAAAAGGTGTAGAAGGAAACAGAGACCTTGTCCCATTTCAGTGTCACCTGCAGCACAGTAACCGTGAAATCTCACCTCAGACAGAACTTGCAGTTCTACTGAAAATAAGAGAATAGAGACTGCAACATCATCACCCAGGAACGAGGCACTCAGTATCTTCTGTTCCCTTTCCCAATGCACACATTTTGCTCCCCAACTCATTCTCTTCAACCATTAGAACAAGCACTCAGATGCCAGAGTGTTTGGATGGCAGTTTGTTTTCTAATGGCTTTTAAAGCACTAACACTTCTTTTTTTCCCAAAAGACCAGAATCCCTTTGACAGTAAATGTTCAACCTCTAGACTCCCTCAGCTGTCCCCTACTCATGCAACACCACTGGATCACTTGGGGATAGACCATTTTGACAATTTCATTGACAATGACAGCGATTTCACCAAGGAATTGTACCAATGGAGATATCCCTGATCGAGGAGCAGGGGATACAGCTGAGGAGATGCCCTCACCTCCTCCTGGCCTCTTTCTGCACTGCTGTGGGTGTTGGGAGCAGGACTAACAGGAGCTGTAGTGGCACCACTCTGGCTGCTGAGCTCCTGCCAGCCAAGGGCACCAGTTTGCTCTGGAAAGCATCTGGGCAATGCTCCTGAAATTAAAAGCTGTGCAGTTTCCTCCACAGGATGCCATTCAAGCCTGTGGCTTTCACCCCCATTTCAGACACACACATAGAGCTGCAAAGTGAAATTTCACTGAAATGAAACCTGGGGAGTGGACCAGGCTTATTTAAGGAGCTTTGTAGCCAACTAGGATGTCCTTGAAGCCCAGCAGCTCATTTTTGGTTGGGAGCTCAGGAATAAGCACACCAGATGCTCCAAGCAGCAGTTCTGGATTTCTTTGGGGCCAACAGAGTCTCAGATGCTATGGAAATAACAAGCAGTGGCCTTTCCCAGGTTACCAGCAGTGCAGGGTTCAGATGCCCCACACAATGTTTCCCACTGCACATGCAGGGGAGGGTCTCCCAGGTGCAGCTGCATCCCCTTCACCCCAACTGCAGTCCCCACACCCTAAAACAAGGGTGCAGCAGCTGCTGCTCACAGGGATCTCTGCAGGCAGCATCTTCCCAGCCCCACTCCCACTTCCCATGGAAACCACAGACCCAACAATACTCAGCTTGTATACAAACACTTCCAGCACACAGCAAGGACTACAGAGCTTCCTATCAGTATTCCCATTAAGCCCAAGTCTACAATTTATTCAAACTGAACCACAGTTTAAACTCCGCTGACTATAAATATCTCCTAGAGGCAGGCAAAGACAACTACTTTTATGTTCTTACAGCCCTTTTTTCTCTAGTTCTGGTTCCCACAGAATATCCTTGTAGATGTTGCTGTTCCTCTTTTTCCCAACTGTAAATATTTGGTTCCATTTTCATCTCTTCTTGTCCCTTATCCTTAATACCACATAAACAGAAACCTGCAGAGTTCTTTCCGTTGATGAATACATCAAGATTAATTTGCATGTTGAAAGCTTCAATCAAATATTTTAACCTGGACGTGGATGAAGGAGTAATCCACTGCTGGGCTGGATTCCACACAAACAAATAAAATAGATTTCACAAGAAAGCAATAAACAATAGCAATGCCAGTTACTCATTAGATTCCTGCTCTGCAAACACGACTGACAAACACTTCATGAAAGCAACAACAAAAATCTCAAGCCCTCAAATTAACATTAACCTCCAAACTTCCCTCCTCATCTGGACTATGGTGGGGTGTGTTTCCCAAATACCTGGGGCTGTGAAGCATTTAGGGGTTACAGTTCATTCCAATATTGATGGGAAAGGAGTCAAAGCATTTCTATTTAACTTCTTGTTCACCTGTAAGACAGTAAAATGCCACAGCTGATGCTTTTATTGCTCAAAGTTGTATCTGTATCAGCTGCGAATCTCCCCCTTTCTGTGGGGACAGGGTGAGGGGAGACTTTGAGCGCTGCCCTAAGCAAGCTCATACCAACCTAAGAGTCACTGTGACTCACACACATCCCCACGTCTGAGTCACAGCTCCTCCTCTGCTCTACTACTCCCTTCCAAGATCCGAGGGAGGCAATTCACTCGCTAGCAGTAATTCCGCCCGCCGGGAAAGCAGAGAGGCTGGGCATTGCCAACCTGTAGTATTCAAATGTTATGAGTCAGCCCCCTTCCCAAAGTCATGTGGCTGGCTGAAAAAGTCACGTAGTTTTAAAAATATTAAGTTGGGGGGAATTGATATATTTTTTTATTCACTTTCTGATGGTTATTTTTAGCTGGCTCAAAGCATGCTTTTCACTCCCACCTCCTCTCTGCTCTGCTCTCCTGCAAAATGAAAGGTGAGATTCTCACATATTGACTCCATTCCATGCTTCAGAAAAGACACTTCAGAACACACCAAGGCAGGTTCAGTCCACGTGAGGTGGCACCACTGGGAGCAACGGGCCACCTTCCGTGGTCCAACAGGCACAGTTCAAACTAGGACGCCAAAAATTCACTCCAAGTGTAACATCTCTTGTTCTTCAGCACTCTCAATGCTCTGCTGAAGGAATATTTAGCTGTAAGAGCAGGGAGCATCTCTATCTATGTCAAGGTTTTGTGGTAGAGGGGAGAATTTGTTTCAAGCCCCCAGAAGCAGGAATATGCACTGAGCAATGGCCATCACCTGGGAAATCTCAGGGCTTCCACAGGTACAAATTAACTTCTCAACAATTCCTCCCCTACGCTTTCTGCTTGCCATGGCCACCTCACAGCCCAAATGCATAGAAACCAGTTTACCCCAGAAGCCCCCCAGCCTCCTGCGTGGTTACACCGCCGAGCGATGCTGCTGAACACAGCTACAGGCACAGAGATCAGGATCTGCTCCACTTCCAGGCTGCAGATCCCTCCCAGAGCAGCCTTGCCAGCTCCTCGCTGCAGCCCAGCGAGGGCCGAGCGGCCAGATGGGATTTTTGGCCTACGGCCTCAACTTTGTCTCCAGCAGACCCAAGTCAGATCTAAATATACAATGTGGGAGGGGGTTATTCAGATTTTGTGTGTGTGAGGGGAATAAGTACCCAAAAGAGCATCTCTGCAGTAGGTGACTGCCCCTTAGTGCCTGCCTTTAGGGGTTTTCTGCTCCAAGACATGCAGAAGGCTTCCTGTAGCCTGGTAATAAAACATCCCTTCCCTCTCTGCTCTGTGTGTTCTCCTTACACAGCAGAGCTCAAAGCAAGGAGCGCTGCCCAGGGCTCCATGAATACTGCAGCCTTGATCTCATCGGTCAGTGCCTGTGTCGGAGGCTGCACGCCAGTGCGAGGAGCCTTCCCGCTGCCCGCAGGACTGGGACACACGTGCTGGTGGCTGGGTTCAGGGAACAGAGCTGCAGCATGGTTCCTAAGGATGACACAGGCAAATGCAGCCTTAGAAAGGGGAGTGAGACAGGCTGCTTCTGTTCCTGTGAAAAAGGAAGAAGTCCAGTGTTCTTTTGAAGAAGTGTTTGTTTGCTTTCTAAACAAAGCCAGCAGCTACAGAATCACTGGTCTTTTTCTTTCTTCTGAACACAATTCTGAACAGCTCTGTCCTGAAATGCTGTTGTGGAGGTGGATTGAAGCCTTTGGTCAGGTTAGCCTTCAGCATTTCAACTAATAGAACATACAGGGGCTGTGTAAGCTGCTGAGCAGAGGTTTCTTGTCTTTGCCATTCCAAAGAAGGGTACAAAGAGCAACCCAGGAAGGATGTCCTATTCTACAACTCCCTTCTCCTAGGAAAGGGGCAGGGCTGTTGAATATGACACCATTCCCTTATCCTAAGCAAAGTCTTTACCAATTATCAGATGAAATCAGCTCTTTCTCTGTTTCATTACTGGGATCACAAGACAACACATTCTTCCACGAGTTTTACCCCCAGGTTTAAGCATCTCTGGCTTGTTCATCCAGAGGTTTTTGAGCCCTTCCACTACTGGTGGAAGAGAAATCACATAAATAGAAAGCCATAGAAGTCAAGAGAAATCACACAAAGACCAAGAAATAACTTGCCATAGTTCTCTGCACACCTATACACTGCCACAACTGAACTGGGCTCCTGTATGTGGTGGTACAACTACTGCACCAGTCAAGCCAGACCACTCCATAGGAAAAGCAAAATATTATACACTTCAAAACCCTTTTCCCCACCAGTGACACTTCTGAAGGACCAAACAAGAACAGCCTAGTACTCAAGTGCTTAACACTTCATAACAATACCTCCCATAACAAAATTTAGAAAATGCTGTTGCAACATGAATATCAATAAATGCAGCCACCAGCTCTTCCAGAAGGACTTCTGTAGTCATTGTACCAGGTCACATCTGTGACTAGGTAGGTTGTAGTGAACAAGATGTTCTCAAATCCAGGAGGTAAAGAAGAAAATCTTACAATAGGGTAAAGATTAAACCTATTTGGTGGGCAGTGATGTATTGCTGTCTGAAAATGAATACTGCTCTCCTATGTTTAATCCCCAATGACTCACACACTGCAGTATTCTTTAACAAAAGTGTATGCTGGCAATTTTTAGCCCACCTCCCCAAGGCAATGTCTTTCTGTCAGGAGGTTACTATAAATCCCAAGCGCCCAACTTGCTCCCATCAATGTCAGAAAAAGTCCTTTGAAACTTTTTTTTTCCCTGGAGCAAACCTTTTGCATCCTCATCCTAGAAATCCTTGCTTCTATTTTTCAGCAGTACCAGTAAAATAATAACATTGAAATGCTATAGCACATCATTCTTAATGCACCCACCAAGCCCTACATCAATCAAGCCACTGGCTGCAGTCAGGCTTCACTCACAGTGCACCAGCGCTGCTGCTAACTACTGTAAATAATCTAAACAACTGGTTTTGCCTGTAACACTTTAAATCCAACTATAACAACCCCTCACCTTTGATGATCCCTCCGGATTCCCACCATGCCCATCACAGAAGCATGGAAATACACAGGAAAACAAATTTTAAATGCCACATTTCAGTGTTGTGGCTTCCTCTGCTCTCTGAGGGGTGGCTCAGTGAGGGGAGAGGTCTAGCTAGTTCACTAGTTCCCCAAGAAAATAAGTTGAGGCTGCCTTCCAAACCAGTGCTAGTGCCATCAGGAGCTCTTGCTCTGGGCTTTCTCCCAGGCTAAGCACTGCCTCTCAACCTTCCTGCGGTGGTGTTCTTTAATTTTTACTTCTCAAAAACACACAAGGATACAGCATCGACCAGTCAAACCAGAGCCTGCAATCAATCCACAGGAAAGCCCTTCTCCACGCAGCCCAGTTGCTCGTTAGTTTTGCACAGCCCGTTGCCTTGGGTCCCAACTTGCTGTCGTTTCATCCATCACCACACAAAGGAGCACTTAATTGCTCTTTGTATTTACTGTAAATGAAGAGGTTAGTGTATCCATCAACTTTAACCAGTGCTGCAAATGAACCGAAATACACCCTCCATAACAGGGGCCATTAACAGCCCCAAGCAAAGCAATATTAAGCCCTTTTTCATTTTGAAAGCATTAACACCACAGTCACTAGCTGAGGTTTAGTTATTCAAGCTTCGGTCCCACAGGACAGTCCCACAGGGGCCTGAGGTTTTACAGCTCCTGTGCATGCACCTGAGAGCTTGGAGAGACCTGGATATGGTACACCAGAAAAAAAAAACACCCTACCTTTTTAATGCTGCACAGCATTTCATAATTATAATCCAAATGTCAGCTAACTACTTGGCTTTGTCTATGACACTTTTAAAAGATTAAATATTGGGGAACACACAGTTTGTTTTTCTAGGAAAATACAGCAGAAAATCTGCACAGGAGATGATCTCAAGGCTTTCACAATGTTTTTTAAAAATTGAATAAAGTTTTGCTGCTTTTCCAAGAAATCCACATGAAATAAATCATTGTAGCTGCATAGATTATACAGGCAATAAAATATACACTGCTTAGCACTGGGGGCAGTAAGACATGATCTGAAATGGATACAAGGACTGCAGAAACTTGCAGTGTATAAATCATCCAGAAGTCTTATGGGCTGGAACTTGCAAACACATTCCAAACTTAGAGAGGTTCCTCACACACAACCAATGGGGCCCAGGGAAGACTCTTACTATTATTGCCAGTCTTGCTTGTACTTTTAAGCATTCCAGAATTCTTGGATTCTCCAGGCCTATGATCCCATATCCCTGTACGCAATTCCCTTTACTTAGCTGTGTAAAGGCAAGTATACACCTGATTGTATATTCTGGACTCTTCTAGCCAATTTCTAGCTGAGGTTAAATCACCATCAGCCACTCTTCTGTTTGAAAACCCCTGGTGCTTGACCAGTCTATTTGTTCCCAGCCAGCTAGCAAAAGGAAAGCTTGATTTTTCAGGAATGAACCTTCACCAGCAACAGCCTTCCCACAAGCAAACACTCCATCTGTTCCCTAAGAAGGAACTCAGAGTAGTACATCACTCACCTAGTTTTCAGGACACAACCTGTATGACAGCAGTGGGGGGCCGATCGTCTGTCCAAATTACATACAGCAAGCCAGGTTTGCAGTGCCTTCAAAGGCTGATGGCAAAATTTAGCTCTGTTCAAATTTTGGTCCCAACTGGACTTGCAGTTTGCACAGGGAAGCCATGGAGTAACACAGTCCAGAACCCAACCTGATGCCAGCCTCCAGGCTTGTTTCTCCATTACTTCGTGCCTCACATCCACACTTACCTCAGTGAAATATGGACCCAAAACATCACCATGCTGGAATTGTTCTCTCTCAGTGTAAAATTGCCAAGCAACAAAAAACCAGAGCATTTTAAATCTCTCCCAAATGCACAAGCTTCTTTTCACTTTTCTCTTTTTAAGGAGGAAAGAGAAAATACTTTTTCTTTTTTTTTAATCTAAAATCGGTAACATCATCAAAAAACAAAGTAGCTGGAAAAATGAGAGCAGCAGCAGGAACTCCTTTGAAGAAAATGGGTAAGATCTAGAAATCCACATGAACAGGGTCCATTTTTTTAATCCTTAATAGAACTAGGTTTAATCTGCCATCCCTCCACCCCTGATCTCAGTCCCTCGTTACTCTCAGTGACAGACATTGCAAGAAAGTGTCATGAAGATACAAAACATGAATCTATATTGATTTTTTCCTCTCAATACCAAGAGTGTTCTCTCTGGGAGAAGGTACAGAAAGGCACGTGTGACACCAATAATAGGCTACCCAGAATGTAAATAAAAGACATCAAAACCAGAGGCCAGATCTTCAGCTGTCAAAAATGAAAGCACATATATCCACACTTATCATCAGTCCAGCTCTGTGCAATTAGTTCCAGCAGGGTCTTTATAAATATTGGGGTTTTAATTGCTTACACCTATAATTTATATTCCAGTTTCATGAAGACACAGACATATCCCTTGGAATAGTTTTTGTTTAACTGTTCCCTCTTGTCCAACATGGAATCCTAAGAACCATTAGACACAAAGTATTTTTTATTGAAGGGAAATCTGAAAGCCAAAGCTCTGCTTGGGTTCATTTGTCAATGCAAAATAAGCATAACTCAAAGCTCAGCTTTCACAGCAATACTCATTTCAAGAAAGCTTCCTTTTAGCTTCAGGTTAGATTGCTTTTTTTGTGCTTGTGGCAGAGGAAAAGTTGTCAGTTAAATGATTGGCCACCACACTGCCTCCTCTAAATGCTGTATGACTTCATGGCTGAGTCCTGGAGCAGCTAAGTCCCTCTTCCAACACAAGGGGAGGAATCTGGTGTTTTGCTTTATGGTGCATATCATTCACAGTTTCTTTTTCTTCATTCAGTAGATTGGGGAAAAAAAAAACCCACCTTAGAGAATGTCTTTTCAGGGAAGACAATTTCTACCAACGCCTCCTCAGTTTTTCTTTTACAAGAGAGACATTAGTACTATGTCATATTTAACAAAGCACTTTGTAAGCATTCATTAATCATGTACTGCCCCTGAGAGGCACATTATGTAATGTTTAATCTGCTCAGCTGAGGCTGTAAGTACAAGAAACCTCTCCAAATGTTATCAGCTTTACAGTAAGAAGAGATGTATTTTATGTATGACCAGCACAAGCCAGCAAACACTTGCTCTGTCCTCCAGGTCCCTGCACCAACAGTACATTTTCCCCACTGACAGTAACAGAGCTACCTTGAAGTTCACAGAAAAGATGCACTTTCTGCTTCCAAAAGCCCCTGCAGACATTTTACACACAAGTGGTGAGTGCCTGAGGGTTGATTTGCAAAGATACTGACAGGTTTCCTCAGCAGCCACCAGCATCCTCACGCCACAGCACCCGGGTGGGTTGAAGATGAGCTCTGAGCACTGCAGACTTCTCCAGCACCAGCTCGGCTTGCAGCCAGCTCAAAGGTCACCCCAGCTCAGCACCAGCACTGCTCTGCATCCCCTTTTGTGGGGATTTCATGAGAAGTAAGACCTCTGTGCTGAAAAGGGACACCTGCCACTGGTACCCACAAGCAGGTCATCCACGAGCTGCCTTTTTCCATGCTGCCAGTGCAAACATCCCCTATAACTAAACCCCCCTACACTCTGCAGCAACCCCCTTGTTGCCCCCTTATCCTTATGTAGGACCAGCCAGTCCTAACTCTTTGCACCAAGCCAAGCTTTGGAGAAACCCCCATCCTCAGGAAACGTGACACAGGAAAGGAGAGGGAGCTGTGAGCCCCAGACAAGGCCTTTGCTGTGTCAAATAGGGGCCAGAAAAGGTGTTGCATTAATTAAATTTCTGGTTTAAAGAACTATGACTTGCTATTCATATATAGTGACTGAAAAAGTAAAGGCAGAGAAGTGGAATTCACTGAGGAAAGGTTTCCTTTACACATTTTATCTCCCTCTTCTAAATCTGCAGTATAAGCAGAGAAAACATTTCATACAGTGGCATCAAAACCTCCATAACTATTGATAATTTGAACACAAAAACCTCTTTCCTTTTCCTCCTTACAGTCAGCAGAAGAAAATCCCAACTCACAAAACCCTTGCTTCCATCACAGTCAACAGATACTTTGAAATCACCTCAACAGAGGAATATAAGTGACATTTGTGTTGGAACTCGAAGGAAGCCAGTTTTTGACAGCACCTGTGACGCTGAGTCATACGTACCATCACAGCCACCTGCATCCGGCACTAAGACACATGGAGCTGGTATCCATCTCACTGTGACATGGTCCTCCTCTGCCTAAGATGGGTGCAGTAAATAAATGAAGATGGATCACCTCTGTAACTCAACACAACTACTGAAACCTAAAAATACTTGCATTTTCCAGTCATGAGGCAGCTCCAACAAATTTCATCCCTAACTAATGAGGGTTTAACTCAATAAACCCAGTGGAACTACTCCATATCAAGCTGGTGTCCAGCTAGATTCTTCTTTTCTGGCAAAAACCAGCTCAAGCAGAAGCTTGCTCAGTGATGTCCTTCAATGTGTGTCCGTTCACCAGCAGCCAGAGGAAGGGACACAAGCAGCAGCTGGGGAAGGTGAAGCACAGAGGTAGGCTGGGACAGGCCCAGCAGTCATGGAAGGGGTGCTGCAAGGAACAGGGCAACTTGTTTGTGCAGACACACTGGAAAAAACAAAGGGCTCAGCAAGCTGTCAGAGCTCCCTATGAGTCTCAGGTCCTGCTGCAGGCACGAGTAGGGAAGGACTCTAAGCCAGGACCAGGCAGGGCCAGAGAGAAGAGCATCAAAGCAGCCAAACAGCCCTCAGGGGCTTGTGGAGGTGAAAGAGAACTGGCAGGACTCAGAAAGGCTGGGAAGCTCTGAGAGAAAGTCACAGTCAGTTCCCTCCCTCCTTCCATGCACCTGGCTAGTATTTTCTGTCAAAAAAAGAAATAGAGACCCTGGCTCAAGAGAGCTGTTTCCTACAGACAGCCATGTGTTGTGGGATCAGGGGAGCCTTTCAGTGCTGATCATTAATGGAGAGATACCAACACTGACCTGCCTTCTGATATAAACAGGTCAAATTTAAATCATTCCTGGGTTAGAAGTGGACATCTGCCCTCATTCCATAGCATAGAGCTTTCTGGGAAAGATATTACTATTTCCAGGCTTTCTCTTCATTTCTTGTACTCCCATCTTCCAGTTATTAATATTTCAGTCCCACTACATGAGAAGTTTCTTTGCCACTTGTGTTTCCTCTGGTGCCATCGATCCCTATGCAGCCTTTAAAGCTTCCATTTTAACCAGTTCTCTATTTCAAAACGTCTTGCTTTGTAGAGTACAAAGCTTTTTTAAACATTCCTTTTGTAAGTATGGACCTGCTTCCTGTATTGCTTTTATTATTAACTGGTATGTTCAGGCAAGCCCTGAACAATAGAGTTAAGCTATGAAGACAACAGAGCTGTGTATTTAAAGCATGCTATCTGTCCTACCAGCCTTTTTTTTTAAAAAAAAAAACCAGCAGGTTCACACTTGTGAGCTAGTTATAAGGGTTTCTGCAGCTCTCCTTCTTGAAAGGATCTATTTAAATGTTGTATGACATCTATTTTCTCTCTGGGAATATCTTTGTAGTGTTTCATCTTTCTTTGCCATCAAAAAAAAGAGCTGGCTATACTGCAAGCCACTGGAGATTGCATATTCTCAGGCTCCCCGGCAGCTGGCTTCACATTTGCCAGCGTCACTGGATCTAGCACCTCTTTTATTACCCTTATTCAGGGAAAAGTTCAGGGAACTAGCTTTGGGTTTTTTCTAGGCTTCTTATTGTTCTCCCAATGTGTGTCCTAGCATGCACACAACGTCAGGGAGCTGCTGGCAATTAGTATGAGCAGGAAACGAGGACACCCCAGCTCAAAGCTCAGCCCTGGCACATCGTCGGGGCACATTGGTTGGGGCAGGTCTGGGAAGGGTTTCTGCACTCCCAAGGAATCTGCTGATAACTTTGTTTAAAAGAAAAAGAACGATGGGGGGGAGATTGCATTAAGCACGTCACAGGAACATGGACAAAATCTGGAGGGTCCTCTTGCACAGCATGACCTGCAAGGCCCCTGGGACCAGGCAGAGCAACGCTGACTCACAGCTATGCCACATTTTCAGGGGAAAAGCACAAAGTGTGGCAATGTACGTGACTGTCTCTGCAAATTCGAGAGGGTGCGTGACTGGCGCCTGTCCCTCCAGCACAAACAGCATTTGCCCATATTACACTGCATCTGCTTGCTTTCAATAAATTATCATGAGCCTGAAACACAAGATGGCTTGGGGAAGGGAGGTTAACCTGAGTTTAAGGCAAGGTATGACTCTCTAATGCTGGATAGTTCAAGAGTGGACTACTTACACCCTATTGCCCGATACCAGATCACAGTAGCACAGGTACAGACACCCAGTTTGGTATCACTGAGCAAGTTCTGCATGGGGAGAAGTATACAGCTACAAGAGGTGTAGATGATACTGAAGCTACTGCCCTTCCTCCTCCTGCTCTTTTTCTGGGTTCAGAGAGGAAGACTACACTCCAGGGAAGCATCTCTGAAGCTGCACAGCCTGGAGCCTGCACCCACCAGGTCACAACCACTGGTGCTCTCACCCAGCTCCAAGTTCACCCGTGTTCTTCACAAGCTTACACCAGTGTCAATCAGAAATACAACCCCCTTGAAGCTTTAGCAGTGTGCTAGCACAAACCTGGCATGGCAGGAGAGCATGCCACATACTGGGGGGGGAGGAGAACAAGCATCTCCCCCCCACACCCCAGGCAGCCCCCATGCAGCCAGGCAAGGCTGGACCCCGCTGCAGATACTGGTGTTTGGAGAGCCCCACAGCAGTGTCAGCCATTCGTTTCCATGATCACTGGTTTTTTGTTTGAGAAACACTTTTTCTTCAAAGCACTATACAGCAAGATTTTATAAATTGGAGCTCTGGGAGTAGGGGATCTCTTTGGTCATGGCAGCAGTGACAGAATACAAATGTGTCAGCTTCCCTGAGAGCAATTCGGGTTCCAGCAGAGGAAGATTTCTGCTGGTGTTTCTGCTTATTTATTCCCCCTCCTCCCTTTTTTTTTTTTTATTTTGGTGGTGTTTGCACAACAGAACAGAGCAGTGTTGATCATAATTATATTATATGATATAAGGTGCTACAATAAGCAGTCTGCAAAGACAGGCATCTTTGCTTTTAAAAAGAAAAAAAATAAAAATACTCCCAAAGTGTGTAAGATGTAGCAGTGGATGGATGGGCAGGAGCAGAGTTGGCACTGGGAGAGAAAACCAACCCACCTGAACTACAAATATACCTTTCACCATTTCATCTCCTGTTTGTATATACACATACAAAAGCCTCACACTAAGCTGGCATGCAAAGCCTCCTGTTAGATGGAGTACTCAGGACATAATATTTCATTCCACTGAACAAAGGAGGAAAAATCAGCAACTAGAAGAGGAGAAACAAGCCAAATTTCCTAAAGCCTGCCTCATTTCAGCCTTCTGGAGAGCAGTGGGGACAGACTCCATCTCCTGCTGAGCTCAGCGAGGCTGTTCAAAGAACACCACTGCCCTGCTTTGGGTGACACCAGTCAGCACTGCAATGGGGATGGTTTGCAACAGCCAAGGGAAAACTTCCCATTACCAGCTGTCCCAAATAAAGCAGGGCTTGCCAGAAGTGAGCAACCAGTTTCCAGTTGTACAAGACACCAAAAAACGGGGGAGGGGGATGAAGTTCAGTGAAGCTGAACTGTGCACGCAGAGGAGACCCTGCAGTTTGTGGGTGCGCTCACGGGCAGCACCAGGGATTTGATGCTCGTGCTCACCCTGAATTTCTCAGCCCACCCCAAGGGAGTTTGCTCCTAGATTATGAATCAGGAATACATCAAAACTCACTGAAAGCAACCAGGCCTCCAGATAATAGATGGAGCAGTGGGCTGGTGCTCTTTAGAATGAATGCAGCTGAGCCAGGGCTTTGCTGAAATGAGAAAGCCTGACAGAGATTTGCTGGGATCCAGCTTTAAGCTGTGTCAGACGTGTTCACCGCGGCTCGGAGCTGCCCAGGCACGGTGCAGTCAGCAGGTAGCTGTGGTGATTAGAGAGGAAAGAGGGGAAAAAACCTCCCAAGAACAAGCAAACAAACCCAAGCAGGAGCTGGAAAGCGACAGCCTCATGCTGACAGCATGTTCCTACTGAGCGGCTGCAGCACAGGACACTTGTCCTCACCTGGCCCAGCCAGACCCACCCAGGGCCCCTTTTCTGGGGCTCGGTGACAGAGCCCCTGAGATGCAGCCCAAGCAGGCAGAGGACGTATGGATTTCACCTAAGGTCATCTCTGGTTGCAGGTCTCACCTTTCTACCCACCTGAAAAGGGGCTCAGTGACCCAACTTTGCAACACAACCTGTATCTCCAGGGCATATACTCTGTCTCAAGCAAGGATGGGTTGCAGGACACAGCCTTCATTTTAGCTTCACTTCATAAATAATACTGCTGACATTTCCCATGGGTTAGCTGAGGGTCAGAGCAAGAACACCCTTGAACACTGGAGAACCTTGTCACCGATCCCATGACTTTGCCCAGGTAACTGTTAGGAGATGGCTTTCCTTTGGTCTGCTCCCAGCAGTACTCCATTTCTAACACTGATGGGTCTGATAGTGAGGTCCATGTTCCTGCTAAAAACACTGCAAAAAATCCAGCCTGGGGTTCCCACCAGATTTCTCCATCCGGAGGTTCATTTCAGCTGCTTCCTAGCCTGCTTCCCCCACCCTCCTGGCCTGAGCAGGCAGCAGCAATTCCCAACAATTCCCAACAGGGCAGGGAAGTGATGCAGGGAGACCTGCAGCAGCTGCTCTGCTACCCATAGGTGGGCTGAGCCAGCCCTTGCAGGGTAACAAGCAGGCCAGGAGAGGATGCCATGTTTGCCTCTGCAATGTTTCAGCTCTCTCATGGTGATGAACCACTCTCCCATGAGTTTTCCAAGCCCCCTGATTTGAAGCTTGGCTGCTCACACTGAGATACCCTGCTTGGCAGCTTGAAGAAAGGCCCTCCTAATTAGCAATGCCACACATGGAGCACACCGTACCTGCGATGGCTGAAACCTCACAAGACTACATTTTAATTATGGCTGTGTTAGAATAGAATCAGTTGCCTAATCAAACTTAAATTAAATGCATATTTAGCGATTTTCACGCTAGCATTCCAGAAATGAGATACCTGCCCAATGAATTATTTATTTTGTATAGGTCTCTAGTACTTTTTGAGAGCACAACCAGCAAACCAACGCTCCAGGAAGGCAGGTAACAACACTTCTCTGAACTGCCACCCTCCCTCCTGCCTTGGCTGCCACCTACTTGGAGGTCTCATGGTGAAATGAGCAGAGAGCATTCAAAACCCATCAACCAAATTACAGTGTGAGTTTCCAATGTCAACACCGATGGAAGGATTCCTTTATTAACAACAACCTACAGGTAATGTTTACCTTCTTTGCAAGGTTGGAGCTCCAGAGGCAGACTTGCTGCAGCAGCTGTGCTAGGCAGTCCAAAAATAGGTATTTCCCTGTTAGTAGGAGAGCTTGAAGCTCATAAAAGCTGCTGTCTAAAGTGACAGAGTGACAACAGTAGTAGGCAGGTATTCTGCTCAGTGCACCATAAGCTGCGTTCAAGGACATGCCCTCATCTGTGCGCTGATGAGTGCCACCAGCCAGCAAACCAGTTTAACCCAGAGCCCAACAATAAGCAGGTACCTAAATCCCATCGATTTTTAGGGAGTTTTAAGAAGGATCATCTGAAAATGAATCAGACTGACCAGGAACTTTGGTTGCACAGGCCTAGATCTGGTAAAATAACCAAGTGGCTGAACAGGGCTGGGAGTCAGCAGTCCAGGTTACGAGCTCAGATAGTGCTTTGCAAGGCTGAGTATTTTACATCTCTCTGCAAATCTCTGCCTGTCTTTGCTCCAGCATACTCATCTAATGAGCCAGTACTACTGGGCTGTTATAAGGCATGAATAATATTGTTTAACACTCCAGATCCCACACTAAAAAGCGTCATGAGCACAAAGCATTGCTGTAACAACACAGCTTTAAACTGCAAGAAGTAAGGAGGGTTGTTAGAGTTATGCACAGGAATTTTATTTTAATGCTGTGCAGCTTCCTACAGAGCCCATTAATGTTTGGCCATTACAGTGACAAGAAGTTACCTTCCACAGTACTTAGGCTTTCTGTGTTGTAAGCAGTAGTCAAAATTTAACAGAAGCGACAGGTTGAATTCCCAGTGACACTGGAATTTTGTGCATCAGCTGCTTTTGACAAACAGCAGCACAGGGAAAAAAAAGAAATCAATGTAGTGAAGCTTTCACTGGAAACAGAATGATCTTATTTCAGTTATCCATCATAATCCCCTCTGAAATCATTAAGGATGAAGGGAGCAGAGAAATCAGTAGCACAATCCTGGCCAAAGCTCAAGGGGATGCTTTCTCCAAGCCCTTAAAGCGATGCAGCCCTGGCTGAAGATTGATAAGGTATGTTTAAATACTTAATGGTGGTGCCAATCAAATTTCATTATCTCTGATCAAAGCCTGGGTCCAAAGCTATATATCCCCTGATATAGCAAGCTGTTAGTCAAAGGCCTCTGCTGAGATCTTCAGAACATTCTGAGTAGGTTTCAGATAAGAATGATTCAGGTTTTGAAGAACTTTGCTTAAACAAAACCCACACACGCCCATGACAGATGGTGTTAGACACATAACACACAGACTGTAGTAGTGTAGCTATATATATATATATGTATCTTATCTTTGCATAGTTTTATAGATAAGAATAGGTTGCATCACTTGTACAGTTAGTCACCAGTCTGGCAGGAGACCTGAACACTACAGAAAACTTGGACAAACAGCTCACAAGTGTCTGGTGTCAGGAGATTCCCAGGCACCAGAGGTTTGCATCTGGCTTGCTCCCTTCACATCCCAAGCTTTTGGAAGCCAGTTCCAACCAAGACAGGATGATTTAATTCATAGTTACAATGCAACTGCCAGCTGACAGTCTCCAAGTGAAATGATGCGATCTGGGTTACTGCTGGAGAGGAGCTGGGATGGTGGCCTGGTTTCCATGCCTCATTTAGATCATCCCAAAGCCCTAAACATGCAATCTCCTGATCAACACTTATGCTTTGTTTTTCCTTGTCCAGGTCACATACCTGAGTGCCCAGTACCTGAGACCACAGCCTGAAGGGAGATGTGAGGCAGAGTAAATAGGACATGAATTTGGATAATGGAGCAAAGATCTTACACTCCCTGTAAAGGAAAGCAGCCAAAAAAAAAAAATATCACACCTTGACTCACTGTCACTGTCAATAATTAAACAATGCACATTTTTGAAGACTGACATGCCTTCCAGCTCTGTCATTTGTCTAAAAAAGATTCAGTAATACAAAAAGACACTGTTCCACAGAGGCTATACCACCTCCCATGTGAATTTGGTTCTTCCTAACCTGCTAAGCTTGGCCTGCTTTTAAACAGCTGCTTACAGGTTTGAGGATTCCTTAAGGGTTGTTAAAAAAAACCAGGAGAATATGCCAGAGAAAGGGGGAAGGGGCTGTGAAGAGGCTGACTCCATTATTCACAAACTGAGACAGACAGAGTACAACTCCTGGAAAAGGGACATTCCTAATGCAGAACACCTCATCTTTTGGTAAACACCTAAAGGAAATTTGGAATTTGAAATTAAATAAGATTGCTATTCCCAGAGTAAATAATAGATGAGTGTTTTAAAGCACTGGAAAACTTACTCCAGTCTTTGCAGCTGTGTCCTTTGATATGGGCAAACAAGAATCACATCAGGACAAATCTACACCTCTCCTGGCACTAGAGATCCATGTGACCTGCAGTGTGTAAGTGGGGGTTACCCTAACACGAACTCGCTCATCAGCCTGACTCCAACCCATTTGCAAGGGCCACAGAGGCTGAAGCAGATGCCACTGACATTAGCATCAGGCTCAGTAACAGAGTCATTACATTTGATACAGGATCTGCTTATATCCCAGCTGAGATTAACTGGAACATGTGGTTACCTGTCAGATGGATTTTGTTACACAGATACCAGCCCTGCCTTCCAAACTACAGCACTGAGAGATGCCACCTCCATCGTCTGCTGGAGTCAGGCTGACAGCTGCAGCATCAGAACCAGCATTAAACCCAGCATTACCTAAAAGCAAAGTTTAAAATACACCTTCTTCACACTGTAAAATGGACTTCTCTGCTTGTTCTCCAGCCAAAGTCTGTACACAGCAGCAGTTGAGGGATATCTGCCTGTCCAAAGGGGGGTTATTTTAGAGCTAGTGGTACCCTGCTATACTGCTGTATACCAGAGGTGCTTCATACTAGTAGAACAAAGATTTCTCTATATTTATTAGTTAAAATTGAAGTTAATCCCCTAATCAGCCTGGTTTCCCCTGCAAATACTCTGTGCAGGCTGCAGTATTATTTTGTTTCTTGTGGGTTTTTGTTTGTTTTTTTTATTTTCATCACTCCAACTCCTGGAGTTTGTGCAGGTTGATTCACTAAGCCAGGTCCAGGATCAGAGCAGCACAGCTGCACCAGCTAGAGCCAGTGCATCCTTCCTGCATATTCAATTGGCTTCAGCACAGCTTTGCAGGTACAGAGCCACCCCTGGGAACACGTTTGGAATAGCATTCCCAGTTTGGTAACGTATTCCTACCTACACATAGCCTTGCAATATAAAAATACTTGGGAGGAAAAGGGTTGCTAGATATAATGAAGCTTCAGGGGACTGAATTTAAATATGTAAAAAAGCAGCCTGAATATCAAACTAAAATACCTAGTAGGAAGTAGGGTAGGTTCACTGTGGAGACTTTCTTTAGGAAACCAGCATGTGTCTGTCACATACACAATACTGAGCATTGAAACTGCCAGGAACATTTGTCTGGACTAAAGGATCAGATCTTGCCTGTGACAACACAATCCCACTTTTCAAATATTGGAAAAGCAGAAAAGCTTCCAGAGGTGTTAAAACAAGGCTGGATAAGATGTTGGTAAATACGTGGAGGTTTCTACAATCAACTCAATCCAGACCACAGCTTCCATTCCTAGGCAGTATGTTGGCAGACAGATGAGCTGTCAAGTGGCCTGAGCTAGAGCCTTTCTCTATCCTGCATGCCCATACATCTTAGCAAGTTCCTTATGAAAGGCTCTTTGCAGGGTGTTCATTATGTACCTGCACCCACATGAAACCACACAGTGCTGGACAATCATTCTGCTGGGCTGCTAAGACCCAGGCAGTCACATCCCATGATGGAGGGTGATGCAAGGCACTTGGCTGTGAACCTAATCTCCTTACTGCTGAAGGGATGGAGGGAGTAAAGCACTGAGGCTTTTCAAATGTAATTAAACAAGTGTTGCCTTCCAAATGACTGCATAATCTTCGCTTGGTTCTGGAAGCATTTAAAATAAGCTGTCCCCCATAAAAACAAGACCACAAGCTACAACCAACTTGAAAAATAGTTTTGAGAAACTATCTAATTAAAGTTAATTTGTCTGGATTAATTCATGGGCTGGTAGATAACGGTTTGCAAAGCTTTGCAGATATAGTCAGTCTTCAATACTGAGTATGGTTCATCCAGTTACTGGTTCGTCCAGAGTAATCCCAAAATGCTTAACCAGGACCCAAGCTCAACAGGCACATGTGGTTACACAAAAAATGTCCTTTTAAATTCCCTTCAAGGAAGAATTAATTTCTAGCTGGGAAGAGGTCTCAGATAATGGCCAAATGCTGAACAACCTGAAGAAAGAAACCCTGCAGAAGCACTAGATGTGTAATATGCTTACTTGCATTTTGTGATTTCCTTACAGCACCTGAAGCTGAGAACACAGAGATTGTCTATAATCCACAAGCACTCAGTGTTGAATGGCTTTCTCCACACATACCAAAAGACACTGCTGAAGGATGCATTCTGCTGGACAAATTTCTCTCTACGCATGTGGCTCCTCTCATACAGCACTTCGGTTTAGATATTAAGACAGTAGAAAGGGACTGTCACATGTTGGATGCTGTACAAAAAGAAGTATCACATCTCTCCATAAATCTAATTATCTGATTGGACTTCCCAAAGAGGACTCCAACTTGTACTGCATCAAAGGCATGATCACCACCACTGCCAGGGACACTATGTCATTTTTAGCAGACAGGCATGACACAGAGATCACCCTTCAATGCTGTCACCCCCATTGCTTTTATCCAGGCTGGTTCAGTAACACCAGAAGATATTTTATTCTTATTCATAATAAAGCTTTAGAAGAAGGCACGTTCTGCTTGTGTTACTGGCTAACTGACTGTATTAAGTATCCTGGTTTTCAATAACAGCCCAACTGGGGGAGTCTGAATTCGAGGAAACAAGCTCAGAAGGGCTTCCCATCAAAGCAATCAGTATTACAGGGGTATAACCTCCACCAATATCCTCTTAACTTGGGGTCTTTCATGAGTAAGACAACATAGGGGCTGAATTTGACCCTGGTGAAGCAACTTCCCAATACAAGAAGCAAAAAAGCAACTGTAATTCTCTGCCTTCAAACTCCCCAAGTGCAGGACTAGCCTCACAGCACAGAGGGGTAAGAACATGCTTTAGGTGCTACTGTGCATCAGAAGTCAAAGAGCTGCTACATTGGCCTCTCTGGGAGTCTTTTTCATATGGGAGAGGGGTGGAGGGAGAAGCAAATTAGAAAAATAATAAAAAAAAAAATCAACACTTCATTATTCTCCTGGATCACACTGACACTTGGCAGGCTAAGTACTTACAAACGCCTGCAAAAATAGTAACCCAAGGTTTGATTGTCCAATTGAATGGGTGAGTGCAATTGGATGATTGCAACCTACCCCATGGGCAGTAATTCTGACTATCCAACTTGCTTTTCAGGTGGTGAGGTCATGAAATACATACAAAACCAGGCACCACAAGGTATTCACAGCAACAGACACTGGTCACAGTGAACTCTTTTTTTTCCTCATCAGGGTGAGAGGGGCTGCTCTAAGGGTGCATGGCAACAGACAACTTTTCCAGGAGAGTTCAAGCACCCTTGATGCAGAAGACACCTTCACATATTGCCTGCATTAGTCTTAAACAACAGCTGCAAATCCCACAACAGTGTCCCATGGCATACGGCTGACAACCTACCGTAACCTCAGCCTTGCCCTGAAAGCAGCGTACACAGCCTCCCGAAATAGAGCACAGGAGCAGATGTTTGGGAGCAAAGCAAGCAAACATCTGTCCCCTTAGAACTGTAAATCCTCCATTCCCACCCCCTGCCACTCTGCAGCTTGGCACCAACCCACCCTCAATTCCTGCTGCACGTGGGCGGACACAGGGAGCAGCCCAATCCCCACGTCACAGCAATCAGCTCCACGCAGGATTTTGGGAGGCACACAGCCCAGTACCGCTAATGCAGAGGCAGGCTTGGATCCATAGAGCAGCGTCTGAGCAGACAGGCTCCCATCACCTAGCTGTGTTTAGCAAGTGGAAAGGAGATGAGCTGCTTGGCTGTGCGATGCCACGTGCACACACCAACCACACACACGTGTGTGTGTGATTCCGCCCCGTCGCTTGTGACGGGCGATAGAGCTGAACAAGTCCAAGATGCCATGGCAGTGCCACAAGGAAAGTCCTAGCTGTTCCTTTAATTGAAAGTGTGCTTGTTTACTATGTTCTCCGCTGGCAGCAGGAGCATTTTAAATAAAACATGACCAGTAATTTATTTAGCAAGCAAGTCTTTGGGAAGTTCTTTTGCGCAGCACTTAGTAATTTATGCCAAGCAAGATTAACCCTCCTCTCACTCCACGTGCCCCAAGTGACTGGGGACAAGATCCACGTTAAAATCCAACATTTGGACACCTTTCTACTTCTGTTCAAAGAGCTTCTTGAATTAATGATCCAGCCAAGGATTCACTCCCCCGTTCCCCAGATTCAGTTTGATTCTTAGCTCAGCCAGTGCTTTTTCTTCAGGAATATCTATTATTCATTCTACATATTACAGTGCTGACCGAGTGACTGTGTTGCAGAGAGACCTCTACACCAGCAGTGCAGCTCCAGCTGTACATGTGAAATGAGGTGACATCTTTTGCACTGCATACATGAAGTGTTTCCACGCACTCAGACACAACCTCCGTGCCGGTGTCAGAAAAGCCACTGGAGGAAAGGACAGAGTTCCTGGGCTTTCTGGGAAACACACCTGGGCAGTTTAGCCACAGCTCAATAGGTGGGTTTACAGAGACAGGGTGGTTTAAAGTAGGTATTAAATCCCAGCTTCAGTCTCTCTCTCTTCCCACACATGTGTGTATTTATGTGTATGCAAGCAGTTTTACACAGCTGTGTGTACATATATGTGCATATGTACACAGATGTTCCTACAAGGCACATACACACACACACACATACTGTATACTCATGGAAGTTATTTGCCCTGAAGGAAGAGGAAAAAAGCAGCCCTACAACATCAGAGTAGTCAGTTTATCCTTCCTCAAAACAGCACCAACTGTGGTAATAGCAGCCACAATCGACCAGCAATTTCTTTAGCATTTACAGCCTGGCTCATCTTCCTTTTTTATTTTCTATCCTATATAAAATAATACATTTTCCTATAGAATAATCTAAATACATCCAGCCTCTGCTGTGCTGAAGAGGAACATTAATTCTTGAAAAACATACAACAGTTTTATGCAATAAGAGGGTTAAGCCAGTACAACTTAACCTGACTGAAAGCCAGTACAACTTAACCTGACTGAAACTTGAGGGATGCACACTGTGTTTGTGTCCCCTCGAGCCCTGGTGTAGCAGTAATAGCTGTTTACAGCCTCAGAGAGCTCACTGTAAGTATGGCAGTTTGTAGTTTAGTAGAATTTCAGGACATTCATGCTTTCTTGGAACAAGTCTCAAGTTTGATCAGCTACAAATGTCAAAAAGATTATATGATGTGTGCATGCATGTAGACACATACTATATAAACATAGATAAATTATGTACAGAAACATATATAAATTTATGCATATATATAAACTCAAACAAATACATATGTAATATATCTTTTGTATACTATAAAACAATGGATTTATACAGTAATACTTATAAACTGTCTCCCTTTCTGTAGTAGTTCTTTTCAGATCACATCTTGGTCACGTATGGAGCCAGACATTGGGGTTTCTGTCTGTTCTCACATATTTAACAGAAATCTTAGGAGCAGGTTGTAAATAGAGAATAGCAATTTAAAACATTACAAACAGTAACATGGTTGAGAATTGGAACTGCCACCATGAAGAGCTCCTCACAATTTGGACTCCCCTCCCAGCTCTCATATCAATGCAGACATGTGAAGAAAAGCAACCTGCTAGAGACTTACATTTAAGGCAGAGTTCAAATTGGGTAAGGAACTGTAAGGACCTGGAGAAAAAGGAATCTATTGAGCCCTAAGTCCTACTGCAAGCAGGCCACCTGTCACAGCCAGCGTCCTGGTCTGTTGGGAAAAATCAGTTGGTTTAGGCCAGTTTCAGAGTATGTTTCTCACAGAAATGCTTTTTCTTCCACAACCACTCCAAGCTTTGAGCTGTGTGTAAAAGGTGCCCAGTTACAAGCACTGTGTTTTGCCTTCACTGGTGATTCCCTCACAGGAGCAGAGAACAGCCTGTGTGCAAACACATCCCAGCAGGATGTTGCTACCAGGGAGTTTAACTGGAGGGAAGTCAGGTCTGGGGATGTTCAAGCAAAGCATCAGATCCAGAAAGACCAGCTGGTGAGAACAGGACATGAATCATGGAATGGTCTGGGTTGGAAGGGACCCCAAGGATCATAGAGCTCCAACCCCCCTGCCACAGACAGGGCCACCAACCTCAGGCCTGGAGCTACACAAGGTTGCCCAGGGCCCCATCCAACCTGGCCTTGAACACCCCCAGGGATGGGGCATCCACCACCTCTCCGGGCAGCCTGTTCCAGCCCATCACCACTCTCTCTGTAAAGAGCTTCCCCCTAATATCCAATCTAACCCTTCCTTCCTTTAGTTTTAATCCATCCCCCTTGTCCTGCCATTGTCTGCCCTTTTCAAAAGTTGAATCCCCTCCTGCTTATAATCTCCCTTCAGGGACTGGCAGGCTGCAATGAGGTACCCTGCAGCCTTCTCCTCTCCAGGCTGAAGCAGCCCAGCTCCCTCAGCCTCTCTTTGTAGGGCAGGTGAATGCCACCTTGAACATTATCCCAGTTTATCATTAAGAAGTTAATGATATTTTAAACCCAATTTGATAGCCAGAGACAGCATGGGGCTTCAAATTCACGTAACAAAAGCTCTCACTGGAATCAAGTCTTGATGAAACCAAGAGGCAATTTTAGGACCTAAACTGAGTGAAAGGAAGCTTCGATCTCCCTGCAGGGATGTCTGAGTTTCCCTCTGCACAAGGCAGGCTGTACAGCTGCTAGCTGAGATGTGTAACACGGGTCAGCTCTTCACAAACAGGAGCTGCTAACAAGCCAGCTCAGAGAGGTGTTTAGCTCCCAAAAGACACCACAGCCACCCCGAGTTAAGCCTGCTCTTGCAAAGCTTCACTCATCTCCTTCCACATGAGGATGCATTAAGCCCCTCTTGCTCTGCAGCACCCACTGGCCAACACCTACACGTGTCCAGTATCTCACTGGCTCTGCCCACACTCCCAGTGCTGGGCATTGTTTTTTCCACAGCACAGCAGAGATCATATTTAACAATAATGAAACAGCAAGGAGCCCCATCATTTCTGTGGCTTCAATTTTATTGTTTTCAATAACTATTTATGGGGTAGTGGTGGTGGGAAACAGGGTTCAGCTGTACTTGAAAGACGTTGTGCAAAGCCTGGTTTAGGAAAGATCAAATCTCATTGTTATCTCCCCAGCCTAGCCAGGTGGAACTCCACTGAGGTCCTTATAGCAGTGGAGCATGAAACTAGCCCAGATCAGCAGTAAGGGCCATGTTTGGAAACGATGTTGGAAAGAGGAGGGAAGAAAAAACACCATCCACCTCTCACAAGGAATCTGTAAAATCAGGAGGGGTTTACACTGTGAAATAAGTAGTTATCAACTCAAAATGCTATATTTAAATCCAGGGTTATTTTAGACAAATTTTGTTTGTGAAGTTGGTGGGGATGAAATAAGAAGGGAGAAATTCTTGGATCTCTACCTCCCCCAGGCATTTGAGTGCCCAAAATATACACTGCTTTCTGTTCTTTGATTCCATGGCAGCAGCCATCTCTTTTCCACAGCTACTGTGCTCATGGGCAGCAAAACCCCATGGCTCTCTCCAAGCATCCAGCCCCCACCCATGTACCACCCATACCCAGAACGTAAGCCTACTTCACCCTGCCCTTATTGATTCTGTAGCATCTTTGGGAAAGAGAGTCTACAACTTGAATAAAGATGATCTGATTAACTCTGCAGTTGTACTCATTGCTACTAGACCCCTTTTTCCTTCTTAACAGGATTATTGATTTAGAGTTTATAGCAACTTAAGTGTAACGACAAGACATGCTGTGTGCAGAGATAAAGCAAAGAGAGCAGCATTCACTCTTAACAAGGAGAACAAAATAATTCTTCTCTGAGCATATAAATAAGGATAGCACAGCTGTTAAAGGAATTGATTTGTCAAGTTGATTTGTCTTTTTGTAGAACCCAAGGGTGAGTGCCTTATTCTGGGCAGCAGAGTCCCCCCCAGTTTACACCAGCACAGGGAAAACAGGCCAGTCACCTTCCCGATCCCATAAATGAGATTTGTAGGAAATGTGAGACCTTACAAATAAACATGTACTTAAGAAAAACAGCTATATTTAGCAGCCAACATTGTTATTATTGACCCCTGAAATTTTTTTTTTAAATAAACAAACACTTTAAAATAGCACTTTCACACAACTGCCTCTGGAGTAAGGGACAAGCAGCAGACAGTACATGAAGCAGATAATTATGGTGGCAGGAAATGTAGCACAAGTTGTCTCCTTGGTGGAGATACTCTGCAGAGTACTTACTCTACACAGAGTTTGCAAACTCTACATAGAGTTTTGCAGAGCAAAAATCCAAGCTGGTCCTTCAAGAGAAAAATAAAACCAACACAAAAACCAAACCAATAAACCTACCCTGGACAACCAGACTTGATTCACTTTCTTCTCCCTGTCATAGTGCTGTGATTTAGGAAGAAAAAAACCAACCACAACAACAACATTGAAAATCATGCATTTTCCCTAACAAAATGCCAGTCCCCAACCCAATTCTCTGGTTAAAGCCATGGTGAAGTGTTTCCCTGAGTTAGGCTGGGACTATTTACTAGCAATGCAAAGTAATCCTATTTCAATTCCCTCAAGAGACAAAGTTAACATGTACATCACTACAGCTTAAGAAAAGGGAGAGGAAAGTTCAGAGATGTATTAAAGAGGAATTCAATGGTAAAACCTCAACTTGCTGCAGAAACCTCCACAGAACACTAACATCAGGAGCTAGGGAAACAGGATCCACTGTATTCAACAGTCCCAGAGAGCCAACCCCCAAGTAGAGGGGGAACTAAAAAGAATGTGGAAGCAGGCAAGCATTGATCAGCTGTAGGGGAAGTGCTGGGATTTCCATTTTAAGGTATT
The DNA here is from genome assembly GCA_022605575.1 of Laterallus jamaicensis coturniculus. Lineage (NCBI taxonomy): Eukaryota > Metazoa > Chordata > Aves > Gruiformes > Rallidae > Laterallus > Laterallus jamaicensis. The sequence goes on from JAKCOX010000020.1 coordinate 13,317,744, forward strand.
TATTGTACCACTTTGTCATTTCAATTAAAGTCCTGTTAAATGAACTAAGAGCAGGGGAAGTAACAGATCTCCAAAAGCCGATGCCTATAGGGATGGATCAGCAAACTGTATGTTCCACAGGGATACATACCAGGCTGGGCACTGCACCACTGTCATTTATGATACTGAAATATATATTTATTTTACTAGCAGTGAAGTTACAGACTACAGCAAAGGACAACACCATAGTAAAGAAGGATGGAAAGCAGCCAACGGAGTGACCTGGATGGCTTAATAGATTGGGTTCTTTCCAACAAAATAGGTTTCAGCAGAGCCAAGACACAAAGCTATATGTCTAGGAAGCATTCAGAATGGGCAACTGCCTCCTAGAGAGCAGACTGAATAGAAGATTTGGATGACATAAAGAACAAGCAATTTGTTAGGCATTCCCAGTGGCAAAGCTATCTAATATCACCCCTGAATATATGAATCCAAGAACAGCATCTGGGAGCAGAGATGTGATATTTGACTTCTCTACAGGGCATTTGCAATAACCAATTCTTACTTCAAATCTGATGCTGAAGACAGACTCATGATAGCAGAGAAAAAAAAAAAACCCACAAAAGTGTTAAGTGCTGCAAGAAATACCCAAAATTGCTCCTAGTTGTTTATGCAACAGGCAGAAGACAGCCAGAGCTGACTTGCAAGGAAGGAAGGTGCCAGAGAGATAAGCGTGACCAAGGAGTGAAACCTGAGCCAGACAAAATCATAGCTGGAAAAAAAAAAGGCATAGTGTCTTAACTGGGGGAGAGCTGACTGGAACACACTGCCAAGGGAAACGTGGATTCAGTGCTGCTTACAGGCCCAGAGGAGGAACAACTGGGAACTGTGAGGGTCTACAGAGCTTGGAAGGTATTTCAAGCTAAGAACTGAAATTTACTTTTCTCTGATAACTGTTGGGAATAAGGAGTTCTTATATTCCTGTGGCACAGTTTTTGGAGTACACAGTGTGCAATAAAGAACAGAGCCCTTCAGCCTCCTTCCTCTGCCTGTAATGGCTCAAATCCTGCCTGCCTGATGTTAGGTGCCTCCTGTATCACCACAGTTAAGATCGTGCTGGGAACTGCCAGCCTCAGAAGAAAGTCCTTTCCAAATATTAGCTTAACTCTTAAGGGCACCTTCAGAACATCTCTCTTTTCCACCCCTTAAGGACAGCTTCTACAATGACTATAAACTCAGACGCCTTCAGAAGAACTGCTTCCAATGCAAACTACCTGCAGGGGACCAAAGGGATGCTTCACCGTGCCCCAGGCCAGGCTTGTGGCTTCACCAAGACCTTGGTAGCTGCAACTTTCTTCCAAACCATTTTAACTTAAGTCAAATACTTGCATTTCACTTTTAACCCTTGTGTACTGACAGTGTTTCTCCCATAGCACATCCCTCTGTGTTGTTAATTTCAACACCAGAGAGTATCTGCTATTAAAAATTTCATAATGTGTATTACTGCCAAGTGCTGATGAGCAGATGTTAAGCAGCATTTAAAGATTACAGGACCAAGGTAGGTCAAGTTATTTTAGTTCTCTCTGGAATCTAGAAAGCTCTTTTAAGCTGATTTTATGACGAACCCGATTGCCTGCTTTCATTACTAGAAATTCACCATATCTAATCCCCTTGGTTCATGCAGCAGTGTGCTGAGTGACACATGAGTGTTCCTCATCCTTTGGTTTAATCAATCAGCTGCAGTTGCATTCAATCACCTGTACTGGAGAATGAGCCTTCACTCACTATGGCTTCGTCTAGAGAATAAATTGGGATGCACAAGACAACCAGGACTGACAAGGATCACACCGCTGCAGTGTTGGTTCAGACCTGTAGTAACAGTCTGTTTGCATCAGTGACCCAGGGAACACACAAACAGTCTGTGTAACTGCAGAAGTAATGAGCAAACTCATTCAGCTGGACGCTGAACGGAGCAGTTGCACCACCTGAATGCCAGGAGAGATGGCATTTTTTGGTGGAGCATCCAACTAAAGCTAGTAAGAACTCAGGCTTTACTAGGCTGTTTGTCCTGCCAGTAGTCAGAGGGGGGGGAACCCAGCAAACACTGGATACATCTCTCCAAAGGATGCCCAAACACACATCTGTCCTGTTGGGAAGTTGACTTCTGTGACCTGGGCCAAAAACCTCTTTCAGGGTGGACTGCATGTCCATGTCTTGAGCATGTCATGCTCAAGGACTCTTACTGACCTTCTCCTACTATTAGTCTAAAAGTAGCTTTCTCCTAGTTCAAGCTCTTGCCACCTGCTGCAACTGAAGGCTATGACATCATAACTAGCTTAAAGGGGGAAGGAAAGAGCAGAAACAGATGCCACTATCAGGATTTTTGTACCAGTGGGAAGTGTCAGGGTAACAGATCTTCCAGGAGGCACAAAACCTTTGGTCAGACAAATCTGGTCTTGGAGGAGCTGTTACACTCAGATGTGGAAACCTCACCCACTTATGTAGCAGACACAACCAACAGTCACAATGACGTTTCCTCTCTTCCATCCTCTATGTGTTTTAGAGGAAGACACACATCAAACCTAAATTGTGTGCATTAAAATATGACCTCTGTAACAATTATGACAGCAAAATACAGAGCAGACGAAGAACTTAATTGCTCTATTTAAGTATTTCTTATCTCCTAAGGGGCTGTTTCAGAAACAGCCAAAATCAGAGGCATGGGCTTTGAGAGGCATGGGCTTTGATTTCCTTCTCCCAACCTTCCAGTTCAGAAAATACTTCAAATTCCAGGAGTGCTAAATTGACCTTGCATTCTCCTCTGCTTGCCTCATAATTGGAGTTTAACAAGTGGTGCTTCCAGCCCTCCATAGCACATTCAGAACAGAGAGTGATGCAAATGTGACCTGATAGGATCAGAGAGCTTTACCCACCATCAATTTCTACATAAATCCAGATGGGACATCAACAGGAATTCTGCAGACAGGGGATGGCCCAAAGCCAAGATGAAAGCAGCACTAATAAATCTTACTGTGGTCATGTTGTTCTCACACACTTCCATCCTTTTTGAGGTTTAAAATATTACAGCAATTCCCATCTGGGGCAAGGCCCAGAATGTAATTTCATTCTCTCCTCATGCTTTCAGCTGACAAGACTGTGAACAGACAAGTCTCAGTCACTGAAACCAACACAGCTTCAGTGAGCCAGGAACATTTACATCTTTGGAGATAAACAATGCATTAGGAAATACAATCAAGCTGAGCATACCTCTTCATTACAACAACTTGCAGTTGTCACTGAGGCATTGGTAGCACCACGTATCTCAGTGATTTTTCTAGGAAGCAAGCAAGGCTCTCTGAAAATTCTCCACCAGCCTTCATTTGCTGCTCCAGCTGGGTTTTCAAAATTGTATTTGGAATTCACCCACCTTGTTATACAAGATCCATGTAGACTGTTCTTAGAGGTATAATTTGATTAAACAAAGATTTATGGGGGTTGTGTTTTGAATTTGTATTTTTCAAAGCCAAAAAGCATACAGAAATATTTCAATAATGCCTGAAACCCTGCCCAGAATAGACACCAAAGAGCTCACCTAACTAGACTCGTGCCATGCACTGTTAGAACAGCACTGCTAATCCAAGGAGATGCAGAGGTATCAAAGGGATGCTGAGGAAGCACCACAGCAATGTTTCAGGCTCAAGTAGTGTCTATCAGCTCTCCAGGACACACAATTGTATACAACTGACACCAACAGCCTTTCACACTTGGGAGGAAAAGGAGAAGGCAGTGCTGTAGAACAGTTTTCTTGGAGTTTTCCCCCCCACAACAACAAGCCCACACTGGAAGGCGAAAAGAAAGCTGGGATGCAACATACTGTGTATTGCAGACTCCAGTGCACAGGGGAGTGCTGTGCTATGTCCACTACAGCCAACAGATGGTTCCCAAAGCTTTAGCAGATTCCTGATACCATCATGCAGTCAGTTCCCTGCCTTTCTGAACCACAGCACACACACCTCCTGCTAGTTCCAGCTGACCTTTAGCAGCAAAGAATCATTTCTCAATACCACTGAAGAATATAGAAATAGCTGAAGAGTCTCTCTTGCCAACACAGCCCCAGAAGAGCACGAGCACCATTCCTGAGTCTGACATGGGTTTCTACAGCAACCCATTTTCACCTTGGCAGTTAACTCAGGCTGCTCTAGAGCACTCCTGCCTGCATCTGGAAAGAAGAAATGGTTGTGTTTCCAGTAATGAAGAGGGATTTGATACACACACAGCCCTCAGATGACAGTAGGGTGAAAACGAGTAGATCTGAAGCCAGGTAATGCAGCCCACTCTCCCCAAACAAACACTTGTCCAAGTTTTGCTTTACCTATGAAACTGCCAAGTCCAAGGGGGAGATTGCTCTTTCCATCTCCACAACAATCCCAGCACACAGAGATTCTTTCCAACTCCACTGCTGAACCCAGAAAGAACTTTCCCCTTCCTACACACATTGTGATGGTCACAGGTCCTTCCACTTCTCCCCTTGACTGTACCCTCCTCCATCTCCTCCAAGTGCAAGAAGTCTGGTGCAATGAACAGGGAGAAATAGCTACATAAGAGAACTGCCACTTCTTAGCTCAATGAACACCACTGAAGTCTGCAGCCTTCAACTGAGAAACAACTACATGAATGACCAGCCTTTGAATCCCAGCACTGAATGGAAAACCAGGGCCCAACCCAAGAGACATTTATAAGATTCTACTATTACTTATTACAATGAAGGCAGATCATTTTGGGTGTTAGTCCCCACTCTCAGCTTCAGGGAACTTGCCCCCAAGAGCTGGAACAGGGGAGGAGAGAATAAGGAGATAAAAGAAGCACCCAGCACAACCCACCCATCAAAGAGGTTGCCCCAAGATTTATTAAGCATCATCCAGTTTCCCAGAGAAACAGCCAAAGAAGAAAGCCAAGTTAATATTTTAATTAAAACAATAAATCAAGCTTCTTCTCTTGTTTTCTGAAATGACTTGATATAAATTCTCATTTACAATATTTTTGCCTTATCAGAAAAGGTACCTGCTCCTTTGGCAGTGATATTACACTAGCACATTCCCCCCTCTAACACATCTAACCCACCACTAACGACTTGTCTTCTCACTGTGTCCTCAAAATTACTGAGTAGAAATAAAAAAAATGTAAAAAAAAAGAATAAAATAAGGACATAACAGTCTCCAGTGAATCAGAGTAACCCACTCCAGCTTGTGCTTTAAAAATAGCTTCAGCTTTAAAGTCACACCAGATTTTTTGTTTCATTTTCCCCAGCATGCTCAGGCTTGTCTGTTTCTTGTCCTTCTCTCATTCAAGTCTATGGAAATGTTGCCTTCAGTGTAATCAGAAGAGGAAATTCAGTCACACTCAGTTCTCTGGGGTAAAGGAACCAGAGGGTACTACAGGGTGTAGCCTAGTGCAGGCACTACTACACACCTGTAAATTCACCTTACAGGGATCCTTTTCCCAACTCTGACCATAGTGTGTCACAGAACAGATCTCACCAACTGTCTGGGGCCTGAACACCACCCTGTGCTGTGCTGGTTTTGGCTGGGGTAGAGTTAATCTTCTTCCTAGTAGTTGTTCTGGGACTCTGCTTTGGATTTGTGCTGCAAACAGTGCTGATACCATAGGGAAGCTTTTGTTCCTGCTGAGGAACAGAGCCAAGGCCTCTTCTGCTCATCACCCCAACAGCAAGGAGGCTGGGGGTGCACAGGGAGGGGACACAGCCAGGACAGCTGACCCCAATGACCAAAGGGATATTGCATACCACATGGCATCACGCTCAGCTTATAAAGCTGGGAGAAGGAGTAAGGGGGGTGATGTTCAGTGATGGCATTTGTCTTCCCAAGCTGCTGTTACATGTGATGCAGCCCTGCTTTCCTGAGGATGGCTGAGAACCTGCTTGCCCATGGGAAGTAAGGTTTGCTTTGTTTGCATGGGGCTTTTGCTTTACCTATGAAACTTAGTCTCAACACAGGAGTTTTCTCACTTTTACTCTTCTGGTTCTCTCCCCCATCCCACTGTGGGGGGAGGGAGTGAGTAGCTGCATGGGGGTTAGCTGATGGCTGGGGTTAAACAACATGTGCCAATTCAGCTCACAGTTCTGCTCAGGATCAGCAGATTAAAATCATGGCTATAACCCTCAATGGGTCATCCTTGCAGCACCCTGAATCTCCATCACTCCGAAAAACCCAGCCTGTCCCCAGAAGCAAGACCTAACACCTCACTGCTGAGCCACCAGACAGCAACCTGAGGTCTAAGAACCATGTATCAACCCCTCCCACTTCCCAAGGGTTGTGAAATTTGGCCCTTGAACGTTTGCACAGGTGTTGTGCTATGGTGGAGAGCTGAAGTCAACCCCACTCATCAACGGAGCTGTGCCTGACTGGCAGTGACACCGCTGAGGAAGCCTGCGCTCCTCCATAGGTTGCTGCTCTGCTTTGTACATCCTGCTTCCACTTGTGTGCACAAAGCCCTGCTGGCCTTCAGGCAATTCCCAGAACAAATAGGCTGGTTTCTATTTTCAGCAGGAGCCAGTGTCACTGCTTGGATTCACGTCAAGGCAGTGTTTTTCTTACGTTTTTCCCCAAATCCCAAACGTAGGGACAAAAGAAAGGCATTATCCTCTGTGTAACTTGTTCAAACCCATGTGCCAGGTCTTAAATTAACAAGCAAGAGCTGCATTCTGTCCCAAATACTTTGTTTAAAGCTCTTCCAGGCTGACCTGTGCAGTCAGTGGTACCTGAGTAACCATAGCAGCGTACTCGAACAATGCCAAATACTTGTGAGCAGAGACGCAGAAATTCAAGAGGTGGAACACACAAAGCCCAGATCTCAGTGAAAAGCAGAACAGCCACTAGAAAAAGCACTGGAGCTGCTGCAGAACATGAGAGCAGAGTCAGACCTTCTGTTTACTGAGACCAAAACGGGAGTCGCGATGCGAGAGCGCTAGTACAGCCTCAGAATTAAGATGACAGCACAGATACATACAAGGAAAACTGGCGACCTAACCAGCTCTGGAAGTCCCCTGAGTTGTCTCCATGTCTGTGGCCACTGCAGCCACCCAACTAGCAGGTCTATCACTTCCTTGCAGAAGCCTTGTAGGTGCTAGCTTTCCACTTGACCAGAGCCCCAGGAGGCTACTCATTGACAGCTGCTTCCCAGCTACATGAAATTATACTTGGTGGAGAGAGGTATTTACCTACTGCAGTTATCCCTGGAGCTGGAAGTAGCTCCAAGACCTTAAGAAGTCTTGAAAGAGCTAATTAACGCACTGCCATAAATAATGTGATCTCTTAGGAGGATATGTACTCTCTACACAGTAACAGCTTTCTTCAGTGGAAAGAAAGGATGATATGCCAATGTGATTCTGTATTTTATGCATTTATCAACCATTTATAATTTGTCATAATAAGAAATAGAAAAGGAAAAAAGAGAAGCCTCAGCCTAGAACACAGCATGTTCCTGAGATACACACCATCCCTGGAAAGCAAATGTAGGTCTATCCTGTTTTGTCAGCCACAAATATCTCCCACAGGGCAACCTCACATGAAATTCAGAGTCAGCACAGATCATCCCTTCCAGACATTTTGCAGTCGCAGAGGCAGAAGGTGACTGCACAGGACAAACTCTTCCCAGCTCCACACTGGAGAGGAAGCACCTGCCTGCTCCGTGCCTTCTGAAACAGGAGGAAAACCAATTGCTTCCTCTTGCAGAGAGAGAAATAGCTGTTTGGAACCACAGCACAGCAGGTTCCCACAGCAAATCAGCAGCAAACACCAAGTGCAATTAATAAAATAAAGGAAAATTATGAACCACCTGTTTAGCTGTGTTGCTCCCCAGGAGGGTTTAGGATACTCTACCACACATGGCTGCCCCTTGAAGAGGTTTCCTTTTGTCCAGTGAGGTCACAGAGCATTTTGTTTGGATCTTTTACAGCAGAGGTAAGCAGAGGTGACCAACACTGTTGCACATGCATAAGGATTTTAAATTACTCCTAAGCTGGTTTGTCTCAAAAGATACAAAGTAAGAGAGTGTCTAGTACCTTGAAAAGCACCTAAACCCCTCCTGAGAAATAGTCATTCAGTACCCTTCTGAATCCTTCTTCTTAACAAGCACTCCACAACTGCTGGTGGGAACACCTTAATGACCTAAAAGTCAGGACAAAGCTCTTGCAAGAGCCTTTTAGCACAGAGGAAAGGGATACACCATGCCACAGCTGCTTGAGACCACCGTTTGTGAGGGGAACTCTTCTCCCTGTGATCCAGCACTGATACCCAGGGAACAAGAGGGTTCCACAAAGCCAACAGCTCAGCATCCTTCACGTGGCAGGAGCACCTGGGAACAGCACTGCTAGGAGTTAAGTTGCTCAGGCAACCTTGGGTGAAACTCCAAAGCATCTTTAATAAATAAAACAATTCCTCTCTGTGGCACCAAGCCATCAGGGAGCTTCTGTATGAGCAGCTTTGCAAAGCATCAGCCCAGCACTCCTGTGGAGAAAGAAATGGACCTTTGAACTCCTTGTGCAAATTCATACTTTCCTAAGTGCAGCCCTTTAGAAACAGCTACAGCCAGGGGTACAATTAATTCCATTCTTTCCTGGAGATTTTTTGCTCTGTAGAACTCATGCATTATTTAAGCCTCACAGCTAAACCATGAACATTATCAAGGTCCAGTTCTTTCTTTGTGTGCATAAAAAAAAATAAATTTAAAAAGATGTTTTGGTGAAAGGTCTCCAGAGAAATCCCACACCACTTTCAAAGCCTCCAGATTCCTGGCCACCAACAGAGACCTTCCACTTCTGTGCAGAGCTTGATAGTACCTGGCTCTCTCCATCAGCAGGTCCCTATTTCACCAGGGTCCTTCCTGCAACTAGCCTCAAATTCCTCCAGCAGCATCAAGGGAACATCAACTGTGGTAAAAGCCTCAGCCAGGCCATTTTCTCCTGTATCTGTACTCAAGCAAGAGTCAGGTCCCCTCAAGGACAGTGCATTAGAAGGCTGATGTTCTATCACAACCTGGGTAACTGAAACCAGCTGGATGAAGAAGCCTTATACAGAGACATACACAATTTCCAAACAAGAAATAAATCCAATCTGTAGTTAAACTTTTTTTTAAGGACAACAGTTACCCTGATTGAGAAAGTATCAGCTTTAAACATCTAATACCACACATTGGCTTTGCTGCTGTCCTGCATTTCACCATTAGGAAAAGCCTGAGGGAAACCAGCTCTCTGGAGCAAAGCAGAATCAGCTTCTTTCTCCCTGCCAGCCTCATGCACTCAGACACTGGGAAGTGTGTCTAAAAATGAGGGTAGAGGTTTACTGGCAAGAATCTCTCTGGCCTGCCTTGCATTTCTGGGCCCTAAACTCACCCCTCAACGAGCAGGTGCCACCCAGCAGAATGACAGCTGCAGATGGGAGTCCCTGTCCCATTCACAGAGGGATCCCAGAGGTGCTCCTGCTCCCCTCAGCATCACACAGCTCTGGTCAGACAGCAAGCAAACTCCACAGGTATGACACAGCCTGTGTTTTCTAATGGCCACCTCATTAGTCAAATACTTAACTGCCTCTGAAGGAATTACAGTGGGGATTTCTACATACCAAATGCAAGCTCCTTTGCTGCTCAGCTGCCACCCAATGCATTAAGGGTTTACAATCAGAAGGGTGCAATACCAAAAAGGACTGGACGGTATTCACACCCCCACACCCTGCCAGTCCACTGCTCCCAAGAGCCTGACTTGTTAGGTCACCAGTGCCACTTTTTGGAGCCCTAGCTCTGCCTGCTTTCCAACAGCAGCAGATTTTCTAGAAATCTGCATTCCTGCATGTTCCAAGTGCTGTAGCTGTCAGTCAGCTTCCCCTAAGTTATTACTTCTGTGTATTCAGAGCAGTTTGGGAACTGAAGGTTGTCTTGTCACTTCCACGCTCCATAAACAGTAGAGATGCTGGGATATGGTAATATTTACTCCTGTTTTACCATCTACTTATGCATGCACATAAAACATGTGACTCCCAGAACGTGGAGCAGCGGAAAAACAGCCATAGCTTTCCATCACAAGTTAAAGGTACAAAAATCAGTGCACATGTTTTCAATGAAAAAGGTACCAGTCCATGAAAGAATATATAGTAAAAAAATAAAATAAAACAACCCAACCCTCTTCAACAGACTATATAATCCTTAGCTTTGGCTTTTACTAGAGTCACTGTCAAAAAAAAAACCCCAAACCCTTCCCCAGATCCCTACCATCTTGGTTATGTAACCAGTAAAAAACAAACAACAGAAAAGCAGAGGACAAAGTTGTTTATCTTCAGAAGGAAGATCCATCCCAGCTCTAGGTCAGGTTGCAGCAAGGTGAACATCCCCAAGCACCTTAACATACCTTAGAAAGAAGCCAGCTTTTAGTACTGATTTCCACACCAAAGAGTTCTGTTACTCTCCCCCTCCACACAGCCAGGGCAGAATCCCAAGAAGCAGCCAGTCACTCACCAGCTCCAGGCCAAAATCAGCCCCCAGACCAGGTGTTCTCACTGTGCACAATTACAGCCCCCACCCACAGACACCTCCCCTTGCAGGTGGGACTTCTTACTCAGGTGTTTCCTGTTAAAGCCAGTGCTAAAGCCAGGCCTAAGTCTCTGAAAGCTGAGTGCAGCCAGCTGAAGCACAGAGACCCTCTGCCTCCCTCAGCAAGAGAGTCCACCACAGTGTTTAATAGACCCCATCCACACACAGGCTCCTGAAAGCACCTGAGACAATGTCACCATTGTCCCTTTCAGGAACAGAGTGAGAGAGGCAAAGAGCTGCTGCCTGAGAGGGCAGCACCTCTGCAGAGACACCTCCAGACTCCAGCTCCTCCTATTTTGAAAAAAGCTGATAAAGTGAATGGTGGAGAGAGCTGGTACCTCTGCTGGTCTGCAGCCCACGAGATCAGAAGTTTGCCTTCTCCCTGATCCCAGGGCACAGACTCCTTGGCTAGTGAGGGGTCCTGGGTCACTTTGTTTTTCTTAAGACAGGGAAAGCCTGTTCTGGGTCTGAGGGGCAAGAGTTCTGTTTTAAGGCCAATCAGAGAGTTATGCAGCATTTTGTAAAAGCCTCAAACTCTCCCTGGCCAAAGGAGATCAGAGCAGGATAAATATTTCTGGCCCAAGCAGTTCTCTTTCAGAGAACACCACCCCTGGGTTAGCCTACCAAGCAGAGCATCTGGCTCACTATGGGACACCCCAGCCACTCCACAACTTGTACCAGCATCGTGTCTCTGCTATCCCATTTCAACCAGTCACCTCACTGCTGACCAGCTCTTTTTCACTCTGGCTTGGGACACAAGTTGCCTACAACCAGTACTTTCACCCAGAAAGGGTCACACTTTCCCTTTCTCAGGAGTGTAAAAATAAATGTCACTGTTTGTCTGTGCCCCATCCTGCCTGTGGAACTGCTGTGTCCTAGGCCTTGTGCTAGTGCCCATCAGATGGGAGCAGGCAGGGCTCAGCCTGAGCCTCAGCCACCCCACCACAGCCAGAGGGTCTCATAGCCCCAGCTCAGGTTACACCACAGCAAAGCTCCTTCTGCATGAAGACTGATTTAAGACACTTAAGGAATAAAAAGTCAATTTTTACAGGACTGTACTTCTACCAAGCTAGTCAGCAACTGAATGCAAAGCAGCTGTGAAAGAACACTGGGTGTCTTGTGTGACTATAAAAGAATTAAGACTCATTTTACAGTGCATTTTAATTAAAAGTTCATTATAAGAATTTTCTTTTAAGAACAGCATACTACATATTAATGGAAATATGTAACTTTATCCTACAAATGGGACTGTCACCATATTATTCTTACAATTCAAACATATGAAAAATAAAATATGATATTTAGCTTTATAAATTCCCCCTCCCACCTTTAAATCCTTTTTTTTTTTCTTTTAAATAACAAAAGTATTAACTCTTTCCTGGTACAGTGCATTTGCTATCTGCCACAAACCATGTAGTCACATCAATGCCAGGGAAACAGCAACGTTGTTTGCAAAATATTGAGAGAAAATGGTAAAAAATACAGTAGTCAGCCCAGTGCTTACAGAAGAGACAATCAACAAGAATTGAAAAAACAGCACATTTCCATATTACATAGGACCATTATAGTAACATAGAAAACAGGGCAGGAGACTTGTGTTGGAAAATATGTAGCGATTCTCAGCAAGCAGAAACCGAACTTTGGCACTTGCTCATTAAAAGGCCTTTCAAAGCAGAACAGAAATTCACTTAGTCACAGCTTGTATATTTAAAAAAAAAAATAGACATTGACTGAAGCAAGAGAAACAATAGAGGAGAGTTAAGCCAGGTCACTACAAAGTCAGTACATTCAGCCTACAGAAGATACACTCTCCTGCCCACCTGCCTCCGCTGGGATCCTGGCTGGCGAGAGACAGGCTCTGGGGCAGAACCTTACCTGAAGTATCTCTGTGTCAGTGGAGCGGGCTGATTTCACAGCCCATTCTTCAACTGGAACTGGAATAGCATCTCAACTGCATCACCTCCTTATCATAAAGTAAGGATTACTATCTGCAAATTAAAAAGCAAGGCCCTTGCACTCAGACAGTGGCTGTTCTGCTGTACCCATCGCCGCCCCATAACCACTGCAGTGTAAGGACTAAGTGGCTTCTTTAAAAAGGGCTAAAAAAGAATGGCTTCAATTCGAAGGGGTGACAATAGAGTGGAAGGATTCCCCTTCAGCCTGTCAGCCTTGGGGCTTGGTCAGCACTGCACATTATCAAGAGTACTACAGGTACCATGTGCAGGGCTGCTCCCGCTCCCCCACAGAACTGATGGGCTGAACTCTGGCCAAACCAAGGGCTGGTGGGGCCAAAGCTGCCTCTGGATCAGGCCATAAGAACTGATGGACTGAACTCTGGCAGAACCAAGGGCTGGTGGGGCCAAAGCTGCTTCTGATCAGGCCATAAGAGAGCAAGGGCTGCTCTAGCCAAGACGTGCTCTTGTCTTTGTCAGGCTTAGTGCCCCAAACTAGCAGCTATCTTTGCACTGAGGCAGTTTACTCAATTTATTTTTTATTCTTTTGAGGAGTTAAGATTGGGAAAGGGCAGAGAGAAATGTAAGTGCTTTAGATTGCACAGAAGATTGTCCTACTAAAGGGGGCACTTGAATGGGAAACAATTGCAGCTATAAATCTAGCAGACGCTCTTCACATGTCTCCACAGGCCATTTAGTAGCACCTCCAAACACATCCACGTTGTTATCAACCCAGGGTATGATGTTGCCAGGCATGTTGGTAGAGCAGTTAGCAATATTCATGATGTCTTCAGCTTTTAAGACCCTGTCCCATATATTGAACTGGCTCATCTCCCCAACGAAGGCTTGAGTTGCATCAAATCTTCCTCCGACTGTGTCCTTTAGGCACACAAGAGTTAGGATTAGATGAGAGAGTTATTTCAGCATTCTCTTCAAACATGAAGACCCTCCCCCCAGCCACCTCTGCTAGAAGGAGGTGCAGAGCTAGGTCAGAGACAAACACCTTCAAGTTCCTCAAAGGGCTACTTTGGACAAGATGTTCTGGGAACAGTTAAAAGCTCCAGTTTGCAGCGTGTCAGGCCAATTCAAGCAAACAGAAGGACCATATACCATCACACAAAGGCTGTACCAGGTAACTAAACCTGCCCCCAAGCAGCAGAACAGGAAGGCAGCTTTAAATATTGAGGCTAATTTAGGAGCCATTTTGCAAGGTTGGCACAGGAAAACATTGCCAAGGACTGTTTAGATGTGCAAGATTACTCCAAAAGCTTTATGCCTGTAGGTTAAGCTGTAACTGCAGCCCTTGACCAACTGCCCACAGGGCCTGTAAGATGCAATCTTCACCTCTCAATACACAAGCTTCTGCTGGCTGGACCAACTGACTCAAACTGCTACTGCATAAGTCCAGGAGGTTTTGTTTCATCTACTATTTGAGGCCAGAAATCCCATTTTGTGAGAGCACAGTAACATGAAACCAATAGCACAGGATAGAGCCAAGCACAGTGGGCCAACACCATGAGAGCCCTGCAGAAAAGATGCCAGCCATCAGTAGTGAGCTGCAGCACTGGCTACACAGACTGTACTGGGAATTGAATTCAGCATTCTGTCACTTATGTCATGGGTAAGTATCTACTCAAGTCAGTATCAGGTCAAAACTGGTTCTGCATTGCCTTGCCATGGTGAAGCTGGGAAACCTGGAGAAAGGCTGTTTCCTGCAACTCATTAGAATAGTTGCAGGGGTTTTTTAGTCTATGTATAATCATACAAAGGAGGGGTAGAGAAAAAATGTGAAGGTAAGAGCCACACAATTCATAGGAACAGCTTAATGAGATGTTAACTAGGAAAGGAAGATCCTTTGGCATAGCTTGTTGTTTCTTTTTCCCCAGTATTCAGAAACAACCTGATGAATGCTTTCTGTTGGCAGTGGTAATATTTAAACTTTACTAGCACTTGCATTAGGAGAGTTATTTACCTGTGTCTTTAATGAAAAAGAAATGTCTGATTTACAGCTCACCTGGCTTCAAACTCAGCTTTAAAGTAGAGATTCTGAATGAGCAATAGACTCCACAATTCCAGCACTGTGTTACATACCTGAAAAGCTGCAAAGTTCAGTCTGGAGGGAGTTCTCTGTAGCAGGCCAGAGTACAGAAGATCCTGATACACCCACAAGCACTCTGGTGCCCACAGTTGTTGGTCCCCTCACTCTCATACACTGGCCTCCCCACCCCCCTTTCCTTGGTCTATTCCAGGACTCAAGAACTAACATACTGTTCTTGGGATAAAGAGGAAAGGGAGGGAAAGGACCAGTAAGCTGCTAAGGGGGGCAGTCAATTTGACTTCAATTAAAAAATGAAACCAAACCAAAGCAGTTATACTTGATTCACTTTCAGCAAGCCCCTTTCTGACTGCTCTAACTCCAGTGGCCATATTGCCAGTGAGCAGCAATCTAGCTCACAGGGCTTCCCTGAAATCACTAGATGAAGTTGCACCCTGTTGCATGAAGAGTGGGAGCAGGAGCCAGTGCAACATGAGTATCAGAATATTTAAGTAGTGTGAAGCAATGTGTGCTTACAGCCCAGAAAGCCAACCACAGTCTGGGCTCAGCAGGGGGTGTCCCTGCCCTAGCTTTGAGGTCCTTTGCAACCCAAACCATTCTGATTCCATAAAATTAAATATACCAGTGTGTGATTGCACTAAGTATTTGCAGCTTTGTTTTGATCTTTCTGATACTGTGTATACAACAGGCACAAGTGTTTAAAAGGACATTCTCACAGCTGCTGTTTGGGGAGGGGTTTTGTTTGGCTGTTGGTTTTTTTAAACCCCAAAATGCACTGACATTCACTGACCTGTTCCTGACCCAGGATCAAGACACCTCCAGGTTTAATTGGGTGCCAAGGAGCAAGATTCTCCCCAGTGCCAAGCTTTTCTCCATCCTGAAAAGCCTCCCACATCCCATCTCTGGTTGTCCATGTTATACAGATATGATGCCACTTTCCATCACTGATGAACAGAGGGAGCTGGGCAACCTACAAAAAAAGCCAAAGAACAATGCATGTTGCAAACCAATTCTACCAGTTCAAGCACAGCATTTAAAAACTGACTGTATTTATTCTGTCCTCAGAGACAAAGACTTCAGAAGTTAATCTACATCTTTCTACTTTGTTGCAGTTTTCCTGTTTTCAGGACTATAGCCATTCTTTTTATTCCAGGTGTGAGCCTTTGCTTCATCTAGAATCTAGTGACATGAGTCCCAGACTGATCCTGCACATCAATCTGTGGCAATTGTTGTTTAAATCTCAGTGCTTACTCTTACCTTTCCATCCTGTTAAGTTTCTCTTTAACTTCTGGGGTTTGGCTGTACCATTTGCAGTGGCAACTCTGACCAATGGGTCTGCCTGCCTCCAAAGTTTGTGGGAACTGCTACACAGGGCTCCAAATAAGGAGTCATTATGCTCCTTTAGGAATTTGCCCTGAAAACTTACTCTAGTCAACACAGACACCACTGCAGTGGGCTGTGGAGCAGCTGTGATGTGGGAGAAAGGGAAGCCTCACAGAACATCAGTAGGACTGACTTAATGAAGAGAAAAAGTTATTGCTAAGACTAAGATGACTCAAGTTTCCTTCTGTTCCATGGACCATTAAAAATAATCAGCTTCTCACTTTTATTGGTTCAGGAGGATGACAGGATTGTTCAAAGTCCTTAACTCCCTACATGACTGAACCACCCCAGTTGTGCTGTAGATGTGTAAACACCCCATCCCTCAGAGAGCAGCAAGTTACTAGGAAACCTAACAGGCCACAAAAAACAAGGGATGGTGCCTGAAGGCAAGCTATGCTACAGTGCAGCCTGGCCAAGTTCAGAATCTCATTTTGCTCATTGATCCAAATCCAGTCACTTAGCTACTATCAGCTCTTTAGATGTCATAACTAGCTCAAACTGAAGGTAGAGAGAAAGGAAGTGTTTATACTCTATCTGAATACCAAGTTTCAACAGGTCTTTATTTCTTCAAGCCTTCTTCTGCAGCTTGTCAGAAATCAGTGGTGTGAAGTAGTGAGAGAAGTGTGGTGCTTTTTGTATCTAAAGTCTGAAAAAGTTGTATGTAATCTGATGTTCAGTCACTAATCACAACAAAACCAGCCAGAGCTACATGCCTTTTGCTCTCAGTCTTCTGCCAAATTAATTTTAATATATCTAAACTTCTAGTATTAGAAAGATAGGAATACTGTGACTAGTTTCTCTCTCAGTGTGGCTTCAAATATTGCTTCTGTTTAATAAAAAACCAGATGCAGATGTGTTTGTAAATTCAGAGGACACTCAAAGGTGTGCATACCCTGACATCATGCCACTTTGCCTCAACACACAAACTTATGCACCATTTGACTTTTGACATCAACTTGCAACAACCAGATGGATAACAACAGGCCAGCAGACACTACCATCTCAGAGGCCCAGAGCTGGCTTCTCTCAGAGAGAATGAGAGTTACTAGAGAGGTACCACAAGTTTGGGCCTTATTCTGATCACATAGACAATAAAGAAGAGTTAGTGAAGTCTCACCTTATCATTAATTAGCAGTTCAATTGGATTATTGCCCCATTCTATGAGGACAATTTCATTAGCCTGCCCAGGAACAGCGTAAGAGAATGGAGTGCCAATTCCAGGAGAAGCACTTGATCTCAGCCACAAGCACACAGTGAAAGCATACAGCTCTGGCAGGGTCTTCTTGATCTTCCCATACAAGTAGTTTGTGCGAAGAGGGAGGGAGACTTTGAATTCATCAGGTGACTTAAATGCACTGCTACCTAGGATTAGAGGAAACAACCCTGAACATTACACTGAGCAATGCATTTGTAATTCATGTCAAAAAACCTAACTGATAGAGAGAATCTTTAGGATTTTAATCACTTTCATGAGGTACATATATATATATACTGAACCAGCATTACTGAACGATGATCTTGCAGCACAGAAAAATACCACTAGATTTTATACACATCATGCTAATCACTTTGCTTATTTTCCTGCTCATTTAGAGCAAAAGAGTAGAGGGCATACAACTAATGAGGGACTGTTAAATATTTTCTTTCTTCATTGCTTAGTTCAATGCTGGAGGCCTGCCTATTTCAAACAACTCAAACTGTTTCAAAAAGATATTTACTGTTCCTACACATGGATTCTCCAGTATGCTCATTATTAAAGCATCACAGTGCTTCAAACCCAGTGTTTCTTTTCCTACCACTGCTACGCAGGGAGCGAGCAGCAGCATCCCCCTTTTACAGACAGCAGGCTGAGAAAAAGGCTGATGCTCTCCTTTTGGGTGGCCAATCTGCAATAAGACAACGCTGGCATATTCCAGAAAGCAAGAGTTAAATCCAGCAGAACTGATTTCTGTCCCATGGACAAATCAGGAGGAGAGCAGAACAAAGATATAAAGCTGAAGTTCAAAATGACCTGAAGAAAAATGCAATATGAAGTTAGGAACTACAAGAACACTAGACATTTAATGTAAAAGCAGGAAATATTTAGCTTTTTTGAAAAGACAGGATGAAAGCCACTGAGACATTCCACAGAAATGTTTTATCAAAGTGAGAACTCCTAAGGCTAAAACTTTCTCAAGCTGCAATACTCTGATACCTGAGTAACAGTTTATGTATACTTCTGATGTAATTGCTTACTTGAGAGTAATTTTTTAGAATTAAGTATTAGAGAGAAATCCTACACTGTGCCACAAAATAAACCCCCCAGCTCTGTAGTACAGCCTCACCCTCAACCTTTTAGCAACTTGTTCTTCTGAGTCCCACTCATTTTCTTTACTCACTCCTGAGAGAAATTCAATCCCCTTGCCAAACTTCACACTCCAATCCAAATGAAGAGCTGTTGTCACAAAAGGTTGCCACAATTCTCATATGTAATTTTAAAAACGTTGGCATTCTCTCAGTTCCCATTCTCAGAAGCAACTGAAGTGTTTTGACGGCATTTTTCACAGAATGAGGGGGTGGAAGCAAAAGCTTGTCTGATGCTTGCATCTGTCTTGAGGAACTTAAGAGACCAGAAACTGAAATAGTCTAGATTTTAAGCAAGAAAACCCAGATTCTTCAGGCTAATGGTTGTACCAGCCTAGTGGAGGTTGTACAAGTTGTTAAAGGGAGAAACATAGTCCATTGAGAGAATTAGTCCCTCTGAGTTTAAGGAAGCAATAATGGATTGGAAAAGAATAAAAAATATTATTTTAAAAAATATTTTTCCAATTTGTTCAAGTCGTAAGAACATCTCCAACTCCAAGGGATAACATCCTCCTGCTCAGGGCAATGGGCACATGTACAGGATAAGACAATTCTTTTCCCAAGGAAACCAAGTAATTTTGGAACAAGATGAGCAAAAAACAGTGTTATTCCCTTTTAGAGATGGAGAAAACATATTTAACCATAGCAAGGGAGCTGTTCATGTCTCCAGCAAAGCTAGGAATCACATTTAAGTCAAAGATATTATTAGTTGCAAGATCATTCCACCACTCAGTCCTGCTTTACAATGCATCACCTGCTGCTGTCGATGAGACTAGTTACCAAAAGATTTTGGTAATCACAATAGTTGTACCAACTCCAAACTCTTGTGCCTCTCTGGAATTAAAGACAGCTGTCACAACTACTGACAAAAGAAACCCAAAATCCATAGTACCACCTTGTAAGCTTAGGTTTTCTTCCATTTATTTGGTCTCAGGACAAGGAGGAGCTTAAAACACACTAGTTATTTGTCAGAAAGATGCCAAACAATGTGGCATTTAAAATTAAAGCACAATAGAAAACCTGCTTTCAAAAAAGGTCAGATGATGTTAAATATTGTCTACATCTACAAAATCATAAAGTTCTTAGATCATTATTACTCTCACTTTGATTTGACAGAGGAACCCAAGGCACATAGTAGCTAGGCTGCACTGTAATGGAGGGCAAATCATACCACTGAAAGAAGCCTGTGTCTTGGTTCCAGGCCCCAATTCTTCCCTTCCCTGGAGACTTAACACAGCCCTCTCTCCCCACACAAAAAAATAAAGGTGGGAACAGGCTATTTTTGACATAACTAAATGACACATGCTTGCTCTCTCACCACTCCCTTTCTCTTTCTGATGACTTGCTGATATGAGTCACATCTTTCAGAGACAAGGACTAGCAATACTTGACACGTAAGACATTAACAGGCCACTAATGCTCCAGAACATGAGTTGAAGTCTAGACTTTATCTCAGCTCGTGGGAAATACGAAGTGACAGAGCCAGTAGAAGATCTCCTCTTCCTCCTTCCTTTTTCCCTTCTTCATGCTTTTTAAATTAAAAAACCCAGACACAACATTACACAAATGGATCCATTAAGCTGCATTTTAAAATTCATCAGATATGTATGTTTGCACCGTTCTGAAAGCGTGTCCATTAAGCTGCTTTTAAGCAGACAACCTATTCACCTTGGCAAAATCATGTGAAGAGTGGGCAGTGATATCTACTGGTACTGTGGCCCTACACAGTCCGCTTTGTAGGGGTGTATAGTCAATACAGAAAGATAGCTGTTCTTCAGCTCATTTCCATGGACATTTGCAGTTCAATTAAACAGACTCTACTCAGTAATAATTAATCTAAGTATCTGAGTAAGTGACTAGGGTTAAGGCAGTGTCCCCCAGTGGCACCATATGTAATCTACTGTAAACTGAAGGCTATACACTTGGGATAGGACCCGACTCAAGTGCCTGCAGCTGCCTGAAGTCACAACCAGCAGCAAAGACCACCAGCAGTTCTCCAAAAGCAGCAGGAAATGGCTCTGGTATAAGATGCCATTCATTACATCAAAGGCAGACATGCTAATTAAATTAAGCCCGTATGATGTTCACACCAAATAAAGAAAGGCAACCTCTACTTAGATGATTACTTGACCACTCACATATGCCAAATTAAGAGACAAGAAGCCAAAGCCATGCAGAGGCCTGTCAACCAGGAAGCCTGTGACAAAAGGAAAGAGAGAATCAAAGTAATTTGTCACCTAATGTTTAGTCCAGCACCTTAACTGTCTTTCCCTCAAGGCCCATATTTTGACTACTGCACTAGGGGGGAGTAAACAAGATTCATCAGCATGGGGAAGCGTTTAGATTCTGTGCAGAATACCTTTTTCCAATTCAGACACTCTTTCTAGCAATGCATTCAAGGCTGTCTCTGTCTTTTGCCGATGGGCTGAAGTCTCATTATGAAGCAAAGACTTTTCATCCTCAAGCTCAGCCACTTTGCTCAGGAGTTGGCGTTCCAGGTCTCCAAGCCTGCGCTGGAGCATCTCTCGAAGGTCATTAGGCAGTGCTGCATAGGACACGTTGGCTCGGAGTTGGTGCTTTAAGAGAAACAAGAAGGATTAAAAAAAAAAGTCATTTCTAAAGCAGAAATGGCAAAATGTGGATATGCTCCTGATTCAAAGGGAAGAAAGCAAGCTGACCGACTTCTCCAGCAAGTACAAGAGAGGCACTGCTTTTTAGCACCTGTCATGTTCAGTGCTTTTATCAGCACTACAGCAAAACAGGTCCTGAAACAAAAGGGCACTTATCTTAGAGGCTTCCAGTATTTCACATGAAGGAGTATTCATACATTTAAGTTCAATAAAATCAATGTATGAAGCCAGGTTTGATGTGCCCATGCTAATGGAAGTGCATGTGGCACATCAATCAGGTTTTGCTGGCTTACTGCACGTGACATCACCAACTTAACTGAACAGAAAGCACTACTATTTCCTTTTAAGCAATCAACTAAGCTACTTCAAATGCAAGCTTGACAAATAAGTTTCCCCAGATTTGATTCAGTCACTCTTTAGAATAAGTATTAGCCCATAAAAATATTTTTATTTAAACTGCAAAATGTACACCCTCCCCCATTCTCTCTCAACTAACACTGCTGTCTGTAAGGATACCAAGAAACCAACAGCAGTTCGACCT
Source organism: Laterallus jamaicensis coturniculus (assembly GCA_022605575.1). Lineage (NCBI taxonomy): Eukaryota > Metazoa > Chordata > Aves > Gruiformes > Rallidae > Laterallus > Laterallus jamaicensis. The sequence continues at coordinate 13,339,227 of JAKCOX010000020.1, forward strand.
CCCATATTATTCTTGTGGGCTAACCTTAAAAAAAAGCCTCAAAAAAAGTCAGCAACAGCAATAAAAAGATGTTACACTATAAATCATTCAAAACTGTACTTGAAAAGCAGTCGAGAGTGTTCAGACCTCCCAGAATAACCGTTAGGAAGTTAGTTGCCATCCTCACGCCACCACTGCCTGTGTGGAGGGCAGCAGGAGGACATGCATGTAACTCTCAGGGCACAGAAAGCAAAATACAACACCCAGCACAACTCCCACCGGAACACTCCTCTAAAATACCTCCATGAGTGCCACTCCACCGTGGGCACTGTCCAAGGTCTCACTGAAATCACTTACGGATAGGCTTGGACCCAGCCCCCTTTCTAGTCACAGGTATAGGGAATCAGGCTCTTTTCAGTCTCTGCCAGCTCTACACATCATCTGTCTTCACAACCTGCCCAACACAACCTCCTCATTCCCCAGGGTCTGCGTGGCTCCACGGGTCTTACTGCCCAAGACAGCAGCTCTGTACCTCAAACCCCACAAAGTCACGTTCCCAGAGAGATTTATACATATTAATAGGGAAACTAAGCTGGCAAGTGTCAGGAAAACCATCGTCTCCCCCCACGCAGTGGGAGGACACGCTCACAGAGGAGCCCTTCAAGTCTTTTACCATCAAAGCGAGCTGATAAATGCCAGGGTAACATGACACGCCACACACGCCCCGGGCTTGGCCGGGGTGGGTTTATCCCCACACGGCTCAGGCACCGGCCAGCAGCCCGCAGCCCGTCCGAGCCCCTGCGCTGGGCCACCCCACGCCCCGGCCCTACCTCCAGGCTCTCCAGCCGGTCCTTCAGGGTCTGCATGGTGCGGCTCAGCTGGTCGATGACCTGCGCCGGGTCCCGCGGCAGGTCGCCCATGGTGTCCTTGCCCTTGCCCGGCTCCTTCTTCCAGGTGCCCGCGGCGGACTTGCCGTCGGCGCCCTCGCAGCGGCTCAGCTTGCCGGTGAGCTCCCGGATGGCATCCCGCTGGCTCCCGATGGTCTCCTTCTGCTGCAGGACGGTATCCCGCAGCTGCAGCACCGTGGCTTTCAGCTCCTCCTCGGGGGGCAGCGCGCCGCCCTGCATGGGCACCGGGGGCAGCGGGCAGCCCGCGCTGGCGGCGTCCAGCGGCAGCGAGGTGCACACGAAGCGGCTCCCCGGGGGGCTCTCCCGGTCCTCCGCCGCCGCGGCTGCACCCCCCCGGCCGCCCGCGGCTACGGCGAGCAGGAGCCCGGCGACCACGGGCAACATCCCGGCTGGCGAGCGGGGCGAGGGCTCGGCGGGGACGCCGGGGCGGTGGCGGGGGCCGGGCCCGCCGCGCTGACAGGAGGCCGGTGGTGGCGCCGCCGCCCCGTCCCGCCACACTCCTCGCGCCGCTCTCGCGCCCGCCGCCGGCCCGCGGCTTTTATGGGCGAGGCGGGCGCGTGGGGGGGAGCGCGGCTCGTGCCGCGCGCGCTGGTTGGCTGGGGCCGGTGCTGACGCCGCGCGGTCCCGGGGGCCGCGGCCGGACGGGGCCGGTTGGCAGCGCGGGACGCGGCGAGGGGCGGGCGGTGGGCGCCGCGCTCAGCCCCGGCCCCGCCGGGGGGCAGCCCGGGAGGTGTCCGGCCCGGCCTGCGGCTCCAGGCGGGGGCGGCTGGGGTGGGACCAACTCGGTCCGGTCCGGTCCTGGACACCGCAGAGCCTCCCTGGGCAGCCTGTGCCTCCCGTCCGGCGTCTCCCTGTCCGCTCTGCACCCCTCTTGCTCCGCCTTACACCCTGCTCCAGCGCGATGGGCTCCTCGGCCGGCTTCGCCCCGATGTCTTTCGTGCCCGGGGGTCGCAGCCGGACGCGGTAGCTCGATGGGATCCAGCCTGTGCCGAGCAAAAGGCACCAGCGCTCTCTGCTCGGGCTGATGCAGCCAGGGATGCTGTTGGCCTGGACCACGGAGCCGTCTGAGCTACAAGGCAATGGCACCGCAAAGCCGGGATAACGGTGACGGTGTAGATCAGAGAGGGGTCTGACTTGTGGTGAGAAAGGAGCGCTTTCAGAAGGAACTGCAGGGATTTCTGTAGAGTACCATAAAACCACTGCTGCCCCGTACAGCCAGCGTGGGCCTGGCTGTATTGTTCATGCCATTCAGTGTTTTTAATGATCACAATTGCTGTAAGTCTATAACCCCTGACATCAGCGGAACAGTTCTCACAAACTTCTTACGGATACTCAGTGAAAACTGGCACTTCTGCTGGAAAAGACAGAGAGACAATTTCCTTAGGCATCAGCAGAGGCTGCTCTTAGGACTCTGAAACCTTTGAGTGGAATTTCAGAATTTCAGAGAGTTTAGATGTGGAAAGGAAAGACACTTTACCATGGGGTGAGGAGCTATTACTGAAAAATGTATAGCCTGTTTAATACTGATGACTAGAAATAAGGAATAAAGAATGTGTCACTGAAAATATTTTTAGCTTTTGTGAAGTGCTTTATGTTGCTGAATGAGTTGGCAAGATACAAGCAGTGTGTGTCACACGGACAGTGAAAGCCACTTGGTGAAGGCTGGATGATTTGCCCAACTCCCCCCACAGTGTCCTGTCCCAAAGCCTTGCTGGCCGAACTGGCCATGCCACAGTGTGAGATGGAGCTCATGCTGCTTCTTCAAGGGGAGGGGACAGAGAGGAGGAGGGATGGAGTTCAGTGAGCAACCAGAAGCTCCGATTTCTGCCTGAACTCCTTTCGTCTGGAAAGCAGGTCCCAAGAGTCTGCACTGCTTCCTGGCTGAAAGGAAAAGAAGTACCCGCTCGGGGACAGAGGCTCTGACTAACTCCTGGTTTGACATCTAACTCCCATTGAAATCAACAGGATATCATTGCTTAATCATTCTGCTGATTAAAATTCTGGATGCTGCAGTGAGGAGGACCATGCACGCACACTAGGAACAGCTCGTCTGCCAGCACTGTGTCTTTCCAGTCCACATAAGTCCAAGAGCAATTAAAGCCTATATGCAATGACGTACCTGAATTTCTGCTCTACATGTATGATTACCTGGTGCCTGCCTCACACCATAGCTCACCCCTCTGAAACATCATGTGAAGCACTATGAAAAGAACTTAATCACTGTAAAACACTGGGTTTACCTGTCCTCGAGGCCTGTCACCCTGCTGTGGGACAACAGTAGTCTGTTGCTTCTACACAGCTTGATTCCACCCTCTGTGATGGGAAGTGTGACAGTACCCTATGAAATAACCTCACATTACTTAAACTCTGAGATTCTGACCCCGATTTTAAAACCCACTTCAGGATTCAGAGCTGTTCCCAGACATTTTGACTCAGTGCATGACAGTGGAAAAAGGCATTGCTGCTTTTTTAAATTCAAGCAATGTATAGCTGGAAGGTTTTGCTTAATTATAGATAGATTTTTGTCATAATCTCTTAGTCAGGCAAGCTGAGAAGTAATACAAGCAGCAGCAAGCAATAAACATCTGACTTCCAAAGTTCTGTAAGGTATGTGGTGGTAAATTGCTCATGACAATGAAGTATTGTCCTTTATTACTGTACTGTTTCTTTTTGACAGGGAGATGGGTAAGACAGGAAGGAATCCCAACCAAATCACTCAGAAATGTCCATTACCACACGATGGGTGTAGTATTGTGGAAGAAGGGTGGATGCTATGGAGAAAGGCACGTATGGTCCATCCCCCTTCTCAACATCCTTAATATTTCCCTCTGGCACTTCAGTGCTTTCTAAACCAAACCCAAACAGCACACGTTACCCCACTTGTAAGTACAGGTAACTTCCTCTTGCATTTGAGAGGTTTTTAAACCTTCCTGGCTCTGTGGCTGACAGGCAGCCTAGCATCTCTGCAGCCCACAGAATGGATTTTTAATTTTTAATTTCACTTTGACAGTTTCTACTGCCTTCAAAAGGGCTCTATTCTCTTCAGAAACGGCATCTGCGTGCTAGCTGTTTCTTTATCTTTGATGTGCAACTGTAATATGTAATACTGGAACTTCAATATGTATGTAAAATGCATCTGGATTCTCAATAATATAAAGATTTTGTGGTTAGGATGAAGGTCTGGAATCCAGGAGATCTGCCATAAAGCCGCAAACACGCTGCTGTCTGGCCACTATCACTAACACAATCCTGCAAAATCTTCTAAATGAATTAGGAGGCTGTGCCTCATTCTAAAGTGTGGCTTTACACGTGAAGGCAGCGTACAAGTGACTTTACATGAAACTTTTTTGATACTTTGGCTTTGCTCCACTCATTATTGCCCAGCTGTTCAGTGAAATACTGACTTCATCTGAAAGACTCAGCTGAGCCTGGACCTACAGACTCAGGTCTAGAGCCTCTTCACAGGCACTCAGACATTCAGGTCTCATTGTAATGGAAGTGAAGCGTTTAACTGCCATGGGGGATTCTCTGAAGTGCTAACTGTCCAACTTTGTCAGAAGTACCTACAGAACCTGGCCCTAGGGATCATTTGAAAAAATGATCTTAAATTTCTCTATACAGCATTTATCCGTTTATAAAATGAACATATTATTGCCCTTCCTCTCTAGTTCTCAAAGTTTTAGCTCTCAGTAGGCAAAAAACTCCCTGTTCCTCCATGTCTGTGCATCGCAATGGGACACGGGCTCACCTGACTCTTACTGTTTGTGTCACTGTAGTGTTTGTATTAGCTAGGTTACACTGCTTTATTTAAAATCTACTGAAATTTGCCATTTACAACTCCCAGAAGTTAAACATAGTAATAACTTGAGCATATCACTGTCAAAAAAGACCGATTCCACCTGTATCCCAACAAGCCTAGTGAAACTGCAGAGCTACTCATCAGCAATGAAGCCCAAAATTCTGAACATCATTCAGTACCCTTCTTGACGTGTTTGCTGAAGTAATCAGATATGAAATGAGTCTTTACTTAACCTTTAATATCTACTTCTGACTGCGTAAGAGTCTCCTGGCTGCTGATTAGAGATGTGCCACAAAGCTGAACTCCACGTTTCACTAAATTGGGGATCTGGCAAGTGAAAGTATCAGGAAATTAGGGAGGGAAAGAGGCAATTAACCACTTACAGGAAAAGAAGTATGGAACTCGGGTTTGCCTACAGAAGTTAAAAGTCACAGCACCCAGGGATATTTCAGCACGAGGATTTTGTTCAACATACTTTAGATGCTCTTAATATTCCCATGTTATACAGCTTTCATGGATAAAATACTGATAGAATATTAGAAGAAACCAATTGTTAAGAGACATGCTCCCTTTTTCTTTCCATATCCTAGGCTGTTCCATGAAAATCATAAATGAGAAATGTATTCCCTTTTAAGTCAACTGGATTTTTGCCACTGATCTGAATAAATTCAGGATTTCTCTAGATCACCTAAATGATACATTACTTTTCTGCGAATCATTAATTAGGATGATCTCCCTTCTAGCAGAAGGAGAACAGAACTTATTGTAGGGTTACTCACTGTAAGAGCTAACTTTGTTGGAGAGATTCACTGCAGGAACTTTCAAAGAACATCAGATACTTAAAAGAGAAGTTACTGTCTCCAGCGTTCCCATGTGCTGCTGCTGACTAAAGGAGTAGGACTTTCCTGGGAGCACACACAGGCTGCCCGTCACCCTGACACTAGCCACCAACCACCAAACCAGCGGGTCAGCCGCTGCAGGACCTGCTGTCCTCCTGCTACTCTACAGACATTTAGCCCAAAATGCCAGGCTTCAAAATACATTTGAGAAGTGAAACAGCTTAGTTGCAGGGAGAACAAACCCTGAGACCTTCCCCTTTATTACTCAGTTCTTGTTTAATGCCTATCTACCTGAAGCTGGGAGAATTTAGCCCAATTCGAAGTGCAGTACAAAGCACAAAATTTGGCTGGAGCTATGCAGACTACATGCCAACGTGTTTTAAAGTCTGCACGTGTGAAAAATACATTGCAGTGCACCAAATGCTTTTACATGTTCAGAACTGGATTATTTATTGCTCACATTTCTTTTCAAAACCCTTAGTCCACTTAGATTTGGTGGTTTTGCCAAATCAGATGCTACTGTGCAAAGACCCAATACTGCACTTTGTTCTGTAGCAAGTGAGATGTGTTTCTCCTTTACATTAGCACCAGCCACAGCATGGACCAGAGCTCTGGGGACAGTTACTGAACTCCAACACCAGTGCCTCAGCACTTGTGCATGAGCAGGGTAAGGCACCTCCTGTCGCATCTCCAAACACTGTGGATGATTGTTATAGTCCACCCCTGGGCTGGCCTTGGTTGGTTTCTTGAGTCAATAAGCTTACCGGAGTCCCCTGAAATCCTTTTTGTTCTACTGAATTCCAGCAGCAGGTGAATAGTTTCCTTGTGCTGGCCAGGAAATTCTGCCCTTGGTTCACTGTCATTTTGGTTTTGCCTTTGGTTTTGGCTCTTTCTGCTTCCCATTACACAGTTGCAGAAACCACAAGTACATGTTTGTGTCAGCCATTTGTATTACTAGATGCACGCACGTTCTCACACGTAGATTTTAAATGAAATGGATTTTTGAAATCACCACACCAGAAATACACAGTTGGATTTAGAGCTGGAATTCACAGACTGGAATGTAACGCACCCACCCTGCAACAAAGGCAGATGGAAAAGAATACATGGGAGATTAGAAACCCAGGACAAAAGGCAGAACAACTTGCAGTGCCTTTCCATCACAGAACATCACTACAGAAGCAGCTCAGTCTTTCATGTCAGGGAGTTAGTTTTTCAATTCTGTCAGAAGTGGAGCGATAACCTTGAGCTCTCCCCACGGGGATTTCCCTCCTCCTCTCACTATTTCTGTGCCTCGTTCTGTGGCTGACAATTAGAAATGCTATTATGTCTTGACCCATCCGACACGTGAAATGCCAGAGCACCTGGTGTTCGGAGAGGATGTTAAGTCACCTCAATAGGTTTCATCTCAAGTTCTAATGAGTGTGACAAAGTAACGATCCACAGAGCAGCTCCGTAGCCTTCTGGTAGCCCAGGGAAAAGAAAAAGTCATTGTCTGTGGAGACAGTTTGTGCAGGAATTGAGAGGGTGCACAGATGGAAGAAGGTTGACATCAGAAAATTACAAAATAAAGGTTATGTAATTTTAGCTAAGGATTCTGCAGCAGGTACGTCCCTGACAGAACACTGGGGGTCAGGCTGTAGATCTGATATTGTACCCAGAGATTAGGTCATTTACACCAGCAGTTAGATTGTGGAGTATTTTGGCTTTCCTGTAATCAGCAGCAGCACACCTATGGACCTGTGTAGGGTCTATCCCCTGGCTCTGATAAGGTTATTTGCACTAAGAGGCACCTGTGTATGAGAAGAGTTAACTAGCCTGAATCTTTCCAGATTACAATTGTCAAACATTTACTTGTCATCGTGCTAACTCTGCTTGGCCAGGCTGCAGTTGGATTTTCAGAGACTTATTTGGCTTAAGTTCTCCTAACAGATTTACCTTACCCTGCTGCCACACGCTCAGTCCCATTCGGAATTAACCTGTTGTCTTTTCATCACTTAAGATAACAAGATCTTCAGGGAAACCATTGTCCAGGTTCTACGTGGTTTATCACACCCAGCTAATTCCACACTAACACCAAACACAAATACTCAGTGTTGTAATGCTGTTACCCACATCTGTATTATCTGAGATCTGAGTTCACTGGTAATTTTATGCTTAATTGCTTTGTTCAGTATCTTTCATGCAGTGTGCCACCATGAAATGATGGCACAGGCTAAGTTTCTTTGCAGACAATGGATATTCATTAGAAACCATACACCAAAATAGCAGTAATGCAATGCAAACATTTTCAGTATGTTGCTTTTAAGTGGTTAGCAATGTTTTAAGTGTTATGAAATGAATGGCATGGAGGTAATTAGTTTGTGAAACAGATCCCACTTCCATGTTTTCACTCTGTAATGCATGTCCAACATTTGCAGTTGCAAATCACATAGATTTCATTTTCATAATAACAGAGAATATTTTACCCATAAATCTTTAATCTTCAGCCTGTGAAAAATATCCTGGACTATGAAAGAACATGTCTTCTTCCTTGCTGTGCCTCAGCCAGTCTGAACAAGGTCTAATGAGTTTGTGAATAGTGTGAAAAAATCACTGATTCTCTGGTGAGCTGACTGTAGGGCAGGAAAAATCCTTTTTGTCTAGGTTTGATTGAAACTTGAGTTAACTGTCAGTGCCCACACAAACCAGGAAAATAGGATTAAAGGCCAAAGAGATATTAGCAGTAGACATCTTGTACATCTGCTTTGACAGATGATTTTCACACTTCACAGGTTTAACTAAAGATCACTTTCACAGAAACTCTTATGAAGCTAAACCCCTTTTAAATGAAATGATTAAAAAACAACTGAGGATTAAAGCCTCAAAATCTAAGCTCTCATAAAACTATTCAAAATGTTAATAGTAATGAAAAATGAAGATAAAGTAGAGCTCTTACATACACATTTTCAAAATAATTAGGTGTCTATACAATCCAATCAATCTGTTTGTACAACGCTAAGAGCCTCAGTCATCTATTTATTTCACTAACTCTGAATCATTAAGCATACACCAAACTCATTTTTATCTCATTTTTATGGAAGTGCAATATGATTTCACAGGCTGTTAAAACTGGAAGGGTGAGACTGAGAGAATCACCTTACCTTCCTCGTGCTTGTAAAATGACTGCAACGGGCTGCCTTCCAAAAATGATGACTTGAAGTTACCCAGCACATGCCAGCTTAAGTGTGGTGCTGTTTTAGTCTGGATCAATGGTAAACAATGCACTACAGAGCCACTGAGTCACACAAGTCAAGGAATTTCTTTTCTGGAGTTCTCAAACTTACCTGTGTGAGCTGGGAGGTAGAAGGCAGCAGGCACCGTAGCGTGGCTGAAGGTCTGATGCGCCTAGTTCAACGTGCCATCACCGTGCTGTGAAGAGATGAGCAAAGTTCTTAAAACCAGGAGGAGATTTTGGAATCTCTTCCCTGGTATATGAAGAAACAGCAAATCTTTATGCCTCTGCAAGAATGTTTTTAACCTTTTGGTAAGTGCCACAAGCATATGCTGCAGGAATATTTACTAATTTGCATCCACATTTAATTTTTAGTGTTGTCCTGTCACACTTACATAAAACATTGTTTATGAATGAAAAGCCCTAAAGGGAATATTCTAAAAATAAAGGGAAAAGGGAACATTCTTAAAGTCTTTTCTGACTTACTTGCCACTTTGCTACAACTCAGAGTTGTGCCTTATACTGCATCAGACTCCCTCACCATGCCTGGATCTCCATTTCCCAAGCTGGAAGACAGACTTATTGCAACAGCAATGGAATCAATTGCTGGGGAAACTAAACATCTTCTCTTTTGATGATTAAGGAATTCTTGTTAGTGGTTGTGATACTTCTGCTTAGTCAGAATGATAGCTGAAGCGTGGAATTAGTTCCTGCTGTGTGGGGTTTTTTCTTTTTCTCCTAGAGAGCTTTGATACAAGCTCCTGATGCTTAGGGTCTACAAAGATAAAGTCGAGCTGAGAACAAGTGGAAGCACTGCTCCAGAGCCAGGCAGAGGGAGGGAGCTCTTGTGAACAAGTGTTCTTACAAAATCAGACTTGCTCCACAGCTTCCTTCCAGCTGCAATAAAGGCAAGATTTGTATATCATTGCTGACTGGGACTCTTGAATAAGTGGCTTGATCTTAATAGGACATGTATCTTTGATACAAAAAGGATTGCTGAGCAGCAACCAGAGGGCTACAGATTATGACAAGTTGAATATTCCAGTAAAACCCACTTAAAACACAACTGCCATCAAGAATTTTTATCTAAAGCACAGTTCTTTGTGGCTGCTAAGAAAGTCAGGCAAAATTTATGAGATATTTAGTAACCTAGAGGAAATACCATGGCTCAAAATTCAGTCTTAACAGGTGTATGCTCTCACTTCAGCATTATTCTCCTAAGCCATATTTTTCAATATTGCAGATGTTTATTTTCAGTTTGAAAATCATGAGTACCAAATGGGATACCAGTGTCCACAGGAACTGTGCAAAAACAGGAGGTGTATTTACCTCTGAACTGTACTTGCTGAAACCCAGTGAACACTCAGTGTGTACGAGTCCCAAGGTCAGCGTGCTGCAGGTCACCATCCCACAGGATCAGGCTGCCTGTCCAAGGCAAACTCATCACTCCGTGCACCTGAGCTCAAGTCATTGCTTAGATCTTTTACTGAAAGGTGCTGTCTCTAGTAGGGTTTATTTACTTAGTGCTACTCATTCAGAAGCACCCCAGCCTTCTAAAAATAAGGCAGTACATTGTATACATTGCTCAACAGATGTTGAATGGATGTAAACACACATCCTAAGAAAAGCAGGGTTAAGTCCAAGCTCAACCAGGCAGGAGGAGATTGGTCTGAAGCTAGCCTGGAGTATCTGGAAATGTTGGTTGAGAGAGGTTTAAAAATCCAAGTACTGTTTAAAAATCACACATGAGAGCATTATTTTGGAATAATCTGCTTCACAGGACACAGGCTGATGTATCCTAGGTGCATTACTAACTGTCAGGAAGCACTGAACACACTGCAGTAGGAGCCTCTAATTAATCCACTGAGTACCATTAATCCGAATGCCAATGCCTGTGTAGTGCTTGCATAACAAATGCTTTGGAAACAGCACCTTGCATTGGAGCATAATGATGTGACTGCATGAGATACCTGCTCTGATTTTAATAGGGCATGTTTATATTTGAAAGCAAATACATATCATCTTAAGAAAGCATGTATTTTGCACATTAGCTTTCTGGATAACTGTTTTCCACAATTAACTGAAACCTCTTTATAACTTGTGATCATTTGTTAACTCTCCTGTGCATGAGTCTTCTCTGGAACGCTTACTCTATGTTTCTTTCTTCCTGACCATTCACTGCTCTCATGCAGCACCAGTTCTCTGTCAGCTCTCCTCATCCCCACTGACTTACTCATGGGTCATTTATAGAATTTCCTTCCAAGTTTTTAGCATCATAAATTTGACTGGTCTGACTTAATCCTTCAAAGAGATGTTTTCTTTTTCTTCTTGACAGGCTGAAATTTATGACTTCAAATCTTCCATGTGGATGCTGTATCTTATGGTGACTACTGGTGTGCTTACAGAGGTTATGCTGTGATTTTTTTTTGGGTGAACATTTCCACTTATCAATCCTGCTGTCTAGAATATTTATAGAAAGCAAATGCGAAAGGCCAAAATAAATTCAATGCCACATTCAAGCCAACAGTCACAAAGCACATTTGTTCAAGTCTACTCAGCTGCATGAGAGATTTTTGAAACAAATTTCTTTGTAGTGAAGTCACTACACTTCATTGCTTAAATCACAAGTTTTATTTATTTCCCTTGTTAAAGCTGTATTTCAATAATCTAACCAGTCTGAGTATGTGCCTGGTTAAAGCTGTATCACTAACACCTCTGTCTATGTTTAAATAATCTATAAGCATGTTAAGGCACTATTCCATGTGGCATTTGTAATATATCATGCAAGGAGATGAAAGAGGCGAAGGTTTCAGCCTCACGAAGGAAGCCTCCAAGGAGCAGTTAGGGTGTAACTACACGGTCTCAACCAGATGTGATTCTCTGGGCTAAAAGACAAAAAAGCCCACAATGTATTCTGAGCATCAGTTCTCAAGTCTGTGGCTGTAGGGTTCAAGTGCATCCAGGAAATCATTTCCTGAGCCAAAAGTAAAGGGCCACAAATAAGATCTATCCAGGAAGTGTTAATTTAATGCAAAGAGATGTTTTATCCTTCAATTCCTATTAAAATTATTCCCTTGAGACCACCAGCTTAAGAGGGAGATTTGGGATGTCAGGTACTTGCTGGTCCCAAAAATCAGCTTTACAAGTGAAGACAATTAAATGTTTGAAAAGTAAGGTAGAAGAAGGAATGTGCATCAGTTAGGGGAGACCTGATCCTTTGGTCTTTCACACTTGTGTCAGGATGAGACACTCGACTTTGTCACCAGCTTTCCATCAGTTCTGAAGAAGCCCAAAGGGAACCTAAGTATTGCACACTACGTTTCAGTGTAGAAATATTACCCTCTTTCCCTAGAACACTACTGTGATTCCACATCATTTGCAGGATTTTGTAGCTGGATGAATTTAACTGCACGTAATAACTCTTGACATAAGAAAGCATTTTGACTTATTGCTTTGGTCTCCAGCAAGCATTGCCCTGTTGACTTCATTTTCAGCAATCAGCTCACTAACTTTGCTCTGTAAAATGAATGGATGGTTTTATTTGGGCTGGTTTGGTCTGCAGAGCTAACTAATCAGTTTCTTATACCCCTGTGGATAAAATCAAAGTCCTCTCTAGTCAACGAGAGGGTGATTAGGGCTTTGAGCATACAGATAAGCTTATTACAGCAGACATGGAAACTGTTCCCAGTCACAGCTGCAGAATCTGCTCATGCACTTACAACACTTGAGAGGTGCTCATCTAATCTGCTGCCAGGGACTGGAGCCAAACCCAGATCAGACGTTTTCCTATTATTTAAATCTTTAAGTACGTATCAGTAATCTAATTGCTTCCTAGTTAATGGCACTGGGACAGCCTGTTAGTCATTGCAAAAGGTGTCTGTATAGACAAAAGTATAGTGGTTTTCCTTTAAAAATAGTTAAAGAAATTACACTGTTCAGTTGCCAAACATCCAAGCATGGCTGATCTCCAAGGGTCAGTATGGATCCTGGTTCTACCCCTGGCTGTCTACTACATTAATAATGTGCTCTTGCAGCTCTCCTAGGTCCTAGGAAGGATGCTCAGCAGTTACACTTCCACAGGCTTCTTTGATAGCTTTCAAATACATTAACATTTTTACATATTTAATAGAAGTATTTTTCAAAATATCTGAGTGGAGACAGACAAAAGAAACTGCATGAAAACTCTCCTTGATGGTCCCTTTCATTCCAAGATTGAAGAGCACATACAATTATAATTCCACATGGAGCTACAGAGAGCTAATGACTGAGACACATCAGGCTGTATTTTAGAAGTACCCAGTGTGAAGAAAATCCAAAGGGAAAGGACAAAAAATCTGGGAATGAACCATCTAGCAAGGCCATCTCAGAAAGCAGTCGTGTAACACCGACTTTTGAATGGTCAAATGGTAGGAATGCAGAACCACCAAGTAACCTGCAGAAGTGGACTTAGTGCACATTCCTCGAGGAGAACTGGGAGGTGACTCAGCTGCACCTCTCTACCAGTAGTTTTTCATTCTCTAACTGCAGGAAATACAGTAAAAAGGATGTTGTCCAGATTACTGACCTGACAAAACAGAACATCTGTGTAGTAGCAGCAAAAAAGCTGCCCAGGTCTCTTATGGGTGTTGAGCAGAGTAGTATATTCCCTAATTCACACCAGGTTTCTTGCTGTTTGCGCTATGCAGGACATCCTGTTACAACACATGCCCTGGGCAGTCACTGCATGACTGAACAGTATCTGTTAACACTCATTTTTAAGCTAAATTCCCACCACTATAAGGACTCAAGCACTTGTATATTTTACTAGTATAAATCAAGACTTGCAATTCTTCCTTTCTGTTTCCAAATATGCCTCTGAGATACCCTTGGAGCATTTAAAAGGTGGTGGGGTTTTTTTTCACTGTACACATATTAGCATATTATGAAAGAAATAATTAGCATATCAAATGCTGGAGATCAATTAGCTGCCAAAGCACCAGTCTAGACACAAGCGCCTGACACTTGTAATAAAATCAAAGCCAAGCTGGCCAAATGCTGCTGCTAACTCAGTGTGGCTTCTCAGAACAGACACAGAAAATGTTCATTCATTACCCTCTGCACCAACAGCGTGGCAGCTGATTATCATCTGCTTCCATTTACTGCTATTGTTGAGCCAAATCCTAAATGAGTTCACAGATTCAGAGACTCATCTTTTACTGCCTATGCCTATCGACTGTGTGTTTTTATCCACAATTGCCACTTGGTTCCAGAAACTCCTGCACTTACTCTTGAGCCCTCTTCAGGTACAGCTCAGGAGCTGTCTTCTCCTCCAAGACCTCCCCATGCTGGAAAGCAGAAAGCTCCTGTAGAGAACAAGGGATGCACAATACAGTTCACCTGCAGAAGTTGTGCTGTGTCAAGACTCTTTGAGGTTTTGAAGGAGTCTGAAGAGGATTTAACTCAGGATGATGAAACAGGGCCAGAACGCTGCACTGCACAAAGTAGAGATCAAATACATTTTTGCCCTCAAAAGAAGCATAAGAAATTGTGAGAGCTGCAATGCCGTGGTGAGCTGAGAACGAACAGCCCGAGGCAATACAAGTCCGGAGAGCAGCACAGACAGCAAAACAGCAGCTAAGCACCACGTTCTGCAGTCTGAGTATGGCCAACTGCTCGTGAGATTTCCCTGTACCTAAACAAGAGAGAAGGAAACCTTTCCTTCTAGAGGAAACGTAATAAAATCAGAGCTCAAATCTCTGCTCTGAATTCACCATACACTTGTCTATCAAATGCCTTCTGACAGCTGAGATTCTTCACTCATCGCTGGAGCTTTGCCTTCTCTGCAAAACTTCTTGCACTTTTGCCTCAATCACACTGCCAGGGCTACACAGATGGCTCAAACACCCATTTACATTCGTGGGACAATAACCTCTGATGCACCATTATCAGGTTTCTATCTGCAGATGGGATTTAATACAGAGCTGTGCCATCTGACCGTGCGTTCAGGAAATGAAGGCGACTGACTGACTGGAATTTCACCCACGAGTTTAAGCAGAGACAGTTCAGGAAAGAAGCTGCAGACAATGGTTTAGCATTAGATTTAGTCATGTTAAAAAAGGAAAACCATGCAAAAAGCAAAAACTTGCTATGACTCGGTTACTTTATGACTCCCACAAAGTATTCTCCAACACACAGCATTTTTCTCACCTCTTTTCTCTTCATCCAAAGAATAAACAGCAATTCAGCACAGAAACTTTTTATCATTGCTTTTATATGCTTTGTTTTGAACTACTTCTCAGCAGGATGTTGGCAGACAATAAATTCTAGTTTTCAGTCCTCAACTGGAACTTCTTTCTGAGAAGACTAGTCATACAAATTGACTACTTTGGGGAAATAATTCTGTTTTCACCCTTCATCAAAATGTGAAATGCCCACATTTTTATTTTTATATGCTGCAGACCTACCATAGCATCTTATCTGAGTGCCCTGGATGCACCAACAGCACTACTGTGAAATACAAAGATGAGTTACTTCTCCTTTTCGCCAACTCTCAGAGCTCTGCAAAAAAAGTATACTACACCAGCTGCCAAGAAAACCCAAGGTTAACTCAACCTTTGCTCCCAAGATTTCACTTTGTGGTTTTCTGATAGGCATCCCCTTTTTTCCTGTTGGGAAAGTCAGTGTTTGCCTCCTATGGGATAGCTGGAACCCACAGCTGGATTCATCCCGTGCTGCTGAAAGGCATTTATGAAGGATAAGTTTATGAAGGATAAATTTACAAAGGATACCTAATTTATACTTTTGTGCCTCAGATATTCTCACATGAACCTTTAACCAGTTTGGCTTCCTGGAGGGGATAAAAAAACTCCTAATGGAACAGAATCAATGCCACTACACATCTTCAGTTATTTGTTAGAAATTGGTTAGAAATGTTGGGGGGTTGAGGGAAGGGATGCATTTGGATTTCACTTACTATTGTCATGAGTGTGGATTTCATGTAATAATTATAATTCAGGTAAGATAAATTTACAAATATCCTAGTAAGAAAACACAGAAATATATTCATAATTTAGACATTTTCAATAAAATCATCTATTACTTGTCAAGAAGTGAGAAACTCCTAAACATCTGCACTGAGCTCAGACAAAATACAACGGATTGCTAAGAATTCCCTGAATATTCATTTCATTTGTTTGTGTTTAATTCGTAGCATATGATGTTTTATGCTAGTAATTATATAAAATCAACAGTTATGAACACAGATAAAGACCTTTGCAGAGTCTAGCAGAAAGCACAGTACTATGTAACAATGAAATCCATTAACAAGGAAAAAAAAATTAAAATACTGGCATCATTTCAAAACTGTAAAGTGCTGTGTACAGCTGGAAGAAGCACTTCTTATTTATACTCTGGAGGCTTTTTGTTCACATCTACCAACATATTTACCGTTTGCAATGAAGATGATTTAGCAAGGCAAAAGCCAAAGATTATTTCCCCACACACACACCCCCCTCCCCAGTAAACTTCAAATCCAGTAATACTCAGGCTAGCCCTTCATGTTCTTCCTCTCTAGTGACTGACAGAGATGTGAGAGGCTTACTGAGATGTGCTCAGATCCGAGTGGAAGATGCTATGTCACACTACAATGTCTGGATTTGGATATATATCTGAGGTTAAATGCCAGAAACACATTTCAGCTTGCCAAGGCAGGTTGCTGTCATTAATAATGCATTGCATTCTACAACAGAGAAGCCACCATACATACAGCCTTTTACATCTACCCATTTAACTGCTGCTCTAACCCACAAAGCATGGGTTTCTCACACAAAACCCTGTCGGGGGGTTTTGGCTGCGAGCACATGGCCAGTGACTGTTGGGAGCACTGTTCTGTCAGGGTCAAGAGTGTGAGAAACTATCAAACTTGCAGAAAACCACACAGTTGCTGTAAAATCTACCACAATAGCCCAACTTCTACAAAAGAAGTTTATACTATTTGGAACAATTTCTGCCCGTGGGTCTCAAACTGCAACAGCCTTGCCAGAGCGATGAGCCTCCACTTCCCAGGCACTTTACTTTTGATCCTAAAGCTCCCTGAACACTCACAGCTTCCCCTCTGTGCATAACTTGAATTACCCACTCTGAGCAGTTATAAAACCCAGTTTGCCAAGTTGTATAATCTCAGGGTATGTTCAAGACATCCTGTAGCTGGGATAATCCAGAGATTTTTGTTGATACGTGTCTTTTAATAACAACCTGGAGATGGAAAACTCTCCCAGTAGTGGCAGACCTAGATTCAATTTCCTCATTAGCCCGAAAGGCTGCAAGAGGCATTTCCCACCACCCCAGGAAAACCCTCCAAGCTGGGACTGCTCTGGAGAGCAGGCAGCCTCCTCCTTTCCCTGCTCCGCTGTGCAGAAAGGATGCAAGATTCCCCGACAGAAGTGAAAAAGCAAATGCAATCCTACTATTCATATAAATGCTTAAATAGAAATCCAAAGCTATTTTACCATTGACTATTATGCCATAGTACGTGCCAGTACATGCCAAAGTAGGTGTCAGTTAGTATCAGCTGGAGGAACAAAGCCACTACCTCACAACTAATTACACTGCCAGAGTCAATACTCAGTCCCAGCTTCAGCTAACACTGTGTGATCAAATTCCTGTCAATAGATACTAATGAAGACATCCTACTAATGGTGTTGAAGCTTCTAACTTGACAGTGATCTGCCTCCACAAAACCAAAATGCATATACAAACCATGCTGAGTGGGTATGAGAAAGTATCTGTTTACTGATTACTACTGAATAAATAAATAAAAAGTAATTGTCCTGTCAGCCTCTAGTTCTGATGTGCTTCTGAAAAAAAAATTCACTTTACAGGCAGGGGAAAAAATCCCCAAAACCACTTAATAAGGTATGGTTTCCCTGAATCTGATAAACACGATCCCAAAGCATCTCTTAAAAAAGTCAGAGCCTGTACTTTACAGATATCTATGCTTCTGGCAAAATACCAAATTATACTTAGCTGGAAAGCAAAATCTACACTGGGCATCAGGGACTAACTTAAAGATGTAACTGGAATACTTCCTGAGGAAGGAAAAAAAAAGGCAAGATGTGTTACGAAGAGAGAACACTCTGTGTTTGGCTTCATTAGTTCTCAGAAACAATTACCCCTCCATTGTATGAACAGTGGATGAGAAAGACTGCCTCCAAATATAATATGCTCTCAGAGGTAGCTATAGCTCACACTGTCTATTGAAAAGGGCTTGAGGTGCAGGAAAAACGAGCTCTTTCCAGTCATTACTCTCTCACTGCTGCAGGCAAGGTGGAAATAGCCCAGGGGAAGAGAGCCAGTGGACCTCCATCCCATCAGCAGCGCACTGTTACCTGATGAGCTACAATGCAGGAGTAACCTGCAACACTGACTGTGAGAGGCAAGTTTGCATCTTCAGCCTGCTTCTGGCACAGCCAACCTGTGTGTAGCCCCATGGCTGGGAGCTGGCCAGGCCACCTGGGACACGGGATGGTCTTACTGGGTGCACCTATCATACACCTCTCCACACACATGGAGTTCCTTCCTCACCCACTGTGTTTATATATAATCATATGTTTTAAATAATACTACTGCAAGTTTTTTTACACTGCAGTGTACAAACTGCTTTCTCTTGAGCTGACAAATCAGAATAAATGTTTCTAAGCACTCCCCAAACTGGCACTGAGGTCACACACAAGATTGTTCTCTACACCTCCAATGACTCTGCATTGCAGCAACTCAAAGCAATGCAGTGTGGGTATGAATGAAGACAGGTATTTCCTAATGATGGATCCAAACAGTAAGGTTAGGATGGATGTTGAGAACAGGTTCCCACGATCTGATTTTATTAGACCCTAGTGAAAACCACTGTGCCTCACCACTTAGTAAACTCTGCTATGGTACAAAACCAAGAGCTGCCCCGAGGAGGACTCTGCAGGGAGATTTCTTCTAACGTTAGATGTCTCCTGTGCAGGAAGGGAACATGGAGCAGAGAGCTGGGAGAAGTATTTGCAAAACCTGCAATCCCTACGTGGGACCTGGGACATCAGTAGAGGCTACAACAGTCGTCTTGTTACAGAACAGAAGGTCCAACACAAGAACAGTTTCAGGATCACGGGCTGTGAGTGTAATTGAATGCTTCCTCTGTACCCTCTCCAGACTGCTAAGCAGAGAGTCCCACTGCAGCTACACTCCAGTCTGCCACAATAAGAGAAGCCAAGGTTTTAACAGCTCTCTGTAAGCTATTTCTCACCAGTGAAGAAAGGCAGTTGATTTCCCAGCTCAAAGATTTTTTACTCATATAAAGTACATAAGGAACCTGTTGTTTAAAAAAAACCCCACAGACTCATTTTTGAAAAAAAAGGAGGATTTGGGAAATTCAGGGAATCTATGTTTTCTAGGGAAGCCAGCAACAACTGACATATGTAAGGAGGTCTGTATCTCTGTGTTTCAAACCTTGGCTTCAACCACTGTTGACAACCCAGATGCACAAGTTCCTAATGCCAGGTTTCTCCCCCTTCCTCTCCACTTTGTTTTCACCACCTATAAAAAGGCACCCTGGCAGTTAAGATCATGGCAGCAGAAACCCCCAACATTAATATCAAAAATCTATTAATCCATTAACATTTGAATCTATTCAAAAGGGAAAGAAGCAGCTCACACTGCTCAGAGAGCCCAGGTGAATCTGTTTTGCTACATTTCAAAAAGGTGACGAGACTGTGATGGCACCTCCACAGAAGCAACAAGTTCCAGGCAGGAAAGGACTATCAGTGAACCTCCACCAAGAATCCTTTCCTTGTCAAGCTAACTAATGCCAAATCCAATGCAATTCTCTCTGCTGTTGCAGAATGCCATCAGGAGACAGATAGTATCTTAGATATGTCTCAAGATATATATGTTTTTCCTGTTTATTCCTTTTCAGAAAAGAGATATACTTCCCTCTGAATAAATCTGTCTTGGAAAGATCCATTGGACTAAAAGAATTTCATTGTTTTGTCAATATTTCAAAAGAGTGAATAGTGTGACTTATACTGCTATGAGTCATCCACCTCAATATTGATTTCAAGGAAAATGATGCAGTACCTGATTAAAGATTATTGCTTACTCTTAAAGGACTAATTGTATTTTATAGTACTCCACAGGTTTTGGGGGAAGGTAAGCATTGTCAGATCCAATACTCCCAACTGACAGAAACTGTCAACAACAGATTTCTGAACATGTTTTAAGCTTTGAACTTAATCCACACAATTTTCTGATGCTGAGAGACCAGAATATATGGAAGTTATGTGGCAGTATCGAATTGGAAAATACTTTCTTGATCCTACATTTCTTAATAAGTAATTTTCAACTATTTAGAGTGAAAAGCTACCTAGAGGACTGATTCTCAGTGTTTTTTTATTACAGACACTCACTTTAAGCTGATAATGTTTGCAAAAGGAATGAGGTTGGATAGAATGGAAAAGCATGAACAGTATCACAACGATACAGGTCTTGGTAAACTGGACTCAAGAGGTTCTTCTAACCAGGTGAATACATAGTTTGGAATGTCAAACACACTGATCCCTGACTCTTACAGGAATTGTCAACACCAAGGATCTGAATACTGGCTGCCACTTTGCAGGTTGAACCAAGAGCTGCAATTTATGATCTGTGGTTCTGTAGGGAAGTGTAACAGGTGGTCATTGTTCTAAATGTTACTACTTGTAAAATCTATAAGTAACAAGTGCTACAGGAATCATTTGTGCAGAGTTTGGCCCATGTAATCTTATAATATATAACATCAATCATAATGCTGCTGCTGCCATTATTGACAGATTTGTAAAATGGAGTTTGTTCTATAATGTTATTGCAATTCTGACTTTGGTACCTGCAGCATATCAGGAAAAAAATCTATAGGAGACAGCTATGGGCTTGTCAAATTTCTCACATTTGATTTAAAGCAAAGCTGCAATGGGTTTGATCAATGAGGTATTGTGCTGATCCTGGTCACAATTATTAACAACATCACCAGCATTTATATAAATAAACTTTCACAATTTTCCAAGTAAAATTACAAACCTTAGAGGAGCCAACTCAATGTCAGCTTACTTCATTGTATTTTATAGCTACACAGAGCTCATACATCATCACTTCTTTGTAAACACTCTGGTGGCCTTGATGCAGTATGCCTTCTTAAGAGTATAAAAATAAAACCCCTCTTAATTATCACAATGAGAGGGAGAAGGAAAAACAATGTTATTCATTAAACCTTCCCTAATTATTTTTTTTACGCAGTTTGGGGTGGTTTTACCCAGTAAAGTACATCATAAAAGCTATGTATAACTACTGCTATTATTCAATTTTAACATTAACAAAGACAAAAATGTTGCAGAATTTGTATCAGATTGAAAAGCAATTTCCTGACACATTTGTGGCTGAAACAGACAGAAACACAGATATAAAGATCAAGCTCTGCAATTTCCAATTGCAAATCAGAGATGGATCGAAGAATTAGGAAATAAAGCACTTTTGAAGCATCTTTCTGGTAACATTTCACATCACAGTAGGTGTTTGGAACAATGATACATAACAAGTCTGTTGTGTTTTTTTCTGGACACAGGATACAGTGTACAGCAGTAATGTTTAACGAGCAGATCAGAGTGCTCACATCTTCCATTTTAGGAAAAGGCTAAGGGGATTTGTTCACCTCCAATGGCATCTCACTTTTTCTAAGTCTATTAAGTGAGCTCTGGCAGAAATGATACACAACAAGCTCACTTGTGAGGGGTAAACATTTGTCGTTGTAATAATGCAACCTACACAGTGTGCTGGGTATTTTCAAACCATTTTCCCAGGCACATCCCTTCCACCCAGTTCCACCTCACCCTTTTCTCTGGTTCTGTGTTTCTCAGGATCAAAGGCAAACCATGACTATTTTCTGCACAGTACACAACACTGATCACTCCCAAGCACTGCCAAAGGTTGTGAAAGAGTAGCTTTGGGAAGTGGAACAAGAACCCAAATGGACTGTTCAGCTCCTTTCTCTTCAGCTGGGTTATAATGGTTAATTTTGTTAAGAAGTGTTTTCTAAAATAGCAGCGTTATCGCTGTCACGTGGTGCACACAGATGGTGAGGCAGAGTGGATGGGAGAGGATGCAGTCAGTGAGGCTCGGGGTGCTCTGTAAAGCTTGGAAACATGAGTAATCATGGAGTAATGCTTTCTTGGACAGAGCAAAACATACTTCCCAACAGCTGGAATCGCAGAGTTCTGCAGCATGTTTCACACACCCGCTTCTGCCTAAGGATGTTTCAGAAATACTTCTACAAAGTTCTAAAAATAAATAGCTTAAATGAATTTACAGCAAAATATTTTAAGAAAAAGGGTACCACAGCACACTCCACTATGCTATCAACAGCAAATGTTTAAATCCCATCAAATTCCAGAAAATACTGAAGAATTTCTTTCATTTGTGCAGTTTAGATGAACATACAAAAGGCACATAAAAAGCATATAGGAGGAGACTCTTAAATGACAATTTAATTCCTGATAAAATTAAACAACCTTCCAAAATAAAAACTGAATTCTAGAATAGTTGTAATTAGAGATTGAGTGTGAAAGTTTAGCCTCAAAACGAAACCATATTCAATCTGTAAAACAGAAAACGGATCCAATCCACTGCAAAGCATTAAAAAACAATTAGACAATAAGCAATCCAATGACAAAATGATCACAAGAACCATTTGTCTGTGGGTATCCTCGTGCAACGAGCCCGTCTCAAAGTAGAGAAATAAGAACAGGATGAGGTTTTATTAGAACAAAGATGCTGGGCATTAACTCCTAGCCACAAAATCATAGAACATCCTGGAACACTTACATTTTTTGCTAGGATCATTTGGGATCTTCAAGCAGCTTTGTACTGCTGCCCTCACTTTCACTTAGTAAACTAACACAGAGAAAATGAGGTGAAATGCCAGACCGCCCAGGGAAGCCAGGAGCAGTGATCTCTGCTGAGTTTAGCATCCAGGCCCTTAATTACGCTGCCTCCCAACGTTTCTTACAAAGCAGGAACAAAGGGCTGCAAGAAGCTTCTGATGTTCGGTCTCTCTGAACAGAGTTCATTAACACAATAGCTTTTATTTTTAGAAGTACAAACATCTGGTAATAGGCTTAATAATAGAAAGTATCTGATAAAATTGCTGTGATTTTATTGTGTCGATAACCAGTGCTAACATCGATATTAAAAAATGGTCCTTTACATACAACTTCCACTTCAATACCACACTGTACCATATTTATAGAAACCATTGATTCCTAAACTAAAAAACAGTATCATCAAATCTAATAAAATGTCCCTGACAATTGAATAAAAATTGAGTTTTAAGGGTCTACACTGAAATTATTATGGAATAATTTTATTCCTAAAAACTACAGCAATAAGAATTTTTTTTTGTTATAAATCCCTGTAATTAAATCATGTTCAGTTGATTATTTTGATAAGGAAACTGTAACCCATGGCAATATTAATCTCATTAACTTAACTAAATAAATAAATACATGGATAGATAGATAAATAAATAAATAACTGCATGGCATTAATCTCACGAAGAGATTCTAAATTATACATTTTATTATCCTACAGAGATTTATACTCCCATTATCTCTTACACCCACATAAGATAAAGCAAGTGTAAATCTGTCTTTCTCCATGCAGGGAGTTTCTTAATGCTGTATTAGAGAGGTGATTATTCTGTCCTCACATTTCATAACACTGTTTTCTTAACAACCAGAAGCACTCTCATTTAATAGTAAGACAGATGTTTTGACTGAGAGTAGCTAGGGATATGCAGTAAAACTAAAAATGAAACCCCCAAACGAATAAATACTGAAATGTACATAAATCCTTATGCAAAGGGTGATCTTCCACCATCAAGTAAGATGCTTAGCAAAGATTTCCTCTAAATATTTGCAGCAGCCAAAGGGATTACATTTTTATGCAACTTCTTTATAAATTACATTTACTCAAACTGCAAAACATCCAATCCTTTCTTCTTCTGTTAATTGTGCACAGGGCAGGGCCATTGCATCTGTGCCAATTCACACTCAGATAAACAACAGAAGCACTGGCTGATTGCATCTAAATTTAGGCACAATTTTTACCAATGCAAATGGTATGAGAAGAAATTGTTGTAAATATGTCATATTGTGGGGTGATATAAGGAAATACATCAATTCACCTGTGATGGGCTTCTGACTGGAAAGTTAACTGCCATCCATGTGCCTGTGGTAACTACTTGCTCAAGCTGTTAAAAAATGTCTGCTGTCATGATGCCCCCTGGAGAACAAGGTGGTGTCTTGGGTAGATACAGTCAAGACTTTTTATAGATTAAATTTATACTATGACTTCAAGAGTTAATGAGTATGCCAGTTTAACCATTAGAAAATAATGTGAAGACCTCCTAAAAAATTCTTTACTGGTGTTGGAAATAGTAGTAGGAGTAATATAATAAAGCAGCAATAATTTGACACATTTCTTTCAATAGCAATAAAAGGATATTATTTGTTCTGTAACTCTTGTTAAATTCACAAATTGCATAGTAACTGACATGTAATTGATGGACAGGTAACACAACATGGTTACACATGCTATTTTATAAATGTATGTTACAGGTTTTTATATGAACTAACAGTTTCATGCAAGACAGCAGAGTTTAATGAATTGCAGAACCATGTACTTGAAGCAGCAGTAACACACCTTAGAGAATACTCTCATCTTGACGCTTGAGAAGGTTTGCATACAAAACAGTTCTCCTCAAAATGAAAATATAAAAACTCTGGTTGCTCAAGGAAAAATAATAATTCACAGACTGAATTTCTCATTGAGCCTGAGATGTACCCCGTATGGGTAGGAGAAGGGAGGGGGGATGACACGACATTCTCTCCTCTGTCCACCAATCCTGCAGCCATCGAAGACCCAGTGCACCAAAGGACAGCTTCAGGGATGCTCTACCTCATGCCAACCCCTTTGGGTCATTCTAGCAGTTTACCATGACTCTTGCCCAGCAATACTCAAGCTAAATGCTTTTCAGTACCTCCCCAACCAAGTAATTCCCTGTTCTAGTTCTGTGTCTCCTCAGGACAGCCTTCCACAGGGAAATCCCCAACCACTTCATTAGCTCATCTGTCAACCAGCTTTGATCCAAAACAGTGGCTCAAAGCAGCAAGGAAAGAAAGGAAAAAATGGATATACCTCTCAGTATTTTGCATCTATTGAACCTGATTCTGATCTGAGTTTGATTAACGTAAATCCCAAAGAACTTCACTGAGGACAAGGGATACAGATCAGGGAACATTATTTTGCTGCTCTAACCAGTATTAAGCACAGCTGGGTTTTTTTTAAGTAAACAAAGAAAATACTACCACTGTGCAAAAAAAAATCTTCAGCTCCTATAAATCAGCAAAGCTCCACTGAAGTCAACTGAGTTATGAAAATTTACATCAACGACAGATTTTCTCCAGTACGTAACGAGTACTGTTCTGTTTGCTCCCCTGGGCCTCAGCTCAGGCTCTACAGGAATACAACTGGAATTATTTTTTCCAAAATGAGCATCAACACATTTTCTCCTGAGTCACATATTCTTTGCTTCTCTACACTGCACATTGCCAAGATGACTAAAAAAGCTTTAAAAAGTAATTAAATGTTTTTTTCAATAAAAAACATCAGCAACACGATTTTCTTATACAACTTGGAAAACTCACCTAATTTTATTGCCATTTATTGTACCAGAATGCTAAAAAAGCAATTTGCTGTAGAAAATAGATCTCAGGATAATATACAGTACTGAATACTATGAAGAGGGAAACTTTGAAAGAGAACAAGCAGCACATGTGAAAAGGCCACACAAAATAAAATGCTGTGGTATGACTGACTTCAGCCAGGAACTATAAAGGACCAGATACCAATAAAGTTCAGATGAAAAATTTAAGTGTGAACACACATAACTAACAGTAATCTTGGAACCAAAGTTGTTCATATATGAATTTTATGGATTGAAATTTATGTATAATAAGAAGATCCCCTTTCTTTATCTGGTTGGAAGTGGTTCTTTTCACGAGACAAGGCACCTGTTCCATTTCAGGTAAGGTACACATAGTCTGTCTTGAAAAGTATGATTGACTTGTAAAGTCCAGTATGGACAAGTCAGAAAGCATCAGAATTAGAGCTGTTTGTGTTGATTCAATCCTTGTGTATATGCTGAAACACTGGGGTATTACCTTGCTTTCACATGATCTCTTCTTTCAGTGCAAACACAGCCATTCCCCACAGTTGAGCTGCTGCAGTAGCAGAAAGGGTAAGGGTACCCATTTAAGAGAGAAACAGTTTGATTCTGAAAAGTTTATTTGCTGCACTGAAGCCATTACCAAAATGTCAGTCAAGTCCAGAGGGGTCATGATTAGTCACATTAAATCCTGCTTGGAAGCATACAGCTTTGTGGCTTACTGTTTACAAGGGCCAAGTGGTCAGTGCACAAAGGGGCAGCCTTACCCTCTCCCTAGCAAAGTCACCAGCCAGCCCGCGAGTACGTACTACTCGTGAGTCAGAGTGACATAGCTAAATACTCTCAGGAGACCTAGAGACAGAGAGACCAGCTAAAAGAAAAGAAGTGAAAAGCTCTACTATAGAGATCGAAATGATTTGTTAAAAGATGTTCCACCAGCTCTAACCAGTTCCCATCAGAAAGTTTAAACCGTAGATGCAGTTACTGTCATAGCAAGAACAGCATCGTGCTGAGGAGACAGCCCTTGGGAAGCCAAGATTTACCATGGCAGTTCTCAGAATCACCAAGGAGCAGGAAACCATTCACAGAAAGAAACTGAGGAGCTTCATGTATAGTCAAGGATTATAAGAAAAATAAATTCTCTTTTTTTTTTTTTCCCCTTTTTACCCTCCTTTTTAATAACTTAAATCTGAATAAGAACTTTATTTCAGGAGAAGGTATGGTCATTTTTCTAATTTTGCTTTTGGTGCATTCTCTATTTATATAAACAGATTCTAATACACAATGCAGCAGGACACATCTCTCTCTTTAAAGACAGAACCTTAGGAATTCTAATGCTGAAAAATTTGGGCTAAACTATCTCCATTTGTATTGGTAAAAATATACTCATTTAAGTTCAAAAAACAACATTTGAATTAAAGTGGTATCAGCTAGTAAAAAAAAATAATCAGACTCAACATAGTAAAGCAGTATAATGTTGATAGAAGCAAACACTAAAACTAGAAATTCATAGCAGTTTTCTAGAATACTTACCACAGTCAGGCTGGAAACTACAGTGGAGATGTTTGTTTTCTTCAGGAAACCAGGAACAGTTGGAAGCAAAGGCAACAGCACAACACTTGAAGAGGGAACTGGCCCAGACCTCTGAATTTACTGGTTTTCCTTCCAGCTGTATCATTAGCTTTGCAGGTGACCTTGGATAAATTGCTGCTTTTCTTTCTGTCTCAATCTTCTCATCTGCAAATAGGTACAACAATCTGTTGTAAAGCTGTGTTTTAAATCCACAGGCAGAAAGCTCTGCAAGAATTATCCTTGCCCACCACTTATAACAAGTAACAGTTTCTTCACAATGGAACAGAGCCTGCAAGACCTTCGAAGGAGTGTTTTCATGCACTTAAAGTTTCTTGATGCATTTCTGAGCTATAGTCAGGTGTGTTATTTTAAAAGATTATATGACCACAGTTTCTGACACTTAATGATGCAGGAACACGAATATGGGCCTGTGAAAGCAGATGCAACATACCTCAGTGCCCCCTCCTACACCTGGGTCTCCACATTCAACTGCAAAATAAGCAAAGAAAAAAAACCAACCTTTAAATAGCTAAAGCAGAATGGCAGTTATCAGATAAAACATTTACATAAGTATTTAGAATATGTACCACAAGGGCATTTTATTTTGCTTCATCCACCAAGCAGTGATCAAGATCAAATATACATACTTCTAACTAGTAAGCAATACATTTTCTAAAATCAAATTGCCAGAACATACTCATATATTTGAAAATTACATTAAAAAACAGCAAACTACAGGAAAAAACAGGTTTGTAACTCGCTGTTACTGTTTGTAACTCACTCAGAACCAAAAAGAATACTAGTTTTTGTCCAAGTAGGGAGATGATGAGGTCAGAAACGTCCCATTTGGGTTTGGAAGAGACTGTAGGATCGTTTGCTTAACATTATTGAGCATCTTATATTGACTGTTTATGCTGAGCTCTTTTTTGCTTAGCAGTCCAATTATAGATGCTGCTGTTGATTTGTAAAGTCTAGGGAGAAAGTTACAGACTAGTTTTGGCACAGAACCACCAAACTTGGAACATGCTCTGACCCACACTGCCTTCTTTTCTCTTCCCAGCATGAAACCGATCTCCTCCCCAGAATTTTTCATGAAATGGGTTTGGACTGGAGGCCAACGTCGTGATAACTGATGGCAGTTAAGTCATCTCACTGCACTTGTTAAAAATAGGGTTGAAGGATATCTGTTCTTACAACTAACAGTTGTCATTTTGACATAACACTTTTTATGATGTGGAAGTACTCACAGAACTGGGCAACACTTCATCTTTTTAATAAGTACAGAATCAAGAGGTACATTAATTTTTCTTTAAAAGGATTTCTAAAAAGCACTAAAGAGTAATTTTATTCTCTTTTAAAAGTGCTTTCAAAGAGGGTGTTAACAGCTGATTTATTTTATTCCTCCTACATTCGTCTGTTTGTCTTCATCATTACACTTTAAGGAAAAGCTGTTCCACTGTTTTAACTTGTGGGCTGTTGTTTTTTTTTAGACTGACTAGCGTTGTTACATCCAGTTTCTCTGTAAATCTCTCCAGAAGGCCCTGCACCTTTCAGGAGTTTCACTTCTGCTGTTGTCTGTGAAGTCTGTATGAGAACAACGGTTCTGCTCCTCTCATTTGAACTGTTCTCCCAGACATCAGTGATATGGTTCCACAATATTTTAAGTTTTGCATTCTAGATACTCTCACATCTGTTTATTCACAGCAACAGCTGCTTCAAGAATCATTTTTGTGTTGGGCACCCAGAAGTGCTCAGCCTTAGACAGAAGTGCCAGTGATACATGTCTCTCCTCCTTAGTGGATGTGAAATTTGCTGTCATTTCTTCCACCCATCAGCAGACAAGCAGAGTGATTTTAAAACATCCATTTCCACATGCTTCCCTACTTTCTGCTGTTGGGCAGTGCCTCCATGAGGAAGCACAGATGAGCCTTTTGTTAGGTAAAAGGAAACAACAACACAGAATTCAGGAGAGCCGCTTCCCCTGGAAATGGAAGCCAAAAGGTTGCATGGCAAAGCCCCCAGCAGCAGCTCATTTATGGGAATGTATTGTCAGTGATACACTATCTGAATCAAGTTAGAGAAAAAAATCTGATTTTAGGAAGTTTTACAAGCATGCTGGTGTTGCTGTGGAAAGCATGCCACTTGGAAACGCAGCTTTTGTTATGTTCTCTCATTTCATTCAGTTCTGCTTTTGAAATAAGACAATGCTGTCCACATGGACTTTGATCACAAATATATCCATGATTCTAATGCCTCTAAGTAAACAAGGCTGTTTTCCAAGTGAGATGGAAGACACTGTCAAGAATGAATAATTTGGATTCACTTCCTGGCTCTAACACAAAACTTCTGCTGTATTTAAATCATATTTAAACCTTAGCTTTCAACTTGTGAAAGACACAAGAAGTTTCTGCACTTGCCACACAGTACTACTGTATGGTTTTATTAATTCAGACCTTGTTTTTTCACTCCTTACAGTAAGCATCATTTATACAACTGGGCCCATTCATTCCAGGGCAAATTCTCAGAAGGACTTCTACTGCTTTGTGCAGGACATAGAACAGGTTGTATTAGAAAACAGCAGTTGCTTCCCCCATTCAATGCTTCTTCTAATTAAGAGTATATTAGCTACTTGAGAGCACCAGAAATAAAATTATATTCTCCTCAAGCTGTACTTCTTACCTGCCATTCTTAAAGGGGGAAAAAGACCACCTTACAACTAAGTTACTTGAAGCCCAGGCAGCAGAAACAGAAACTTTCCTTTCTGCACTAACACTTACAAACATATACAAGTTCCATTTTCTTTTTGCTTTAGCCTTAGGCTTCCAGTATGTAGAAACCTGCTGCCTGGAATGAAACTTATACATTTAATAAGAATTCAAGACTGTCTGAAGAGAATTGGCTCTTTTATTAACTACATAAGTCTGAAACTCAGTTAGACACTGTTCAGAGTTCTGTAAATACAAGTCTATATTTCACTGTGGACATGTTCAGAGACTTAACAGCAATATAAACAGGGTAATTCCCAAATGAGCGTGGCATCTGTTCCTCAGTGCACTCATACCCATCGCAGTTTCCGGGTACTTGACTGTACTTTATTTCTTACAGTGTTCTAGGAGGTTTCTTTAGGTGTTTGAGGTTTTTTACAGGAAAAGAAACTCACAAAGACTAAGCAGCCTGTGAACAGCAAAGTCATTGCTCGTGTTTTTATACAACATCCAAAATTACAATTAGAGCTACATTTCTGTGCTACCTAAAAAACCACAAACTGAGAGATTGCAAAGGGAAAGAGATTCCTTCTGCCTGCACTGTAGTGCCATAATGGCTCCAGGGCAGGATAATGTATGTGATGCATCTTATTGCGGCAGCCCTAGCTTCATTTAATAGACATATTATATATATATAAAATATATATATTAAACATATGTGTGTGTATACGTATATATATGAAAGACTAACTTCAACTGCAACACCTTGACCCGCAGCCAGAGGTGTGCATGCAGAGGACCAACCATGCTGGAAGGATGAACATGCAACCACTGCCACAGACAATCTGCCAGCCTCCGGCTACCTCCACAGCCTCCTTGGAGAAGATCTGCTCCTCACCAGCCTGCCTTACGAATCCACTGATGATTCCAAACTGCAATGCTGATGGAAAGAGGCAGCACCTCCAGTCCCAAGCACTCATTTCCATCCCTGTGCCCCTAATCTCCCTTCGAGCTTACACAAATACCTGCAGCAGTAAAACATGCCCATGCGACAGATTGTGACTAATAAGATGAGCTTGGTCCCTGATCCAATTTCCTACCTGAACCTGGTACCCTCCCACCAGGAAGGGAGAGGTGAGAAGGTGGGATTGCACAGCCAGAAGAGAAGTAGCCTTCAGGAGCAATGCTGGTTTCATTTGCACAGAGCTAAAAGACAACACTAGAGTTAGTGTGGAGAGGAACCGAGTGTAAGGCTGATCTGACCCTCATGATTTGAAAGGGCACAGAATTATTTCCATAGGGTCTAAAGATAAAAAGGATGTAACACAAGCTCAATGAAGCAAATAAAAAGAGCATAAACCAGGGACCAGACAACATGGAAAACATTTGTGGGCCAGGAGATGTTGAAGCAATGTTGAAGGACAAAGACTGCAGAAACTACAAGAACACACTTTTCCTACTGAGTATGTGCAAATAACTAAAAAGGCAGACAGCCTGAAGAGTGATACCAAAGGATTTCAATTAAAGATAGAGAGGATTTATTGCTGCCATAATTTTACAAGAGAGTTACTGAGGGCAATGTGTAAGGGCTGAAATTGTAAAACATTTTAATGCTTCTGAAAACAGAGAAGAAAACTTTTTTCCCAGTTACTATTAAAATGTGTAACAGAAAGCAGTCTATATTAATCCTCTGTGTTGCAGAGCAAGCTGGTCATGTATTATTTGGGAGTGAAGGACAGATTTAGCTGTACTGATGAAACAAAGCACAAAAGCAAAGAATCCCATGGAATTATGTGAAAAGGCAATGAACTTCACTTAAGGAGGTATCAAAGCCTTACTTTAAAAACTGTTCCAAATTTTTTTCAAATATCCAGAGACAACCAAAAATAGACACTGAAGTTATTCATTATAAGGCTCTGGAACGATAGCCAAAATTAACTGTGGTGACTAAGCACACTTCTCTTGCCAGAAATGGGGGAATGGGGGGGGAGGAAGGGGACATCCTTTATCCATGATGACTTCAGAATAGTTATTATTAACACAGAACTCAAGTGATCAATGTCCTCTCTCTAAAATACAGAATTCTTCATATTAACAGGTGATAAGCATTTGACAAGGTGAGCAATCTCACTGGAGCCCAAGTATAACTGGATACTGAAAGGGAATCTTTCACATTGAATACATCCTGCAAGGACAACTCAAAGACTGGTGAGGAGTTTGGGAGAGGAGTCCCCTCCAGGACTCCTACACCGGAGGCAGGGATTGATACAGCAACAGAGAAGCTGTCAGTAATGTCAGGATCACCCACAAACACAGCAAGCAGACTCTTACTTCTGCAGTAGGCAGCAAATCAATGTATATAAAAGGCCATATGATTTAAGGGTCACAATATCAAGGGTGCTGTTATCCTTCCTTAAAGGATTTGGAGTTTTGGAATACATTGTAATGACAGAATTACAGGAACACACAGGGAATTTCCCACTCATGTTTTAGCTTTCATTTTTAAACCCATCATTGTCTAACTGGGTATGTTTTCCTCTTCAGTTTAACTAATTTCTTAATTAAACTTCAGTTTAATTAATTTCTTAAGCATAAATGAAATATATTCTTTGATTAAAATGTATAAAACCCAGTTATTTATTAAAATACCAACAGATAAAATCCATTAAAAGATTCTTTAAAATGTGACTTATTTCATATCACATTTTTCTTTTCAACTATATATGCTCCTACAGCATACATACTCTGACAAATGTATGTCATGTCTAGGAATTAGCCTTAATAATAACTTAATAGTGATTCTGAAAAAAAAACTTTTCCTGGATTTAGATCCAAACTCTGCAACTTTTGCAGTAAACTAGGCCAAAATGCACAGCCTTGACACAAGATGCCCAAAATTCCATTCAACGTGCAGTCCTATCTTAGCATTGTTACTAATCTCTCTTGTGAAATTCAGTTTCAAAATCTAACATCAGAATAACCCCAAGCCATTTGAAAAATCTCATGTTTTATTTTAAGCCAATCCCATGATTTTCAGGAGATCTGTCTTGCTTGGGAGTGCCTGAGACTGGCAGCACTATACTTGGCCCTTGCATTAGTGATTTGATGACAAACAGTAGCAGCATAAGCACTGTGCATTAGCCAACAAAATGCATCAGATGGAAGAACTGAGCTGGCAGTTAAATTCTTTGCTTGATGCCAGAAGAGTTATAGCTCCTGTCCTAGATTTTGCAAACGTAAGACTAATTTCTCCTCAGCCAGATTTCTATAACTCCTTAGAAATTTCTTTCTGAATGTATGATCTTGCATGAGTTATTTTTTTTAAACAGTCATTATTTCTTTCCTTGTAGAAACATCAAAACCTGTCCCTCCCTTTTGGAGCTGTTGCTTTTGCAAGATAATGTTTAAAAGTATTGTTGTTATTTCTATTAATTATCTCTGCTCCCTTATGTCATCTGTTGATGAATGAGGTCAGCAGCAAAGCTTCTTCACTACTCTTAGAAACCAGAAAGCTCATCTTGCCCTTGTGTTATGGATTTTAAGGTTCTAACAAAGGAAAATACTTGTGGAAGTTACCTGGTTTTTCAGTGGCTGTACAATATACAGATGGGGTTTTTGCACAGAGATATCTTCAAAGACCTGAAGACAATGAAATTTTTATTTTTCTACTGTGTAAATCGCTGTAGGTCTAAGAACATTGATTCCCAAATGGATGATACTGTAAATTCTTTTATCATGGCACTTTTTCCCTCTATTGTCACTGTGGTACCAGGTCTCCTTTATTGCTCTAGACTTTCATATCAAATATGAAAGACTGTAATAAAACATGGGCAATAACATAAAATTTCCATACCTTGCACTGTTAGGTTTACCATGAAAAACCTGGGAGAGATCTGTGTCTTACAAACACAAAGAAGCAAGCAAAGGAAATACATAGGCAACTGTCTGATTTCTGTTTTTATTTTTTTAAACAAAATATTACATCCTTTCATTCTTTATGTTTGGCTGTGGCAAATATCCAATTCTACAACTGTTTCTTCTTTTTAAGGATAATTTTAAAAGCTGGGTAGACCTAAATGGCAAATAACTGTGTATATAATGGCTATGTATACATGTATGGAATACAAACATTGCCCTGTGAAATCTGAAGGGACATCACAGTCCAGTCAAACTCGTGTTTTGGTTAATTTAAAAACATTTTCCTCATTACATAAATACCTAATGCAGCAAGTAACAACAGGCATCATAAGTGAGAAAGCACAAGGCTAAATACTATCTGAATCTCTTTATATTCTTGGGTTTTTTTAAGGTAAGATCATGCCACAGAAAAGATTTTAAATTGGATTTGCCTTTGTTCTCCCAAGGAGCTACACTAGATGTAAGTAGAGAACTTAGAGGACTTGGAATCAAATCACAAAAGCCCAGACTGTGGGAAGGGACTTCAAAGCCCCTCTAGCTCCCCTACCATGGGCTTGGACACCTACCACTAGCCCAGGCCACCCCACTGCAACTGTTTAGTTGGAAGCACTCTTACTGCAGCCACAATATACAGATGACATCAGAATTCTCATTATAACACAGAGGTCTCTCAGTCTTGCAGGTGACACCCTGAGCTTACCATCTGCAGCAGAGTTTTCGGTGGCTTCAGTGAAGCAGCAGAGTTAAACAAGGCCAAAAAATACCAACTTCCATCAGGTGGGCTGAAATTCCCCAGTCTTGGTTTCAGTTTGAAGCTATTTTTAAGCATTCAGAGATACAAATCCAGTCATCTTTTCATTATGGAAAGTGAAAAATGATGCTTACGGTATTGCCATGTACTTGTAAGGCTATACCCTGCTCCTGCAGCTTGACATTTTGGAACTTACACATCCTGACAGAAATAGCTTCCCCGAGCTTGGTGAAATCCAATACAACTCAGAAATCTGTTCTCCAGCAATACTTTAAAAATATAAGCACCTAAATTCTATCAACGCCCCTGTTTTGAACACCACAACGCAGATAGGTTCAGAAGCACTTCAGTGCCTATTCCCAGCTCATTAGGATTCAGAAATGACATGTAAAGATGCTGCCACTCTGCCTACATCTCTGCTGAAGCCAAATACAGCAGGAGTCCCCCTCACACTGCAACTCAGCTAGGGAGGGAAAGGTGTTGGGTGCGCTCCCAGATCCTTGGGTTGTTTGTGCTTCCTGACCAGTGGATTCCTTGTCCACAAAACTCACAGATCCATTGCAGAACCAAGTGTTTCTATTCACACCTTCCTTCTGGGTCCATTCTGCACTGTGGCCCAACTCTAGCAGACTGAGGGTGAGAACCTTCCACTGCTGACCACACTGCCCACAGCCCTCAGTGCAACATGTGTGTCTGGATCTCAATTTTGCTGTTCCTGGGAGCTGTGAAACCGCCTATGGTTGTAACTAATTAGCATACTTTTTGTAACTAGTTAGCATAATTGAAAACTGCAAACACAATTTTCAGAACAGACCTACTTTTCTGGTTCAAAGTTTACAACAATCTGTGCATTTAAAGTTTACCAGGGAAGTGATTGCTTTCCTTTGGTAGTTTACTGACTGAAAAGCATGATGTCCCACTGTCCATGCAGGAGCCAAGAACTAAGCCCATGTCTGAAGGAAGACACCTCCCCAAATTGCACAGGTCTGGCATCAGAACAATGAGCTTTGGAAAACCCATGACCTCAATATTGGGATTTTATATATATATATGTCTTGTTGGAGGGAAAAAAAAAAATCCAAAAATTTACATTAACATCAAAACTTTTACTGCTAAGTCTACAAGCCAGGACCCAGCTTGCCAAACAGCATGAATGAGCCTTCTGGGTCTGTACCCAGTCACTCCAGTCTGTCACAGCCTTGTGCACCTGGAGCACTTTATAGCATCACTCTAATCAGAGATGACTAATCAAGGAGTGCAAGAATGCAGCCCATACAATTTTAAAATATCTATGCTTTTCCTGCACTTTTAACTGTAATCTTTACTTACCTAATCAAACCATTGTTTCTCAAATAATCCAATATCATATCACACACTTTTCTTAAGGAGCAATTCAGAAGTGTGCACTCTGAAGTGATTTATATTTTAATTCCCATGCACTCATCTAAATTGAATTTAATCTGACATCTTATTACCAAGTTCTATTAAATTCTCCTGGAGCTTTTAGTAATCTTTTCTAATATTGCCTAATTTAAATAAATTTATGACGTGACCATGTATTGACATCCTGCTTTTAACCATTACTCTGGGCAGATAAAACAGTAATACACCAGTTGGCATACAAAGCCCCAAATAACCCCAATGCTGGACTTGGTTCTAGTCCTTCCCAGTCAGAGATCTCACCCCATGTTTCCTACCTCTCTGTGCATTTTGCATGACTGGCAAAACATTCCCCCTGCCTTAGTTGCTCCATTTTTCCTTAATAACTTTGTATGAGCTACTTTAGCAAAAAGCTTTCAAATGTCTAAATATATTATAGCTCTCAGTTCTTGTTTATTCTGTGTTTCATTAAATCCTTCAAGAATCTGTAGCAGCTGAAAAGACGTCATTTAACTTTATAGGAGCTATGTGGACTTGTCCTTTGAATTACTTTATACAATATCACTCATAAATACACATATAACAGATTTTTGTTATCTTTTATGATCTTCTCAAATGCTTTCCTGGCTCTGAACAGCAATTCTTCATATTCTTCTAAGACAAACTGTTATCTTTTAAAAGGATGGCTACAAACCTTAGTACCCGTCAATCTCTGGTGCAGGCACAACTGGTAATAGGAAGTTATGGCCTTGCTATGACTGTTACTCTGAAAAGTCCTGCAAGATTTCCACCAAAACGTCCACAGAAATTTATCACAATATAGATTTGAAGCCTAATTTCTTCACTTTTATCCCTCCTTTCTCCACTTCACTCCCAGTGGTAAGTACTACCCTCCCAGGCCAAATCAAATGGGTGAGATGTCAGCTAATGTTTCCACGATGTCCTGAGTTCTCTCTTTAACATGCTTTGCCTGCTTTGGCAGGGGGGTTGGACCCGAAGATCTCTTGAGGTCCCTTCCAACCCCTAAGATTCTGTGATTCTGTGATTCTGTGATTCTGTGATTCTGTTTCAGATTTGCTATGACTTGATGAGCAAAGAGTCTTTGTAGCACGGCTGAGCTCAGCCTTAATTGACCACTCCTGTGCCTGTTGGACTCCTTTTTGGAAGCAGCAGATCACTGGTATAGTTACTGGTTAAGACTTTAATAAACAAAACAATGCTGCTACAGAGCTTTAAAGATGAAGAATAACTTGATTTGCAGAGTACTGAAGCAAAGATTACCTGTTTGGAAAGAATAACACCACCAGCAATTCAAGGACAAACTGAATTGGTAACACCCTACACAAAATGCTTTTTCTATTCAGACAGACATTAGATGCCTGATGTTAATAAAAGAAAAAAATCATGTTAGGACAAAGGGACAGCAATACAAAACATACAGCAGCTTCTTCTAATCTGTACATTACAACATAATTTTATTTTTAATTAAGTAACTGTGGAAGTTTTAACTATTACTAAACAGAAGAGATGATGCCACATAAACAGAATAAATTATAGAAGATCAAGAACTTACAAGTTCTTTTTCTTGGTTTTGACTTCACAATAAACTTTGTATGAGTTAAGCTGCTTGAAATAAGCTTTAAATTTCCCATCTTCACAACAGCTTTGAGAGGCCTAAAAAGGGTTTTGATTGAAAACATATGCATTTGTAGGTAAGAGAGGCTCCAGGCATGTAAAGAATCACTTTACTGTTTCCACAGGTGATGATGGAGTGTTTCTGAATTAACAGAAATAAATGGGCCAGGAATAAAGATACCCCACAAATTCCAGTGAGAGGATAATAAATTCTTACCTAACCTACAGACTTTGAGTGGACTACAGTGTGCTCCCTCCAGCAGCTATAACAGTTCTGCCCCTAAGAACAGCTGTCTGCCCTGCCTCAGAATTCAGCACAGCGATATGCTAAGCACAGAGATGCCTGAAGTCAACACATGTCACAGTTGTCTAGAAGAAAACATTGGGATCCAGTAACAGTTGGACTTGATGATGTTAAACATATTTTTCCAACTAAAAAAATTCTATGATAAAACACTTCTGTGATAAAGACAGGTACAATCCCTGTCTAAATACTCTTGAAAATACTCAAGGTCAACAGCAATGCTTGGGCTTATTATGAAGACAGGTACCTGTAGAGCTGCAAAACATCGCAGCTGCAACCATATTTCTAACAGGAAGACAACATTACACAGTATTAATGAAAACCAGGGACAGAGATTTTAGATACTCAGGTATTTCTCTCATACTTTCAAAGAACTGCCATCACCTAATCCTGCTGGTATTCTTTCAAAAAACTTAGAAAACAGGCTACCTACATTGTTCCCAAAAAAGCCAGAAACACTGTGCTCATTCCACTTTGTAGAGCCAGGTTCAAGTCCTGCCTCAAGGTGAAGTAACTCAAAGCTATAGTTGACATCTCTCACTGGAAAATTATTATGCTCAATTAGTGTCAACTGTTTCTGTATTTCATGTACAATAGTTACTGCATAAGCATTAAGTTACTAGGCAAAACAGAAAGAGCTCGAGTAATAAGGTCTAGGTTGAAAGGCTTGCAGCTGACATTGTATATCCCTAGAATATACAATCAAGGCCATCCCATCCTTATGTTCAGTAATAATGAACCTCCAATACTTTGCATGGATAGTGGCACACTTCACACCAAAAAAACTGCAGCTTCAGGTGTCCTAAAGTTGAGGCCTCATAGTTTTAAGATCACGATTTTAGACAGGAGAGCCTACACTATAGCTAAATTTACTCTGCTGAGAACCTTTTTTGGCTCTGACATTATATTCCTGAATAACTGAAATGCATTAACTGTCATTTTATAACACATTCAAAATAAATGTCATATCTAAACTTCGTATCATTTGAAGACTAGAGTTCTTCCAAGCTAGTGGAAGTTGTGACACTTGGCACGCTGAGAGATGGTGGGTAAATGGGGGCTAAAATTGCACTTCTTTGTCTCCCCTGTTCTCTCCTCTTGAAAATACTCAAGGTCAACAGCAATGCTTGGGCTTATTATAAAGACAGGTACCTGTAGAGAAACATTCCCCTCAGAGTTCTTGACATTCCATAATAAAGAAAATAACAATGAAAATGACTTGAATATAAATTGAAAAATGTTTTCTGGTTCTGTAAGTTCATCGGATTTAAATCTCCATGGAGAACTTGCAACCCTGTTCTCAGTTTAAACACTTCCCACCATTTTACAGCTTCATTCTGCAAACTTTGCCCCCAGCCACACTCCCCCAAATTTATACCACCTAGAAGGCTCTTCATACAACAGCTGCACAAAGCATGCAAAGAAGACGGTTGATACACTGATGAGAAATAGTGCAGGGAAAAGCAGCAGCAGTGGAAGAAGTAGAAGATAATATATTATTATAGTATGTGTACTATATATAGAGAGAGAGAGTGACACGTACTTCCCAGTGCCTAGCCACTTCTGAAAAGCAATGCAGAGCCCAGGGAAAGCTCTGAGCAGGAAGGCACCTTGAGTGAACCAGCGGGACAGTGTGGCACTGAGGCTCGGGTGGCATCAGACCATCTCAATACAGGCCCTTTGTCCTGGGTTCAGCCCAGTAGCAGGCTGTGTTAGCCCTGAGAGTATTCCATACCAATTGCATCATGATCCGACAGGCTGCCCCCCCCCCCTTTGCAGGGGCGACTTCGGACCCAGGCACGGGAAGTGCTGGTCTGAGCAGGCGTGTGGGAGTTCCGGGTTCTCGCTCTCTCTTTTGGGATCAGCGTGGCAGGCGGTGGTGAGGGGGGTGCCCGGGGGTGCTGGGCTCGGGGAGTGCTGCGTTTGGGAATCCGAATCGGTTCGGGCATGGCTCAAATGACATAGTGTGGTGAGAGGTTTGCACTGTATATAATAATAGCACTGTAGTTAGTTGTTTTCATTCTTTTCCCTGTTGTTTAGTAAACTATCCTTATCCTAACCTTGCAGGCCTTGGGTTTTTTTTCCCCTGGCTCTGCAGCCCCTTTCTTAGCTCCGTTCGCCCATCCTCCACCTCTTAAAGTGGTAGGGGGCTTCTTTTTTTTGACCTTTGTGGCCCCAGCTTTCCGCTGAGGTTAAACCACAACAACTTTATAGAAACAAACCACGTGGTTGATACTGACTTTGCTATTTTCTTGCACTGTAGAAGATGTTATCTCACCCTTGGATGCCACCTACGCGTTTTAATCTACATCGTGCCAATAGTTACACATGTATTTATACTTGCACCAATATTTATACTGTATTATACAGAGACTGAAAAATAAGAACAAGACATGCAGGCAGGTGACAGCAAACGTGATCTCCTAACCAGGTGTAGGCCTGGGCCCCTTCCTCCTGCTCTCCTGTCACACCATTGGGAGTGTGTACACCAGGGCCACTGGCTGAGAGAGTACAGCTGCCAAATCCCATATCCTGGACAAAACTTCAAGACTAAACAGCATCCTGAAGAAAGGCTCCCAGAGACCACAACTAGGAGCTATATCTAACACCTATCTTTACCAAAGAAGAAGAATCTACGTCTGACTTCAGGCTTGACTACACACAAAGTGGACTTTAGATACTACACACATGATCACAGAAGGTGATTGCAAAAGGTAAGTGGGTTCAGAGCTTAAAAACCTCCTACTTAAACAAACCACAAATTGCCAGGAAACAATGTATGTACATGATCACAATGTATTTTTGTATACAGTATATTGCAATGTTTTACAACACTTTCAATGTGTAGTTCAAACCCACTAGCACATATCTTACACAAATATTATCCATATTTTACACAAACACCCAAGTTGCATACAACTTTTAAACTGCAAGCCCAGGAGCCAGAAGCTGTATCCATTTCGTTTCCAGATAAACTCAAAGGTCATCCTTTTTATTCAGATGAAAGATACCTTAAAAATGCATCACTACTCTCTACATTTTAGATCAACATTGGCATATCAATCTTCTTCTTAAATTTTCACATCTCTCTATGACCAGAAATGTTAATTAGCATTGAGTTTCTCTGACCTAAAACCCATCATTCACATCAAGGTGAGAAGAGTATTAGGGAGGGCGCCAGATGGAATGACGCAAAAGCTACTTAAAAGATGAATAAAACTTCCTAGTTTCTCACACTGTGTGTATATCTGCTAAATTGATTTGAGCTGTGAAACTGTGGCAGCATAGAATCTCTTAAAAAAAAAATCTCTTCACACCTGTCCACCTCTCAAGCCTGTCAAGGTCCCTCTGGATGGCATCCCTTCCCTCCAATGTGTTGACCACATCACACAGTTCGGCCACATCAGCAAACCTGCCAAGGGTGCACTTGATTCCCCTGTCCATGTTGCCAACAAAGATGTTAAACAGCCCCAGTCCCAGCACCAGCTGGGAATGCCACTGATCACTGGTCTCTGCTTGGACATCAAGCTGATGCCCACAATTCTCTGAGCACAACCATACAGCGAATTCTTCATCCACAGGGTGGTCCATCCATCAAATCCACATCTCTCTAATTCAGAGACAAGGATGTAATGTGTGACAGTCTCAAATGCTTTGCACAAGTCCTTCTGGTTTTATGTAAGAATATAACACAGCAACCTTGACAAGATTTGAATCAACTGTTAATTAGTATTCCATTTAATGGAGATGAAAGCCAAAACATTCTGACTAAGAGGATACGGTGCAAGGCATTCTGACTAAGAGGATCCTGCACTTGTTACATTAAGCTATATATAACTGCATCAAATGGAATATTTAAGTGTTTTAACTTGAGCGTTTTATGCGTTAGTAATTCACTTAATTATTTTCCCTAGAGAACAAGTGGTATAATATCATGCTGATGCATAGGGAGTTACATGAATAAATCTTGAGGCATCAGGATAGAATCAGATACCCAAGAGCCTTACTTAAATCAATAAAGCAGGAAGAAGTAGTGGCAAGGTTGCTGCTTCCACCTTATTTCACATCGCTGTATGTACAGCAGGTACACAGACTATGCTGAAGACCTAGTTGCCTTAACTTAATAAAAATGCAACTCAAATTTTCACACTTTCATGAAAAAATGAAGAGCTACCTATCTACAGTAATATAAAATGTTTCTGCAAGCCCTCCTGCTTCACAATAATCATGTTCTAATGAATTTGAGCTATTTAGGTCACATTATGTTTCTACACTAAAATCTGGGAAAACAGGTGAGAATGAATCAGCAGGAAGAGTGAAAGGGCATAAACAAGAAGCTTCACTAACAATTCCCTGCAGATAAATAATGTGTCACTATTCTCCAACACATAACCTTCCTAACTCAACTAAACCAGGTCCTCTCTAAAAAATTTCCTGCACTGTGGCCAGTTTTTATAGCTCTGAAACTGATATGGGAAATAGTACACCTGTAATCAGTGAGCGCAGAGAGAAATTGAGATAGGAGTGCCATAAAATGAGCAGGAAAGGCAAGGAGAAAGGGAACATAATGTTAGAGAATTGAAAAGGGGGAACAGGACTTCTGTTAGTTTGTATGGAGTTTATTTTATACAGTATTTTCTTTTTGTTGTATTGGTAAATAGTACCTGTAGGTGGGGGTGAGAGAAATAGAAAATTAAAGAAATATAGTAAGAGACTGCCTCAGAATTGGCAAAGAAAAAGGAGCTCAGAATTTTAAGTGTACCTGATCCCAGCTGCATCTGATACTACAGGCTGGGTGGCAGCCAGGGAGCTCCATCTTCAGACCTCAAACTCCACAGCAGCAGTGGTAAAATCTAGATCACAGTGTGAGTCAGGCTAGAGTCAGGCTAGCTTTAACATCAAACAGAATTCAAGCGACAGCATTGCCCTAATTCTTCTATGCTGCTACCCACTTTCTTGGTGGACTGTGCTGATAGCTGAGACTAACTGAGAAGAGACAAACTTCCAACTCCTGTTTTACTCAGGAATTTCAACAGACTGGACACTGGAGAAAAGTTTACATTGAGCTGCTGTGGTAGCTGCCTGTTAGATGGAAGTAGAATTCCTATGTAGCCACTTCATCTGTCTTTTCAACTACTTTGTGCTGCTGCTGCTGCAGAAGAGATGTGATTTTGGCCCACATTGTCTGGAAACTAAGAGCTAAACAAAATATTACACATTTTTACATTAACCCATTAACATTACCCAAACAGCACAAACTGTTGGCTCTACTCAGAAAGCTGAATATTTCTGAGTATTTTGGGAAAAATATC
Source organism: Laterallus jamaicensis coturniculus (assembly GCA_022605575.1). Taxonomy (NCBI): domain Eukaryota; kingdom Metazoa; phylum Chordata; class Aves; order Gruiformes; family Rallidae; genus Laterallus; species Laterallus jamaicensis. Next base: position 13,382,311 of record JAKCOX010000020.1, read on the forward strand.
CAGCTGCTAGCTGATGAATCACCATAACAACATGTTCATTTCTCTAAAAAAGTTATCCATCAATATAAGCAATGCGTGGTTTTCAATTCCCAATTACACAGACCATTTGACTTGGTCATTTTGACGTCGTTCCTGACGTGATACTAGGTAGTTGACACAGTTCTCTTGAAGTCTTGGAAAATACTCCACAATGGAATTAAAAAAACCCCAAAAAAACCCTATCCTATATTCCCTCCTTGCTAGCAGTTATTCCAGTAATAAGTTTCATTGTTGCTACTGATGAAGGTGTTTGAGATCTCCTTGTCCATTCACTACAGCGCTGCCTGTCTTTCACCTTTTTGTTTTCGATGAGTACAGATTTGGGTCCTTGACTGTCAAGGATGCTTTTATTATTTTTATAAGTGTTATTCCACTCTGAATACATAGCCAGCCACAAAAAACCCAGCTTGCAGCCCTCCCCTCGTAATGTTGTCATTGTTGCACTGTTACAGCCCTTTTCTTACCTCTATAATTTGCAATATCCTTTTTCACCTGTCCACGGGATAGAGACAGACCTAAGCTGATCACACTCACCAGAGCACAGATCTCACAGCAAAATAGTTCTGCTGCAAAGGGCTTATATAATAAAGTTTGGGGAAAAGAGGTTGGAGATACTCCCCCTGTACATTTCCCGTGCAGTGCTGAAAAAGTGCTACTTGTACTGATATTTTCATCCACAGGATTAATTCTACATCCCATAGAAATTTCAAAAAAAGTCAGCAAAACAGGTTGATACTTGAAGAGTTACTTGAAGCATTAGCTGTGAAACTGAGAATTAAAATGGACTAGAGGTACAGGACTTCTTGAAAGAAAGACCTGTCCCCAGTTCTTCACAGTGTGGATTTTGAAGGATTCAGAAACCGTAGGAGATAGATGAACCATCTGTTCTGTCAACTGGGGGAGGAAGGCGACTTAACGTACCGATCTGGAATAAACTCCCAGTAAAATATTACATCTTCTCTGGGTATTTCAAAAAGGGGACAATCAGAATTGTCTTTTTTTAATTCATTACTATGTATGGTAATACCTTTGTTTCATCCTTGTGTCCTAGTCTGCAAATGCTATATTCAGACCATCCAAAAGCAGGACCAGGTCACTCTGACAACTTTCCATGCTTAGAAGTAGAAAAGCAGCTTCAAATTCCTGAAATTTCAGGTTCAACCTGAAATCTGAATTTTACAGCTTAGGTCCTTCTCTCTATTGTAAAGAGAGGGGGTTTGAGTGTCTTTTTCATTGTTGTTCTTTTGATTTGCTTTGAGTTGCTAAGCAGTACGACAATAGTAACAATGTGGGCAGAGATAAAACTTTATGTAAGGCTTTAGCTGCATAGTATATATAGTCCTTGATACTAATAAAAACCAGCTTTACAAATAAATTCCATTGCTATACACAGCACAACCAACGGACTGATGAAGGGCAGGCAAGAAATGCAGCACGTACAAGAGTTATCTCCTGATATTTTAAGTCAAAGAAGGAGGAAATAATATCAAATTACGTTTCATAAATCCTATCAGTGTAAGATTTTCTGAGGAGCTGTCTTCTCTCTTAAAAGTTCACATTACTCAACGTTTAACATGTATTAGGGGAATAAAAATGAAAGCTGGGCTTGAAACAAATTGAAAACTCCCATTGATTCAAGTTCAACCAACATTTTATCCTAAATTTAAGAGATGTGAATCTCAGAGAAGATTGGTCAAAAGATTATCTACTACATGCCTTCTTTCCTACTTTGGACAATAAGTATTGCACAGGCTTTCTGTATGAAAACAAGCTTCAAAATTTAACATACCATCCATTTAGAAACCCCTGAAGTTAATGAGAATCTCAGTGTTCAACTCAGTGAATTCTAGCGTGGAGCAGCAGTAATGTGAAGCACAGAAACAACTTCATTTATCTCCTGCGTCCAGACAGACAGTCCTCTGGTTCCAGGACAGTTAGTTCTGAAAGATCCTCAGGAATCCCTGAAACTATAGTCCTTATGTGAAAAGGACAAAAGAAACTGTAAAATGCTTCTTTGTGAGAAGCATACCACTGAGCAGCTGCAACGCCTATACTGTATCACAAACAACTCTTCCCTAGTAAGTTATCTATAACTAACAATTCACAGGTTTAATATTATTGGAAGAATTATGCCTTAGAACCCTACTGAAAGTCACTCCTAGATCCCAGTCATCCTCTACCATCTACACAGCACAGGTTACTTTACATGCAGGATCTCTTTTGCTGCTAACTTACCTTTAAAGTGAAATTTGAGCTGCACCCTGAGAAAAGCTCATTGCAGGGACAGGGACAACCACATTGGATTTAGCTGCCACCACTCAGCACTCAGGTGCTGTAATGCTAAGGAGGTAAACTCGCCCTCAGACTCTCACACCCCTCCTGCCAAGCCCCTGGGCATGCACCATGTATCTGCAGTATGCTTCCATGCAAATGCTGCTCAGGCAAGTTACAACACAGCCCTCAGATTAGTTTAGACACTTTGAACTGCAAAATAGAAAACAGAGGAATGGTTAAGTCATGGGTAGAGCCCAGCAGTGACCCAAACCAAGTGCTGGCCAGCATGGATGCGGTCAGAATGGCCAAGAGGAAACCCACCAAGAAACAGGTGGTTTTGAGCCAACCCACACCACTTTGCCTTGCAGCTAGGAATCACTCCTTGTGATACAGCCTACATTCTTTATTTTCAAATGAGAAAGCTGAGCAGAAATTATGAACATCAAGCTAAACTCTTCCAGCAAATCCATTGGAACTGTTCCGACTTCAATGAAGACAGTTAATCAGGAGCCAAAAACCCACTTGTAATCACTCTAACGTCCCTAACCACATTCCCTTCCCAATCTCGGTGTGACTGGAAGTGAGGTTGGTTGACCCTGGAGCTACCAAGCTTCAGCCAACCAGATTATCATCTAGTCCATCCATATCTCTAGGACTGCCTTTGCCAACCTCATCTAGTCATCATCTTCCCATCTCCGCAGAACAGCTCACTGCCTCCAACAGCTCCCTTCTCAAGGGGAGACCGTAACAGCGTCTGCTGTGGAGACATACTCAGTGCACACCAAGTATCACAAGCCTATCACAAGCTTGTGATAGGCATGAGTATAAATACCAACCGGAGGCTGCACGGACTGCTCCCAAGCTTTGCATCGCTGTGCATCAACCACCACTGCCCAGACATTTTCTAGAAAGCATTGCCACTCGCCAGTGGGTGTGTAGAAACAAGGAGTGGGCAGGCACAGCAGTGTTATATTTTACTTCAACAGCTTGCTAGAACAGCAACTGAACATAAAAGGAGAAGGCAGGCTCACAAGGAGTCCATACAAAGAAACTTCAGTACGGTTCAATCCAAAAATATCCATGTATGGTTTGGGAATCATCCTATTTTTATTACTAAAAATTAAAAATGGATTACTTCCTTGGCAATAGTACAGCTTCTAAAAATTGTTCACAACTAAAGGATAAGTCACAGGAAGAATGTGATGGTATTTTCTTTAAAGTGTTTATTATTAATAAACCTGTACACCTTTCTTGTAAACCCCCGTTACAGTATGGCTGCATAGATGATGGTGCTTAATGAAACACAAGTTTCTTTTCAATATGGAAAGACAGTTCTAGGATTTTTGCTATTTTTAAAGTAGTCAAATTACCAGTATTATGTTCTTGTTCTACCTTTTTCTAGCTGTGAACAGGAAGAGGTAAGGACAGCAGCAAAATTTGAGTTCTTTGAAAACACTCACAGAAATGCCACCTTACACCTGATGCATGTTTCGTTTCCAGCCCAGCAGCAGTATCACATCCCAGCTGAGGTTCTACCCCATAAGAAACATTGATAATTCTTACTCTGGTTATAATAAGCAATCTGTTGATATTACTAAGATCAGCAGTGTTTGATCAGATGCTATGTTTAGCTGCAGTGCTCTACGCTCAGCCTCAGGCAAAACCAGTTTATCCATTTGGAACAGAGTACACTTGTTGTTAGTTAATCCCCAGTTGACAAATTACACAAGGGAGAATAACAAATATGTAGTTATTTAAAGTGCTATGTTTTTGGCATGAGTCACCTCATAAAACCCTGAAACCTAAATGGATTAGAAGTTTATAGTAAGAGTTTCACCAGGATGTTGGCTTGCTACTAGCACTGACTTCCAAAATAAAGTTACAGATCCCAAGGCATATTTAGATTTTAATAACAGGAACATCCTAACAGCACTTACACTCCTGAGAAAAAAATCCAACGCTGTGTATGAGCAATATAAAGGCTGTTTCATTTGCTTACCACTAATATCTATCTTGTTACATTATAAAGCACTTTGAGAAAGCCTTGAGCATAAAGATAATACGAGTTTCTTTCATTCCATCATGCATAGCTTGCTTGCCATCTAGTGGACACAGCACATGTACAAAACTAAATGTCCACAAGAAATGAGCAGTCACAAAGTGCGTGGGTATAACATTTCTGAATTAAATATTTCAATTAGCAGCAGATGAGCATTGCTAACAGGACCAACTATTAGATTTCCTTGAATGCTAAATTTTGTCTAAATCTAACCCCCATCAACTTCTTCAAAATATGTTTTTCTATACCTTATGTTCTTCCTAGTCTCATAAAATAGACCACAATGAAGAAATCAGATTATAACTACTCCTATAACATTGCCAAACTGATTTGCAACACAAGACAACTGAGACACAAAATACAAACCTGTGGGTCTGAGTTACAGTTCATTTGCTTTGAAACCAGCTCAGGACAACAAACATCAGGGATCAAAATGATTTTCTGCTTGCTTGCATCAGTTTAAAAACAGAGTAACTCCATTTAACTAACCAGAGCTGCATCAGACAAGAAGGTTGGGTAAGCCTTCAAAGGTCTTACAGACTTCTTTTGAATAACACTTTGTGTCAGTTTTACTGTGCTTTTGTATTGTCAGGTTGAAGGGGATTAAAATGCTCTAAAGCCCACAAAGGACAAAAAATACCTACCCCACAGAACAACAAGTGGGTAGAGTCACTTTAATTTCCTGTTCAGAAAGTTTTATTCTGATTCTGAATGCTATTTGATATCACTAAATAACATACTGTGTAGGGGTTTTTTTTCCCTTAATCGAGTTAAATGTCTGCTAATGACCACAGGGAATGAAATAGGCCACAGCTGGCTGTATCATGCATATGCAATTGCTGCTTAGCTACAATTTATGTAATTAGTTACAGTCATATTAAGCTATTTAAAACACATGTTAAAGATCTAATGATAAGCTGACATTAATGGGTCATTACAGCATGCTTAAATCCTTTCCGAAGGATATATGAATATGCCACTGACATGCAAATAGGACACTTAGGGAGAACAACCCAACAGAAAAATATTACTGATTTTAAGGAAATACATATATTTACTCAAAGGAATATTTCTGAGCATTTACTTTTTCAAAAGATGTATCTATCATGGCAATTTGAGTTCTATAAAGCTGACAAAACATGGGGAAATTTTTACTATTGCAACTCATGTCCCAAAGCCTTAATGCTACAGAGGAGAACTGGCCTTCTGTATGGAATAAAGATAAGCACTTGCTTTGAGTTTGTCCCTCAACTGCAGCTTTGCTAGTAAATATATGCTGTTCTACCTTTGGCCAACACAGAATCAAGTGCTGGAGTCAGGCCGGTGGCAGGCACCTCACAGGAATACCTGCAGAAGGCAGGCTCAGACTCAGAGGGGCTCAGCCCCACACCAGCCCCTGTGCCTGGTAACTAAATACCTGTCAAAGGCCAGAAGCATCTTAACCACTGCAAGGCCTAGATCAGGAGATGCTGACGTCCAAGTCATCTCTTTTAAACTGGTAGTATCAAGGGATCTGCTGGAGATTATACATAATTACAGGCCTACAAATATTCCTGTTTGACGTCAGGAAAGTGTAACGTGAGGCAAAGTGACGGTAGTGAGGAAGGAGAGGAGTTTTGTTTTCTCAATAGGCAACATGTTACACAGTCTAATATCAAAGCTCTAATTACTACATATGTTAAGGATAGACAACTCAGTTGGATGGCTAACATATCTCAGGGGATAGTCCCACAGAAACATAAATATTGTCTCCTATAACACTCTACAGGATTTTCTTTAGTTGCTGAATTACAGGTTGTTTCAAATAGAACAGTTTCAGTTCTGCTCCTCAACTTCTGCCTGAGCAACCTGATGCTGAAATTAGCCCTGATGGGAGACTGGACCAAGTAAACTACTAACCTGCCAGGTTCCCTCTAACCTGAATTATTCTCGAGACGCTGTTATTGCTCCAGATGCAGTACAAAGATAGAGTCGACAGACATAATTATACCACAGCATGAGTTCACCACCAAAGGAGGAATAATCCCTCTTCACCTTTTATGGGCATCGAAACAGTCTAGGTTAAAAGTAAGCTTCAAAAAAAGTAATGAGATTAATTTGACTTTCAATAAGTTCAGAGAGCATATATGATTAGCGATCACATCTAGAGTCCTGATCTGAACTCCTGCCCAGAGCAAAGTTAGCAGGTACTCTTCATGAAGAGTCTCAAAGAAACAAATCCAGAATGCACAGCCCTGAGTACTCAAACACTGCTTCACCCAAAAATCAGTGCTATTGGTGGATACAATAAAACAGAAACTTCTAAATAAAAATAGTATCTCTCACATTGGCATGTTTATTAAAAATGCTTACAGTATTATGTAGGCAACAGAGCACAGAGAGGCATTCATGAAGGTTTCAGCTTTTCAAGCTATTAAATATTCTGTCCTGATCAGACAAAATGCCTTGGTACGTTACTAGAAGAGTACTGCACACATGTTTAACTGTAAGAGCATCCTTAAGTAACTTGCAAAAACAAGATCTCATTCAACCATTGTAAACTCATGTTGTTTGCACACAGCAGGATTAATTCTAGTGAAGTCAGTAACGTAACACTAATCCTAACACAATGTAAGATCAGAAATCCCTATTAGAACAAAATATTTGCATTTGCCTTACAAGCTCAAGCAGACATTTTTTCCTGAGAGAATCTGAAAATTCATGATTTATAGCTAAGATCTGGATACTTATAAATTAAGAATTGGGTTTGCCAGTCAAGTTTCAGTTTTTTCAGTCATAAACTTAGACAAAATGCTACACTAGAACAGAACAATACTACTAATTATTATGATTGAAAAATAAACTCTTTCTAACACCACAACAAAAACAAAATCTAGAAAATGCTTCAAACTGCTGCATGCAGCCATAAGGTTCTCAAGATTTGGGAGAAACAATACAATGCTATGGTGACAAAGGAAAACATGACTAAAGGTCTACAAATTATCTGCCCTACTACTGCTTTTATACTAGCATCTAATTTCCAAAATAAAACAGCTGGTTGGGTTTTTTCCCTCAAATAAACCACACAACCTAATCTCATAAGGGTTCTGTGAGTTATTACTTTTAATGCTCATTTCAGAAATGTGAAGAAAGCTCTCTTTACTTTAAAAGAAAGGTTAATCCTGCTGGTTTGCATCTGTTAACATTTTTCCCCATGTCAATTGGCTCAACTGCTTATGGTCATTTTTATTTTAATTGGTACATAGATGAGTTAATAGAAGCAACTGTTAACCCAAACTAAGGATTCCTCCTTGCTAGCTTCATTTCCTACTCAGTATTCTTTAAAACTGCTTTTTCTTGGGGTTTTGGCAGGTTTTTTTCTCTTCACTACTTCACCATTGCATTATTAATTACTATCTTTACTTTCCTTTTTTGTAATATTCTACAGCACTAAAAACTTGGAAAAATTTATGCAAAAACCTCTACAAATTATACATACATGAAGACCACAGAAAGTAATGCCAGAGGTCAAGACGAAAGCAAGAGAATATGAAGTTCAGTAGACCTTTAAAACATTTACATCTGCTTAAAAAGTAAAAAGATCTTTAGAAATGTCAATTTTGAAATGCTGGGCATCCTCACCATATGTTAAGTATCATGACATTTTTAAACAATTCTGCCCAAATTATTCATATTGTTTGATATGCATATTTCATTAATACTTACATTCCCATCTACTGACTTTAGCATGCTAACTGGAAACAAATACACTGAATGCTAGGTGAGCTCCCACAACTCCATACCCATGACAGCAAGTAAGGCAAATGCTTTGTCCCCAGTGGGAGCAATACGCTCCCTGTTACACAACATACTCCCAGCTCGGTTAGCAGGAATCAGCAAAGGAAAAGTCCTTTTCTTCATCTTCCTTTGGGTACCTGCTCCCTCAAACTTGAATATCAGACTGTTAGAGAGAAACTTCCTTTTCATGTATTAGCATATGGTAACACAACAGCAGCAGTACACACGCACAGCCTGTTTCTGGAGTTGTAAAAAACTCTTCAGACAAAAGACTTGGGAATAAACAGTGGGATTCTTCATCCCACGCTTAGGCAAGCAGCCACGTCACATCCAAGAGGGCTGTTTGTATGAGCGAACACTGTTTAGTAGGAACATAAATTGTCGAGTTTGGGCCCAAATTAATTCACTGTACCTATAGGATAACACTATAAATTTGATTATAAGAGTAGTTAATACCATAAATACCAGAAGCCTGAAAGGACTGTACCTCGGCGTATGAAGTCTCATAAAATTCCTTCTCAGCCCATCACTTTAGATGTATTTACGATAACGCTCAAAGTGCACACGTTTTTCCCAGAAGGTGAGTTGTAGTTCTAAAGGTATGAACACCTGAACGTGCTTGAATGAAAACATTTTTACAGCTCCTGAAACCCGATAACAACCTCCTCCCGCACCAGAGTCCAATATCTAGGGTTCTGTTCCAAGTCCAGGTCTTGTTGCACGCCTGCCATGGTTATTGCTGCAATAAAGTGGGGGAAACAAAGGGACAGACAGCACCAAGAGAAGGCTGCCCAACGTGCACGGATGTTGATCGTGCCTCACGCACTCGATACCTACCCTCTGCATCTGAATTGTAAACACAGAGAGTTATGAAATTCCCACAAAGTCCTTCAAGATAGCGCTGGCATTACATTATCAGAAAGATATTCAAACTAGCATACTTTGAATTAATCTCACAATCTCTGGACAATTTATGGCCCACAAAAATTTACAGCTTGCCCCAGCCTTCCTCACCCCCTCCTGCCCCTGTGGAAGCCTGGTGAGTCGTTTCACAGTGGGAAGATGACTGGGGGCACTGTTTTATCGGTGAGTGTTTAAAAGAAATTGAAAAGTTAAGCGTGTAACACGATGCTCGGGTATCGCGCTGGACCAGGATTCGGGAGAAAGGCATTTTTGTCCTTGCCTGAGAGGCCCTGAGGAGCCCCCACGCCTCTCCCTCACACGGGGCTGCCGCGGGAGGGAGAGGGCCATCCCCAGCCTCGCTAGCACGCTCAAGCTACGCTAATTAATTCTGACAAGACTCGTTAATTAATTCTTACAGAACCCTCACTTAATTACTGGGAGGAAGTTTACCTCCGACTTCACTGGGCGCTCACAGCAGAGCTGCCTCCTGAAAAGGCCTCCACACGAGCCCAGGCTGGCGCTTCGGCAGCGGGACGCTTCACGGGGTCGTGACTACCGGAGCTCCGCAGGCTCGGCAGGGGCTCCCGGAGGAGGCGGGGAAAAGGAGGCGGTACCGCCGCCACGGAGGAAGCAGGCGGCGGCAGCTCAGGTAGAGGCAACATGGGCCGCCTGCTCTCTCGCTGAGGTGAGGCGACCCGTCCGCTCCCGGCTCCGCCCGCCGAGCCAGTCCTGCCGCGTCAGGTAGCCGCGGCCCCGCAGGCCCCGCCCCGGCGGCGCTGCCCGGCTGGTTCCACAAGTTTTTGACAGTTTCTTGAGAGCCGAAGGAGAAGTCGAGTCTGCTGTGGCGGTCTGGGCTGGAGCCGAGGCGCGCTCCGGAGGACGAAGCTCTTCTTACCGGCCGCCTCCCGCCGGCACCATGTCTCGGGACCCCGAGGAGGTGAACAAGCTGACGGAGAGCACTTACAGAGTGAGTACGGGCTGGGGCCGGGGCTGCTTGCCGCCGCCTCGCTTGCGGAGGCGGTGGTGGCCACCTTTGTCCCCGCTGGCCGGCGCCGGAGGCGGTGAGGGCCGCTGGCCGCCTCTCCGCAGGCGAGGGCGGCCGAGCGGGAGGGCTCTGGGCAGCCGCGGCGCCTCACGCAGAAAGGGAGCAAACTTCTCCCGCCCGCCGTTGTGAGCGATCCTGCCCGCCAGACTGCTCGGTGTTCGCGTGTATATGAGCCGTAGGTGCTCGGGGCGGAGGCAGCGGGAGGCTCGGCTCCCCTCGCCGCCCGGCGGGGCACGGCTGAGGCGGTTTGTGCCCCGGCTGCCCCCTTCCCGCGGCCGCACCGCTCCCTGGGGAGGCGGCGGGGCTTCGCCCGGGTTGGGCCGCTTTGCAGCCGGGAGCGGCCGCTCGGGACAAGGCAGGCTTGAAGGCGGGTTTCTCCCTCTCTAGCAAGCTGTGTTCTCTAGCGAGCTGTAATTCCCTCGGTGTGTTTTGATGATAGGTGGTTTGGAGATCTTGGTGCTTGTGGTCCTCGGCTTAAACCGCTTCTTCATACAGGCCAGAGCCTAAAAATGGCTTAACGCTGAATTAAGTTGCTCGTCTGCGCCCGGAGCCGAGTGCCAGGCTTACGGTGGGACACCTTGGCACCGCCTCGCAGTGCGGGCCCCTCAGGGCAGGCCGGGTTATGTCAGCAGGCTCTTCAACTCTCCGAAATGCCTCGCTGTTTGGAGAATTAAGAAATGTTTTGCCTTCGGAGCCTTGTCTTGAGCTTTTTCTCCCTATAAACTCAGCCCTTCCAACACACATCGGTTGTAACTGGGCCAAAATCCTTAAAGGACGGTGCTGTTTGTTTGAGGAGGGATGGCAGTGTAGGATCTGTCCTCTTCATTCCTCACCGAGTGTTGTACTAGAGAAAGCACTTAAATTTGCAAGCGCATTTAATCATGCAAATGAACTTACAGCTGCAATGCATTTGAAGCTTTGAGCCCAAAGGAAAGGTTGGGGGGGGGGGGGGTTGTTCTCTGTTTATTCAATCTTACTGGCTTATTATCAAATGTTTTCCTATTCCTGAAGATGTTATCATTTAAAGGTCTCTAAAAACATTTACTATTTTGCTGTTCATTCTCAAACACACTTAGATCAAGTCTACTCCTTCAAGCAGTCCAGTTATGTTGGTGCTGTGTTGTATTGGCTGTTTACTTTCTTTGGATTTAGCTGTCAAATTAATGCAAAGCTACTGGGGGAAAAGAAAATTAGATGACTTTGCTATAAATTTTGTCCTCTAGAATCGGTACAGGTCATCTTACGCAGCCTGGCACTTTCTGATACGTAATGTTCATGGCAAGGCCATAAGCAAACAAATTCTTGTTCTCAAAAGCACAGCCTGTAAATACAGGCTCACAGAAGAGAAACCCGGGAAGCTGACTGTTCAGGGCTGTGCTGACAGAGGAATGTCCTACCCTATCTACTGACTTCCAGAATGTAGCTGAAACAGTTTTTCAGAGGTGGGAGAAGAAAGTATCTTGTGTGTTTTAATGGATAAAATATAAAATAGGCTTTAAAGGAATGCCAGACCTCTAAATAAACAGAGCCTTCCCTGTTACTCAGGACTTATTTCCTGGGAAAGTTTACCCTTTTGTTTTGTTTTTTTAAACTATATCAAAGGTATACTTAAGACTGAAACAACCAGCAAAAACACAGTAATACAATGTTGACAGTGTGATGAAATGTCTTCTGTGTGGGTACTTTAGAGAGCTCTGGCATGTTGCATCACATAGCTAGTACTCACAGGCCTGGAAACCCTCCTGCCCTGCGCTCATTAAAAATGGAAACTTTATCCAGATAAGGTATAAAGGCTGCCTCAGATAGAGGATGGATTCTGGCTCTAATTTAAAATAGCTGTTTCTGTATCAAAGTTAAAATCTTAAATTCTTCCTTGTACCTGAAGGGCAGAGAGCACCAGGCTGTGTATTGGGCATTTGCTGTGACTGGAATTGCAGCTCCCTGGTCTAAAACAAACGAACACCTCTTTGTGCTGTGCTTCAGCCTGCATGTTGAGCATGCTCTCCTTTGTTTAGTACTGCTCATGTAACTTCTACTCTTGCTGTGTGCCATCCCAGCTGTACAGCGCTTAAAACGCCACCCTGGGATTGATAAAATCAGCAGCAGTGTTTGTGTTTCTCTTACCAGTAATAATAAAAAAAGCTTGGTCTGGGGAAACCAATTCAGTGTTGAGCACTGATGGCATCTGCAGACTCCAGGACCAAACACCAGCATTTGACTTCTGGAGGGGGAAAAAAAAAAACCCAGAAAGACTTTTGGGTGACCTGGAAAAATAATAGAAAATGAAATTGAATGCCTTGTTAGTCTGTGTTCCTCTTTTTTCTCCCTCTTACAATGCTAATCCATTGGATTTATTAAATACATAGCAACCTGCGTTATACAAAGCTTCAAAATATACTTAACAGAGGTCATGAGGTGGCAAAGTATTACCCTTGCATTTTTTATCTTCTTCATCCTTTTCACTGGCAACAACATTGGGAAGAGAATACCTCAACTTTTTTTTTAAGCTAACCTGACTAAATAAACACCATAATCCACAAATACGTGCATGTGTGCACACAAAAATCAAGGCTGACATTTACTTTTATATAATACCTGAAGAATCACTTTAATGCATGACTGGAATGGCACGTGCAGAATGAAGCTGAAGGGTGTGGGAGCCTGTGACTAAAGAGGGCCACAGCTTCCCTTTTGCCAGGGAACTGAGAGGTTTGCTGGTATGACATTGCCCTGCCCTTGTCACTCACTGCAGGGATGTGGTGTGCTTTGGGGGGACATCATGATACCCACACTATCAATTGGTAGCCTAGGGAAGGTTGTTGGATGTTGGTGTGTCACCTCAGCTCATACTTTCCTTCATGCTGTATGTGGGGGAAATGGCTTGGCACCCAGCTACGGTACACGCAATGCGGGGGAAAGGGGACAAAACAGGAAGGTACCAAGTCACAGACCTGTCATTCTGCCTGAACAGTTCAAGGGCTGGGCAGGCAGCTTGCTTATTCCTCCTGTGGTTTGAGGCTTCTGCAGCTCTTGATAAGTGATAGCTGTAATTTATTGGTGTTGGTAATCTTGGATTTTAACTATATATTTCTCTATATTTGAGTAAATCTTACCCAGAAATTTTGATTATCAACCAAAGTGTGACTTTATTATTATATTTCATTTTTAAAAACAAAAAATCCCAAACCTTTGTTTTTTGATGGAGTGCAGTGCTGCCCTGAGGGGCATGTGTTCTCTGCAGGGGCATACGGATTTACAGTGGAGGGCTATATTGTTTTATCACATAGATATCTGATAAATTCCGTTTAAAGCCCTAAATTCTGTGTTTCCATATTTTAAAAAGTTTTGTGATTGAACTACCAGACTTATTTACCAAAACTAAAATTCACCTGTAGACAAGCACATACTGCAGTAAGGCTCTTGTGCATCACTGAAATATAGATCTGATGGGGAAGAGGAGCCCTTAGGAGTTGGCATGTGCATAAAGTCCAGTTTTGTCCTAGATCAAGGTGAATAATTTGCACTAACTTAGAGTTATGTCTATTTAAGAGTCTATTCTGGGCCTGTCAGGTTCATAACCTGAAAAACTTTCTGTCTGAAAGACAATGATGGATGATATATTAATGTTTCCTTTAAAAAAAAATTCCATCATGCTAGCTAATAATTAGTCATAAGAATTAGTCTTCTTGAATAAACACTGGCATCCTGATTTATTTTTTTCCCCCCATACTATTAAACCTGTTGTAAAACAATATTAAGCAATGTACAGCTGAGAACCCTCAACACATCTCATGGTTAAATTGTGTCCTTCTGGAAACTACATTGTGGACTTCAAAAGCTAAAGGAGGAGGTTAAATGCCATAGTGTACAAAATGCTTCAAGGACAGGACAGCATGGTAAGACTTCGTTTCCCTACAGCCGTTTGAATCTGCTCAAGTGGGGTCTCCATGCAGTGTAGCAACCCTAGAGACCTCTTCCAAAAACTCAATTCTGCTGTCTTCCAAATTGAGGAGTAGCAGTTTAAACTATTAGTACCTATGCAAAGGTTAGCTGTGAATACTCATGTTAGCATCACTATATGTAACGTTAAGACATCAAGACCTACTTTTCTGTGCTAGTTTTATCACTTCAGCTTTCTACCCAAATACATTGTTATCTTCTCTTACAAGAGTGCCTGCAGGATGTAAACTTGAAACTACAGGGAGCCTATGCATTGTTTATCCGTATTCATACCTGCTGAGCCATTGTTCTGTGAGGTGTGTCTTTAAGTAAAAAGCAAAGCTGAGCATTTACAGGAAGGCACTCTCACAATGGCTGTCATTTGTTTTGAAGATTAACGTTGTTTATGTGACTATCAGGAACTGTAGGAGATATAATACCTATACACAAGTGGAAATACAAGGCTTGTTCCTCTTCAGTCCCTGATACTAGGCTGCTTAACTCACTTTGGTTTCACGAAAGGCACCCAGCAACTTTCCTACTGGATTATAGGAGGATTTGGTGACTTGAATGACCAGAATAGATTTCTCTTATGCTTTTTCTTGGAAGGTTGCTCTTGCCAGCTCTGAAATTCTCTGTATAAAAAGATGTTCCCAGCTGCCTGTTTTGAAAGTGTTTCCCTTTATTTCCATTCATCCTAAATAATAGAAAGCTGTAGGATCTGATCATGTGCCTTCTCTTCTAGTTAATTATTCTGTTCATGAGAGGTAGTGTGTCACCAGAATATAGGGCACTACATTGACAATTAGGAGGCCTGGTTTGTGTTCCTCACTGTACAAGCAAATGATGTGTTGTGAACTATTCTGGCTGTCCTGGCATTTTTCTTTGTCTCTTTGGAGTAGGGCAGAAGTTTTATTTCCATTGCTTTGTACAGCATGGCAAAGTTCTGATATTTTCTGAGACTTCACAATTTTAAATTCGTGGTTCTCTTGATCAGAAATTCTTCTTTGTTCCTCTTTATCTGCTTTTTGATAAGTTTTCAGATCTGGCTATGCTGTATGACTTGCAGTTCAGCACTGGTGTTCAATCCCACTCATTTTCATGACCTTTTCTTTAGACTGAAAATAAGGGAAGCTATAAAACTAAGACATCATCTGAATATAAATAGCTCCACAAATTGATTTTTGAGTGGCTTGTTCTTCCCCTAGAACTCCTGAAGTTGAACAAAATATTACAATGGCTTTAACTGCTCTCAAGTGTCTTAATATCAAATTTATAACTAATCCTGAAGAAGCAGTTGCCAGTGAGCGTTTCCCTCTTTTGAAAAAGGACTCTAGATATTTCTTCCGGGACAGTACTTCAAAGATAGCAACAGTGGCTAACTCTGTAAAAAGAGCACTAGAGGCAAGGTCAAGCTTTTGTTTGCTTTGAGAATCTAGTCTTCAGTGGAAACAAACAAACAAAAAAGTACTACCCTCCTTTCTAACGTTGAAGAGAGAAAAATCATTTAAGAAATAGTTAATTAGATCCATTTGGAGACCCAGTGGGGCTGGGAAACTAAGTCTTTCTATCAGACACAAACCCTTCGTAGGAAAGTAGATGAGCCTTGCACAGTGCTGTGCGGATCAGCTAGCCCTACCCTGCGTTCAACCAAGCACATTCCAGAGGGGAGTTTCCATTGCGAAGGGTTTTGCCGCTTCTCGGGCGTTCACGTCTGAGCCCGGTGCAGACACTTCTGCCAACAATCAGCCTCTGTGGCAGCAAAGCAAAGGCTGACAGCCTTCCAGGGACTGCTTGGTCTGATGGAGAAAGCCATTAGGTGTATGCCTGCCAGCTACTGAAGGCACTGAGCTATAAATTGTTTCTTCGGCTTTCCCAGCAGTTTTACATATATGTTGAGCAGATGTGATACACTGGAGCTCTTCCTCGGAGTTCTGTTTCAGTGGACATGTTGTGTTTCCACAGCAGGGTTTATGGCCTCTCTACATGTGTACCTGATACGTATCAAGTCAGCTAGTGAAAATAACGAGCTCTGGGGACTGGCTTCAGAGAGGGGAGTTGTTGAGGGCATTTTTGTTGGGCTTCACTTCAGAGGAAGTGAAAACCGCTAATGACACAGGTGCAACAACTGCTGCCTGTCTGAAATAGGAATTAGATGTTAAGAAAACTGGCATCTTAATCCTGAATCCTTAGGGCAGTCATTCCCTAAATCAGTATTTCAAGATGAAGAATTACAAGGTCACAGGCAGAATTTTTGGGTAGGTGGCAGTAAGGGTTTTACTCTTAATTCCATGCTGCGAGGAGTGGAGTAAGCAGGGATGGGATCTGACTTTCAAGAAAACTGTTTTCAGTGTAGGATGGCAATTCAAGGTGGTATTGGGATTCCTACCTGCCAGGCACACAAGGCTTCTACATCATGTCTACCTTCCTTCCTCCTCCATATCCTGGGAATGCAGGACTCTCTATCCTAACGAAATGCCCTTAGTCACCTTTTTTTTCCCCCCTTGTGATTCACTGACATCTATATATGCCAACAGAAACCATCTGTAGTGCGCTGCTAGGGAGGAATGGCAAAAAGTTGTAATAGGACAACACAATTTATCCCTTGGAACAAAAGCCTCACAGCTGCACTGCCTCAGCCACAGGGAGGGCAACAGAAACACAGCACCAACATGTACAGTAGTAAATTAAAGAGCTGAGGAGGGATGTTCCCAGACACCAGAGCTTGAAAATCCATACTGCTAAGTTGTTAGAATAGCCCTTGGCATAGTTGGCCCAACCTGAAATGCAGTTTCCCAAGTGATTTCTGGATCTGGTTTGTGAGTTAACACAAATCAGGGGCCTGGGGACAATAGGCATTTGGCTTGCAGTGATCATGTTTGGGTGGGTTAGAGTTTAATGGTATAGATCTCTCTTTCCTTAATCTTTAACTCAATATAACTGTTAACTCTTTTTTTCTGTTTTTAAATTGCCTGGAGTTCAGGCATAGCATTACCTTTGAAAAATACTAAGAGTTCTGTCTGAATGACCTTGCCTGAAAATCCAAAAAGTGTGATGGTGTTCCTGTTCTTTCTGGGTCCCTGTGTGTACAAATATAAATATTTTCATTCTGCTAGTAGTATAACAGACAACAGCTCCATACTATTTCAACTGTCTTGTATTTCTTGTAAACAGAAGGTGTCTGTTTTGAATTCCTTGAACTCTAAAGTTCTGCTGCGTGAACAATATCTGAAAGATGGAAGCTCTGCCATAAAAAAGGTGTTATTAAATAACAACAGAATGATGTCTTAAGGTATCTCAGGATCTTCCTTCCACGACAATAACATTTTACAGAGTAATGTCACAGCTATAGTTGGGAAGATCTGGGAAAAGGAGGTCCAGTATCTGAAAGAAAGCTTCAAGGTTCTCTATGGAAATAGGGCTTGTACTAGGGTTCATAAGATAAAAGTAATTTTGGAGTGTTGATTGGGGGGTGAGGGGGGAATTACTGTCTTTGACCAGACAGAGGAAAACAAGGTTTCCTATGAGTAGGGACATATCAAACTCTGTGGGTGACTTTCCTTTTAGGAGTGGGCAAAAAGCTGCTTCTCTACTTCCCCCTAACTTTGGAAAAACTCAAATTTGCATTCATACTTCATGGCTTATCTTATTTTCTACTTTTTGCAAAGAATTAAAACTTTTCTATTTAATGTGTAGCTATTTCCTTGCACTATGAACCTGCCAGTCTCAATTTCTACCACTTCATCAGTTCATAGAAGTTGCTGGGTATGAGAGTAGTCATGGCTGGAGCTGCTGGATTTCAGATTCTGGTCATTTCAGCCAGTAATTGTATTTAACAGCCAAAGCAGCTGCAGTGGGTTCTTTCTCCTTCTCTTTAATAAGGTCATCATTTTCATTTTCTTTCTGAAAGAACTATGGCTTCATACAATAAAATGCAGCATTTCAAACTTAAAAAAAAGCCCCTAAAACTAGATAACTAATTTCCTGAAATGCTTTCTGCAACTTAGATAAATAAAGTACTTATCTGGTTAGAGGACTGCTAATGAATTTCTTTTCTTTTTTTTCCCCTTCTCCCAGCATAATATTTTTTCAGAGCAGGGCTGGGGGGAGAATTCAAATCTTGAGCTTTAATCAGAAAGTTTGTGTTACTGTCTGACTTTATAAAACACTAAATTGTGGGGTTTTTCTCATTTGTATTTCCCCATCACCTATCATACAAGAAGGATCTGTGCAAACCTTGGCCACGTACTTGACATCCTTTTGTATTATAAACGGCCAGATTACTTTTTACCCTTATTGAAATAACTTACCTCTTCTTTTTTTTTTTCCTGTTTGTTGATCTTAAGTGCTCAATTTCTTTTTCCTTCCATCCTTTGCTCTCCTCTTCCTCCAAGTCTTCTATTCTTCATCCATCCACAGATTTTTCAGATGTATGTTGTACATATGAAAGACAAAGCAAGACCTAAGTGACACTGAGATAAATACTTGCATCCACTGTTGAGTTGCCTTGGTTATAACAACACCCTTTGTTTTCTGTTCATCAGAATGTTATGGAACAGTTCAACCCAGGACTGAGGAATTTAATAAATCTGGGGAAGAATTATGAAAAAGCTGTTAATGGTAAGTCTTCTAGGTGTGAACTTTAGAAAGAATGCTTAATTTTCACTTATATACCTATTGGATATGGGGGTCATGTATAAGCTTAATTTCCAAGTTGAGCTTTGGATGTGTGTAGGAAAAAAATGTACCAATACCCAAGTGTGGGTAACTTCTTCCCAGACACACCCCACTTTTTAAACTGTCCTGCAGAAGTTGCATCTCAGACACTTAGGCACAGAGCTACTGCAAAATAAACTGAACATAAAGTGTAAATAACCCACACCAGAATAATAATATAAATGGAAAAAAAAGTGATGTAAGTTTGATGTTATCTCCCCCCCTGGAAATTCCTTCCAAAGATATTTCACATTCTTAGGGCTGTTCCTGCTCACCTGTGCACATCACTACCTAAGTAACCCTGTGAACAGAATGACTTCAATGATAAGAATTGAAGGAGTGGATCCATTTATTTTTTATCCATATTAAACCTGATGGTATCTTTCTGCTGGAGTCAAAATTGGAATGAATAAATTTGAATCGAAGGACCCAGTATCTCAAGTTTGTATAATGTGGTTGTTTTACTTCCATTATTGACTCCACAGAATCCATCACCTAAGACTGGGTTTCCAAGACTGGGCTGTAGATTCCCAAAGCCTGTACTGTAGGGCCTGTTGGAGCTTGCTCTGTTTCACCTATGCAGACCTGTTGAGCTGCTTGATACTATATTAAAGCAATGTAAAATCTCTTTAACTTTTGCCTCATTCATGTGTCTGGCATATTTTTTCCCCCTGTGTGTAATCTAGTACTCTGAGAAATGTGATACTGCAGAAGTAGTGCATAGCCAAACAGACACTGAAATCTCTCTTCATGCAAATCCTAGGCCAGGCTTGAGAAAAAGATAAACCCAAAGCCTGCTGGAGATGAAAACAGGGAAGTGCTGACTGACTGGCAGTAATGCCTAACCTGATGTGTTAGGTAACCACGATGTTAATCCCTATCCTCAGGGATTATAGGTTGTACCCAAAGTAATAACAAGTGGTTTCATATTTGGCTGAAAGATTTTTTTTTTTAATACCAGCTTCTGAGAGTTCTGCTTTTCATCAGCTTCACTACTGACATGTTACACTGTGCCTCTTCCCAGTTAATTCAACCTGCCAGCAGTAACTCCCAGTGTACCTGTGCACAGCAGTGCTGGAGAGGCTGAGAGGTACTGTGTTCCAGCAAGTCTGCCTTTAAGACTGGCTGAGAAAGGGTAGCTAGCATGAATGCTTAATTTGAAATGAATAAATGTTTACAGTGTTGCAACAACTGTTGAGAAACTACACTGAAGTCATCCTTCATGCTCATAAATTGTTAATCTTTTCTCCATAAATTCTGGGTGGTATAAATAGATCTGGAACAAGGAGTAAATATTCTGTTGCTAAACAAATACTCTGTAGCTTTCTAAACAAGTCAGAGTAGGCTGAGAACACAGGTTTATAGTGAAAGCTTTATCAAAAGCTTTTGTATTTTTATACATTTAGAGGATAAATGTCAAAACTCTTTCTGCAGAAGTCATTTACTAGTCATAGTACCAGTGAAGAGCCTCCAAGTGGAGTGCTTGATTAGCATGGGAGAAGTCACACGTTTTCTTATTCTAGTGCCTGTATTAGGATAAAACATTGACTTGGGGCTGTCTTGAGAAGATACAAGATAGGAAGAGTTGGAATGGTGTAAAATCCTTGAGTATGGGTGGCATACTCCTCCAACATCGTAATCCTTCTGTTCAGGAAGTCTGAATAGAGCACTTCTGAAATGCAGCTTAGAAACTACTTGTCTAATGCCAAAGAGCCTCCAAAAGAGTCTTTGTTTCATTTGCAAGGGTTTCAGTCGTCTTGTTGAACATACCATTGGGTGATCAAAGGTGTCACCTTTGCTGGTAAAAACTATGAAGTACAGACTTAAAATTCTATAACTGGCAATTGCCAACTCTGTTCCTCTCAGGAGGAAAAATTCAGTTCTAAATTCAACAGTGGGAGCTCTTGGCTTCTGCTTTAGATTAAAAGTGAAGTGCTACCAAAAAATGATGAAGTCTTACTTCAATAACTTTTTTTTTTTCTGCCTTTTACAATAAAACCTTGCCAGTTTGTCCCTGTTATTTCTCTTCTCTGTGGTGTGTAGATGAGTTCTAGGCTCTGTGAAGATGCAAGGCAGCCATTGTGTGGTGTACATCTACATATGTAATCTGGTTCTTGCTACTGGCCTCCCTGCAGTTTGACTCTTGATGTTTTCGTGTGCATTCTAGCAAAACTGGCTTTGCTGTTTAAATCAGCTATAACCAGGAAATGATTAACTGAGAATAACTGGAACCTCAGTGATATATATTAAAAGCTTATTGGTTCCTGTAAAACTGGAATTGAACTATAAGCAATAAGAGGGGGAACTGTCCTGGGGGTAAAGGAAATATGAGCATCCAAGTGTTTCTTAAACCATATATGCACTTGTTGCATGGCACTTTTGTTGCTTAAAGTACTTGCAATACAGATTTCTGTCATGCTGAGTTCCCTGATGAAGGTAATAGTAGGCACTTTCCTGGAGTGTGCAGAAATTGTATAGAATTGTATAGAAATCAATGGTAGTTTCTATGTTGGTCCAAGTAACCTAGGCTTTTTTCCCACATTTAAGTGCTGACCAATGTAATGTATAATAATCACAGGAACACTGGGGGTATGTTGAAAATTGAGAGAGAATGTCAAATGGGTTATCTAGGTAACCTGAACAGCATCCCTCAGAGCCTTAATTTTTTAAGATTTGGCATTTAACCTATGATTTCCATCCAATGAAAAAGTTGGTGTTTGTATGTAGGATCCTCAGATTTCAATGTATTGTTTTGACATGAAATCTTGTTTGTCACTACAGTATGAAACGACTGTACAGCGTTACACAGTAATTCCTAGGAGAGGCTGTCTCGGATGTATCGGATCTGCTGTATTTCACCTCTACATATTGTACCTGATGCACTATATTTCATAGCTGAAGTGATTTACCCTTTCAGCTAACATAAGCAGTAAACAATGACTGGCTTTTGAAGGCCTCCCTGTCTCCTTATTGCAGCTGTAGGACCATGGTGGTCTCACAGCCAGCAGCGGTTTCAGATCTGGGATCTGGCTGGCCAGTACAGGGCAGAGACCTTGGCATTTCCAGGAAGCTTGGGATTGTATCTTGCTTTTTACCAACACTTTCATCTGTACCAAGGAATTTTGTTATGCCCTGACAAAGGCTTATGGCTCAGCCCATCCACTGGATGCTGATTACTCCTGGATATGCATAAAAATTTGAATTAAATAACAGGCTGAAACTTAACATATTCTGGTGTTCTCTTTGTCACCTGGCAGCACAGGGACTTTCTCTCCTTCACTATGTGCAAAATTTTGTAGGAGCATAGGTTAATGAAACTGGAAAATACTTTGATTTTTGTTTTAACACCTTTTTTCTCTCTTTTTTTCCTGTCTTTTATCAAAAAAAGTGATGGTAGTGGCTGGAAGAGCATATTATGATAGCCTTGCAAAGATTGGGGATATATCAGCTGATTCTCCAGTTTCTAAAGAACTAGGTAAGTGAAATCTCATTTTTAAAAATAACTTAAAAATAGAAACTTTACTTTTGGTTTCCTGCTTGTCAGTTCACAGAACTAATGTGAATTAGAAAAGGATTGGAAAATATCTTTTAAGTAACACATACGTGGAAGGGATTAGGTTCCTTTGAGGCATGTTACTTCTCACAACACTTTGAATGTTTTGACAAAATCAGTTTTGTTTTCTTACTTTTGTGAATATATTTCTGCCTATGCATTTAAAAGCTTGCATTCTTTTAGGCTCAGGTAATTCTCTAATGAAGAAATATGGAAACAATGTGTAGCTTGATTATTTTTGTTAGTAGAGATGAATGTTGAACTTTTCTGTGATAGAATGCTGGTACGAAGGCAATTCTCTGGATGAGCTCCACTGTGAGGAGCTCAGCTTCACTTCACTGTGTTTGATCAAGTGCATCACTAAAAGTTCTCAAATTGTATTTATTTTCTACTTGAGCTTTTGAAAGATTGTAGGGTTAGAGATGGATTAATTTTACAGTAATGTAAATACACTACAAATTCTGTACCTTCACGAAAACATCTGATTCTTGGAAGCTTGTCATCAGTACTTCATTTGGTTCTCCTCTGGCTGAACTTGGGATGGTACCTCTCAGCCTACAGAAGTGAGGCTGTCATTGCAGTATCCGTAATGTTACTGACACTATTCTAACAAACACCATTACAAAACAGAGAAGCAGGAGCTATGCTGTCTAGAGGAAACAGTTAAAGGCTTCATTTGCTTTTTTGACAAAAATAACTTGATAAAGCATCTTGTCTCTGAACTCTTATGGGCAATGTAGGACTCTGAGTTACAGAACAAGCCTCTGCCCCGCTTGCAGCCGTATGGTAATTCAGGTGATAAAAGAGGGTGGTTTTAGTAAATGTTATTTTCAACAATTCTGTTTCAGCAGAATTGAGGGGAAAGACTCTCCTTGAAGGCAGCTGCTGGTTTCTGTGTGCCTGCATGCATTTTTATGATTGGTTCTGAAACCATTTTTGTGTGAGTGTTACCACTCTGTTTGAAGTTGGGAGCGGCAGAACAGCAAACAGTACAAAGCAAACAGCCCTAATGTCGCTGGCTGTATTTGCTTTGCAGGCTGTTTACAGAAAGCAGAGTTGCTGTTTTCAAATGATAGAAAAGAAGTATGAGAAAGTTAAAAGTAATAACCACACAGTCTTATAAAGAGGTCAACAAATGCAAAATTACAGTTTTTTCAATGGAGCAGTTGGTCAAATGCATGGCAGTAATCTATTTCTTCAGCTCCTTATGACTGTGGGATACTGTCTGCTTGTTGGAAAGTATTATCTTTGCATAGCTTGGGCTGAATTCTGAAAATACTTGGTCTTCCCTATTGTTTGGGACAATACAGAATTGGGGTTGAAAATATATTTTTGCTGAAGTATGAATTCTTTTCTGCAATTCTAAAGCTTTTTCTAGATATACTGCATTGAGAAAACACTCCCTCTTCAGGGTCAGGCCTCTCACGTGCTTTTGTGTTCACCTATGTAAACTGTTATTGCAGAAAAACCTTTCCTTCTTAAGGAAAACAGGAACTCTGGATTTCTTCCAGCACACTCTCTGATAGAATACTCTAGAGATAAGGGAAGTCAATGAACAGTGGAAAAGGCAGGACAATGTGGTTAGTCTGAGAGATCATCTGTTTTCTTGAGAAAGTCTTCTCAGTTCTGAAGCTGGGCTACAATACTGACCTATTTAGCAAAGAAATGTGATACACCCCAGGTGTCTCAAAGTATCTCTGCTTAAAAAGAAAAAAAAATAACCACACTTCTCAGTAATTTGAAAACATTAAGATATGAACTGAGCTGGAGTGGATGTGTCAAGACTGGATCAACGGCGGTGATTTGCCCGGCTGTGGACCCTGCCAAGTCTTGTGGAGTCACTGCAGGCCCAGCCCACTGTGGAGTTGTCTTTTCTGGGAGTTCCTTTGCCAGAAGACCTGATACTGCCACTAACAGCTCTATCATATGTAATACCTCTCTTATCTTTGCCAAAAAAAGAGGTCAGCAGTCATCAGTTAAGTTGTGCGATACGGCTGTGAACTGCTCTTCTGGAATGTGTTCTCCTGAGCACCAGGTGAGCTGGCACCCTGGCTTGTTTTATGAGAGCAGCAGTCTGAAGCTGACTGGCAGAGGAGCAATGTCCATGACATTGTGTTTATCTGCATTCAGATCTGGTTCAGAATATTTCTGTAACTTCTACTAACCCCTTGCTTGACATCATAAGGCTGCTTCCTGTACCCTCTATTAACTGAAATCAGTAGCAACATCCCTGCAGGTGTCAGTAAGAGATAATGTCTTAAAAATATAATTATCCTGGCTCTTCACAGTGCATTAGGTAAACCAACAGTGAGCAAGTTCTCCAAGATTTTGGAAAGCTTAAATATTTGAGCACAAATTTGAGGTACTGTGGTCTGGATTTCATGTGTTTAGGGCTTTGGAAAACTGGAAAATGTAGATGTTTGAGTAATAAAAAATTGGAAACATCCAAAGTAAATATATAAACTAATGCTTGAAAACTATCTGTTTAAAACCAAAGGAGTCCCCACCCTGCCATGGCTTACCAGTTTAGGCACAGTCAGGACAAGTGGCTGATGGATGGCATGACTTCATGGTAGGTAGAAATCCCCAGAGCTGGCTCTTACCACATTGTATCATCTAGAGCAGAAACAAGGGGAAAGCATGTCTTAATTATCTTTGACTCATCTGAAATGTACGTGCTTCCTCCATGGGCTTTGTGTTTCGCCCAGCAGTCACTGGGTACTTTTTGGCTCTGAGATAGCGCTAGAACAAGATCCCCTCTTTCCCTGATAGCTGGCATATCAAGCTGTAACTCTTACAGATACAGCTCCTGTTAAAATTGGTTGGTCTGAATGATGAATGGGGAATTGAGGCAGGAATCAAGGTTTCAGGTCTTTGCTGTAACAGCTTCACCTTTTAGTAGTGGCAGATGAAAAATAACTTATTACACTAAATGCAGTTGCGTTGCATTAACCTCCTTAATTAGGAAAGGGCTGCAAGACTCAGGTGGCTAAAACACAATACTTCTCAGAATTTATGAAGAATCTTTACTGGAATATTGCACTGAGTCATTTTACAGTTCAAACCCAAACCTGCTGGGTGACCTGGAGTGTATTTACTGCCAAGTGTGATGTAAAGATTTGTATCGAAACACAGTCAATCTTTCCTTCTCGTACGGAAACACAGATCATGGTTGTCCTGTAGTGAGACAGTAAAATGGATACCAGCCCCATGGCAGGGTAGAAACAGAACTGGAAAAGAAACAGGGAAGAGAATTTTTAAAACAGAAGGTAAGATGCATAGAGGGCAGAGGAAGTGGGACAAAAAAATAAAGTAAAAGTGCCATAAAGTGCTTTCTCTGTCGAATGAGATTGGATCAGGAGAGGGAAGAGGAGAATGAAGTGGAAATCTGGATACTGAAGCTGACTGAGAGCTTTTCTACAAAGTATCTTTCCAGTCTGGTTGAAACTCTCTGAATTATTTTAATACAAAATAACTTATAAGCTGAGGAAGTAGAACAATACACTGCACTCATAATATAGTCCTTATTTGTAAGGGATAAGTTTATTTCTAATATTTACTTCTACCTTATAGTCCCTCAGACCTTGGCTATGAGCATTTAGGAACATAAATTCAGGTGATGTAGCCCAGTTATTCTGCAATACAGAATTTCTTTTTTTTTACCTGGCAACTTCTGGAAATCCCACTAGGAAGAAAAGATAGAAACCAAGGAACTGCATGTTTAAAAATGTTCAGGTTTCATACTATTCAAATTTCAGTATATCGCATCAGAGTGATAGCTTTGTGTTCAGTAATGCACCTAAATAACTTCATGTAGATACTGTACCACTGTTAAAGCAGTAACTTTCATGGTGTGTTGATAATCTCTCTTGCCTTGCCCAGCATATGGGTTTGAGGCTTTGGCTTACTGATCTTTAGTGCTTACAGTGTTAAAACACTCTCCCTTCCGATAACATGGGCTGTCTTTGTAGCTTTCACTTGCTCAGGGAATCAGGAAGTTTTCGTGCTCACTCACTGGATGCTGCTTCTCCTATCTTCCCACCTATCCTGAGCACCCAACAGTTATTGTAGTGACAATCATTATATTGTGGGTGTAAAGTCCCAATTTTTTATTGTGTGGCAACAGTATCTACAGCAAGCAGCCACAATTATATTCTGGGTCTGTACCTAGAGCTTATTGCTCAAGAACTAATAAATGTAAACTATTCCTTGCTTGTCAAACTATAAAAAGCCAAACTGTAAGAAAAATGACATTGCAGTGGAACTAAATTGCAGAAGTTCAGCATGTTAAAAGGGAAATCAGGGGAGATCAAACAAATTACTGGTTGTGGTTAGATTAGGGAAGATATTTTTAAGACCACTCTGTTACAGGCTTGCTTCTTTCAGTCTCATTATTAAAACTTACCTAGAAACAGGTATGCAAACACTTACGTGCTCCTCTACAGTCTGAAAGGTAGAATCTGGAGAAGAGACCTAGAGAAGCAAGTATGAGACTCAAAGACTGCTCTGTGTTGTGGCAGCCACCAGGTAGGGAGAGGTGGGAGAAAAACCCCAGAAGCTTCTTGTGGTGTGCACAGTAGGTGAACTCTTGCCTGGCAGAGGATGAGCCCTGAACTTGATGTTGTACTTCTCTGCAGCATACAGTCACTGTGAGGTTACAGTGTATTAGTTTGGGAGCCAAGGTTGATAAACCATTGGTCATTTAAGAGAATAAGGTAATTGGTGAATAGGCCTGCAATTTATCCAATAGCTAGCATTTCTTATGAATTTGTAAGCTAGGAAGCTAGAGCTCCTGAGTAACATCTGACATAGAGATCATCTAGTAACTGTTTTCTAGCCCTTTTTTAAAAGCAACTATTGAGAATACTGTAAGCTTAATACTAATGCAGTTAGTAGTGTGAAGTTCAATCTATAGAGAGTTCTAGCCCCCTTTATTTCCCAGTGATAACTGCTTCATTTTACATTTACAGCTAAGAGAGACCCTGTGGAGTTTCCTCTCTTCTCATTTCTGTTTCCAGAAATGAAAGGGGGTTTTATATCAGAAACTGGGAGCTTTAGGTGGCTAATTAATATGGAAAAACATTTAGAACAGAATTGGAAAAATTTTATTTTGCTAGAAAGAACATACCTCCTTGCTGGAAAAACTTCCAATCTGACTGTAATGTAAGGCCATACTGTGTTTTTACAGCCCTACCTTGATAGTGTTTGTCATTGAAAACTATTTCCTTCCTGATTAATATGCAAATTGCCACGTGAGTGGGTGCTTCTCAAAGCCTCTTGCCCCTCCTTCGATAGAGCCCTGCAGTGTCACTCTCACGGCTGAGAAAGCCAAGCAGAAAGAGAAAACTCCATCATTTAGGACTGCAGCTAGCTGTGCTTCAATCTTTTAGTTTTTTTTTAAAAAGGGGGGAAAGCCTAGAGTTGCTGTCCTCCTTTAGCATATAAATTGACCCTTCCCTCTGGAATCCGATTTCACTTGTCTTAGATGACACCTAGCGCCCTCCCTTCACTGGCTCATTTAAACTGGAGAGGAGACCTGTCAGTCTGCACCGGTGCATCTCTTCTGTAGTGTAAATATTCTGCTTTTGGAATGGATTGCTGGAGAGCAAGGAGAGGGCAGTGTGCCAGCAGCAACAGACCCCCTTTAGCACCTCATCTGCTGGAAACTTCTGGGAAACTAGCTTAGAGGCTGGAGTTTAAGTAGTTACTATATCAGGCCAGCTTTCCCTACAGAGCATTAATAAAACACTTCTACTGTTTTTAGAATGAAAACAGATTGGAAGAAGCCTCTCTGTTCTTATAGAAGGGAAGTGCACAGAGGGCTAGCTTGGGAGGGAAATGTGAAGCAGTGGTGTGTGTGTTCAGGAGTGAGGTTTTGTGTCTTCTAATTTTAGGGTAACATTCTGGGATAGTGCTATATAGACCTCTGATCTGCTGTAAGAAAGCTGGGAGGAGGTGAACCAGCCTTTCTAGATACTGTTCTCATCAGTAGATATGTAACTGGATTAGTGGAAATTTCCTGCCATTTATAATTCTACCTTTCCAGGTTGTTTATAAGGTTAAAGTGAGCCAGACAGTCCTACTGACTTTTTTCTCTGGAATCAGTAAGTACTGTGGCTGTTGATGGTCAGCACTCTGCATGTAAAAGTTTTTCTCTTTCAGCATTTAACAGTCTTAAATTCTTGAATATGAACAACTTAACTCCACATCTAACCTTCCTGACCATCTATTGCAGAGGTGTTGCAGGCTGTACCTACTCACTGATTTATAACCCAATCTAAGTATTCATATATTCAGAAGGCTGTGCCCTGCCAGTGGCCTGAGAAAAGCTCCTGCAAGTCAATGTTCATGAGTGGTGGAGAATGTTCCAAAAGTTTGTTCTGCATGCAATCATCCTATTAACTTCTCTTATGAAGACTTTCAGATAAGGTGCAAATTTTCTGGTTCTATAAGTGGTTGAAGGGAGGAGCAGTGTAGGGAAACACACTGGGCTCTTTAGGAGCAATCGCAGGGCACTGATGCTGCAGGATACTGGCATCAGGGGAAGAAAAGACAACAGGTATTCATAGTGATGTGCTTCCAGCTATCTCTTTCAGATTAAATTCTAAATAATTGTCTATTTCTGAGTTAATTTCAGCATTTTATTAGTTTCTCTTTTTTCCCCCCTCACAGCAACCTGTAAACTGAAGCTGATTTTAGTCCACAATGAGATTTTAAGTCTGTGATGAGGGTGTAACATTCTCTAGCCCTGAAGTCCCTGGCAGGACTGTTCCTTGTGAGGCAGGGCTCCAGTGTTAATGCTCTGGCAGCAGTGCATGTGTCTCTGCACCTGCTGCTGTAAGCACACCTACTTACTGGAGGTGTGGGATGGCTCTGGAGTTCAGCAGAGAATGTCCATAGTGGAACACCTGACCACACACCCCTGAGGGGAAAAGCAGATAATCAAAGCACCTACAGCCAGTGTGCTTAATTGGTGTCTTTGACTATGCCTCTAAGGCCTGGGAAAATACTGAAGATACCATGAAGGGCATCCCTAAAGATGTTCTGACTGCATGGGAACAGTGACGTTTCACAGGAGCCTCACAGGTAGCAAAGACATCTCTGACCTGATACACAGGATGCCCTGCATGCTACCTGTGTGTACACACAGCGTATCCTAGACTGTAGGTGCTGTCTGTCTCTCTAAGAGAGAGTTGCTTGGAAGAGAGAACTGGTGTTCTGTGTGCACAGGGGTGCATGTTCCCCAGCTGCTCTTTGAACTTACGCAGGCGTCAGGAGGTGCTGGGCCAGTGCAGCAGGCAGGAGGCTGTTCCCCCTCAGCTCATGGTCAGCAGTGGGCTTTCTTCATTCACTTCCACCCTCAGGTCTGTCTGTTGGCAAAGAAATGTGCCTGAGAGCCCAGGTAGGGAAAGTACACGTAGTTGTATTCTCAGTGAGAGAAATAAATGGAATGTAAATTACAATATTTGAAGAAAGTGACTTTATGGATGTAATGATCTTGTAAAGCCTTTAAGGGAAGGTCCATTTAGTATGTACAGACAGCTCTTCCTGAGGAATTCGTTGCAAGCAAAAAATAGGTTGTAGATGTCACTAATGTTCTAAAGGGGAGAGGGGCAGGGAGGAGCCACCTTGGACTTCTGAGAAAGTCTCCTCTCAAAACTTTCCACTCCGTTTGGGTGTGGATTTTTTTGGAGTCTAAGACTGGGAAACTTGATGGCAGTTCCAAAGCACTGTGATAGAAATTGCAGTGATTCCTTGCATTTCAGTGAATATCATGTAACATTTATAATGATGACTTCAATACTTACCCCACTCCAGTACTGGAAACCCATAAAGAATTTCAGTCTTTGCAGTTTAGTGCAACTTGCTAGTTCCAGTCCTGCTGAAAACCAGAGATTAGCTCTGTTGTGTGATCTTCCCTCACTAATCAGCCAAAACCCAGCAGGGCTTCATACAGGCAAGTTCAGGCTTGTTGGCTGGATTGTAACTTATTTTCTTTGCACCTGACTAGTGTACAGATTATAAGTCACTTGCTTAACCCCACTGCAGCTCAACTATGAAAAGCTATTGTATATAAGGTCTTCAAGGCCCTATGAGAGATCAGTCTGACATATGTACCACAATATATTGTGGTTTTATATGTTTGGGTAAAAAAAAAGTAGATGCCTGCAGCAGTCTTCATATACATTAGTAATGGGGTAACAGGTGGGCAAATAAGTTTGCCATTTTTCATGCATTATTTATGTGACATATGCTTTTTCCTTTCCTATTTTTACAATTAAAATTTAGTTACTATGCTTACTAATAGTCTGAAACAAGATGAATATTTCACACTCATTGACATCTGTTTAGTGATACAGCAGGTTGAAAAAATTCTAATCTCTGAGGGTTTTTTGACTTAAGAGCTCAAACCAGCTTGGGAGAGGAAGGGGATTCAGGCTGCCTGGCTAAACTGTGCTAAAACTGCTAAATCACATTCCTCTTTAAAGTATAAGATATGGTGGTATTTTTCTTCTGTTTAAAGTTGTAAGATAGGAGCATCACACCATGAACAAACTCCAGAGTAACTGGAAACTTGAAAATCTCTTAAATATTCACTCTTGTAAAGTCCTGTGTGGGAATAGCTAATGTATGAACAGCTCTTTTGCCTGCCTTACGTAGCATGTCGTGCATGGGAGGAATTTTGTACTCCTTTTTAAATCACTTCTGTCAAGCTCAAAGAATTTGGCATTCATTTTAATTCAAGTAAGGTATATTTAAAAAGCAAGTTGATCCTTGGATTTAATTGAATATGGCTTTTCTATAAACAGTCTTAGAGTTTCCGAGGTATAAACAGCTGAGGAATTCTTTGTATCTTTCAATGGCTAAAGAAAAACAATAACTTAATTCAAGTAATTTTAATTTTGTCTTTATGAAACTCACAAAATCAGCTACAGGAGCTTGTACGATCCTGTTTGTTGCTTACTGGTTTTGTCTGGATGTGGAGGTAAGGTCCTAAAACCTAAGCGTCTTCCAGGGTCTTGCAAACTTGGGAAGACTGCTTATCTCTTCTGCATCGATGAGACTGTAAAACACCTCAGACTATTTTAAGTACTGAGAAGCAGTGGAACCTCTGAAAAAACAGTGATAAAATTGAGCAATGGAGACATCACAACTTCTGAGCATTAAATCCCTTCCAGATAACTCCTGAAATACTGTGAGCTCACTCTAGGTGTGAAAGGCTTTGAAAGCAACTTTGTGTAAAATAGTAGTTAAAAGGGGAGCTGAAAGCATGAGACTATTTGTATGTTAAAGGAATAATTGCTGCATTTTGTGTGGGAGCCTGCTGTAAACAGCACAACACGTGCTGTGAGCTGGAGTACATTTTTATATCTTTATACCTCTAACTGCAAAGGACTTCAAGTTTTAGTTTTCCATGTCCAATATTCTCACAAGGTTCAGTTTCACTGCTCATAGTTCATAATCAATATCACTGCTGGATTTTATGCTATTGGACTAGTGCCTGAATACACAGATTTCCTGGAGGGTTGGCTTTCTCCTCCATTTGTTTTAACCTGTATTTAATCTGTTTTAAATTAACTCGTTTGCTTGTTATATTGCTGAAACATAGCTGCTGTTGACAGCCTTAGTGAGAACTCTGCATATTTTAAAACAAAAATTGATCTGAGCTTGCCATTTAGAATGTGAGTTCTCATTGCTGCCACTTTGGGTTTATTCTCTGGTTTTATCTTATTTATTGCTGTTCTAGCAGAACACAACTATCTGTTTGGAGGTGCTGCTTCAGGCCACACATCTAGCATGCACAGTGGACTTGAAATATTTTGCACTCTGAAATCTCTTCCCCTTTTCTCTATTGTAGGCTTTTTTTCCTCTTATTCTTCCCTTTCACCTTCTGCAGTCACCTTCATAAAACAGCATGGAGTGGTGATGTGTCAATGCCAGCTCATGAAATGAACTACAGAGATTTACTCCTTGCTTCCTATTTCCTGTTCATTCGTGCAGTAAGGGAAGGCAGACTTGACTGAGTCCTGCTGATTTATGTGCATATTAGTATTAATTCTGCAGATTGATTGGGTTTTTTAAAGTGTTCTGTACCAGCTGTGTTAGAAGCAAAGTACAGTCAGGGCTTGGGAAGTTTTACATCGCTTTGTTCTGTCATGCTAAAATCTGTTAAGGTTTTTTGCTGCCTTTAAAGCATCCTTTGCACAATTAAATCCTTCCTGTGACAGAATGATAA
Organism: Laterallus jamaicensis coturniculus; assembly: GCA_022605575.1. Lineage (NCBI taxonomy): Eukaryota > Metazoa > Chordata > Aves > Gruiformes > Rallidae > Laterallus > Laterallus jamaicensis. The sequence goes on from JAKCOX010000020.1 coordinate 13,414,853, forward strand.
ATTTAACACATCTGAGGCGTAACAGATGTTTTGTTCAATCATATTTATTGTTGTACTGCATTTCTTTCAATCTTTTTATTTTCCTACATTTCAGGGACTACTGGCTTCAAAGGACTTTGTTTCTTCCTTTCCCTAGTCATAAATGCCTTTCTTCTGGGCAAAGGGTAACTTGGAATAAAGAGAGCATCCTGGCAGAAATGGCATCTAATAATAGACTTGAACTATATTGTCTCTGTGCGTAGCTTTGACTCAGTCTTTCATTCTCTGTTTAATGTAAATAATTATGTGGTTTCATCTCTAAGACACGAAGTTACTAGACCAGCCCTGAATGCAAAATAGGACAAGAGGAGATAAATGAGTGATATAGTTACACACTATCTGTTCCCAGACATCTAAGAAAGTCTCTGTATTAAGAAGCTTGAAAGTTTTCAAGAGAATCCTCCTCCTAAATGAAACAGAAAGAAGCCTAGTTCAAGTCAGATGATGCAATTACCACGTGTATTGATTCTACTATAGCTACTGAGCAGTTTAAGTGTCAATGATTTTGTTGGCACCTGTCAGAACGCTATTGATTGAGTTCCATTTTTGTTCCTAACTTGAACTGATCCTTCTAATATTCTTAAGAACAGTCAACATAAGGTAAAAAGGTAAATAACTGGCACAGTCAGACAGTGCAAACAGCGAGGTTGAAGTGGAAGTGCTGCCTAACAATGAGTATTTCTGTTAGAAATCGCTTTCCTTGGTTTTCATCTGCTGGGAAGACAGCCTTTTAGGGATGGCTTTTTGCTTATGGCATCCTGTGTATGGGGAAATAAGTTACATATTTTGGCTTAGTGGGCTTTTCCCCACCTTTTTTTCAGTATCAAAACATTAATGTAATTCTAGGCAGTGTTATTTTCTCCATAGAAAACCTAGATACAACCAGCAGCCTTGGTTGAGCCTAAAAACACTCCACAAATTCTTGAAGTATCAGCCTAACAGATCTTTCTACCTGTGCACTGAACCTATTTGAAGCTAAAATAAGTTTACCATGGAACCTGGCAGTACTGTTTGTGGTCATGTTTCAGATTCTAGCTGTGTTATGCAGCAAGGTTTCAAGAACCATACAGGAGAAATATTTGTTTTGCTTTGAAGTTAGTTAAGGTATTTGAGATGTTCCCCCAAAATCCCTACCTGAAAGAGATTGTTGCTTCTCTTCCCTGTAGTGCACTTAAGGTAACAGGAAAACAAGAGAACAGATATCTATATAAACACAACTGGGTTTATTTTCTAAACCAGATGTGGGCTTATTTAATGTACCTCTGCTCTTCTGGTCACAATGATGCCACGTTCAGGTGTGGGGGAATGGAAAGCAGAAAAAGGGATCTTTGAAAGGCAGCTATTTTGATAGCTTTTATGATCAAGACTGGTGGCTTTTGTTTATTAGTTCATTGCATAATATGAAGCCCAAAACTGGTTCAGGTTTACAGTGTGTCTGCCACAAACTGGGCTGAAGTGGTCTGTTACCAGGCGTTCCAGTCATGTCATTCATTACACTTGATAGCTCTGGGCTTTGTGATAAGTGATGACAAGGTTAATACTCACTTATTGTGTGGTACCAGCAGCTTTAATACATAGCAAAGTGGGTTTAGTTGATGTGAGAAGTACATGTTTGTCTTCACCTTAAGTAGGTTTCTGTACCTTTTTACAAGCTGCATAATTCCAGACACTAGCTCCTGGCCTTAGGTTATGCTGTTATTAATCCAGAGTAACCCACTATCTTTATTAGAGCTACTCTGTAATTCACCATTGTAATTAAAATATTGAAGTAGTTTGATTTCCATCCCACCTGGACACTGTTACGTGTAGGCCAGGCGTTGTTTTGCCTTTCCTGAATTAGTCTTCTCAAAAACTTGCCTCCTTGTGTAAATCTTGTTTGGGAGAACCATCAAAATGTGGCTAACCCATTCTCTTAAGCTGTCCATAGACAGCATGGTATACTGCCACTGTAAAAATGTCCTCTGTTTATTCAGAGAGCCAAATCTGACCTGTAATTTAAACTGTAATTTAAATCTTAATAGGTCAGAGTGTGCTTACTGTGGGTTCTTTTCCAAATGTTGATTCAAAACATGAAAGAGGAAATTAAAAGGGTGAGCCAGTACATACAGAGCCTGTGGATCACTGGTGGCAGTAGGGAGGTTCCAGCATGAAAGGGCACTTGCCTGGTGCCCCTGTGCTGTAAGAGGTACAGTCACTGATACCTAAAAAATACTATTTAAATGTAATCTAGAATGTTCTAGAACAAACTCCTAAAATAATCCAGCACAAACCATTTAGCTTTGGCAAACCATTTATACCCCATTTGGGCAGTGTAGTTTTTAAGCTTCTCTTAATTTCAGGACATGTTTTGGCAGTATTCTCTGTAATAAAGATGAGAGAGCCCTGTTTCACTCGGAGCCTTGAAGGCTGCAGTCAGCCCCAGTGCCCTGAGAGACAGAAATAACAGCCGCAGAGCGTCAGGTTTTCCATTCTCCCCGCACCAGGTGAATGGGCTGTTTGAGCGCTGGCGGTGCTGGCGGGGCAGCCGGAGGAAGGGAGTGGGAAGGAGCCACGCGAGAGCTGAGTCAATACCCGGCCTTGTTGGGTGTCTGTCAGGACTTGGAAGGCGAGGGCTGGCTGCCTGACCGCTGCCAAGCATTAGCTAAGTGTGCTGCTTTGGCAGCAGAGCCTCAGAGCCTGCTTCTGATGGAGGGAGAGTAAGCTCACTGTGCAAAGAGTGAAAATCTGTAAGGGCAGTTACTTTGAGGGGCATTTCAACACTCTCCCTGAATCTCTCTAACTGCCCAAATGCCTTTCTGCTCTGAACATTTAAAACCAGACTTTGTAGTTTTATTTGTATTCCTTTAACTTTTTTCCTGATCTCTTAACACTATTTTCCTCTTTAAGCTGCAGATAAGTGTTTACAAAACTCTTCTAATTTTAGAAGCCATTTAGACTCAAAAATTTATCTTTTCCATTGAGTTCAGAGAAACTGAAACACTAGACTGAAGTGCATTCACTTCTACAGCCTTAAAATAACAGGGTGGCTTACTCATGTCTGTTACTTCAAGTGTTTATGTAACTACATTGTATTTACTTTTCTATTGCACATAAGCAACTAATTACTCTAGCACCTCTCAGTATTTATATTTCCGTAGTCACCAGCAACTCTGAATAGGAACAAAGCAGCACAGCACTCTGTGGGTGTACAGAAAGACTCAGGGGGAAAAATATATATAAAAGCCATATGTATTTCTCTTAAATGCCACACCCCTCTGTCTCCCATCTACACTCCTGAGTGCAAATTCCTTTTTCTGGGTAATCAAGGTGTTGGCTGTTCTCAGTATTTGGGTTCCTTTTTCCCAGTCTCCTATAGCCTGTTGTGCAAAGGGATGTAGAGATGGGAATGGGGCATGAAGAGAGACTCATGAAGTCAGGAGGGGGGGGTGTTTTTTTCTGCACTGCCTCATGTTTCCCCACAAACAGTACTGCAGACTCACCTTTTACGTTATTTAAAGATCACAGGAGATAGAATTCTCATTCCAAAGAAACAAAACTGAGATGCCCTTCTTACCTGTTGTTCTCAAGTTACAACAAAAGGTGGTAACGCACACCCAGGCACAGTGGGAATGCTCCTGTGTTATACAGAAAGGTTACCAAATCCCTAAAATCTCTAACATGCACTATGAGGAGACAGGGTTTGACAGCTGGGGAGAGGGTGAGAAAGGAGATGAGAAGGATTTCACAGAAGTTCTGTCATTCATTTTATTTCACCAAATTCTTTAATATCTGTGCCTTTTAGGAGCTTTTGTGTGCACCTGAAGGATTATAGGATAAGTCTTTGTTGTGTAACTCAGGAGGGATTCACAGAGAACGTGGAGGGTAGAAAACAAGACTTGTAAAGCACTGTGGTGAACAGCTAATACATCCTTTTTGTGACTCTTCTGTTTGGAAAAAGGAAACTGGGAATTGTGTAAGGTAGCAAGTGTGGGGACAGAGCAGCCCCATGCAGTGACCCTGGCAGTGAGTTGTAATCGGGATTAGGGGACTGTGTGTAGCTTCATACGGCCTGACTGCAGGTCAGGACAGCCCTGCCTACCACAGGGTTAATGCTGCAAGCAAATACTTCACAGCAGGGTAACTGCCAGGGTGATGGAGGAATAGATCACTTATGGGAGAAGAAATGCCAGTCAACAGCTGTGGAAGTGACCCTGCCTCTCCTGCCACACAAGTGGAATGCCAGTAAAACACATCTCCAGTGAGACTTTCAGGTGTGAGAGAGATGGGAATCTGGCTGTGGCCCTGGTGGGATTTAGCAGGGGCTCCGGGTTGAGAGCTGGAACCTGCCCACAGCTCTAACGTGGGTGGAGTCAGAGCAGGCACTTGAGGACGCTTCCTCTGCTCCTCAGCCCTACGCTGCAGTCGCCCAGACAAGAGCCTGTGTGTCAGTGCCAGCACAAAGGAGGGAGTGGGGATGATGTGGCCATCTGTACCCGGAGCAGGATGATGTGGCTGCCCGCATACAGGGCAGGACCGCAGCAGGCAGTTTACATTGGTTTGTGCACAGAACCACACCCCAGGGCTGAGGTGTTTTTCCTCTCTACCCTCCTAAAGCAAAGTGAGAGTCCAGCCTTTAACTGCTTGTGGTTGGAAGGAAGCTGTGCAGCTTTGTGCTGGAAGATGGCAGCGTGTGATGAGGGTGTTTGGGATCTCTTGAGAGGGTGATGAGAAATCTCTCTCAGCTGCTGGCTAGTGCCACACAGCCAGGCTGCAGCTGCTGATAGAACAGCTCAGGAAATTAATGGGCACAACTATCAGCTGGGGGTGAGCAGGTGTGCTGTGAGTGAATGCGAAAGGTTACGCTGTTAATTCTGAAGGTGCAGTTAGTTAACAGCCATTACAGTTTAATTCTCATACTAAAAATATGGGTGGCAGCCATTTGGTTAGTGGCAACTACCTCTAGTTCTTGGGTGCTACTCTCTGACTTGGCAGGAGGCTGTTGCTAAGTCAGGACGAGCTATTCTGGACAGAAGGAAATACTTATTTTGTCTGGCACTCCGTGTCCCTTTTGCACAATAATGCATCATTAATTTATTCTTCTGTCCCTTATGGGCTTCTTAGTTTGTCTGTGACCAGAGGTAGCTATTTATTTAAACTTCTGTGATGAGCAACAGCAAGAAATTTCCTATTGCTCTTAAATATATCCTAGTTAATAAATACATTGTTTAAACACATTTCATTACTGCTCTTTGTTAATTAACTTCAGGACTCTCTGAAATAAATAAATATGGCTGTACATTTACATTTATCAACAGGCCAAGTTCTCATAGAAATTTCAAGAACACACAAGAAACTTAATGACAGTCTAGAGGAGAGTGTAAGTTTAAACAATTTTTTTAAATTTCCTTTTGAAATTCTAAATTGCTTTTGCTGATTTTTAATAACCCTTCATTCATTTGCTTTTAAAGTTCAAAAAGTTTCATAAAGAAATTATAGCTGAGCTGGAGAAGAAAACAGACCTGGATGTAAAATATATGAATGTAAGTACATTCAATTCTAAACCTCTGATTTTATTTCTCTCTTCCTAGTCAGAGAACTTCTTGGAAATTGTTCTCTAACAGTTAATCAATCAACTGAGCTTTCAGTATGTGAACATGGCACAAACTTTTGTGTTTATTTTGAGTTGAAAAGGGAACCTGTGCATGATTTAATTGCACTTTTAAACTAAAGTTGAGACAGGAAATTTCCTAACTCATGGGATAGTATCTCCTAGGTAATGGTTTGGAGTCACTTACCTGGTTACGTGGCTGAGTTCATTATGGGATGTTTTAAATCCTTTGATTGCAGGCAACTTTAAAGAGGTACCAAACTGAACACAGAAGCAAATTAGATTCTTTAGAAAAGTCTCAGGCTGAGCTGAAAAAAATCAGAAGGAAAAGCCAAGGAGCACGGAACGTAACCAAGTATGAACATAAAGAAATGGAGGTCAGTGTGGTGTCTCTCACTCTTTCTTTCTTTGTATGAGAACTGGTCAGCAGGAAATGTTGAATTATTCCAGGTCACATCCGAGTCTGCAGTGAAACCTGACTTGTGAAGCTTGCAGTGTTACTGGTTAACACACACAGCTCCTCTGTGAGTTACTTGGCAACAGCTGAGCCCTACAATTTGAAAGAACCTGCCTTTTTTTGGTTCCTTCAAGTTGGTTTATAATAAAGGCAGTGCTAGAGTACATAAATATCTTAAGTATAGGGTGCAGGGGGAATGGCCAGCCCCTTTTCTTTGGTCAGTGGAGACAGGACAAGGGGCAATGGCTGCAAATTGGAGCACAGGAATTTCCACACCAACCTGGGGAAGAACTTTTCCCCAGTGAGGGTGAGGGAGCCCTGGGACAGGCTGCCCAGGGGGTGTGGAGTCTCCTTCTCTGGAGATATTCAAGACTCATCTGGACACTGACCTGTGCAGTATGAGCTGGGGAGCTGCTTTGGCAGGGGGTTGGACCCGATGATCTCTTGAGGTCCCTTCCAACCCCTACAACTCTGTGACTCTGATATTCCAGTTGGGATCAAGCTCTGGACTGCCCTGCTGTGCATACTCAGAATGCTGCTGCAGTTTTTAGGCTTCACCCCTTCACCACTACTTGATTTTTATTTTTTTAAGGTATCCCTGTCACCACACCTTTGCGCAGAGGTTTACCCAGGGAGTCAGCTGCGCTATGCAAATTCAGCAGTCATTTGCTAGGAATTAATTTCCCGAAGTAGGGAAACGCCAACTTCTGCTACCATCACCCTTCCTGCTGCTCCCAACGCAGCATTGCCATCGTGAGGCCAAGTGAGAAATGGCAGGGCAGCGAGGAGACGCTGCTAATACCTCCAGAAAACCCTTGCCACTGATATTTTTATTTGCACAATACTTTTCTTTCAGTTTTGTCCATATTTTTCTATTTTATTTTGAAAGAAAGCTTTTTATAACAAGGTACAGTAATCAGAAATAATTCTGGCTCCTGTTCCTTACTATGTGAGAAACCCCCTTGTAACAGGGGTTTTTAAGGTATTGGACTGAGAATTGAAGGATTAGCATTTAATCACAGTTTAACCATGAATCCAAATAACTTCAGACAAACAGTTTAATCTTTTTAGTAACTCATTTTCCTCTCTAAAATGTAGTACAGATTCATGGAGCTTTGTGAGAGTAAAGGTAACTGCTGTGGAGCTGATGAGGGTAATTAGTCTAATTAGAACACCTGTGGCCTTCAAATTGCTCAGCACAGTTCTGCTTTGATGTCATCATCATCTTATTTACTGGGGTGTTTTGTTTAGAGGCTAAGGGCTGTTTTGCTTCACTTCCCCCACTGCCCCCTGTAACAGGTTCTTGGCTGCCTGTACCAAGAGCACCCGTGTACCTGGGGAGCTTAGGGCAGCTTAGGGGTGTGCATGGGAAGAGGAGGACCTGGAGGTAGAGGTGCCTTATGACCCTTCCAAACCCTTTTTCCAAGACTCTTGGAGTTTGCTTCAGTGGTTGTGTGGTATCAAACAACACTGACAGACTGTATGTGACTCTTTCCCTCAGTATTTGGAAACGGTGAGCTCTCGGCAGAGCGATATTCAGAGGTTCATTGCAGAGGGCTGCAGAGAAGCTCTGCTTGAAGAAAAAAGAAGATTCTGTTTCCTGGTTGACAAGCACTGCAGCTTTACCCAGCACATGCACTTCTATCACATTCAGGTCAGTGACAGGAGCGTGAACAGGAACGATGCTCCTGAAATCTAATCACAGAGGAGACCTTAACTAACTCCTGCAGCAGGTAGAGCAGAGTGCCACAGTGAAGAGAGGGCTGAGGAACACCAGTGTCAGACAAGCATTGTGATCAGGTCACAGAAAATGTTCCCAACACAACATGCTCCTAAATGTATTGTAGAATTGGTAATGGGTCACTGTGACTTTTTAAAAAAACATATGGATTGATCTTTTTGCACTGTCTGGCCCTGAAGAAGGGCAGTCACTTTTTACAATGTGCTGTTTCCTTGAAAGAGCTGTTACTTATCAAAAATCTCTGCAATATTCCCATTGTGCTAGGGCTCTCCTTTGGTATAATGGAAATTACCAAGCAGGTCTGTGCAGTTCTATTGAAAACATTATCTTTGACAAGTACCTTCTCACCTCTGATGCAGTGTGCAGACTTCCTAAAATCCAAGCTGCCCGGGTGGCAGGAAACCTGCAGCGATGCCACCAAAGTGCCTGAGAAAGTCAGAGTGATGATAGATGAAATAAGGACACCTGGCTCCACTCCTGTGTCAGGAACTCCCCAGCCTTCGCCGATGATAGAGAGAAACACCATGGTATGTTGGGCTTGGACAGCTAAAGCTTCTCCCACAGGTGGGAGCAAAGAGGCTTCACCAGCTGGTCTTGTACTGGAGCATTTGGGACCAGGGCTGTCGTATCCCTCTGGAATGTGGTGGGGCTGGGTATGAAAGCAAAAGCATTCAGCTGAAGCTCTGCTGGTGGAAAAACACCCAGCAGTCGGCTGCAGCACTATCCAGGCCCAGCTCCACTTTCAGTTGGGTGCCCAGCACTGTTTCTGCAGGGCCTCAGAACTACTTGTGCTTGAACTGCCCCATTTCCTACTTCTTATCTCAAAGGCCATTCTCAGCAGTTCAGTATAAACTTAAACAAAACGTTATTTTCCTTCTTCCTTCCTCCTCTGTCATTCTTACCAGCATAGTAGAGTACAGGTTAAACTCTAAATTCTCCCTACTTGTATGTTGTGTCACAATGAAATTAGTAAACTTCTCATCAAAGGATCTGGCCATTACCTCAGTGCGACTGTGTGTGTGGAAAAAAGGGCTGTTGTGTTTGTCAGTGGGAATGCTACTTCCTATGGGGCAGAGGCTTCTGAGGAATGATTCTATCAGTAAGTTCCTGGGAACACAAGGCTGTGCTGAGGCCGTGAATACCTACTGACTGGGAATAATACTTTGGCACTGCTTTCTAGAATGTAACGCTGCAAATAAGTCGTGGCTGTCTCCTCAGTATGCTGATACTGTTGTTTTTGTGACTCTAGATTGGAAATAACTTTTATCCTCACCATGAAAACGCATCGAAGGTGCCCCCTGCCCCTACAGGTAGGGCGTACACCAGCCCACTGGTTGATATGTTTAACAATCCTGCAACGGCCCCGAAGGCATCTTCTGAGAAGCTCCACAATTCCACAGGTGAGTGTCGCTTCCTTGCCAGCTAGGGAAGTGTCAGTGACATACAACTGTGTTTGAAATAATGACTTCTTGACTACTGTGGTGCTGTGAATTCCAGGGTGTAGAGAGGAGTAGGGATGGTCTTTATAAAGGATGTATCTAAGTTAGCTCACAGGAGGAATGTGTGCTATAAGAGGCAAGGAATTGTTTGCAGTAAAATGCAGGTCAAGATGAGTAGGTGCTATTTTAATCCTGTTCTGGGTTAATCAGGGACATGTGGCTTAACTGCTCTTAGGGCTTCAGTGTCCTCGGAACACATTCTGTAACTCTCAACAAGAATCATCTGAGTGTTTCTTTCCCTGCACAACTACATAAACTCTGGTGTCCCTTCTGGGCATGTCACAGTTAGGGGAGAACACACATGGGACAGAATGAGCAGAGTCTGGTCCTTCCTGAAATGTAAAACCCACCTAAGGTTTGGCTCCTGAGTTTCTTTGTACTTTCTCTGCTATAGGGAAGGAAGGGAAAGAACCAAGCCTAGCTCTGTGAGCACATGGATTCAGCTGAAGTTGAGCATTAGGCACATCTGAAAACAAAACCTTGGGCTTCATACACAGTTCCTTTTTTTAGACTGGAGAGTTTTCAGAGGCCTTCACAGCTGTGAAGGTTCAGTGTTTCTCATGCCGAAAGAGGAAAGAAGATAAAGCTTTTTATGTCTGCTTGTTCAGTTCTTAATGCACATACTATTAAGAACATGGACAGCTGCCGAGAGATGTCAGAGGAAACCAAAGCAGTATGAAGTCTCAGAGCTTGATTTGCACTGAAGTATTCTTTTATTAATTGCTTCCTCTCAGATTACTAATTGTATTGAATTTTCTTGGTGTGTAGCTAACTTTGTCCCTTTTTTGCCTTTTTTTGTTGACAGAGAATTCAGATGATGCCAGTTTATCGCGTTCAACTTCTGTTGCCACAGGACTAAACATCATTAAAAGGCAAAAAGTAAAGACAATCTTCCCACATACTGCTGGCAATAACAAGACCTTGCTTAGCTTTGCACAGGGCGACATCATCACACTCCTGGTAGCTGAAGAGAAGGACGGCTGGCTTTATGGGGAGCATGATGCAACTAAAACGTAAGAAAATCAATATGTTACCTGCTTTGGACATGAAGGAAACACCTGTCTGGTCAGATTTTGTTAGCAGATGGTTTTCCACCTTTTTTTGCCAGCTGTCACTGAGGACTTGGGAGTCTTTCTGGAGGGAGATTCTGTGCACTGATTTGGGATAGTCAGAAATCAGGTCTTTAGAAGTTAAACCTCAGGTCATGGAGTCTGCTGTTTGTCCACTGTTGTCTTTTGAAAGATCTTTCCAATTAATGTCATATGAAATGTAAAACCTTTGCTGTTACAGAAGAGGATGGTTTCCATCGTCCTACACGAGACCACTAGAAGAACCAGCGGATGAAAAAGCATTTGCCCCAACGCCAAGGTACCATTTGGGGTGGGACTTGCAGAAATGCCCAAATCTTCCCTAACACTTACTAAAAATGTTATTTTTCTTCTCATGTGCTTTCCTGATCAGTAGCCTATACAGCAAATACTTTCTAATGCTGTGTAGTGTGATGCCTTGATTACATTAACATGTTTTATTGGTTACACAAAGACCCATGACACTTCTTCAGGGTCCCACTGAATTCTGTGGCATCGCACACCTTTGCCTTTCAGCTCATGCATGCTTGTGCTTTCCTGGGGCTAGAGGTGAGTGAGAGATGGATTCCAGGAGCTGAAGATGGGTTTGTTGGATACTGTCTTGCAGCACTGCACCAATCCGAAGTATTAGTTCTGTAAACCTTGTGGAGAAAGGTGATGTTGTCCTCCCACCACCAGACTACCTGGGATCTTCTCAAGCTGACAGGAGGATGGAGTCTTCCAAAGGTACTACTGCAAAAACACCCTCCGACCGAGCAGACGACACGGGCCCGGTAAGTGATGGACACCATCAGTTCACTTTTGCCCTGCTTACACTAAGCCCTTGGAGGAGGCCCTGCAGTGTTCTGCCTTAGCTGCCTGTACTGGCTTCAGCCACCCTTCCATGCAGCTGTCTGGAAGCACCCTGGGCTTTTGGAATTCCAGTCCATCTGTAGAAACAGGAAGAGTAGGAGGAAGGGAGAATTCTCAGGCGTGTAACCAAGTGTTAGGAGATTCAGCCTTAGTAAGGTCTCTGAACAGGTTCTGTGAAACAGGAAACTTCTCACAGAAAGTACAGATCCATCATCACAGGGGATCTTAGGGCTGGAGTGGGATGTAAACACCAGAAACCCTGGATGGAGTCAGTGGTGGTTCTGTGGATGTTCCTTAGGGATTGAGGTGTTAATGTGTCTCTTCAGCAAAACCACAGCTGAGTGGAAACACATTGCTAGGAGCAGGTAACACTGTATGAAAGTGGTTATGCTATTAAGCCAGCATTTAAACAAATGATTAGCCTTCAAATTGAGCAAGGACTAATCTTTTTCTTGCTGCTTAAGTATTTTGTTGATCTGTATCTAAAGGTGATAAATGTTCTGGGGCCTCTTTGAAAAGCCTCTTGAAGCAGAGATGGCGCTCTGGCAAAAAACTTTGTTTTCATGTATCTGTTAGATACAGCTGTCACCACTAAAACTGTGAGACAGAGTAAGATGCAGAGCCCCATAGTAGGTACTGCAGCAAACTTCTGAGAGGAGTCAGGAATCCTACAGTTGGCTGACAGTAGGTAAAAAAAATATGTATTTATTGGTATGAATATTTTGTATGTCAGGGTAATATCTAATGAGGCCAGTATGGACCTTACAGCCTCCTAGGAGAGGAAAGCAAGTGCATCTTTCCTTGAGAGTCTCAATTTCCACAGGGAAAGCTAGACTTAGAGGGGAATTCTGGACTATACAATGACTGCTCTTGCTGAAGTACCTGTAACAGCTGCCTTTTCACTGTGACCCTGTGATTCTTCTTACCTGTTACCACACACAAGGAAGAGAACTGTAGGAGAGTCACTGCTTTGCTCCCAGGTGTCTTGCTCCAAAGTCTCTACTTCCATTCTCTGGAAAACTGCAGAGCTTCTTTCTTTCCTGTTTCCCTGCGAGTCACCAACCCCCAGGCTGTTCCAGGGCTTTGGAAAGAAGCTCAGTTTTTGCAGGCTGCTTTCTAGGCTCCAGCAGAACTTGTGTTCACATAAAACAGTATGCTTACAGTGTCCTCCACACAGAAGTAGGCAATGATTCATTGAGTAATCTCATTCTTGTTTCAGAACACAGGGAAAAATATAGCTCAGGATTTCAAGGAGGGAAGATGAGGGATGGTTCTTTCATGTGAAGTTGATATTGTCTTATGTAGGACAGTATTCTGCAGAACAATGCTACTAAAAAGACTTAACAGTTGGTGGAGCTTTGAGGGTTGGTGCTCAGTAAGCAGCAGCATGTAATTCAGGCATTTGCTCATTCTAATTAATTTTAAGGCCTGATTAGGCCTAATTCTAAGGTCTAATTCTGTTTGACTGATGTATCTGAGCAATTTCATTGGAATCACAAGTCACACATGTGCTTAGGAACCCAGCTGAATTAGGCTCTCCAACAGGGACACCTTCACCTGCACTAGCACGCAGAGCTTGTGAAGGGCACAGCTTTCTGGCAACCCCTCTATCTGGTCAGTTCTGTAGCACCCTGACAGCAGCACTGTCACCTCCTGAGTTACCTGACCTCCACTGTAATGGAGCACACTAGCTATAAACCCAAGTCTCTTCCGGTTGTACACTTTACAGGTGGTAGTTTCAATATAGTGAAATAGTAGCAACAGTGGTGCAAAACTCTTCCTCCTCTGGTATCACTCCCACCCAAACTGCAAGTTACATACGTGCTGCTTTCTTACTCACCAGCACTACTTGCAGAGGTTGGAGGAGATCCCTCAACTTGTAGTTTGTAACTCAATAGCTGAACAGAGCAGATGTCTGCCCTCATTCAAGCTTTCAGCCAGGTCTGGTAACTGGCTGCAGCCTTTAACTCCATGCCTGGGGGTTATGTGGAGATCCAGTGACTCCTCGCTCATGCAGCAGGACCTGCCCCAGGCCAGGCTGGGGCGCTGTCCTGTGACACCTCCAAGGTTAGAAGTTCTGTTACACAACCAGGAGGGGCTTGGCAGCTGTGCTGTAAGTAGCTCTGTCCTTTTTCCTTTGGGTGCTGGCTGCTGTAGTGACACTTCTTTTAACCTAAATGCCCCACTAGAATTTGGGTGGATGCCACACCAATAAAAAAGGCCAGATATTGCAAACACCATCTTTTTAATTTTCTAATTTTGACACTGAGGTACCTGCCTGAACTCCTTTACTACCTCTCCAGAGGGCAACTGAACTACACAGGGATGATTCTGAATGGCTTTAGTATTTGAGGCTGCTTGAATGACCTGAGCAGGACACTCAGAGCACCTGTAGTGTGTCTTTGTAACTCTGCATAAGTCTCTCTTCTCTTACAGAAACCTGACATGAATGGCATTATAAAACCACCTTTTCTAAGGTATATTCTTAATTTTTTTACACCAATCTATTTTTATATTGGCTTTTATCACTGTATTGATTGTGAGGAGAATCAGGCTCTCTTCCTGAATTCCTGGGTGACCATTCCCTATATACTGGTAAAACATTATGGCTAAAATTTGGTTGCACTCTTCTTCAAAGTGGCATCCAACACACAGGTCCTTCCCAGCAAAGTGTGTGTTTCTCCAGTAGTTTGACAGGGTGTGGGACTTAAACTGTGTCTTTTAAGGGTTAGAAGGATGGGAAGAAAAAAAGTCCAGCTCTAACTGGGCATTAACTTACCCAAGTTTGGATCACTGCAAAGTGAGTCTTCATACCTAGCCTGGATGAAGAAACTGCATGGCTTAACTTTGGTCCTGTACTGCTGCAAGCTGTCCAGTAACTCTGTGCATTTCTTTTCAGTGGAGAGAATCCTTTTGCAACTGTGAAGCTCAGACCAACAGTAACAAATGACAGATCAGCACCAATTATTCGATGAACAGCCTGCACACACTTACTTCCTCCTTAGCAACACCCTTTTCAGTGATGACAATTGCTATCCAAACTTGTTCTGAAATTTATTTAAATCCCTGTACAATAGAATCATACTGGAATGGATTCTGATTTTTTTTTAAACCTGTACTTTCTAATGAGTTAATTGCTTTGGGCTAATGTTTGAGCACTTTGGCTTGATTTTACAGTATGCCTCTTTTGTAGTAGGAGTTGTGACAATACCAGAGGTAGTCTGGATACTCTAATAAACTGGTAACTGATGGCTCACAGATCTGAGCCTCTGCCATTCATTATTTGGAAACTGCACTAGTTCTAGAAGATAAGCCTGCATATACCACCTACTAAATAAAGATTATTCCCTCTCCACCAGACACTGTAACAACTGCCTTAGTCCAGAATAGAGAATTGCCTGTATAAAGTGATTATATGTTATTTTGTTTAAGACAGACACCCTAGGTTAAATAAATATTTATCCTTTAAGAACAGACAACTTGTAATGCTTTGCTTAATGTTCAGATACAAATTTAAGTGTTAACATAAATTTATTTTAAGCCTAATCTTGTACTGTCACTTTCTTTGATATTTCTCATTGTCAAACTTTAGTGTTATAAAGAGTCCTAATAAACGAGTGCCATGGGGGGGTTTTCCCTCAAAATGCTAATACAGAATGCTGCCTCTGAAGTTACTCCATCACTACAGCCACCTCCAAGAGCAACACAGATCATGTTTGAAACACTTTAGTCAAGGAGCCTGATGCTGGTGTAAAGCAGGACCAGCATTAAGCTCTAATTCCCTCCATCCCTCCCCTGTGCTTGCTGGAGTTGAGTCATGTGAAATGTCCTTTCAGTTGCTGAGGATCACAAGTAGTATCTGAGCATGTGATGGCAGCAGAGACCACATGTTCCTCTTCCTCCTCTCCTGCTGTCCTTCCCAGTCACGGTTTCCTCTGCTCTCCTCCCCTGAAGGGCTCATTCTCTAAAGCACATTAGTCAGGCTGGCCTGGGCTGAATGAGCTTTCAATAATTCAGTATCAGAACTAAATAATCTGCTTAACTGCAGCTCTAACAGTGTCTTCACATACTTAATAATGCAGCCACAAGGTGAGGATTGCAAAAGGAAAAGCAGTTTTATTTAGTTGTCAACAGGTGCCACTAAACATGGAAACAAGTTGGGTTTTCATGTTTTGCAATGCACATGCTCATAAAAGATTAAGTTTAAATTACATGCAAGAGACTAAACTTCTTCACACTTTACAAAACGGGTCTGAAGCAAAGAGAGTGATTGTACATGACATTTACATTAGAAAGAGAATGCTAACAGTTGTAGCTTCCATAAGCTTGTCCACCTTCATCCACTTAGCCAAAAGCTGCCCCACAATTAGGGCATCTTCTCTGCCTCAGTGCAAGGCAGAACAGAATCCCAATTGGAAAGAACACAATGGCACACAACACCCCCAGACAGGTGAAGGTGTCCTCCAACACGCCAACCCTGCAAAAATGGAAAACAGACTCAGTCAAGGACACCCCAATCTGCCCCAGAGACACCACGGGGTGGTCTGGGCATCACCAAGAGACACACCATTTTATAGAGCAAGGCACAGCACAGTCTGGTGGCTTGTCATTCCCCCTTCCTTCAGAGGCTTTCATAGCTTGCAGCAGCAGGTTCTGAATTACACCACTGAAACAGGAAGTTTGCAGGTGATCAGACTTTAGATAAGAAGTCTGAAAGAACTCAAACCAGCTGTTTAGTTCCAGACAGCCACCCTTTCTCCTGTTCTTAGAGCAACACACAGCCACCACACATCTGAGCAGTTGTAGCAAGTGGAAATGCAGGTTCCCTGACACAGTGTTATGTAGCACCTGTTCTACAGGGAGCAGGTCACAGCCCTCACTCCAGCAAGCTTTAACACACAGCCACCTCTGGGCCCTAAGGACTCTGGAAGCCAAGTCCTGGCTCTTCTGTGTCCTCCCAGCCCAACTCAACTAACCTTGCCATGTAGCTACAGAGGAATGAAAGATCACACCTTCAGGACAGGGACCATGAGCAAGTATCAAACTTTGTTCTTGGGGTCAGTTTTTCTGCAGAGGTGAGGTGAGTTTGCTAGGCCTAAGCCCTGGTGTCACTAAGTTGTGTTCAAGAATAAGCAGCAGCCTGTTTTTCAAGTAATTTACTGACTCTTCTGGAATGCTGCAGTGCTAAAGCCTTAACTGTACCAGCGTTGTTACAGTGGTTACTGCACACCCAACAACTCTATTTCTCAGCTTGTTTGGTCTTTCACAACAGGCAGGCAGTCACAGTTGTGTCACATGCTTTGCCTGCATGGCTTCCACAATTATCCTGGGGTGAACCCTCTCATTTCCCAGTGTGTGCACTACAGCCCTTTGAGAAACCAACTTGATTTCTGAATGTTTTGATGTGCTGATTTGGTGCTTTTTCTCAGCCCAGAGAAGGTTGGACTGGGTACAACTCTGTAATGGTGGTTAAGGGCTTCTGGTGAAGCATCCAGCTCCTGCTTTCAGCCAGGGAAAGCCACAGCAGACAGCAAGAGGCAAAGAGGTTTGTTTGAGCCTGTTCCTTCACATTCACACACAACCCAGCCATGTCTGGCTCCTGCAATTGCCAGCACGTTCTCTCAGCTACTCTGGTATCTCTTCCTTTGGGGAGCACAAGTCAGTATATAGTCAAGAGGGAGGAGGGTAGGTGTGCTGGGCAGTCAGGGCTCTGGCTGCTTCAGGAGGATAAGGGGGCAACTTAAAAAAATTAGTTCTAATTGTAGCTTTAGAGTGGAAGAGCACTTGAGATGTCAGCACTTGGTTATGGCTGGTGTCAGTTAGATCAGTGTGTGCAGGACCCTGCTAACTGCTCACACTGACCTCCTGTCACCAGGACAGCTCAGATGTGCAACACCACTGTCCTAAGCTGTTTGACAAGTTTATTTCTGGTAGGTAGAAAGTCCAAAGGCCAAACAGGCATCACCACTCAACAAAACTAACCCTCCCCAGGAACTTCCAAAGCCTGATAGCACTGTACAGCTGTAGGAGAACCTACTATTGGTGTCATCTGGCTCCAGCTGAGTCCCGACTGAACAACCACCATGTCAGCACAGTTCTGTGACAGAAGTTGACCCAAACAGACTTCTGATTTCAGCCCCTGACTTTCCTGAAGTACTGTATCTAAACTACCCCCCAAGATGAAGTGAGGCAGCAAACCCTGAGTATTCAGACAAAAAAAGTAAGTTGAACAGCTATACTAAAGAGTGAACACTTGGAGATGAGCAGAACAGCTCAACAAGGTGTGTCCTCTTCCATTCTTCATCCAGTGAATGCCAACAGAAACAGAGCTAAGTGACCCTGAAGTACATGCTACAAGCAAGGTGCCAAGGCCAACCAGTCATTTCCCTATGGACACCTGACTGTACACACAGAGTGAAGCAAGGATGACGCAGGCTCAGAGGCCATTTTCTTCCTGCAACAGGCTAAAACACTGCAGCCTGATGGTGCTTCAGAACCATTCTCCCTCCCCTCCACCACAATATGAAATCAACTTTTCAAAGTGTTCCTGATATTCTGCTGCTTACCCAGCTTCACATTCAGCTTAAGCCTTCAACACCAGTCCCCTCCTCCTGAGGAGCTCACTTTATGTCTGTTTACAGAGCTCCTGTGATAAGAGGAGATAAAGGTATTTACAGCCAGGGTACGGTTGATCCCAGTGGTAGTTTCTACAGTTTCATATCCTCAAACAACACTCCTTGAAGGCTACAAGTTAAAAGATGTCAACTAATGCTCAAATCACCATGTAGACCCTAGTTTCAGCACACCAGTGTCCCAAAGACTTCTGGAGCCTGTGCTGTTCCTCACAGCTGCTCATACAAACCCAGTGGAACATCACACCCCTGTTCCTGTCACACATGCACACTGCTGCCACAGCTCCATCTACCACACCAGCACTTTATTTTGCCACAACAAAGTGAGATTACTCTGAACACTGACAGCTGTGTGTCCAGAGAGTTAAGAACAGCCAGGGATCAGCCCTGAAGAAGGGTTCTGCTTTTATCAAAGCCTCCCCAGCACTTCAGACCCCACCATTCTTCCAGGAGCTGGCCACATGTTGTGGTTAGTTTCAGTGGTGCAGGTACCTTTTTCCCCCCAATGCACTTCAGGAAAGGCTTCCATCTTTTTTACCTCTCTCTCCAGTCCCTCTGTGCTGCTAATCCCACACCTCTATCACCAAATCACAAACCCAGGTATCAATGCTGGCTTAAAACTCTAAAAAGATCTGTGATAGTGCCCCAATTCATGAAGCCACTTGGGTCCAGGTAGGAATCACCATATTCAGCACACTGATACAGTCTGCATTGGCTGTATAGAGGACAGCGTTCCAAGGTGTCCCCCACAGATACTACTGTTAACACCAGAAGTACTAACAGCCCCTAACACTGGCAGAGTACTTTGTACAGTAATTGTGGAATCAGTCATGTCTTATTCTTAACTGAAGTAAAGGCCATGTTTAAGGACTCAAGCATAAGGCAATGGTGGAACTTTGGAAAGACATTTCTTTCCATCTTCTCCAAAAGCAAAAGCTGGTCTCCACTGATGAGACCTAAACAGACTGCCACACCAGACAGCTGGTCCAGCTTACATACTGGGGGCTCCAATTTCATTCAGATCACTGGTTCTTGCCACACTGAGTTGCTGACTTACAGAACGTATGGACTTCACACAGAATCACACTCACTTCTGGTATTTCTACCACCAGTTTTAACATGGAGCACTGACTACAGACACACCCGGCAGCAGCAAGAGCCAGTTTCTTGGGAACAGCAGCACTGACTGTCCTTGCAGTGCAGTTTACCAGAGCTCTCTTCTGTAGGTCAGGTTTGGCAACACCTACATCTGCTCAGCTGATACCACAAGCGTTTCTTGCAGTAATAGTCAACACAGAGCTTTGTGTGCTATCAGCTGGCCTTCAACTTCTGCTGCCTTGCTGACACGTCCAGTGGGTTTATGAGGATCAGAGAAAGGTGCTGTGTACCCCAACCTTGTACAAAGGCATGCAACACCTTTATACCTCTACAGAAAATGTGCTGACAAATTACACTATGAGCCAGCAGACAAGGAGCCAAGCCATTTCTGCTGCAAAGATCAGTCACTGACTCAGAGTCAGCACTTGGGGACACTAAAGGCACTGGGTTTGCTCAGCTTGGTTAATACTCTTTTCAGTGTGTTTCTACTGTTCTGCTACAAAGAGCTTTAGCCCAGGACCACAGGAGCCATGCCTGCTTCCCTTTCCCTCTCACCACAGCAAAGTGTAATACCAACAGGGAAAAGAGAGGGGATAATCCTGCCAGGGAGAGAGATGTGGAAGGAGTGATTGGAAGACTATGGACAGAACAGCAGTCACTGGCTCTACTAGGAAAACACAGGAGCATATCATGAGGTAAACTTTTCCCATATACTCTGGATTAAAGCTTTATCCAGACCATTGTACACAGGACTTTGGGCCTCTTTTAAAAATAAAAAGGGTGTAGCTCCCATCAACTTATCCTTGCTACCCAACTTTGAAATCCTAATCCCAAACCAGCTGTTGTACCATTAGCCTGTGCCAGAAAACAGCAAAACCTGCTTCCTAGATTGGGCTCAGAGCATACTAACCCAAGACTGCCTTTAAAGCAGAGTTGAAAAGCCTCTCCCAGAGTTTTCCAGCTAGCTGTGGTACCTGCACACACTGCTGTGTATGAGAGGGTCATGCAGCACAGCTTAAAGCTCACAGGAAAGCTTCAGCCTAACTTCTCTGCTGTACCACCTCTTTGCTTAGCACATATCTGGACACTAAAATTTAGAATTACATTGCAAGTGACCCTCAAAATTGGACTGCAGTTAAAGAATGGAGTCTGTAAACAAAGCACTCATACCATCCACCGCATCCACCAGGGAGAAGCGGTGCTACTGGAAGTGTCCTCCCGTGGGAAGCATCTGCTAACAGGCCTGGAAGACACAGTGATTCAAAGCCGTTTGGACAGCCACAGTTTACAGATGTGGTGACAGAAAGGACACTAGTGTCCAACCAAAACCAGCAAGCCTGGATGGAGCAGTTTAATACAATTTATACTTGTGGAAGTGCACAAAACACTGAGTGCCCTCAGACCAAATGAAAACCAGCAGCAGAAGCTCAGGGAAGGAGGTCTCTCCTTCCCCCCTCCGCAGGTTAACCCAGTAACACACTCCATGTACTGAGAGGCTCAGACACAAGCTAGGTGCTTCTGAGAAATTGAAGATTTGGGCAGTTTTCAGTTCTACAGGTCCATCCAAGAATGGCAAAGTCCCTTTCCCAGGCATTTTAATAGCATAAAAAATAACATCACTACAACATGACTCTGGAAGATGCACCCCATGTGCAGCACGTTGGGGCGATTTGTTTCCTGCCTCCTGCTCTCACACTGCTGCCATCTCTGTCATTCGTGACCCTGAGCATTCCCTCCCAGCAGGCATCCAACTCCTGCTTCGTTCAGTTCTGAATCCTCTCCTTGTCTCTTAGTAATTCCTTATTTGGTTCCTGCCCAGCATTCTACCTTTGTGGAAAGCAAGCCCACGTGTTTAGTTCAGAATGAAAGCATTTTGATGTGTCCTTAGACAATAAACACACTCATTCAACATTAGAGGGGGATCAGTCAGGGTACTCCTGGTCAGCCCCCAGTAGCTGCAGACCCAGGCATAGATGACTGCTGTCAAACCCATTACAATCAACCTTAATCAGCTTGCAAGGCCCACGTCTGCCGGTCAGCAGATGTCCCTGACACTTTAAATAGAATTTATTTTAAACTCCCTTCCCCCTAAACAGAGTTGTTCAGGAAGTGTTCTGTGGTAATGCAAAACGCCAATTAAGAAAGGGGGAGGGGAAAAAGTTATCACCATCCATGTTCAATCCCAGACCCAGGGAAAAGGAGCAGCAAGGGACAGAGCAAGCTGCAGGACACGCTGCTGGGACACCACAGCCACACAAGTCAGCTGTAAGCAACATCCATTTGGGAAGCTTACAAGCATTGTGTCTGTGTGACCTCCACCATGACATACCTGTTACTTCAGAGCCAGTTCCTCCACATTGACAGCACTGTGCCTACTACTACAGCACCAGCTACACACTTCTGGGCCTTTGTTGATTTGTGTCACCACCTAATTTTAGATGAACACTTATCTGCTTAGCCAGTTACTAAGTTTAGAAGGCAGATAAAAAACCCCACACCACGCTTTAAAACAGAGAGTGAGTATTTCAGATTTTGCTTGCGGATGTTACCTGAGCTGCAGAGTCATTAGGGACTCCATATTCAAACTGTAGATTCATGAAGGTAACCAAACATAAATTGTATTCTACAGCATAAACCACATAAAAGCTGATTATAACTACACCACTCCCAATCTAAAAATAAAGTGGAAGGGTTTATTTATACTGCAAGCAGCCTCTCGGATTTAAGCTCTAACTGCAGCTGCCAACTCCATAAAGTAAGGTCAATTATTCCCACTGACAAGTATTTAAAACCATTTTACTTTTCAGACAACCCCTGTTTGAAAATACAACTTAAAGCAAGCCCACCTGAAGTCTAACGCTCGGGATCAGAGAGCCAATAGCAAGCTCTGCAGACACAGCATCAGTCCAGTTTAACACATGCATCTTTAGACTTAGCACTACCTCACTGTACTTCCACCATGCGCTTCCCAGCATTCTTCATCCCTTACAAATGAAGTCGAGGGGTTGTCCCAGCTAATCAGAGACTGTTTGTAGCACGAACTCTGAAAAGAAACTGCACTTAAGGGTGTCTCCAGCTACAATACTCCCTCACTGATCAAGCTGAGTGCAACTTTCAAATGGGTATCCCACCTCTGTCAGGTGAGGCTTTAGCTTTAGATGCAAATGGAGACATCAGACCACTGTCAAGCACAGACTTACAAGCTGCACAACAAACCTTTGGTTTTGAACATGAACACGTGCATAGCTTTTCTTTATGTCTGTCCTAGCTAAAGCAACAACAGCAGCTAGGTTAAACGAGTTTACTTTCCACCTACAAGCACAGCAAGAGAATCGACAATAATATACACAACCACTGAGAGAGCACGGGATGTTTAGAGCTTTTGTTTTCACCAATAGAGGTGCCAGCTCCTGCAGCCTCAGCCTGAAGGCATGCTGAATGGTTGCTGATAGGTGTTCGCAGACAGCAACCTGAATCTATACACCGCCACTGGCCTTGCTCTCCTCAGTACAAGCTGTGCATGTATGTAAACGCAGTTACTCTCTCAAGTTGCCTTCAAGTAAGAGACAGCACAGTATTCACAGGTTTATCTGAATTTCCACACAGAGGACAGGCTGCAAAGCCAGAGAAATTCTCACGATGGAACAGCCCATATGTAGCTGTTGTCTTCATTGAAACACCTGCAAATCACCAGCCTTCTCCAGTGCAGTGACACCATGGATTTAATTCCAGTGCTGAGAACACACTAATTAAGAGACAAGCCTCATGGCTTCACACCAGCAGCCCAGCCTCACAAACGCGGCTAAGCTCGCCAGCTAATGTTCTCTGTAGGTTGTGGACATCTATCAGCAATCAACTAGAGTGAGACCTGGGGGGTTATTCCTCACTTCCCTGCATACACAGACAAATCAGGATCACCTCTGGCTACCAACTAACACCACCGGTTCCCTCCTCTCACCCAGAGCTGCTCAGTGCTACAAGGAAATCCTAGTCACCAGAATACAGACACCAGTCCCAATGGTGACACCTGACCCAGTGGCAGTCTGGGTGCTAGGGACCAGATTATAACTTTCATAGGGAATACATCACAAAGTCTCATTTAATAGAAAAACATGCTTTGATTTCCATCCACAAATCAGGTCAGACCAGTAGATCAGAAGTCCTCTGACACAGCAAGATCCATGCTGCTCTTGCTGGGACCCCAGTAACAGGCTCACCACCCCCTCCCTCCCAGTCCCATCGAGCAGCCATCCAACCCTGCAGCCACATGCCTCTGCTGCTGGGCTGGGGGGCAGTCACAGCTAGCCTCCTCAGTAACTCCAAAGGGCAGATTCATGGCATCCGCTCAAGCCTGCTCTATCAAGGCTTTCTTCTCTGCAATCACATGCACAAGTCATTGCAGAATTTCATGCCCCAACTGCTCCAGCCACTGAACCACAGCACAGCAGGGATCAACGCCCCAATCTGCCTCAACATCTACTAAAAACTGCAGACTGCAGCCTAAGGGAGCAACACCCATCCCCAGCACAGGCTGAGCATCTCTGTGACAATGTGCAGTGTTGGGAGCTGCTGCCCTCCCCCCCCCCCCCCCCAGCTATTTCTCTTTACAGCACTTCTGAAGTGGTATTTCAAAGTTGGCTTTACTCACAAGATTCAAAAGACTCTCTGGCATGTGAGCCTGCTGTTTGAAAGTCCACAGGTTTTCCTCAGAATGCTCCCTAAATAGCTTTTTCTTTTTTAAATTCCTTGCATACTTAAGCAGTCCATATTATGTCAATAATATTCACATAAAGTATAAATATGGTGGTTGTGAATAACTATAGAATGGTGTATCCTGAACAGCCTTCTACCAAAGCACACACCCAGTATTTGTGATTGAAATAACTGATGTAAAGCCAAAAGAATGATGCTCTGAAGTACTTTATCACTCAA
Organism: Laterallus jamaicensis coturniculus; assembly: GCA_022605575.1. NCBI lineage: Eukaryota > Metazoa > Chordata > Aves > Gruiformes > Rallidae > Laterallus > Laterallus jamaicensis. The sequence goes on from JAKCOX010000020.1 coordinate 13,438,778, forward strand.
GTGTGATTTTCCCAGACAATTCTCTCAGGAGAGATGCACTTAATTGAAGAAAACAAAGTTTCTACCAAAACATGAGATCTTACTATTTTCTCAAGTAAAAAAACCAAATACAAAACCCCCCAAAAATACACACACACACCCCTAAAACACAAACAAAAACCCCACCCCTAAAGACAACCCAAAACCCAAAAACCTGTAGCAGGGAGAAGGCTGTAAGAAATCTGAGACTAAACAGTTTTAAACAAGCTTGTCTCATCTGCCTGCCCTGGAAAAGGCTTCAGCTTTATCATCATCTGGGACCCACAACACTCCTCTGGCAGATGTTTTGTCACTGTCAGAAGAATAAGCTGCCACAAAGCATCAGCATTGTGTCCTTTCCCTCACCCTTCCTGCCAGACAACGGGATACTTGTTAGGTAGGAAAACAAAACCCCAACAGGGCCTGTCACAGATTTTGGAAGCACCAACTTTTGCAAGCATCAGATCAAGAGAATGTTTTCACAATTTTTAAAGGGATCATTCTTCCTGTGAAATAATAGGGAAGGAAACATTCCTCTGCAGTTTGTTCTACCCAACAAGGCAAGATGGGGAAAAGAAAATGAAAGTGACCACAGAAGAAGCAGCTGGGCTGCATTCTCCCAGCTAGAAAGAGAATTACGTGCCTGATCTCTGAAGTTAGTGGCTCCAATGATTCAATCTGTACTTGGGAACATGAAATAGTTTAAAAGCAGGACTTGGCTGATCCTTAGATGTCAACTACAAGCAATAAAGCTAATTCTCTCTACATCAAGGCTGGGAGAAGAATGTGCATGAAGACAAGAGCACTACATCCACCCAAGACACTGCAGTAACATGAGGAAGGATGGAGCCTGTAAAAAAACCCAACCCTTCAATACTGAAGCCTGCAATTAGAAAGCAACGCTGACCAACGATGAATGAGGATGATCTGACTAATGAGTAACTCTAGGCAAGAGGCACAGCTTGCAAGACAGAAGAGTCACCCCTCAGACACTGCAGTGCTTTGGGGGGAAGCAATTGCATAGTGACCAGGGTTATACTACTTAAGTGGACAGGCTGCTTGTGCAGTTATCTGTGCTTTTTATGACTTCATACCATAAATCAAGCCTCAACAGTTTTACTGCAGCTAGTTTATTAATCCCAGCACCATTCAAGACTGCAGTAAAAATAGACTCCTACCCAAATAACAGACCCATACTGCATATTTCTCCTCAACACTATATATTTTAAGCTGGAAAAGGTTTTGATTTAAATTAGCAACACTCATAAATGCCACAGTGCAAAAGACTGGTTTGTATTTCTCAACAAGCTTTAGCCTAATCTACCAGTTACATTATTCCACAGCCACAAGCAAGGCTCCTTCCTCATGATCTACAGCAGATGGACTTCAACAGCATCAGATCAGAAGACTACCAAGACGACTGACAGAACAGTTTATTAACAGTCTTTTTATGTACCCCTCAATAGCTTTTTATGTTTATCAATGCCCTTTCAACAACTTTGCTGCTCAGTGTTGCATTCCAAGTGCAGCTGCATGCTGTATTCTTCCAAAAATAGGTTTCCAGGACAAGGAAATAAACTAGAACTATGTTTAAGGTCTTGAGAAGTCAGAGAGGACTAGGAGCTCTTTCTCCAAGTGAAGCAGCCATTGTAACCTTCCAGAATATGAATCATAATCTTTCAGGTTCCCATGAATATTTCTAACACTATACTTCCACCCAGCTTCCCTATCCTTTCTTTTGAAGAATCACACTAGCAATTCCTTAACTAGCTAAGAGACAAGGAATTGTCAATCCCAACACTGACTCTTCCTCTAAAAAATAAGAGACAGGAAAAAAAAACCACAGTAAATTCTGCAGACAACTATGTCACACCACTACTAGGTACAGCAACTCATCCTTGGGATTCCCTGATCAAGAGTATTTGAGAAGTGCTGACCAGAGTCCCACAGTTTAAGCAGTGAAGCACTGTGCCTCACAGTAACCCACACAACTTTTCCACAGCCTAAAACAAAACCTGAGAAACCAAGAGAAACATTTTTTTTTGGGGGGGGGGGGGGGAGGGGAGGGGGGGTATTTTGCTTTTGGAAAGAGCCTACAGAGCACTGGGAACGTCCAGCAGAGAGAGCCTGAAGACTTCAACTATTCAAGTGAGGTCACTTAAAAACACCTTATGAAAGGCCACAGACCTGTCTTAGTTGGAAGGAACCCTTTATATCACTTTTCCCCCCCTCAATTTTAGCTATAATTATAGTTGCAAACGGCTGTTTGACCGGTGTCTCCAAGAACATCCCAGGATAACTTCCAGAAAAAGAGAAAAGAACTTCCTAAGTCTAGCAGCAAGAGTCTACCACTTTTACTGCACAGACTGCTTCCATAGTAAAGCTCTGAGATTTATTTGGGTTTCAGGCCAGGTCTGGGTAAACACACTGCCTGCCTGTTCTACCACATCCTCTGATGGTTATTTGCCCTCAGTGTTCAGAACATACAGCTTCAGACCCATAGCTCTAGCTGGTACAGGTTTTTCAGCCTGAGCTAGTGGCATTTCAGCACCACAAGATACCACAAGATACTTCTGATTTGAATCCACCTTTGAAGGCAGGTGCTGACTCTCAGACAAACGCCAGTTCTAACAAAACCAAAAGGCACCTGTCTGGGGGACAGCCTCTGTCACAACAACAACCTCCATCACATTCATCACCCTGAAGCCTGGTATCACTTCAGCTGTTCAAGTAAGTCCATTTCCAACTCATTTTGACATGGCTCAGACCTGAAGAACATGAAGTGCCTCCTTGCAAGAGGCCACAAGGGTAACACCATATGTTTTAACACAAGGGGAACAATTCTGCATTTGAGCCAGAGCTGGCCAGGTGCACCTCTGCCTGAACCACACCAGCAGCAATCTGGATGCCCTCACCCCTTCATTAATACCCTGGGATGAGAAGAACTGAGAAGTGCAGAGGGATTGCAGCTGACTTGCAGTGCAGAAGTGGAAACAGAGTGCCTCCTTCCCTTTTTTATGGCTGCTGATTTCCAAGGGGGAAGTTGTTCTTCTGTTACAACTCAAATAGCAGATCACTCTTTCTGGACTTCATGAGATGAACAGATTTGACTCAAAATGTTAAGCTCCCTGTTCTTCTGCAGTAAAAGGACTTTTAAACTAGCAGCTCTTCTAATGCATTGAGATACAATGTTTTCAATTCTAAAGATCACCGTCTGCTTTTGCACAGGCAGGATACTGGGAATGGGGACAGACCAGAGCAGAAGTGCTTCCATGGAGCTGCCAGATAACCAGAAGTGTCTATGACTAAAGATTACAGAAAGTTTCACAATAAAATCATGCTACTCACTATCACTGGGAATAGACACATCAGAGAGGACTTCCTGTCATCCTCTCCCTCAAGAAATGACCCTTTATATGTGTGACTGAGCTGTCTTTTCATTAAAATGCCACTTACAGATTTTTCTCCATCATGAACAGACTGATGTTCATATATAAAGTCTATTGTATTGATTATAGTGGTTGTCACAAGCCCAATAGGACAAGCTCATACTACATACATTAAAGCACTCCACAGCTAAATTTTAGAGCTTTTTCAATTAATTAGATTCTAATACACACGGAGAAACTATTGAAAACCAAGGAACTACATGGATACCTGTAACTTGAAAAAATAAAACCCCAGACTCAGTTTATTTGTCAACCAGAGAGCTATTTTACCTGCAGGCAGGACAGCCACCAACTACTACTACAGAAGTGGTGGTAGCAGGCTGTTGAATAATGGTGTATGTGCTCGAATAGTTTGGCTGTGACATCGGCGGAGGAACGGCATATCCTAGAAGAAGAAAAAAAAATCCACTCAATCACCACACAAGGCCCAAAGAACAATGGTAATTTAAAAGTATGGAATCAGAACACAGTAAAAACACACAGAAGTGTAGTTTTGACTGAGCACTTCAAGCAGCTCTACCAAATCAGAGTTGGAACGTGCCACTCAGTACGTCCAATAGCAAAGGCACTTCGTAAACCCAAGTATCTAGCACAATTTAACCACCTAAAAGGGACACTGAGCTAATAATTAACTTTGGGAATTTGTTTCAACACTGTTTGAGCACCAGGAGAAAAAAAAACTTTAAACAAACAATGATCACAGCTTTCACTTATTTATCAGTTATGTCCTACTCCAGCAGACAAACTAACTGAAACAGAATGAATCTTCCTCTGGTTTCCAGCTCAACTTCCACATACTAACTTTGTAACTGGAGAGAAAGGTAGGAGTGCCCAGAAGCAACTGGAAAGGAAGCAGGTTGCTTAGCACAGAAGATAAACCAACACCACCTTTCAGTAAAGCTACGTTGTTAGCTAGCGAATGTGTCATTTTAAAAGCTACGGTTCAAAAACACAAGCCCTTAACTTTGGGACTAACTTAGAAGAGAAAAATCCAAACTTGGTTAGGTGTATGCAGTGTAATCATACAGCCAAGGCACATTTCACCCAGGTACGATACATTTTGAGCTTCCCTCCCAGGGCACAGCTCTCAGATGCTCTTCTATCAGGCTGTGCATCTGTCAAGTCCGCCAACCTCGTCAGATTGAGCATAATCAGTAATATTTATAAGAAAATAAGCTCCAAGTTGGTAGTAGGAAATCAATCTATGGCCCTGGGATTCAACCCAATGCTTGATGAGTGGGGGGGGGGTCAGCATCTGCACCGTCCAGTGGATTTCTTGTAACTTTTGAAGCACTCTCCAAAGCTTCGGCATCCTTCCTGAGAGGCTCCTCCTTTCTTTGACCAATTAATTAGCATTAATTAACAAGAGTACCGTACCCTCTCACCTGCTCAAGTCCCTCCAAGACCACTGAAGCCTATCAGAACAAACAAACACTAACCAGAGCACAGCGAAGCGCACACCAAGTGCGAGTTTGGGTCTGCTGCACAGCAGCCGTGCCTCTCGCCAGGGTTCCGAGGCGCCCACCCCGCACACCTGAGGGATGCGGGCAGGCTCGGCCGGCATTTTGGGGAGGGAGAAACACAGACGCGACGCTACAGCCCGGAGGCACGGGGGAGCGAGGGGAAAGGGAGGCGGCGCTTTGGAACACCTGGGTCCCTGCCCACCCTCCTCCCTGCGCTGGGCTGAAGCGTGGAAACGACCCAACCGCCGCACTCCCAGGGAAGCCCCGCGAGTTTCCCCCGCTCCAGCCGGGCGGGCCCCCTGCGGCGCAGGCCACGGCCCTTCTCCAGAGCCTGCGGCCCCTGGGCACCCCGCTCCGGGCACCGGGGGTGCGAGGGGGGCCCTTCCAGCGCCGCTCCCGCGCCAAGGAAGGGGAGAGCGGGGCTCAAGCTCCCTCAGCCCGCCGGGGGCCCCGCGCCCCCCACCCCCACCCCCCGAGCTGGCGGCCAGCCCTCCCCCGCCGCCTCAGACCCACCTGCGGCAGTCGCGGCACCCGGGTAGGGGTAGGGCGGGGGCGGCTGGAAGCCGGGCTGCGGGGCGGGGATGGCGCCGTAGTTGCTCTGCCCGTAGTCGTAGCCCGCGCCCTGGGCGGCGGGGCTGTAGGCGGGCGGCCGCTCCTGCAGCAGGGGCTTGTTGTCCATGCTGGGAGGGAGGGCGGGGGAAGGGGGCAGCGGCGGCGGCGGCGCTGCCGGCCCGCGGAACCGAGCGGAGCGGCGCGGCGAGCGCCGGGAGGGCGAAGAGGAAGCGGCGCCCTCGCCTCAGCGCCCAACTTGGCGGGCGCCGCCCCTCAGCCCCGCCCGGGGGCGCCGGAGCTCAGCGGCGGCGCGAGCGCCCAGCGCATTCGGGGCCGGGCGCGGGGCGTGGGGGGCAGGACGACAGGCGAAGGAAGCGTCTGAGCGGCCCCTGGCGCGCGGGCGGCCCCTCCCCGAGCGCCCCGCACCGCGCGGGCGGCCCCGGCTGCTGCGCTCGCGGCCGGTCACAAGACCGCGCCCCACGTGACGCCGCTCCCCAGCGGCGCGGGGTGACTCGCCGAGAGGCGCAGGGAACCTCGGCCTTAAAGGGGCCGCCCGCGCCGGGGGCCGCCAGGCGAGAGGGGTACAGGCCGCCCCGCACTACAGCAAGCGCCCCGGCCTGCAGACGTAGGGTTTGGCAGTTAAGCCAACGATGGGTTTTTAACATGTCCGCTGAGGCCCTTTTTAGCGTTAGAGAATCGCCTGGGCTGGAGGAGACCCTTTAGATCACCAAGGGCGGCCTCAGCCTGACCCTGCCCAGCCACCTCCAGACCATGTCCCCACACGCCTTTTAGACCCCTCCAGGGATGGTGACTCCACCACCCCCTGGGCAGCCTGTGCCAGTGCCCGACAGCCCTGTCAGTAAAGAAATTCTTCCTGATACCCAACCTACATCTCCCCTGGTGCAATTTGAAGCTGTTCCCCCTCACCCTGTCACTTGTCACGGGAGAGAAGAGACCGACCCTGATACATCTGCAACCACCTTCGGGCAGTTGCAGGGAGCAATAAGGTCTCACCTCAGCCTTCTTTCTTCAATTGCTTTCCTCTCCCAGAATGCAATCCCTGCTGGAAACCAGCAGCCTGAACCAGATGGGGATGGGGATGGGTCTGGTTACCAACCTGGTCCCTGCTGCCGTGTCAGTGGGGTGCAGCCAGAGGGGCTGCTCACCTGGGGACCCTACGGACTGAGGGATGCGGGCAGTTACTGGTAATGCCAGGAACCACTCCCAAATCCTGCAGTAGCCAAAAGGCTTCCACTGAGCTCTGGGAGATTAAAAGGTTGTGGGCCTGTGGCTGTGCATCCATGTGTGCATGTGTGAATGTGCAGGTATATGCTGTGTGCCCACATGTTCCCTGTGAACCCCGGTCTGAGGAACAAGCAACAGTCATCAGGAGTTAGTGCCGTGTCCTGCAGAAACCAGTGCAAACTCTTAGTCCCCATGGGCAAGAGCCAGCCTTGAGTGCTAAAGGGAAGTAAACAAGAGCTCTGGGGGTGGTGGCATGGAATGGGAATGTTGTAGAAAGTGGGAAAGTTTCGGAAAAGAGATTGAGGAGAAAGCAGAAGAAAGCTCACATGGTTGGGAGATACATGAAAGCAGTGCTAATGGGAGGAAGAGGGAGGCAAGGAGAAGAATGATTTCTCCTGTGCCTGAAGGGATGAGTTCAATGGCGTTTTGATGGTGCTCAGCTGCTCCCGAAAGCCCAGTTCTTGATGGCCAGGCAGCTGAGGCCAGAAGCTGAAAGGATCTGAAATGTCTTTTATCACCATTAAACTCTGGCCTCTTCCCTCCACACCTGCAACCCTTGAGCTGCCAGATTCACCAAGCCTTTGGGTTTTGAAATATGCACAAGTTGGTTCTTCACTGTGGGTACCAGCACGGCAGACACCGAGTGATCCCCAGGATAGCAGCCCTGTGCAGTCAGGAAGGTTTAGCCCCATTTCATGTGAACGGAGGTGAAAAAGCCATGAAAAAGGACAGAGGTTAAACGGTTTGCTTCAGAAGCAAACCCGTTCTTGAAGCAGACAGGGATGCAGATTGCAAGACCCAAAATCCAAGGCAGCAGCAGCGCGTGATGGTGAGAGAACCCTGCCCTCTGCCCTCCGCCTCCTCCCTCCGGTTTGCAGTGCCTGACTCATCGGGAAGGGGCACCGCTCAGCGGCATCCCTCTGGGAAGAGCTTTTGCTTACTGTAACTGTGGCGGTATAAATAATACATGAGGTTTTCAAAAGAAAAATCTGAAAGCACAAATGCAACGCAGCTCTTCCTCTTTAGGGGAAAGCTACTTCCCTAAAATGGAATGTCCTTTTAAAGAACTGAGATTTGGGAAAGCACAGAAGAGCCAACAGAAGGGAAGCTACCTGTGCGCACCATCTCCAACAACAGCTGCAAGACAGGGTTTTAAATATCTTGACTATGCTTTGGACAGAGCCAAGTCTTACGTAGTAATGAGAGATTTAAAAACTCAACGAGTTTATTCCAGAGTGCTGTAGCCATGCCTGGGTCAGGGATGTGTCCCAGCCATGGGCAGACTTCCTCTAACTCCGTTTTCCACGCAAACTGCAGGAAAACCAGCAATGAACAAAACAGGGCACAGCATCAGGCACCCAAAGCAAGCAAGAGTTTTCACAAGGCATCAATTAATTCCTAACTTTTACATCAAATTGCAGGTGCAGCAGAGCCCACAGACCCATTAGCTGTGTACAGGCACAAAAAGGTTATGAGCTGCCAGCAGCAGGAGGGGTTTCACATGTAGGTTCTCCTTAGAATAAGCATGGGAAAGATGTACTGGTTGTAAATGGTTTATCCCGACAACTCTGCATAATCAATCATTCACGCTGCTGCCCTGAACCATGGGACTGTGGTTCAAAATCCACAAAGTGAGAAAATCCCAGAACACACTCCTTAAAAGCTCTGCAATCCGGTTCCTGTGGCAAACAGCAACAGGCTGGTTCCCACCCCCTTACCACAGCAGCTGGACTGAAATACACCAAACACACCAGAGTCGCACCTGAGACAGATCTTGCAAACTCCATTTCCCATGGTCTCAACAGTACTTGGTCTTTATAAAGATGTTTTGCTACAATGACAAAATCATCAAAACACTACTAAGGAGCAAAAATTCTGTGTTGAAGGCCCCAGCCAGTGCAAGGCACCAGAGCACAGCAGTGCTAATTGAGCATCCCCAGGGGCTTGGAAGGAAACGACCCCAACGGGCCGTGTTCGCCTCACGACGGCATCGTGGCAGAGAACTTGGCGTGTACATCGACCCTCCAAACCACAGCTCTCTGCACAGCACCGCCACCCGAAGCTCCAGGCTGCAGGACAGGAGCAAGGCAGACGTGTTCTCTGCCACCAGCAGCTGGAAACTCCTGGGGCTGGTTCCACAACAGGTCTGCGGGTTCCCTCTGAGGAACCAGAAATGGAAGACGAGTTCTTCTCCACTCTCCTTCACCGTGCCTTCAACACACACAAACACCCTCCTGCCCTCGGGGCTTTGCCATCCCGTCAGAAGGAGCTAGAACGTGACAGCAACGCCTGACCCGCCGTCCAAGCGCTCGCAGAGGCAGCTCGTCGTTTGGCAGCGGGGCAGGTACACGGTGACCTGCAATGAACGTCAGGCGGCGGCTCCGGCGCCGGGAGGGGCTGCCGCTGCGCTCTGGCGGTAACGGCCCCGCCGCCGCCGTCCCCTCCCCGCAGGCAAGGCGTTTGCCGGTGCACCGGGAGCGAAGGTAATTCCAGGCAAGCGCTGCGCTGCCTGAAGCGGCTGCAGACCCCGCGTCGAGCTGGCCAGAGCAGCGAGCCCCGCCTGCCAGCGCCCTGCTCCCCGCGGTCCTCCGACAAGGCCGGGCCAGTGACGCGCCCGCCGCGGCTCCTCCCCCGCCCAATGGCGACGGCGCTCGCCGCCGCGGCGCAGCCAGTGGGAGCGCGGCGCTCTCCGCCGGCCGCTGCCTCCGCGCCGCTGCGGGGCTGCCCGGGCGGGGCGCGGTTCGCAGGCTCCTTCCGCCGGGAGCGGCACCGGGCCGCGAGAGGCAGGTGAGGGATGAACCCGGAGGGGGGGGGCCGGGCTCTGGGGCTCGCTCGCTGTGTCCCGTCCCGCCGCGGGGCAGGGCGGCGCGGCCGGCTCCCGCCGCGTCCCCGCAACGCGCCCCGCTGCCCGTGTTGGCGGCTCCGGAGGAGCGAGCGGGTCTGCGGTGAGGCGCCGGTGCCCCCGCGCGGATGCCCTGGAGAAGGCATCCGGGGAAAGGGGGAGGGCTGCGCCGCGCGTTTTCGGACATTAGGTCGGCACCGCCAGCACCGGAGACCCCGCTCCGGTTGTCTGCCCGCAGCTGCGGGGAAGCGGCCGCGCTGGCCGGCCGCCATGTCGGCCCCGGGACTCCCGAGAGCCGGCCCCGCTCAGCGCCAGCCAGCCCGCAGGGTCCCTAAGCCGCCCCAGCGCCCGGCGCTCCCCGCGCCTCGGGCCGTTCCCGGGAGCTGCGTTCCCGCGGGCGCCTGCCGAGGCCCGGCGCGGTCCGGAGCCTGCCGAGGAGCTTCTTGCAGCTGCCACACGCGAGGAGCCGGGACGTTTCTCTTGAATTCTGCGGCAATCCTCTCGTGCCAGGCGGCCGAAAGGGTTAATTAGCAACGTACCGTCCGAATTGAGGGGGGCGAGGTGTGTCGGGAGTTACCTGGCGGAGCAGAGGGCTGAGGAAGGAGGTGGATCCCATTTTCCCAGCGCTCGGTGGCTTCACTGGGACGCACCCGAGTGCTGAGCATCCGTCAAAACCAAGCGACACTGGTCTTCATCAGCACGACCCTGTGAAGGGGCCTCGATCGCTGTCCTAAGAGTCATTCATCGCCCCAGGTGCCTTTAGACCCACCCGGGGTTGTCCAGACAGTCTCAGAGGTTCAGAAGAAGGAATATGCAGAATCTCTCACTTAGCCTTGGCTGCCTTGTGTGTTTTAATCCAGTTGCATCTGCCTGGATTATCTTAATTCTGCCTATCTACGTTTTCCCTAACTCCTCAGTCTTGGGAATATTGAGAATTTCCACTACCGTTTCCTGGCCTGTTCCAGGTCCTTTTCTGCCTGCCTGGACTGCCTTCCCAGGGACAGGCCTCCACTCCTGTATTTGCTCACCTTTAACACACCCAGGCATCGCTCTTCCTTGTTCCCTGCCTCAGCAGTTACTGTCATGGTGTTATCCATAATGGTTCCTTTACTCCTGACCCGCTGGCATTCTGGCTGCTTCAGATGCACAAGATTTTCCTCTGTTACAAAGACCATTTTGCAGAATTCTCAGTGATGGTACCGAAAGGCTTCTTTTCATGGCCTTTGTTTCCCCACACATTATAACTTTCACCTCCTCTTCACTTCCACTCCATTTTTTCCTGCACTATGTCCTGTACTATCCTACTCTTGCTGCCATGGAGAGGCAGGATAGAAAGAGGAGAAATGGCTGGCCAAGAGCTGACAAAGGTGGTGACGTGTGCCTTCGTGCTCCCAGCAGTGATGAAAAAGAACTGGAGGATTCTCAATGGTTGTGCTGCTAGCGATGAATAGAATTTTGCTTGTGACCTGCGCCTGGCCTCGCTTGCTCTCTGCTGCTGGGAATTTTCTTCTTGCTGTTACCTGTTACTTGCCTGGTGGATCCAGGTTTTTAGGGTCCTGGCAGCAGCAGTTCTAGGAATCAAATTCCAGCACCGCAGGAGAGAAGTGGTTGTGTGCATCCTGTAACGTCCTCTCTGGAATCCCCTGTGAGCTTACTGCACTGTTCTTTGACATGAAACATTGCCTTGCCTGTTTCCAGGTTCTCCGAGTTTCAGCTCTGCTGTAGGAGTTAGTCCCTCTGTACCACTGCTGTTAGCCAGCAAGCAGGCAGGTGAGCCTCCTTGTGTTGAATGCAACGAAGCAGCAGTGTTCCATGCTGACTCCAAGCAAGGATTCCTCTTCTTGCGTTGTGTCCAAGTCCTCTTTTCTACTTTTCCCCTCCTAGTGTCCCACTCTAATCAATCTAACATGAGGTGCAGTTCAGAATGCTCATGAGCAGCAGGTAGTATGTCCATGGATTAAAATTAGATGTGTGCTCATGGAGAGGTTCCATTTCACATCTTTTCCTTTGTGTAGCGACACTGGCATATGCCAAGAGGAAGCCAGGAAGGAGATACCATGAAGTATCCAGTTTTGTGTCACGGTGGTCAGCCTTACCAGCTCTTGAGAGCGAAGCCTTCTGCTGTAAAATGGTTTGTGCTGCTTCATCGCACTTGGGTGCTGACTTCTGTCCTTGCCTGCCAAAGCTGTCCTGTTAACACTGTGAGCTCTAGTAGGGTGGACAGCAGCGTGCCGGTAGCAAGGTCTTTCACATGGGTTTGCAGAGCCAGCTCAGAGGTGTAACTGCACAGCTCTGGCTGACAGACATCTGGCTGTTGGCCTCGTGTGGGCTCTCTTATAAAGATCATCCTTTACATCTGTATTTATTTGACTGATAGCGGCTCAGAGCAGAGCTGACAGACATTAGGTTCAAGATGCATTTTTTAAAGCTGTCGGTTCCATTAATGCCTCCTCTTTGCCTTGCAGACATGGCCATGCCCAGTTCCCTGTTGTGGGCCGTTGACATTTTTGGGAGGGTTTACACTCTGTCCACGGTTGGCCAGTACTGGGACCTCTGCAAGGACACGCAGCTGGAGTTCAAACGGGTCTCTGCTGTCAAACAGTGCTGCTGGGGAATAGCCTGTGACCATCAGGTGTACACCTACGTGTTCTCGGGTGACGTTCCTATTAGGTACCAGGAGGAAACCTATGAGAATCAGGTATGACATGTTCAGCGTGCCTCTGTCACACTGCTGCACAGCCATCAGGAGCCACAGCGAACGCAGACACCGGCTGTCTCTGCGTGGTTTTCCCACAGGAAGGCTGTTTGGTTTTATTGGGTTTCATTTGTACCTAATGTTTCTGAAGAGCATGTCTGTGTCCATTAGCAGGCTGTTCTTTTCATCTTTCAGTTCCCAAAGGAAGGTTTTACTTCCCTGCTCTCACAAAAGCAACGCCAGTGTGTGCAGCAGCCTGGTTTATGTGAGACACTTTGGGTTGGGGCAGTGACCTTTTCACTCAGTACACAATCCTTTTGAGACAATATCCAGTGTAACTTCTAGCAAACAACAATACATTATCAAAAATCATTATTAGTAAGAAAATGCTGGGTTTAAAAGAACTCACTAATAAAGGCATAGCCCCCTTAAAGCTATTTTGCATAGAAGCATTTATAGGGTCCTTCCTATGTGACAACAAAAGAATGTCTTTAAAATAGTATTTTGAAGGAAATTTATCTGTTTTCATTTTAAGTTAACCAGAAGTAATTTGAGGAGAAAACTAGAGAATCTTCTTGAGCACTGTGGGCATAGTGGGCAATTTGATAAACATTAGTTGGGAAAGGACACTAGTTCTCCTACATGGGTAAAATACAGCAGATGAATTTTTACATCATTTAACATTGATGCAACTTTGCAGCTGTTTAAAAATGTTCTTTTTGTTATATAAAAATGTTCCTTTAAAAATGCAAAGCCTCAAAGTTTATTTTGTTATTGTAAAACTGTTGTTTGTTCTAGGCTATGAAAGAATGGAAAACAAGCTACTGGAAAGCACAAAAGGAAATATTTTGCAAGTGTGCTAGCAAGGTCAAAATGAAATCGTTTGCAGCAAATGTGCAAAGCAATTCAGGGAGATTTCCTAGTAAAAGCAAATCACATTTTGCATAAAAATCATAGAAAGCTTTGAAAGCAGTTATTTGCTACATGCCCTTAAATGTAAGCCTGTACTATGTGACAAATTTTGCCATTACTTTCAGAGTAGGTAAGAGTGTAGGGGGGAAAAGAGAAAACACAGCTGCATCAGTGAAAACCCCACAAGTTATTTGTTCTGTAACTGAGTAAAGCCAGGTTTGGCAATAAAAGATCCCTCTTGGAACACCGTAAGATACAAGAGTGAACTGGTACAGGTACCTACAGTTTCTGGCACAGAAGCCCTGTGGTTTTTCTAGTGCAGGCAAGATGCTAGTTGTCTTTCTCAGGGGGGGTACAGCAGAGAACCTGAGGCCATCTATGCAGCCTGATCCTAATGCTGCAGCATCATGGTGCCACGTGTCACCAAAGAAAAAAGCAAAATAGATCATCAGATGTTCCTATTTATGTAGCTGGAAATGGCTTGGTTGGGACTAGCTCTGCAGTCAGCCCTTCTCTAATACTTTAAAAGAGCATCTTCCAAGGACTGTGTTCATACAGTGAGCCCCCTGCTTTCTCTTTCACTCCAGGAATTTATTCCTCTTCTACTGCAGAATAATAATAATAAAAAAGTAGTATCCTTTATGCCTCCTGGGACTCTGCAGTGCTGTGATGATAGCTCAAGTAAAATGCTTTATTTATTATTTCTGGCAGCGCTGGAATCCAGTTGGTGGCTTTTGTGAGAAATTACTGCCCAGTGACCGCTGGCAGTGGAGTGATGTGAGCGGGCTAAAACACCAGCAGCTTGATAGTTTCACACTGCCTTCACCACACTGGGAGTGGGAGTCTGACTGGTATGTGGATGAAAATATTGGAGGGGAACCAACAGAGAAAGGGGTAGGTGAACAATACCAAAAAGAGCTCTATTCTGGGATTCCTTAGTTTGTAAAATAAAAGGCGCTTTTATAAGTAAAAGGTCTGTAAAAGTGAAAGGCACTTAGCTTCCCATAGCTACTTCTTTCTGGGAAATAGCTCAGCTCTAATATGAGATAAGGAAGGATCTTGTTTGAAGGCTTTTGAAGTCTGTGGGAGCTTCTGTAGAAGCTTTTCTCTTTTGATCAGATCAAGAAATGCTGGAGACTGGATCCCATTGTTAGTTAAGATCTTTACTATGAAGAAAGCAAATTCTTTGCTGTGTGTTGTTCTGTGTATGTCACACAGAGGAATTTGGACACAGTTCCTAAGTCGTTGATGGAATTAGCTGATCTGTTAATTGGGGCTGTTGGGACATGCACAGTAGCTTGTACTGTATCTGTAGGCATGATTCTTGTGCAGCATTGCTCCGAGTTATGATTTCAAGAGTTCCTTTGGTCCTGATTTTTATACAAGGAAATCTCTGTTTGCAGGGCTGGACTTATGCCATAGACTTCCCCAGCACCTACACAAAGGATAAGAAATGGAATTCTTGTGTGAGGCGCAGGAGGTGGATCAGATACAGGAGATACAAGTCGCGGGACGTTTGGGCAAAGGTTCTGGAAATCTTTTACATATTAAGTAAACCAATTTTCTGAAATAATCAATTACAAATGCAGGGAATTTTTTTTTTTTTATCACTGCTGTGTAGGCTGGACCTGGATTCCTTGACTTCCAACTTGTAATTCGTGCAGGCATAAATAGGAGGCTGGAGCTCCTCATAAAAACCTGTGATAATAAGGTGTTAAATCCCATGGTAATGTAGTTGGAGATAGATCGTTCACAGGTCGTTTACAAATTTCCAACCAACTTTTCAACTTCCTTTGGTTGCTTGAGAAAGCACTCTCTTTGAAGGTAGCACCTGTACGGTGTCTTTCACAAGCTGTGTCCTTGATCTGTATGAGTAAAAGTTCTTTAATAATGGTCGTTCTAGTCTAGAAATGAACAAAAATTGTCATTGGTGATGTTTTACAATTAAAAGCTTTACAATTAAAATATTGTCTGTACGTGCTGTCTGTGAGTAACAGTTCCCTTTCATTAGGGAATGAAACACAGACTTTTTCATGCTGCATCAGCAGCGTTTCCCCTGTCTGTATATAGCAGCCTTGCACAAGAGGAAGCATGTCCATGCTCAGCCCCATCAGTAAGTGATACAAGTTGGGCCAGCAGCCACATCACCTGCTTGTAGTGTCTCCTCAGTCACCCATCTCTCTGCTTCAGATCTCATCCCGTGATGACCCAGATCAGTTGCCAGACCCTTTCAATGACATCTCCATTGGAGGGTGGGAAATCACTGACGAGCCTCTCGGACGCTTATCAGTGTGGGCAGTTTCTTTACAAGGAAAGGTAAGGGTGTCTTCCCTAAGTCTTCTATTACAAATTACTGCTGAAAAGGAGTTAAATGCTTTAAAGCAAGATAGGTTTGTTACTCTGTTGGTAAGGAAATACACTGTGCATCTGGCAGAGGATCTAGAAGCTGATTTGAGACCTATATTATGTAGTAACCTGTGTTGTAAATGGAAAGGCTTAGTATCTCATAAGGTTGCTGTGTTATGGAAGTCTTAAATCTCTATTAACAGGTGACTCTTAAAAGCATGGTCTAAGTAGTGTCTTCTATCCTGAAAAATGCCCAGAATGCAGACTACAGCACTGGTAATAAAGAGAAGAAGCCTTAAAACCTGATAAAGTTTACAGTGCTGTAAAGACTTGATTCTTCCTCATCCTTACAGCGTGTATCTGAGTAGCTTTTCCTTGTCTCTAGACAATTTCTAACTGCTGGTCTCACGAGGAAGAATGCAGTATCTTTTACAGATCACCTAAGATTTCTGTCACACTTGACACTGCCTGGAGAGGCAAGCAAGCTTGGTTAAATTGTTTACCATCAAATTCCCCATGCCTCATACCAGTAATAAGTAACACACATCCCACTCCACAGGCTTACTTGACTGACATTGTAAAACTTGACTGCCTTTTCCCAAGTAAAAGCCCCCAGAGAAATAAAGTATTTCTAAAAATGAGGATTTAGCACTCAGCAGTCATGTTTTAGAGCACTCATAGGACTGCTGCAGGATGCTTTCTGTGTTCCACCTTCCTGTTTTGACTGGTCTGTAGAAGAGTGCACTGATGATAGGACCAGGAATTTTTTACCTATATTGTGGCAAGCTCTGCTCAGTGAAAGGGAGGTTGATCTATCATCTAACAGTAACATTTTTGTGTTGTACATTTTTAACATGCCCTGAAACCCACTGAAGTGTTTTTTAAATGTTGAAATACCCACACCTTGTAGCAATAGGTTACTGTGTGCAGTCCAGATCCACTTCCATGATAAAAGCTAGCCTGCAGAAAAGCTTCCTCCCTTAGTACACAAGGAAATAGTCTTTAACTGCATAATCAACATGGAAAAATACCTTTAAAGGTCAGAGCACACACACTGCATGCATAAAAAAAATCCTGTGGTTAAGGGAGGACTGTTCTATCCAGTTTGTCTTCATGCTTCTCTCAGGGACTTAATTGTTGTAGTGATATTTTTCTAAGTTCTATTTGTGAGGTTGGTTTTTTTTTAATATATATCTGTATTGTCTAGGTATGGTACAGAGAAAACGTCTGCCATCACAATCCAGAAGGATCCATGTGGTCCTTAATTGCCACTCCTGGTGAAGTCGTACAGATCAGCTGTGGCCCATATGACCTCCTGTGGGCAACTCTGTGGGAAGGGCAAGCTATTGTGAGAGAAGGAATCGATAGGAATAACCCTCAAGGTAAAGTCTGTTAAACCTAGCTGGAAAACTCTTTGATTTGTATAGGGTTGAGTAAGAAACTCACCTACGATGCCTTCTGGGTTTTGTTTCTTCCAGGGGTTTCCTGGAGCATTGTGGAGTCTCCAAGCTCTGAAAATGGGATTATGCACGTCTCTGTGGGTGTTGATGTGGTCTGGTGTGTTACAAAAGATAGAAAAGTAAGAGGTGCCATGCTCTGGTTGTCTTTTCTCTCCCCTTTTTCTATCTGCTTTTCTCACACAAGCATATAACTTTCATGGGCAGCACTATCTCCAGGGCTGGGAGAATTCCACCCCCCTTGATTTTATAGGAAAACTCTGTGGTTTGTGATATACATAGTTGCTTTTAATTTGAAGAAGACTTGCAAGGAATTTTCTAAACCCAAGTCATACAGATGTGGCAGCTGGGTGGGGATGTGATCAGGGATCTACTCCTCGCTGCTCAGTCTTGTTCCCACAGGGTCTGAGGATCAAAACCAGCACAGGGAGTATTTTCATCTATGCTTTTCTATATGATCCAGGTTTTTTTATCTTCCTACTGTAACTGTGCCCTCTCCATTGGCCTTAGAATGGTTTTTTTATTGTTTATTGACATATCTGTTCCATGTACATGTGATTGCTTTCTTAGTGGGGTTTTAATTTAGAATAGCTTGAGTTAGAATGGGCCCATAGTAAGGAACATTGAGTCCAACTCCCTGCTCCTCACCATGAGTCTTGGAACTCGTTTAAGTCTTGAAGAACGTTGTAGAGTGCTCTTGTGCTGGTAGCAATCAAATCCCTTCATGCTGCATTCAAAACCACAGCTGAAGTCTCTGCGTGTGTAGCAGTTTTAAGTGATGGAGTTACTCTGGTTAACGAGTTACTGCTTGTCAGCTGAGCCATGGTAACAGAGTGTGCCCAGCCTGCTCCATCTGCCAAATAGGACCACTATAATAAGCAGATTAGCTAGCATATTCTTCTTCAGGGTTAGTGTCAAGTACACTGTCAGTCAAAAACTTCTAGAGTAGCTGCTTCCCACTGTGTGACCAGACACTAAATACAGGTGGGAACTCTTCCAGGTACCCAGCCCACTGACTCTTCCAGGTTGGTAAAAACTAATCTAAGGGGAGGCAGTTTGAAGAGCCGTACCACTGACACCATCCCTCTGATGGTTCCTAGGATCTGACCCCAGAACACTATTTACAATACCAGTCAGAGTCTCCAAAAATAGCCTGCAGGTGACATGTAATAGAAACTATTTTTCCAGTGGCAGAGAAGCTGAGTCTTGTCACAGAAAGTCATAACAAAAAGTGGCCTTGTGCCCTGTTCTAGCTCTTTATGGTCCCAAGGACACACAGCCTGGGTGCTATTAAGAGAATTATTTTATCTTTATCTGATAAAGAGCCAAGGAGGTGAGTTCTTAAGGCAATACAGCAAGTCTGTATCAGAGATTAAGACTAATTCACTAAAGAAACTGAATTCCAGCTGTCTGCTTGCTGGTGCAGAAGGAACAAAATTCAGACTTTCTGCTGTTGTTGTAGGTGTGGTTTAGAAGAGGAGTGAACTCACATAATCCTTGTGGGACAAGCTGGATTGAAATGGTTGGAGAAATGATGATGGTAACTGTAGGCTTAAATAACCAGGTAAGAGAGCTGTATACCAGTTGTGAAGATATTTATGTTCCCCTTTGTACAGGCAGTATTCAGACATGGCAAGGGCTGTCAGCAGTTCTGATGTGGACAGCTGAGCAAGAGGTCCATGTGCTCAGCCTGCTAGGAGGGGATGCTTGGCTGAGTTCTTCACCAGAAGATAACAGTCAGCATGTCTCTTCTGTGACACATTCAGGTGTAAATAGTTTCTTTTCTTGACAGTACATAATTGTATTTCATATCTATGATCCCAGCATTAAGGAAGAAGGAAAATGCTGTGTCCAGCCTATTTTTGTGCTGAATTTTCCACCACTGCCCCTTTTCTGTGGCCGGTGTGTACCTGCATTCCAGGCCATTTCCTTCACCAAGGCCTTTCCTTCCCTAGGTCTGGGGAATCGGCTGCGACGACAGGGCCATTTATTTTCGTCAGGGTGTCACACCCAGTGAGCTCAGTGGAAAGGCGTGGAAGGCCATTGTGTCTGGCAGAGAGAGTGACAGGTCCCAGACCGGGAGCTCAACAAGTCTGCTGAGGTACTTTGTAAAACACCTGCTGTAGACTAGATGTTTCAATGCTATGAGAGACTTCTTTACATTCAAATGGTACAGACAGGAAGGAGCAGGGAAGGCATCCTTATTATGTATGCCAAAAAGTATTTGCCTTTTTTTGCCATTAAAATTAACAAGAAGCAGCAGCAGTTGTACTTGGAGTAAAAGCTGAAGCTCCCTCTTTGGAATTAACTGCATGCTTGCAGTACAGCATGTTTCTCTGGGCTTTACTATTGCTATTTCACAGAATCACAGAATTGTAGGGGTTGGAAGGGACCTCAAGAGATCATCAGGCCCAACCCCCCTGCCAAAGCAGGCTCCCAAGCTCATAAACAAAACCAGGGTATTATTTGGATAATAAGAGAAAATTTTACCCATGAAATACCATGAAGGAGTGTCAGCTTCACTTCAGAATTATCCTTCTAAGTGTCACTGTACCTTTCCTTTCCCAGAGCAATGGGATCAGTAACTCCCTGCTGACTCTGGCCTCTCAGCTGTGGAAGACGTGCCTGTGAAGCTGGGAGTGCTGCAGAACCTACTTGTTTGAGTCAGAGTGTGCTCTGAGTAGGAGCCTTCTCTAGCTAAGACAAAAATCAAAATAATAGGCTTTTAAAAGTCCTATTCACTATTTCATATCCAGAAAATGTGATGTTGCTTCAGCGTTTTCCTGAGAGTTGTAGGCAGCCAACACCACCGATTGAAAAGACCAGTGAAATACCTGACAGATTTGTGTTCAGTCTTTGCCTTGATGGATAGAGTTTGACATTAAAAAAAAGAATTCTGCTGTTTCTCTTCTAAAGCTGAAACTCTGGGTTGATTTCTGTACGTCTGTGTCTAAGGCCTGTGCTAATTTATAATTCTTTGAATGATAGTTAATTAATTATCTATTTGTCCTTCAGTGCTGGCTGTTTCTTTACTGATGATATTCAGACCCAAACAAATGCGATCATTCAGAGTGATGCAGATACTTCCTCTGATACAGAGCTTCCAAGTGTACCCATGAACCTTGCCAACACTCCTCCGGCGGGGGCTGCAGCCAGCAGCAGCGGTAACGGCGCAGGCAACCAGACAGCAGAAGCACCTGCAAATCAGACTGTGGATCCTCTGGACTCTGATCAAGGAGAAGCTGCTGTTGCTCCAACTAGTAATGAGAAAGCTAATCTTGAAATCCATAAATCATCTACAAACCCAAATCCTTCTGCAGAACTGCAGTGGACAAACATTGACCTGAAGGAGGCTCAGAAGCATCCAGTCCTCTCCGTCAGCACCTTCGCAGAAACATCCAGCCTGTCTTCCCTTGGCATGTTCTCGGTGGGAGCTGAGGAGCAGTATGGAGCTGATGAGCACCCACTGTGGGCCTGGGTGTCTGGGGGAGGCTGTCTTGTGGATCTGCACAGTCCCTTGAAATGGTTCACTGTTCCATCAGGTACTGTGTGCTCGCTGCAATGGACCCTGACTCACAGTGCTCTCAAAGAAAGATGTTGGTTTGGTTTTGGGGGTTTAACAAAACCAGGGCACAAAACTTCTGTTTGTTAATACACTCCAAGCCTGAGGATAGTGGTGCATGTAATTAGCTGTAAAGCCCCTTGGGATTGAGATATGTAAGTGTACAGGTGATGTTTTCCCTGAGTTCCGGTGAGAGTTTTGTGAAATAGTCTGTGCTGGATCTGCACGTCACTTTCAATCAGGCTGAAACTACAACTTCAGGCAAAGCCTGAAACATCACTGAGTAGTAACCAAAAGTAGTGAAAAGGGCTGTCCCTGGACTCGCAGATGCTGCAAATAACTGCCTTACTACCTTTCCTACTCAGACAAAGGTAAGATAGAGAGATTACTCAGAGGCATTGTGAATTTGAGCCCAGGTGATATCTGGGTGGGCTTGGAATTTAGGTACTGGCAAAACAGTGCAGTATAACAGTATTTTCAAAATAAACCATGAACTGGGGCATCCCCATATTTGATAACAGTGTAATTCTTACCTAATTATTAACTAATTATCTTGAAGTTCAGTAACAAAACTCCCAACAAAGGTTATAGCTTTGAAAGATTCTATATAATCATCTAGTGATCCCACTTCTATGCATCATTTCTGAGGCTTGGCTGTAATACACTGATTCCAAAGTATAATGACTGGAAAAATTATGTTAGACTGGGATGATTCAGTTCAGTGTTCAGAGCAGCATCACGTTTTACCTTTGGCTGTATTCAGAGCTCACTGGTTTGTACTGGTTTTGGTTCTGCTCCAGGCTTGTCGTCCTCTGTGCAGTCTCTGTCTCTGTCCATCACTCCAGCACAGACAGCAGCATGGAGAAAGCAGATCTTTCAGCAGCTCAGTGAAAGGACGAAGCGGGAACTGGAGAATTTTAGGCACTATGAACAGGCCATTGAGCAGGTAAGCTGTGAGGATGCTGGTTTCCTGCCTACAGAACACATCTGTCAGTACTGGAGATTGATAAGACATTTCTGATGTACTGTCTGATTGGTGACAACTTCCCTGAATTATCACCATGTTGACTTCCTGTGGTAAACTTGGAGCTTCTCAAACATCAGACAGCAATCTTTATCTGAAAGCAGTAGCTGATAGGTTTGTACAGGAGCTAATGAAGCATTGGTCAGCATTATTTGAGTGCGCTGAAACCTCAAATCCCCAGAGGAATGCTTGCAGCAGCGGGATGCTGTATGAATTATTCCACCACAAGATGAAGGTTCTCAATTGAAACAGTGACTCAAGTAGGTGATTTTCCCTCTGGGTGACCATTAGGGGATTAATGTAGCTCACATAAATAAAGCAGTGACACAGACATGGACAGCAGCACTTCTGTTTGTGTCCTCTTTTGTTGTAACTCCTTGGCTCTTCTCAGATTCATTCACATTTTGGTCCCTTTGTTGCTAATTGCCAAGTGACACCTGCAATTCATTTGATTAAAAACACTTGGAATCCAGTGTTTTAATCAGGTTTAAAAAGATTACATCAGAAGCTTCTTAAGAGCAAACAGAAATCGTGTTAGAACAAGGAGCACACTAGAGTCAATCAGTATCTGTGTGCTACTGTGTTCTTACAGAGGTAAATGTGAATAGTGATGTACATACAGTGCTTCAGCACCTTTCTGTCCAGTTCTGTCAGTCTTCATTTTGTCTTCAGCTTCCTGAACACTCCAATACACTCAGTAGTAACTGATACAATACAGACTAACTTGTAGCAGAGATTTCTTGTGCTCACAAAAACAGTGTTTGGGAGAAAGGAGCCCTGCAGTTTCCTTACTCCTGTAAATTTGTGTTTGTATTGCAGTCGGTTTGGGTTAAAACTGGGACCTTGCAGTGGTGGAGGAATTGGAAGCCTCACAAATGGATGGATGTTCGTGTCGCACTGGAGCAGTTCACGGGGAGCGATGGAGTGCGCGACAGCATCCTGTTCATCTACTACATGTATCATGAGGAGAAAAAGGTGTGTTCAGCTCGACACCCTGGGGAGGCTTTCATTTGGCAAAGGAAAACCTCTGAAGGGAAAACAGTTTTCTGAAGGGAGGCAGATTAGGGTATGCTGGTTTTGCGAGTTTAGGGAGGCAATCCAAGTGTAGCCCAGGGGACTAGCAAGTCACAGGCTTTCTAAGGTGTAGCTGTGTCAATCTATGTCAGAAATACCATGTCAGCAACTATCCACGTTGTTTAAACGGTCAGATTTTCACCAATTAGGAATTCTTTTGGAAGTTTAAAATGTTCTTGATTGTGAAGAAAGAGCCAAGCTTCGCTGACCGGGGTCTTCAACTGTTGGAGAGGGTTCAGAGGAGGGCCACAAGGATGATCAGAGGGCTGGAGCACCTGCCCTACAAGGAGAGGCTGAGGGAGCTGGGCTTGTTCAGCCTGGAGAAGAGAAGGCTGCGGGGGGACCTCATTGCAGCCTGCCAGTCCCTGAAGGGAGCATACAAACAGGAGGGGAATCAGCTTGTTAAAAGGGCAGATAATGGCAGGACAAGGGGGAATGGTTTAAAGCTGAAGGAGGGAAGGTTTAGATTGGATATTAGGGGGAAGTTTTTTACGGAAAGAGTGGTGATCCTCGGGGTCCCTTCCAACCCTTGCCATTCTATGATTCATAAACAGGGTTAATGCATACAGGCAGTAGGAATCAGAGGTAGGGTAGGACTGGAAATTGAGCCCCATTCCTTCTGCACGGAGAACTGATTCTTTGCTGTCCTAGGCAGGAATGTGCTGTTTGTAGTCCCAGAGAGCAAAAACGCTCTGGTACTGCAGAAGGAATATCTGAGTTTGCTTAGTTGAATCTTTTTTTTTTCCTCTTAGTACATCCACGTGTTCCTGAATGAAGTCACCATTATAGTTGAAGTTCTGAATGAAGCCAAACACTCCTTCGCGCTGTACACACCCGAAAGGACGAAGCAGCGATGGCCAATCCGCCTCGCAGCCGCAACAGAGCAAGAAATGCACGACTGGGTAATTCCTTGAATCTTCCCTCTCAAGGTGGCAACATCAGAAATAAACCATAAAAGCTAGTCTCTGAAATCTCAGCATTACTTTTACAGTATCTAGTCTACTTACCTATCTGACAGTTTAGGTATGTGAAAGTCTGCATGCTTTCTGACCCACAGTGAAACCAATAGTGTTTTCTCCACCCTTCCTATCTCCAAATATAGATTAGGCTACAATTTAGGTAGGAGTTTAATTCAGTTAGTTTGTTCTGCATTGATAGAAGAACTGTCACCTGTTTTCAGGGTTGTAGCAAGTCTTACATACTGGCAGGCAGACATACAGTGATGAAGCAATGGAAGATCTTAAAGATGCTGCGTAATGACCAGATACTGCAAACCACCTTGGTTCCAGTGGTTGTATTAACAATTTCTAAACCACTGGATTCTAGTGCCTTTGGGAAAAAGCTGCTAATTCTCTTTGCTGATCTGTAAGAACCTGCAAAGATAACACTGTTTGTAACACTGAAGTACCTATGGAAATGTTTGTTTTCACTGTCAGTGGAGAACTGTTTTGGTTCTGTGCTTCTTGTTTTGTAGCTGTCTCTGCTGAACATGTCCTGCTGTGAAAGCAGACGGATTCAGGGCCCTCCTTCTCACCATGCCATTTGGTCAATTACTTGCAAAGGAGACATCTTCGTTAGTGAACCAAGCCCTGAACTGGAGCACGGGCCACACCTGATGCCATGTGATCAAATGTAAGCGGTTTGAAGCTGTTCCTGCTGCACAGGGTGCCACCCAGCAGAGGCTTTCACATCAAGTCAATGGCATTGATGGGCTGTTGGAGTGTAAAGCACGCTGCAGGTGTCTGTCAATGACAAGGTTAATGGCTGCCTTCACAGTCAGAAGTGCATCTGAAGAGGTTCCCCAAATCGCATTCTAGTTTGTAGATGCTGGAGATATTCATCCAATTTCAAAAGCCTTTCTCATTGAGAGCCCTTTTTTTTGGTGACTGCCTCTTTAATGCTGTAATTATTTAAATTAAGAGATGGTCTAGACTAAAAGTAAACTCAATTGCTGTAATTGTCATGTAATTGGAGCTGTCAGTTTTATCTGAGTGAGGAAATCTGAAATTCCCAGTCCTCCATAGTCTCTGCAGTCCAGGAGCAGCTCCTTAACAGTTTCTGTTAGGACTTTGACAATATAATACTGCAGACTTGAAGCAAAAAAATGCCAGCCACAGAACTGGAGGGTTAAAGGCCAGTCTTCAATTAAAAGAATATCCCCAGTTCCAAGTTAACTTGCACAAAGTGCCTTTGAATAATACCTGAGAGATGGTATAGTTCTTTCCCTTCAGGGTAGAGCACCTTCAGCATCTGGCAGATCACAGAGCTGATGTGTGTTTGCATCTCAGTTTGGGGGATTCATGACCTAGACAGCCTCCTGCTGTTCTGATAATTAAAGTACTCTGCAGTCTTACCCATTCTTCCCCAGAAAAGTACCACGGCCAGCTGGCTGTGTAAAGCCCCAGAAGAAGATTAACCTGCAAAGATTAAGAGAATAGGAAGAATTGAAGCCCTTGGTTTTACCATGCTCCCCAGAAAATGTATAAATCATTTATGTTCTTATTAGAGAAAGGCAATTCCTAGTTTTTTTAAAAAAACAAGGATGAAGTTAAAACTGAGGCAGTTGATGACTACTAAGACATAAAGATCATTCTAACCAGTGCTTAAAAAAACCTCTAAAACCCACAAGCCATAAAATAAAAGTGAAGTACTTCAAAGCCTGAAAATTCCAAGTGGAGGCAGACAGGTTCTTCCCACTAAGTTTTCAGTAGTTGCTGGGAGGGAAGTGCTGCCTTCACTCACAGGCTGTACAGAGGTGGAACAAACGAGTGTATGAAGGTACCATCCTTACAATGGTTGAGTTGTGTCCTTTTTCTGGCAGGTTTTGGCGTCAAGTTGGAGGTCATCTTCGACTGATAGAGTGCAATACCCAAGGCGTAGTGTGGGGCATAGGATATGATCACACAGCTTGGGTTTATACTGGTGGATATGGAGGTGGCTTCATCCAAGGTAGGGACAAGTGCAGTGTGCATGGTTCTTACCTTCCTGGCTCCATCAGCTGTTCAGGGTATTTTAGCTGTGCCCCTTTAGCCCAGCTAACATGCAGGGTTGTAAAGCAAGCAGGCCACACGTTAGGAAGGAATTGATACTGCAGTTTTATATTTATATTTTCAGCTTAAGAGTGAGAAGTGAGATAATCAGCAATATTGCTGTGGCTATTGGGATTTAAATGTAATGTCTTCAAGGTTTAGCTTGACTAATCCAAGTGATTTATTTCTCACAGGACTGGCCAGTAGTGCTGATAACATTTACACACAGTCAGATGTGAAATGTGTTTACATCTATGAGAACCAGCGGTGGAACCCAGTCACTGGATACAGCAGCAGGTTATTTACTCAATTTATTGTATTTATTTCCTGGGGTTTTTTTAATGCTGTCACATGAAACAAGGGGTTGGTTCTAACTTTTCAGAATAGTCATTGCCATTACTCTCTCTTTGGTCTCTTCCAACATTTATTAACCTGAGGTGGAAGGAGGAGAAGTGTTCCTCAATCTTCTAGATTTGTAATTATCCATTCAAGATGAATTTGTAGGAAAACATTACAGATTTGTTATGTGTGAGCACACAAAGCATGCCTGCTTGCAATATCTTTCACTATTAAAGCCACAGGGCAAAGTTCTTTTAAGGACCTATGATTCATGTACATTCTGTTCGAATGACATATCTGAACAGAAGCACTGAAAAAGCATTCACGTTCTCCACTGCAAATGACCTTGCATTCCTTGTGTACCTTTTCACCACAGAGGTCTGCCTACAGACAGGTACATGTGGAGCGATGCATCTGGCCTGCAGGAATGCACAAAAGTCAATACCAAGCCTCCTTCTCCGCAGTGGTCTTGGGTAAATTTGGTCTTAAGTCTTTTTACTAAGGAGGCAAGGCTTAGCAAGTAGGATACAAGACTTGGGCTCAAGTGATTCAGATTTTCTTCCTGGATTTGTCATAATACATAACTCTGGTTTCCCCATTTATACAATAGCAATAATCTTCCATAGTCAAAAGATTGTTAAGCATTGAGTGGGATTTTTTTTTAATTATTTAGTGGGGCTTAAGACTGTTTCTGATCCTTTTTGACTCAGTTAAAAAGACTTGGGAACCTCATATGAATTTATATTGCAAGTATTAGAAGGTTTCTAGCAAGTCCTTGCACTTTGAAAGCTGGAGGGGAATAGAAGATGAGGTTATTTTTATTATGCATTAGGTGTTGATTGTGCTTTGTTATTCTTCCTGTCTCCTTTTGACAACAGGTATCCGACTGGTATATTGACTTTAATACTTCAGGGGGAACGGATCGGGAAGGCTGGCAGTATGCAGCAGACTTTCCAGCGTAAGGAGAGACCTTCTTCTACCTAAAATACTAGCAGGCAGACGCCATACCTCGGCCTCATTTCTTCTCCTGCTTTGTATGTTAACTGTGCTTATGGGGACAAGGGCGCTGTGATTTCTCCCTTTTTATGGGCATGTTAACACTGCAGTTTCCCGGGGAGGTGGGGCAGCAGGTGAGCTTGGGAGACCAGGATTGCAGGTGTTGGTGGGTAGATACACAGGTAGTGCTGTCAGGCTGGCACCAACATCTGCATCAACACCTCTTCACATCTGTTTTGGTAGGTCCTACCATGGCCACAAGACAATGAAGGACTTTGTCCGCCGGAGGCGCTGGGCGAGGTGAGGAACTAAGGTATAAGTAGAGGTTAAAGAAACCAGCGACAAATAACCCTCTGCAGTAGAGACGCTGATGATCTGTAGCCTTACGGCTTGCGTTTTCAGGCTCTGCAGGTAGATACTCTGTTGGATTTTGTGGGATCTGTGGGTAAAAATCAGCCAGTATCTGTATCTGATGTCCCTTATGGTAAATGATTAAGGAATACTGGAGTGTATGTATGTTAGTACATACTAGGTCGCTTGTAACAACTATTAATATTTATTGTTAATAGTTTTAGCAGATGAATTCCACATACTAGGCCACAGATATTCCTGACCCCATTTAATTCACAGACACTATCTCCAGGTGGAACCTGGAAAACAGCAAACTGCTGCTGTATTCTGTTCTGCTAAGCAGGGAACGTCTCTGCATTCACTGTTTCCTGAGCTTTTCATCCTTTCTATACTATTTAGTAGCATTCACAGCTGATAAATTGCTGTGCACTCCCCCGTTGCTCTGTTTGGTATTGAGGCTGCAAAGCTAGTAGTTTGGCCCAAGCACAAAGATCTTTGAAGGTCCTGAAGTATCAAACAGTTGCTGTTTCAGGATATGTAACAAAACACTCTTATTTTAACTATTAGTTGAAAATTGAAAACAAACAGGCAACAGCCCAGGGCTGGATCCAGTTTTTCAGAACTAGAGAAACAATAATGTCCTGAACTTTTTGTTCTGAGTTTCTGATAACATTCTTCATACACAGGAATTACTGTTGTGATGATAGAATCATTTCTCTGATAGCACTACTACTTTTTTGCAGTTTGCACAGAAAAAAAAAAAGATCATTTCCCACCCAGAAAGACCTACCTCTAACTCTTTTAGAGCTGCCTTATCTCTGCCTATCTGAAGAAGCTATACAACTTCTTAACAGACCCCACCAAAAAACTGATTGTAAAAAGATTGCCTTAACCAAAACAGAGGAAGGAATGAACGGAGTGTGGAGGTCTTTCTGCAGTGGGCTTCTCAGTTGGGGTCAAATATTCATGATCCAGTTGTTGCCTGATGAGTTTGAGAGCACTAGGGAGCAGTGCAGCAGAAGCTCCAGACTCCTTGGGTGGCATTAGCTTTATGAAGTAATTTTATTTAATGACAGAAGCTCTGAGAAGTCAATAATACATCAGAATTCAAAACATGATTGATTGTACAGACCCCTTTCAGATTAAAAATAGTAAGGCTTACTGTACCTATTTAATGAAAAATACTTGGTGAGTGTTTGCACTGAAGTCAGCAGTGGACCAGGAGACAGAAATCCAGTCACAGAAAGTACGTACTTCTGACAGGTCTGGGGTTGGTTTGGTTCTTTTGCTGCAGAAAATGTAAGATAGTCACCAACGGGCCATGGCTGGAAGTGCCTCCTGTTACCCTGTGGGACATCTCCATAATTCCCAGTTCAGATGCAGATGATGAAGAAGCAGTAGCCCTGTGGGCAATCGGTGACAAAGGAGACGTGCTCTGCAGGCTTGGCGTGACACGGCAAAACCCAGCCGTAAGGCTCCCTGTTTATTTTTACTGCCTTATTGATGTACTTAGTGTAACAATGCAAGTACATACACACCATGTGCAATGTCATCTCATAGCACCCTGTGATTTTTTTCCCTGTTCTGTCCCAGATTTGAAGGTCCTTGTCCATCAACTGTAACACAGCTTGCTGCCCGCGTTTCTTACAGTAGCGCTTCTCTTGCATAATGTACCTTAGCTTGTGGCACGTCACTTGCAGGAGCCTCTCTGTCTTCTCATGAAGAGTTTTGCTTTTCTGCACTTATAACTTAGTAAAGGGTGCAGAAAAGAACAAATAGTCCCAGCATCTTAAGTAGGAACGTTAGTCTCCTGTAATAGACACATGCCGAAACACTCAATTAGGGTTGATAAGTGCTGATTTTTAGCCATATTTAGAAGAGAGGGAAAAAATAAACAATATACTCAGTGGAAAACTGCAAGAAGTGGAAAAATTAAAGGAATGATTTTTTTTTTCTTTCTGTTCCATCAGTAGCACAGACTTGCAAAGGAACTGGAATACTGTGTCTGAAACCTGAAGTCCTGTTATCAGTTGATTTTTGTGAGACTATTGTTCTGTGTGATCAAAACCAAGGAATTACTAAGAAAAAAAAGGCTCTAGCCTGGCTATTGGGACATGTAGGTGTCTAAATTGCAGTGATAATCAACAGAAAGGGCCCTGTTAGACTCCAACATAGCTATTGTCAGAATGTTGCATATCCCAGGATCAGAGACCTTGTTTCTGTTCAGAAACTTTTTTGTTAGGTGAGGTTTTCCCCATTTGGGAATAATCAATATTTTTAAATTGCTTTGCAATTCATCTTCTGTGATTTGTTAGGGAACATCCTGGCTGCACGTGGGAACAGATCAGCCCTTCATTTCCATCTCAGTTGGAGCTTTTTACCAGGTGTGGGCTATTGCTCGAGACGGTTCTGCCTTCTATCGGGGTTCAGTGTCGCCAAAAAAACCTGCAGGTCAGTACCTGTACTTTATTGCTCCAGTTCTCATCTTACTCACTTCATCTTTCATCTGTGTAAGCTCAACTACACTCCCACTGTCTGAAAAAGACCAATCTCCTTAGCAGAGGCCTTTCTGTGCAAAGCAGTGGATGTGCATGATACTCATAATTACAGCCATTAATTTGCTCTTCGCTTTCATGGTTTAAACTGTTTCTAAAAACAAGCTGGTAAAAATACATAGTGTAGTACCATTCCCAGCTTTCTTGCACAGCTCTGTATTGCAACTGCAGTCATTTCCAAAACTTCCCACACAAAATTACTGTTTTCACAATGTTTTACTCGAGTATTTCTGACCTTTAGGTGACTGTTGGTACCATATTCCCTCACCTCAAAAACAGAAGTTAAAACAAGTCTCAGTAGGACGAACGTCTGTGTTTGTGTTGGATAAAAATGGTAAGGACTTTAATAAAATCATTTATCAGTGTTACCAGCAAAACCCCAGAAATGTGTACAGAGGAGATGGATTTAAAAGGGAGAGGTTAAGTTAGAGCTGCTGCTTGGAGAGATGATTACTGTTGCTCCAAGAGGATTAATGTTTCACAGTGAAAGAGATGGAGTAGGCAGCCCACTTACATACTGCTTTTGAAGACTGGGGTTGCGTTACATCCAGTAGTGTCCTAGGTAGCAACAACCCAGCATCTGCCCTGTTCTTGGGGGGCAGAGACAGATGGATGTGAAAGGAGAGAATTGCATGGCAGGATTTTGCCCAAAAACATTGAACATATGGGACAAAACCTGTTGCAAAACCTAGAACTAAATTATGAAGACTCCTTCTGTAAAAGAAACAAGTCTTTAACACCAGTCTCCTGCAGAGATCTTAATCTAATCTAATTTGCTTTACCTCTCTATTGCATGTTTTCTTATATGAACATTTTTCCCCAAGAAATTGTACAAAACAGAGTATTTTCTGTTTCCCAGAAAAGTTACAAAGAATAATTCTAGAAACACAAATTCCAAAGCAGAAACTTCATTGTCTTTTACTGTAGCACATTAGTCAAAACTATCACGCAGCTCCACAGAACACAGAGTATTAACTACTCATTTGTTAGGTTGTTCACCAGCACTTCATACAAATCAGACCTCCTCAGCTGTAACCAAGACTGTTTATTTTACAGGCAATCTTTGGTACCGGCAAGGCATCACACCAAGCTACCCTCAGGGATCGACTTGGGACCATGTTTCAAATAATATCCGTAAAATGTCTGTGGGGCCCCTGGATCAGGTATTAAGTTTCCTCTTATCTAATTAGTTTATTAAAGGTATCCTTAACATACTTTTGTAATTAAATTAAATTCTCTTCAGAATTATTTTTGTTAGCTTATTTATTCCACAAGCTGATTGTCTAAATGATGGAATCCGGGCAGCAAGGCAGAAATGCCAACAAAACAGCGATACAGCCAGCCCTTTGCTGTGAAGAGTCATTAATTTCTTAGGTTTTGTTTTTTTTTAAAAGAAGACTTTTTTGTGTATTTACTCTCTTTCCTGCCAAGCCTTACTATCTGGCAATGTTTTGATTAACTATTATCTAGCAGTTTGAGTGTGTCCCTCACTAACCCAGAGCAGTTTTGACCTACTCAGGAAGATCAAGACTCATTTCTGAAAGGGCTCAGACAGATGTACAGTTTTCATGTCTGGGGGAGCAGCATGAAGAGCACGTTTTATTGCCTCTCTTTGCTTTCTCGAGGTCTGGGTGATAGCTGACAAAGTGCAAGGAAGTCACAGTTTGAGCTGTGGGACTGTCTGCCATCGGACTGGTGTTCAGCCGCTGGAGCCCAAAGGCCTCTCATGGGATTACGGTATCGGGGTGAGTGCTGGGGCTGTGGAACTGCCTGGAAGCCGAATATCCAGATACCCACAGGCACACCTAGAAATGTCATCCTGCTCCTGCTGGCAAGCTTTCCAAAGCTTGTGTGTATCTGCTAGAAACTCACCTCAAGAGGTTCCTTTTTTAAGTTAATACAATGGGTTATGCAGTTCTTGCTGGGAAGTCATTTGTTTGCCTTTGATAAGTACTCAAGTATGTAATTTAGAAGTTATAATGGAAAAAGTAGGAAAGCAATCACCATTTAAAGAAAAAAAAATATTCCTTCTGAATCTGCCCATGATTGTTCCTCTGCCTTGTTCCTCTCAGTGTTTTGAGGAAGACTGGTTGAAGGGTTTGGCCTTTTGAAGTCAATGGAAAGCCTGCAATGGCTCAGTTATGTTTGCCTGACCCTACTAATTGCAATTCCCTGTAATAAAAGTAATCCTCAAGCTTACTACCTCTACACCTCCCTAGTGTGTTGTGTTGTGTTTTGTTTTACAAGGAGCCTTTTCTTCTGATGCAGCCCAAAGTATGGTTCCTCAGGAAAAAAACTAGCATAAACCTAGCAAGTGTCCATAAAGCATCACATCAGTTACTGGAATTGCAGGGTGGTGGTTGTCCTTTTACATTTCTTTATCCCTATTTTTCAGGGTGGTTGGGAGCACATTACAGTCAGAGGAAATGCAACTGAAGCATCTAGGGTTGCTGTGCCTGACAGTTCTGAGGAAAACCCTGTGGCATCAGAGGATGGAGGTGAGGAGAGTAAAGAGAAAACAGAACACGCTAAGAGCCCTCTGATGGTCAGTGAAAGTCAAGAATTAGACAGAAATGCTGTTAACTGTTAAGTTGTCGCCATCTACATGTTACTGACTACTGCTTGTTTGTGTAACTTGTCTATTGCCTGGAGAGAAAAACATGACCTTTTTTGTGCTACTAATGTATTTTACTGAACTGGAATTTGCAATGGGGTATTTTAGATATTGACGCCCTCTACTACATCACGTGTGAAATGTGACTTAATAGAGCTAATAGTTTTGTCAAAGCAGGCAAGCTTTTTAGCCACAGAGTATTTCTGACCCTTTACCATAGCTGCTACACAACCATACGAATGTGAATACCTTTGCAAATTATGCTACATTTGCTGCTTTTTTTTAATGACTATTACAGTTCCCTTTCCTACATTTCCCTCACTCACACACCTCACACACTGTTCCTTAGATTCGTATTTGAGCAGAGATGAAAACACCAATTTTAATGAATTGCAGGCAGTTCAGTGCCTTGCACTGAAAACAAACCTGGTCCTGATGGTACAAGCGGGTAACTCTGCTCATGTGGGCCCTGCTTATACAATCACATAGCTTGGATCATGCTGTTCTAGCTCCCATCAGTAAAATTAAATTGGGTACATCTCAGCTTAGGGTGCAGCTACCCACAAAAGCCAATTTTCTTTATCTTTGCCCATGGTGAGTGAAACCTTCACCAATACACAGAACCACTGGTTTTGGCAGGATGGTGTAGAGAACACGGTTCTGTTCAGTCTGAGAGTGACAGAGGCTCAGTCACATGGTGGTAAATCATGGTTGGGTTCCATCTTACCTGGAACCAAGACAACTGAGGAATACAGATGCCTGCCTAATGAGGGTAGAAGGCACCAGACACTTGAGTCAGGTTGTTTTCCAGATCATTGCAAATTGTTCTTGGAAGTGTAAAAGCCAAGAGGAGGTCTTGAGTAAGATTCTGACTTCACAGCAGTAGGAATGCAGGACAGCTTTACCGATGGCAGCAGAGTTTGCCAACATTCAGTACAGGGGTTCAGAACGAAGCTTGGCTCTTTGTTTTCAGGGAATGATTCATCCCTCCTTCAGCAAGAAACCACTTTTTCTTTCTCAAAATAAGCTTTTTTTTTCCCTCCTCCTTGTCTTACCATAATGTGACTGTGATGTAAAATTCTTCTTTGAAATCCAGTCCTTGGGAAGTGCTGTTTGCCTCTCCCAACAGCTTCAGGAAGGCACCACATTTTTCCCCTGGCAGAAGTTTACAATCATTTTTCCTCTCTGTGTGTGACTGTATATGGAGTTATTTTTATATGATGAGCAGCGTGGTGTGGTCTCAGTACTGTATTTATAGAAGTAAAACTTACGTTTGCATGTATTTAAAGAATATATTTGGTATGTTAATGCCAAGGAAAGCACTGTGTTGAAGTCCAAATGTGAATGAAGATTCAAGATGCTTTACTGTTTAAAAAAACCTGATGATCTTTCCAGTGTGTGATTAGAGATTTCTGGTTTATACATACATTGTGGAAGTACCGTAAAGAAAGTCTGCATTAATTACCATAATAAGTTTTGCATAACTTGCACAGTATCTTGTCCAAATAAATAACTTTATCTCATATATATATTTTTAGGGAATTACTAGGACTGTATTTTCTCTGCACATTTTACTTTCTTTTAATAGCCAGTGTTTACATATGCAACAGTCAGGCTGATTTCGTACAGTAAGCTTTATAAAGTACCTTTGCATTTTTCCCTGCATTGCCAAGTTTCACTTACTTTACTGTAAAAAACTGAGTTTAAGTGAACAAGAGATAGATTATAAGTTGTTTATGTAATAAATATTTGCCTTCTGAAACCTGAAACTGATTATTTAGAAAATAATTTTAAAAGTTGTCATTCTTACAGCTAGATAAATAAGGAAAAGATACTTTAAATCAAAACAATTTTGAAAAAAATAAAAGTAATTTATCAAAATCCCCTGCTTCTCCTGCAATCCCTCTTGCCACGTCTGATACAGCCACAAGTACCCCTGTGGAACTAGCAGCTGTCACCCTATTAAGCCACACATGCCCAACTGATCAGGGAAGGCAGCGTTTGGAAAAGGGACCGACTTAATGTGTCTCCTCTGCTGCTGGGTGTAGAGCTAGATCTTACATCCCATCTTAGGCTTAGTATTTGAAACCATGCCTTTGTATTTGCAGGAAGCCCTGTCAGAAATACGCCACCACAAGCGTTAAATGCCCAATGTATTACAGTGGTATTGGTAATGAGTTCCTGAAGCAATGTGTGATTCTTCTCCAGTGCCACTGTCAAAACACCATTTTCCCAACTCCTTTGATCCGTTGCTCCGTGAAAGGATCCAAACAGCAATGCAACTGTAGCTGGCTATCCACCACAGACATTTCAGGGACAACACGTGGTATCTGGATACTGTCAGGTCTCCCTGACAGGCGATGCTCTAGCAGGCTAAAGGCCTTTAAGGAACCCTACACAACATTACAATGACCCACCAGCGCTCAGTCACCGTTTATCGTGAGGCACCCAGAGCCGCGGGGTTTAGGCCGGAGCTCAGTCAGTCACTCGGCCCAGTGCCCCGCAGGGCTCTGACAAGCCGTGACCCGGCACAGCCTGTCCCTGACACCTCCACGGATGGGGTTCCACGACAACCAGTCAACACCGGTACGTGAGGCCACCCCCGCTGCGGCGCGGTCTGAGGCCCGGGCCTTCTCCGCAGCCCGTCCCGGGATAGCAGCGCCCTCCCCCTGGGACGGAGGTCCCTGCTGCTACCCATCACTGCCTCCAAACGGCCCTCGGCAGCGCCGCTATTGCCCGGCCCAGCGCCCCGTGGGCCAGTCCCTCCGTCCTGCCGCAAACATCAGCCTCCCCCAGCAGCAGCTGCTCCAGAAGCGGCGACCGAGGCAGCTGCGGGCCCCGCAGCCCCAGCCCGGCCCCCGCCTCCTCTCGCGAGAGGCCCAGCCCGCCAAAACGCTTCACGACCGCGGCCCCTTAGCGCCGCCGCCCGCTCCCTCGCAGCAAAGCTCCGCCGCACAAAGCGCCCGCCCCGCGTCGCGCCCCCCGCCGCCCCTTTCCCCGCGTACCTCCTCGCTCCGCTGCCGAGCGCCGCGGCTGCAGCCGCCGCCCTCACAGCCGCCGCCCTCACAGCCGCGCCAGAGCACCGCAGCTCGCGGGCCGGGCCGCTCGCCACGCCGCGTGCGGCGGGCCCTCGCTCTGGGGAGGGTCGCGTGAGGGCGGGAAACAGCTTCCCCGGCCTGGCCGCAGCGCCCTTCCCACACCGCTACAACTCGCCCTGCCGCCAGTCCTGCGGTTACCCGCTGCCCGGC
The DNA here is from genome assembly GCA_022605575.1 of Laterallus jamaicensis coturniculus. NCBI lineage: Eukaryota > Metazoa > Chordata > Aves > Gruiformes > Rallidae > Laterallus > Laterallus jamaicensis. The sequence goes on from JAKCOX010000020.1 coordinate 13,474,549, forward strand.
CAGGCCCCGCTCACAAAGACCCAGTGCCAACCAACGTTACCCACTTACGTGAAGAGACACCACATAAAACAATCAAAAGAAAAGGCCTTGCCGTGAGTGACTTCTGCTGTCCTAATCAGGCAACACACAAACACGTTAAAGGCTGTGCCAGTAAGGAGCAGCTGTGGGAGGTTTAAAGATACAGCACTTATCAGGCAAGCCGAATTTCTGAGAGACTCAACTGCGAAATGAAGTAGTACCAAGTACAGGAAGGTCTGATTGCAACCATTTAGGTGTGAAAAGTTTGGAAACTTAAGTAAATCCCCAGTCAAGGTGGGATCCAAATAGTTTCTATCCAGAGAGGCAGCCACACAAACAAAGCATCATACCTGTAAGGTGGAGAAAAGTAATTCTCATCCCTTGCTTGCTTGTCTGGGAAACAATACCCTTTAGTCTGAATGAAATGGTCAAGTCATCAGTCCTGCTGGAGCAAAATCAATCATGAGTTCAAACTACACAGTGCAGCAATGGCTCCAGTCACAAACCCTTGGGTCCCGCTTCTCCTCATGCAGCCCTACTTTGCAAGAAGGACCACACTGCATAATGTCAAATCCTTCTGGTGCAGGAGATACTGGAGTCTAGCTTTGCTATCTACACCCTGAGGCAACAGGACTTGGGGGATGTGAGCAGGAAGAGCTGTACCTCAGGGCTCCATAGGCAGCACCATTCCAGCACCTCAGTTGCTTCTTCAGGCATGAGAACAGGAGAGGAAATGAAATGAGAGTCCCTCAGTGACACAGAACTTTTTACCATAAGATCAGGGAGAGAGAAAAAAAAGTGCTCGTGTTCCATTATTCAAGGGTTCCTGCTTCATTTATTGTATTTTATAATATCAGAATCTAGCACTATCCCAGAAAGAATCCTGATCACATTACAGGCTTCATTAGCAAATAATTTGTGGTTGCCTAGGTCATTGTCTAGCTTATGACTATACCAAAGCATTTTTATCATAGTTTTGGCAAAACTAAGTCCCTTCTCCCTTATTGTTTGCATTGCAGTGGCACCCAGACACTCACTAAAGAAAAACTGCATGAAGCTGGACGCTCTGGGAACTGACCAGAAAATGTCCTTACTCTAGAGAGCTTACAATCTAAGAAAGCCTCATAGATGCTTGCCATAACAAGTACTTGAAAAGTCTTTAAGCTTTGCAAGGTACAAAATTATCAGAGCAGATCCAAAACTCTCAAGTCAATATATTCAGATTTGGTGGCCAATTTCCCTTACATATCACTTCACTGATCAAGTTAGTCAAACCTTGTCATCAATTTTAATTTCCTCTGTAGCAGAACTGGTAAGAACAGAAGGAGTCACTGAAAGGTTGGTCAACAGCACTACAGCCAAAGATTCTCAACAAGCTCTAGTGAATCCCAGTGACACAAGCTTAAATGCTCAGCTCGCAAGGGTAATTTTCAGAAGTTACTAAATTTCTTCTTTCGAGTCAACTACAGTGTTACAGGTTTCCAGACCCTGATGTGCCACACAAGTATTTCCATTAAGCTCTGAAAAATTTATGTCTCTTTTTTAAAAAATGTGCCATATAAGCTATTGCCATGAATGTTACCTGTTTGTCTTTTTAAGAAAACAATAGGGAATAGCTGGAAGCAAAACTAACCTCTTAAAACATCTATGTGCCAACATTATCATGCAAGAACAATGGTAGTAGCTAAGTGTAGGAGTTTGGCTGAAGCTGTGAATCTACTTAGAGTATTTTTGTAGATGTTCCTCGTGATCACCATCCCCATGTTGCTGTTGATAATGCTGATACAATTTGGACCCCCAGGCTCCCCCCATCCCTTCTGCTGCTGGGAAGTGTCCGTTGGACATATTGAGTATAATGGAGGTCAAGGATTTAATGTAATTTTTGGCCAGCGTGAGAGTCTCAATTTTGGAGAGTTTGTTCTCAGCTCTCACATGAGGGATCACCTCCCGCAGAGCCTGGAACGCGTTGTTGAGCTTGTGCATTCTCTGTCTCTCCCGCTCGTTGCTTTCCAGTCTCCTCAAATGCCTGTCCTTATTGCTCCAGGGGTGCTTGGCTCTGGCTGTGGTGATCTTGCTGCTGTCCTTGCTTCCCCCATTCCTCCTTTCTTTATGTCGCAGACATTTCACCAGTTCTTTTTTCCTCACCGATGTCTCCTCAGAAAATGCATCTTTGTCACCAGTATGCCTTTGCTTCTTCCCTTTGGTTTTGGTCTTCATGTTTTGGCAGATGTGATGGCATTAAGCATCAATGTGCTGTAAAAACATGACATAGATACCTTTAACTGTTGCACAGTCCTGTGCTGAATACTAGCAGGTTTGTTTGATGTTTGGTTACTTGTTCACTACTGGGAAACCATCACTGGCTCTCAATTTAGCAATGCTTGGTTTAGAAGTTGTGAATGTTATTAGTTAAGAGCTAATGCAGGTGAATAGAAGGAGAAAATCCCTTTTTAGGGAAGAACAGATCCTCCTTCGGCGGGGAGGAAGAGGTTACAGAGGGAGCAGAGGTCAAGCGAATGGAACCATCGAAACAAAGATGCAGTCAGTCACCTACTGGTGTCCCCACGCATGGGAAGCCACGTGAAAAACAGACACCTCTACTCTTATGAGTAAGCCTCAAACTGGAGGGATTCCTCCTCTCTCACTGCATATAAGAAAATGGTCTCCAAGCTGATCCAGTCCTCCTATGGGGAGCGAAACTCAACTCAAAACCCAGCGTAAGTACAACAGTGAATAGGTTTGATAACACATTGCCTCTCGTTTTTGATCTCACATGGCTCAGTTTTCTCCCAGCTCTAGTTGCTACAAGTTATAATAAAACCATACACCTTCTCATTGTACAAAGGCAGGATTGGAGGGAGGTATTGGACAGAACCCTCAGGGTCTTACTCAAAGCAATTTCTCCTTGAGCTCCTGGTAAATTGCTTTCTGAGGGATAGGTCTCCACTGTACCGGTGAGCAGTCCACTAGAGGGAAACATGACACACAACTCACACAGACACACAGAAACTCCAAGCCAGCAACACATTTTCACCCACAGCATCACTGTGTTCTGGCCTGGTCCCAGCATACACACACAGACAACATACATTTCCCTCTTCCAACAGCCACCAAATAATGGTGTAACTGCAGTTTCTGCCCCAGCTCAAGAGCAGCAGAGGGGTATTCATTCTCCAGGTTATCCAAAGAGACACAGCAATGCTCCTTCCTCACATGTTAGCAAGGCAGATGACAGCATTGAAATTTCACCTGCCCTCAGCCTGGATTCTGTGCCAGCACTGCATCTGAAGACAGCAGCCTCACAGCAACCCTGCCTCTAACACCAAGGATCAATGCTACGCTTTCCAGAAGACTTCTTTCTTCCAGCCCATGTCATCATAGAAAGGTTCAGTCTTAAAAGATGGTGAAGCTATTATATAGGAGTGATTAGAGAGTCAATGAGCAAGTAAGAAAAACAAACTAGCCACAGGTGCTTGACCTCCCCAGTGCAGGACATCAACCTTAGCTGGAGCAGGTGGTGAGCCGTTCCCAGGTGTGCTGCAGTAAATATAACAATCTCTCATTTCTTTAGAGATATCTTCAGCTGCCTGGCATTCACTGTGACTCAGATCTCTGCCTAAGAGGGCATCTTGGCCATCCCCAGGTTTCTTCCTACCAGGGAGGCAACTGTGCCAGAAAGGACAGGAATTCACGGAGCTGTTTGGCTAGTGTGGCAGCCAGGTGACACGTGCCAAGAGGACAGCACTGAGCAGCTTGCATTGTGGGAGCCTAGAAGAAATGCTAGAAACACACGTGTATCTTAAGCAAGAAAACAGGACTAAAGCCAAGCACGGGGCTTTTTCCGGACCCAGTCTAACTCACTGGGCAGAGAAGGCATAACTGCAGGGCAGAAAAGGCAAGCACAGAGGGGACCAGTCAACTTCCCCTCTCCAGCACAAAAAGCACTGTTGGGAAGAGCAGAGAAGCAAGCAGCTACTGTCTGTAAGGAAAGCAGCCTGCAGGACTTGGTGACAAGGAAGTCTGTGGAGGCAGCCAGCAGAGAAAGCTGGAAGAAAACGGAGGAGAAAGGAAGCTTCAGCAAACCGTGGGAGCAAAGTCATCTGTAAAACTGCAGGCAAGGGGAAAGCAAATAGGATGACTGGGATAAGAGGGTGCTAGGCTGCCCAAAGTTTGCTTTCAGACAGCTGCACGCTGCTGTAATCCCCTACGAAACTACCTTGTGGAGCCACAGCCAGGCTGCCGGGACCCACAGGAGACACACGGGTGTGCACGGAGAGAAACAGAGATGGAGAGGAAATCTGGATCAACAGAGTGGGGGGGGGGGGGTGTGTGTGTCAAGAGAAGCCAGAGAGCATGCACAGCCAAATACCAGTGAGTTTTCCACCCTCTGCACCCACCCATCAGGGCTGTCACCCCTCCTCTGAGACTTACCGCTGCCACCAGCTACGGAGAAGCTGCCGAGGGGTGACACAGACCCGCGGGAAGAGCAGCAGAGTCTGTCCTTCGGGCTGGGCCAGGGTCTGCCAGCAGCCGCCTGGGAGGGCGCCAGGACCTGCCCGGCGCCGAGAGAGACCCCGTCCCGGCGGGCAAGCGCTGAGGGCGGCAGCTGCCGCGGCCCGGCCCCGCTCCGACCCGCAGGTGCCTGCGCTGCCCCGCGCCCGCGCTGCCCCGCGCCCGCCGCGACACGTCGCTTTATCGGGGGGCGGGCCCGGCCCGGCGCGGGCGGGTGTCGCACGGCTCAGCGGCCGCCCTGCGAAGCGCCCGGCCGTACGGGGAAGGCGGCACGGCGGCCCGGGGGCGAAGCGCCGAACCGTGGCGGGGCGCCCGAGCCCCAGAGCTGCTGCCCCTTGAGCCCCAGGGAGGGGGTCGGCAGCCAACACGAAGCTCCCGGACTCCGGCTGTCACCGGGCTCGAAGTGAGAGCCGGGCGGGGGCAGCTCTGCGGCAGCCTGTGCAGCGAGGAGCTGCCACCGGCCTGGCCGATGGACGCCAAGCCCGGCGGAGGGGTCAGCCTGGTACTTACTGCGGCGGGTGGAGCGGCCTCGGCTGCAGGAGGACAGAGCCCATCTCAGCTGGGTTCTGCCGGGGCTGTGCAGTTTATCACAGCGCCTCGGTGAGCCCACAGTCAGCACACTTCCATCCCCTGACAGAAAGGTGCTGATGGCAAGGATTGCCAGGGCTCACACACGTTCTTTGAGAAAAGGCTCTATGCAAGGTGACCAGTTTAGTGCCACGGGATCTTCTACATCTGTTCTCAGTAACCACCACTGTCTTGGGTCAAGTTTCAGCCCAGTAGTTATATTTTACCTAATGAAGTTAAGTCATCTTGGTATCAGTTTCTCATTCCCAGCTCTCAGCTGTTGCCAGGACTCAGAACAGCTGCAGGACAACTTCTGGGCCTTCACAACAGCCCCCACTACCTGCTGACATTGCTGCCACGTGTCAGCACAACCTCAGGGGCTACAGGTAAAGAGGGAAACCCAGGGTTCTCCTCCAGCCCCAAAGCCTGCCCAGGCTGAAACAATCTCACATGAGAGCAGCTCCAAACACACACAAGTACCACATTCACCTGGCCATCTTAGGTCCATTTGCATATGCAGCTAGATTAAAAAAAGCTGAAGGAGTGATCTTCTGTATTCAATATGCACTGAGAAGACTATCATTAACCTGCTTTCCAAAGGATACTTAATGTTGAAATCTCCATTCTTCCTAGAGGATTAAAAACAACATTCTGTTTCAGAATTACAGTTTGCATCCAAAGTATTGTTTCTCTGACTATGTATACACGTTACCTGAAGTTCACACAAGGGTGGTATCAGAAGAAATTAAAGGCAACTACACTGCTTAGCGTGGACTCATCTGCTGGGACTGTAGCTTTGAGCTCTTGGCACTGTCTCAACCTCTGGGCACTAACAAAGCTATGTGACAGTAGATCTATACTAGACCATGGACCTGGTCCTTTGCTGGCATCTGTTTAAGAATGAACAAACATGGACAAAGAGATTATAAATATATAACTGTATTTTATTTTTAATATTAAATATTTTTAAATTACAAGCAGTTTCTTGAATCACACTATGCATGATAATCAATATACAGTAGAAATTACAATTTAAAAATGTACACAATTTAAAGACATTTTGACCTGAAATTTATTAACTATGATATATTGCCATAAACCTCATACCTGTATTAAATTACAATAGGAAAACCTCATACCTATGATTTTGTTACATAGTTTCTCATTTACAAATAGAATTAAACATTATATATACACACACACATCAGTACCATTTAAGTTACACCTACATCTGTGCAAGTTCAAACAATTTCATAAACAAAACTAACTAAGTCATATTCAAGTTTCTGAAAAACAGGCTGCTGGTATTACAAATACTTATTTTCAATAAGTTTATATGATGTTTGACACTCCTCTAGATTTTTTCCAGTCTTGTACCAAAACCATTAACATACAAGGATATTTCTGTATGACTTAAAGCTGAAGTAATTTTGTATACTCCATTCTTATTTAAGGCTATTTCTTATAAGGCTAATATGCTCAGATTCCACCTTTCACCAACTCCAACAAAAATAGCCATGTCACTAACACCTGACAATGCTGACGTTTTAGCATAGTGCTTAATCATTAAAAAAAATAATAAATCTTCCTACCAACCAGCCTCCTCATGGGAAAAAAAAAAAAGATTGAGTACTACATAAAAATCTGCTAAAAATACTGATAAAAAGAATGAGGCTTAAATGGCTTTCATTAGTGCATCAATAAGGATATGAAAAAATGCTTAATCCGCTCGTTTCCATGGAAACAGCGGTTTCAATAGATGCAGTTACACACGCAACGTGTCTGTGGCCTGGGGATGTGGGGAGTACAGGTGTTCCTCTTAAAGCTGGACACTCTTCTCACTCTGTTGGCTCCTCACTACAGATCCTCCACGTTAAGCAAACTTTCTTAGGTGGGGAAAAAATCCGATCTTTGAAAGAACGTTAGTAGCCAAATTGAGACGACGCCTTCGTTAAGACTAATAATCAAGGTATTCTACTAGAGAAGGAATTAAAATGTAACCAGTCCTCATAATAAACCATTGAAAATAGATACATGTACTTCTAAAATGGAAACCATGCTTAAGAAGCTAGTGCAAGGAATTACATACAGTTTAATGAATGATTTGTAACAAATCCCCTCCTTATAACGTATCACGTTGGAATTACTGATTCACCTTCATTGTGCCACTGACTGCTAGGCAGATAGAAGAAGATATTGCTAGGAGTTGGATGTTAATGATTTTTTTTTCCCCCCAAAAAAAGAAAACCAAACCCCAATCTGATTATTGCAATCCAGCCTACTGGCTTACTGACATTAAAAATTATTGGTCAAGTGAGGTGAGTCAACTTTCAATATTTCTTTAAATAATTCTTTCTCTCCATTGTACAGCTGAAGAGGATGTGAGTACCATACACATCACAGCTTGTTTGGGGAAAAATGCTCCTTTGGCAATTCATGAGCAACAAGTCCATGTGGACAAAGGACTGTGCTTTCGCGTCCTACCTAAGATTTTCTTTAAACTCTGGTAAAGAATAATCACCTTATATTTCCATCAAAGGAAACTCTTGATGTGCAAGAGAAAGATCTGATTTTCCAGAATTTTAAGAAACAAAATGCACACTCAAATTGTAACATTCTGGAGTACAAGCTTTTATTTAACCTTGCACTATATTTCAAAAATCAAATGACTCAAAATTAAGGCTGAACTCCTGGTCTGATACAGCAGATTTTTCACCATGCAAGGCAGACAAGCCCACTCATTCTTCACAGACCATTATGGAGTTTCATTCTTAGTTTTGACTTTCCATACTTAAAAGTATGGTGTGAATTACGGGAGACAGATGAGAGACTCAATCCAGCTGTACCAAGGAGTTTAGGGTCAAATTATAGAATTCCTACACAATCACTGGTGCACAGTCTATTACCTGTATTTTAAAATATTGAGAGTAGCACAGCCTCCTGAAACCCTTTACAGTGTATACTGTAAGCCTCTATGCTAAGAGCTACTTGGCTTTGCCTCTTAAAGCATGTTTTTGGGAAAAGACCATGAAAGATTCAGTTCCTTCCTTAACACTGAAGAACAGTTCTGACTAACTTGGAACCTGAATGCCCCATCAGAAAAAGTTCTCTCAGCAACACATTGGCAACTTTAAACAACATAATAACAACTAAACCATTGTCCCTTTTGATCGGTATGGAAACCATCCTGGTTAAGGGCTGAGTAACGCTGGAAAAAAAGCAATTAACATAGTCCTGTCACTTTAAAACATATTTAAAAATCAAAATACATACAGAGGTATACAAAAACAAATGTTACACATCTGAAGATATCTAGTCCTCCCATACTTCACGTGATGAAAATTCTCTGGTGACTGGATCTGAACACAGAGCATTTGGGGCACCACTGTACTGAAGCCCCACCAAAATGACAACATACTTTTTATTTTAGAAGGCTAGAACACAAAGCCAGGTGAACTGTTCCTATCAGTGTCTCCTGCAGATCCACAGCTCCATAAGGCATTCCAAGTGGCTGGGGATTTGTTTCTTAACTGAACTCACTCTGAAGTAATAATTAAGGATTTTTTTTAATATCCACATACCCCGCCCCCCCCAAGCAGTTTAAAGGATTAAACTAGCTAAAGGCATGGTAGAGTATGAAGGTTAGAGAAAACCCACATGGTGTTCCCTTCCCTAAACACAGCTTCAGAGCAAACTTCACCATCCTGCATCTTTGGGTCAGCGTGCATTTGAAGATGTACCATGGAGCTCTGCAGACAGAGTGGGTCTGGCCATGTAAGGGTGCAGAACTGGGCATTAACCACTAATCTAATTCTTAACTGTCACGACATCACCGAGAGGTAGATTTACCACAGGCCTGAATGGCAGCCCCAATCTGCAGTCGGCAGAAGAGTGAGCCTCAAAATTCACAGGATGTACAACTGAAGGGCCAAGCGTGCCCAAATCCAGCCCATTGGAATTAGTCTTTTTCTAAGATTCATAAATTCCAGTTTTTGTACAGCCAATTTTTCCTCTTCTCTCTCCAAGGCAGAAATTGTAGTAGAAAGTGGAAGGCCCTTTAATTACGATATAGTCAGATGCTATTACAGTTTAAGCAGTCAGTAGGATCGTATTCAGGAACTAAGAGACATTATCTCTTTCATCTAAAAATTCCAGAGTATATCATATATTCTTTTCCAGTTTCCTATAAAACATGAACACTAACAATCAATCTATAATCGTTATCATTTAGAAATGGTACTGAATAGAAGATTTCAGCAAGTCTAACGTAACACCCAGAAGTTATGTATGTTTTACAAGTACCGTGCATAGCAAAGGCTACAAAAAAAAGGACAAATTAAACTGGGTAACTGGGCCAATTCAACTTGTCTCATTTTCCTTGAAAGATTTAAGATTTTGATTCTGTACACCATCAGGAAATAAAGGAAGAATAATTCATAGTGCAATTGTAATAAGCAAAGTAATACGTAGTGATATCTTTCTGAATAAATATGGCTCACTACTGCTCAACTATCATTCATACAGTTTCAGCAACACAGCCACCTGTTGCACGGGACAGTTATACACAATTCTACAACAGGGGTATGTTCAAATAGATAATGAACTACATGGAAAAATATAAAAAAGAATATTATACAATCTCATACATAAACCAGACTGTAGTGTAATTGCTTTACGTGTTTAAGTTATCTGAAAAATACTTCAAGTACTTGAAAACAGCGGCAGAATCATCTTTCAATGAAAAGCAAAATTGCACTGATTTAAAAATACATTACAAAGTTAAATACACATTCAAATTCATGTCCTGATTTAACATTGCTTTCAGTGTTTACTTTGTTTCTCAGTACTTCTTGGTTACCTGCGTTACTCCAGGTGGATCCAGAGTTTAGCTAAAGAAGCCGCAGACAAGGTCTGTGTCTCTTAGGTATGTAGTCTGAGGAAGTTTTAATGCATTTAATCTTTTTCTCCATCTTCACTGCTTCCTATTAGTGGGGGAAAGGTCACAAGGTACAGTGAGATTCTTCTGCAAGACACTTCCTAGAGCCTGGCATTCTGCTTGTTTCACACTTCCCAAGGTTTGGTTAATCTTTCAGCTACTGTAAACACTGGGAACACTTATACACAGACATCTGCTGAGATCACACAGTTCAATGTCACTTCTTAGGACACACAAAGCAATGTGGGATCTCCAAAATAATCACTCCTATCTTTAAGTTAAGCAGCAAACATTATCTAATCAATAAGCACAATGCAAGAACAATGCAACTCTATATATAACAGCAATTACTTTTTTATAGACATTGACCATTAGCAAGGTTCAGCTATCAGTACTATTTATTTTTAATAATGCAACATTTTATCAAGATTGAAATACACTGAAGTGATTTGAGTCTGTTTATTTTTGATTCTCTTACCTCAAAAATTTATCGAAGCTCAAAAAACCCTTTGTTACAGACAAGAAAGCTTCTTTTAATAAATACTGCTAGTACTCAATATTGCTATGAACAGATTGCTTGGCTCTCCTGACAGAAACTACTCACAGCTCCACAAAACCTGCTGTGATTCTTGAATATGTCAAGAATATGCGATCTAAAATGCTATTATGAAAAGAAACTGAGCTTTAAAATAAGCTTAGACAACAGTGGCAGGATCACTCCTAGCATCCTCACCCTGTGCAAAGAAAATAAAATTATAACAGCACCATCAAGAGAATCCTTCAACTGCCACAGTGTGGCAGCTACATAGAAGTGATTAAGGGCTGGCACAGGTTTCAGTCACAGGAAAGTAGCACTAGTTTTTTTAACAAAAAATGTGAGCTTGTCCTGTAAATGTTCTGTAGAATATTCAACTGCAAGTCTGTAGTGACTTGGATGCAAAAAACCTCAGTCTAAAGGGAAAGACAGGTCTTGACTGAAATACAAGACCACATAACTCAGTGTTCAAAATGCTTTTTAAAATTAACTGTGAAATAGAACAAGATTTGTCATATCTATTACTTATAACTTTGCATAAAGTTTTAAAATAAGTATTGTCATTAAGTTACTTACCTCCTTGCTCTATATCTGAATCTGTAAGATGAGTAAGAGAAAAGCTTGCCATGTTTGCAGGAGATATAGAGAATCTGGAATAAGGGGATGAATGTGACCAGTTCTGATCGAGTGTCCTCGAGGGCGGAGGTGGAGAGAAGTACTTTGATGACTGAAGAGGTGGCTTAGAACTGATTAGACTATTAGCTGCCTTTGAAATAAAGGATGGCTCTGGAGAAGAGAAGTCATCATCCCATTCAAAACCCCCACCTGGGGGACAAAAAGAAAAGAAGAGGTAGTGTAATATACAGCAAATTAATTCATAAAGTCATACACTGCTTTAAAAGCAAACACCTGCAAGACTGCATTAACCCAACGCAAAACTTGTAGCTTTTCTGTTCTAGCCCTGGGGGTCCCAAAACTGTTGCCATGGCATCTCTTGTGATACCCAGACACATCGTTAGATAAGCAACCAGTATTACATTGGAAGCACTGATAGCCAGTGACACTGGTATCTGAGCCCAGCTGAAGGGTCAGCTTAGGATACAGAACAAGCTCCTATGGTACAGGGAATTCACGAGTCTTGCAGAATTTCAATGATGTTTCATTAAGAGCTGCACATGAGGCAGCCTCCACTCCTGCTGTGTATCAATGCATTAAAGTACCTTCTTCATCTGTTGAGCTCTCTGAGTTTGCAAATCTGTTTAAGTAACTGAAGCTCGAAGATGGAACAGTGGTGCTGGGAGAGCCTTCGCCGTTCAAGTCTGCTGCACAGTGTCCCAGCTCCTTGGTCGGCGTTTCCTAAGGCAAACACAGGGACTGGTTTAGCTCTCGTACACGCCGCGTGGCCATGGCTATGGCTACAAGCCTTCAACACTCCCCCCATCAAATCTACTGGGGAATTCATGGCAACTCTTAGGATACTGCCACACAACACAGCTTTGTTACAGATTAGAAAGAGAAGTTTGTGCATATGCTTACAGAACACGGTATGCAATTATGCTAAAATGCATGCAGGAAATGACTGTTTATTTATGATATATAAAGTTTCATATTTCTAGGAACAAAGCTAAAGCATCTTCCAATTGAAAACAGTTCCCTTATCAGCCTGATACAGGTAGGGTTTTTTCTATTTAATAAAACCTTATCCCATCTCCCAACATTTTTTTAATGGTTTTCTTTTACCCCTTAATCATGCTGGAGGATAAAGAGACAGACTTTGTATGACCGGTATACGAAGCAGCCAACATTTTATCAGTTACTGTAATAATAAGTAAAGAGGTCAACAACTAAGAGCAGATTAAACACAGTTCTTTTTTTTTCCTTCCTCTCTGACAAAAGGATTTCTATCCTTACAGACTGCCTAGACACAAATATATCACCTCAGTTTTCTACTCCAGAACACAATTATTTCTAATATTTATGTGCGTCATCATAAGCAGCATTTCCCAAGCTCCACAATGTGGCTGTTCTTTTAAACTCACTGTACTGGTTTAGTGGCTATAAGGTTAAAATGCAAATCCCTTCTGTATCAGGTTACAGAAGTTAGGAGCTGATAAAGCAGATAGGGAAACAAAGGTAACCTTGAATCTTATTATCAGTGTTTCAGTGCACTCCAATCACATTAGTTTAATAAAAAGTAGCAATACCATCTAAATACTGTTCTCATCCTTGATTATGGTTTGAGGTGAGTTGATCTTAATGCTAACTAGTGTAAGATTCAGAGTTAGGCTGTGGTTTGGTCTTCAGGAGATCTTTTGTTGTTGGATTTTTTCCTTTCTTTTCCTTTATAAGGGCACCCTCAAGTCCATTGAGCCGACAAACTGCTTCTATAAAGTTACACCACCATTGTGGTCAAATAAATTAATCAAGTCTGGTGCACAGTGATACTGTATCATATGTTCATACAAAATACATCTTGTAAGTGCCAGAAAGACATCACTGAAAACCACATTTCATTCAGGGCCCAAAAGCAATGGAGATTCAGGATCTGGCAGTGAGCCCTGCTCAAAGCAAAACCTTCCTTCACTTCAGTGCTGCTGTTCTACCAGGAACAGACAACTGCACCTAGCCAAGAAAATAAGGGGATTTATAAAGAAAAAATAACCCACAAAAGATGATCTGGTAACAACGTGTCCACAAATATTAAACTATTCTAACACATCTTATTTAAAAAAAATATCAACACCAACAAAGACTCATTAGAAAAGTATACCTGATCAAACAAATAGACAGTCACATCATCAAAGAACGTTACGGCCTTTTTCTCATTTTTCCAATGCTCCTGTTGCTTTTCATTAAGGGGTTTTGGAAGTTTCAACAAGCTTCTGAGATGTTTTCCATCATCCTTTTCAGTAAGGATTTCAGGTACTTGATGAACAGTTTCATCTTCGCTGTCAGAACTCAGACTATGCATGTGGAAAGTCCTCATGTCATCCTCAGAATCACTGTTTTCATCTTCTTCATCGGCATCGTCACCATCTTCCAAATCAAGCATTCCAGAAACATCCAGCTTGCCAAGGTATTTTCCTTCAATATCTGGCTCTTTCAGTTTTTGTCCTTCCATGTGATAGAAGGACTTCTCACTGTTACTGAAATCCAAAGGACTGTGCATGTTATGCACAGACTTTAAGTCCCTGTGTGAAAGAAGTTCTGAAGTATTAGTGCCAACACACGAGACGGTTTTACGGGGAGCCTCAGACACCTGGATTTCATCCCTCAGGTTCCCTTCCATTGATATTTCCAGGGAATTCAGAGCTGACTCAGCCCACCCATCAGGACAACCTTGCATCCCCACATCCATTTCTTGCATCTCCAAGTTGTGACTGAGTTCTAGTTCTGCATTTTGATCGTTGATGTCCTGGTAATTCCTTACATCACATTTTTGCCGTCTCTCTTCAGAGCTGTAACCTTCCCCAGTATCGTTCTCTCCTCTACTTGAGGAGACACCACACACAGTCTCTCTCGATGGATTTACAGTCTCTTCTGTTTTCTTATCCGACTCGGAATCATTGTCGGAGAAATAGGCAGAGTCTCTATATGAGTTCTGATTTCCACCCAGAAAAACCTTTGGGGTGATTTCAAAATTGCTGTTCACTGCATCTAAAGCAGCTGCTGCTTCTGAAACAATGATGACTGGATTAGATGGTAAAGCACTGACATTGCTCTCACTGACAGCACAGAGTGCAGTATCTACACTAGAAGCATCCTCCACAGTGACATGGGAAGTCCATTCTGGAGATTCCAGGTTCTCTGTTTCATAGCCACTATCAGCAGGTTTATCAGGTGGCAAAAGTTTCTGAGGACTCTGAGCCTGTAAAGATTCTAAAACCTCATTTACATCTAAAGAATCCAACGAATCGGGTGTCTCTAAGGCTTGCTCTGCAGTTTGGATAGCAGATGGGCTGTCTTCCAAAAGACTGTCCTGACTCAGACAATCTGAAGTAGCAACAGAAATTAAGGTCACCTCTTCCAGAACATCCTTACCGTTCTCAAAATGACTTGATGTTTCTTGGTTTTCCTCTAACAAACCTTTTTTTAATATGGGAGACTTATCTTGCAAATCTTTTTCCCTATCTTCCTGATTGCTACATTTTTCTCTACCAAAAACTACTTCATCAGACTTGAAATCTGTTTCCTGTTTAATTTGTGCACCACACTCATTTGTTTCAGCAGCACCACCATAATATGAATTGTTTCCAACATTATTGTTTTTGGCATTATTGGACAGCTCTTCTTGACAGAGAATATCAACGTCACAGGACACGACTTCCTTGGCTTCCACACTGATAAGTTTTCCCTCGTCCTTTAAATAAGGATTTGCATGTTTGTCACATGGCTTCTGTGCTGCTGATGGACTAGAGGATGTCTGCATCTCTACAGGAGTCTGAGACTGAGAATTCAGATCTTTATTCATTGTCACAGGGTTAAAATTTTCATCCTTCACTGTTCTGAGACCATCATGGATTAGAGAAAAGACCTGTGCATTTTCAGCTGACACAGCTTCAGGATCTACAGATTTTTTATTTGAGGTTTCTAATATACTTTTTAGAACATCTGGTTTTTGCCCCAAATCACAGCTGTTTTTGTTTGACAATAACCCTGTTAATAAGTTTTTCTCTTGAAGAAATAAGAAGTTATCAGAAAGTTCTTCTAAAGTCACCAAGTCAGACTGGTTAGAGATATTGTCACATAACAAAACAGTTTCCTTTTCAGAAGTGTGACTAGAACGTTCCTTCTCAGAAAGTCCCACTGCCTGTCTACCATCTGTGTTAGAGTTTAAAACAACTGGTTTAAAGTCTTTAGGAATATCATTTGTTTCAGCAAAACCAAGTATTTTTCTGCTTGTCAGTTCTTCTGCTCTGTCAATGTCATTAAAGATACTCTGAAAAGGACTTTCTGGACTGCTAGCAGCAGTCAAGAATTCCTCTTTAGGATCTGCACTGTAGTGGAAGAAGTCCCCGTCAGTGCTCGATTCTTCCACATCAAGATCCCCCAGAACCGTGAAGTGAGAACTTTTGTCCTGTACAGCTTCTTGATGATCAACTTCTGTAGTGAGCACAACTGATTGGTTATCAAAATTCATGCTGCAGCTGCTTCCTTTTTCCTCTAACTGGATGTAGTAGTCATTGCCAACAGAAAGCTTGTGTGCATCAAACACAGGTAACACCCCAGGGACAGCAAGAGATGCTTCCTGACCACTCCCATCCTGCGCTCCAGACCCTTGCTCTGACAGCGACCTCTCAAAAACCTCCACTGGGAAGAAGATGCTCGTGTATGCCATCGCCTCCTCAGGATTCACATGACCACATTCATCAAAGTGATCATGCTTAGCTGCCTCCCAAATGTATTCAAAGCTGAGACCTTGGCTTGTTTCAGTGACAGTGAGAACTTCCTCCATCTCATGGCCAAGCCTGTCTCCCGTGAAGTGATCTAAGATTGGAAATGCAGAGTTATTTGTTTCTCTATTTGAGGTGTTTGGCTTAAGAGCATTCCACTGCTGTTCAAAATCAATCTCTGAGTCCCTCTGGCTCTGCATGCGAAGGTAAGTCAGCAGCCTATGCACTTCTTCTGCTGTTGGTCTCTTTTCTGGAGGTAGCCAGCAGAACTGCAGGACTTCATACCTACACAAACAAGAAACATGTTTCAATAGGTTTTACACTGAAAAGGAATTCACAGAGGAGCAACAATTAGTGTCCCTGGCAGGGATTTCCATCAATAGCAGCTCCTTTTGCCCTTGCCTAAGGTTTCTTTGCCAGGAGCACAATTCCATGTAGCAATTTCAATATATTCAAGAAAACTGAGCAAATTGAGAAACTTCTTCAGCAGTGTCATGGTTCAGCTGCAGCTGAGCATCGCAGGCTGCTCGCTCACCCCTCCCCTGGCAGGATGGGGAGGAGAAATGGGCACAGGCAAACTGCAGGTTGGGATGAGGACAGTTACTGACACAGGACAGGGACAGGCAAACAGCAACAACAGAACTTATGACAGTCAGTTATCACAAACAGTGACAACACAAAACACTTTTCCAACCTGACCGGACACTCAGTCTGCACTCAGCCCGTCCTGGAGCCACGCAGACTGGTCCCTTCCCATCTAGCCCCCTTTTATGGGGAGCATGACATTATGTGTATAGAGAACACCACTGACCAGCTCAGCTCAACTGTGCTGCCTCCTTGTGAAAATCAACTCCATCCTAGCCTCAACCAGAACAAGCATCTTTAAGTACCAAATAAAAACACAGAAAGCTTACCATCGATCAGAATATGGCTGCTCCAGGCGTGGCTTGAAGAGTTTAACCTGCTTCTCCTTTATGACATGGGTTAGGACTTCCCTGTCAGAGAAGTCTGAGTAAGGCTGGGCAGCATTCTCAAACAGCTCCCATAACGTGACACCCAGGGACCTGAAAGAGAGCAGCAAATGTCTCAGCGCTCTAAGAACTATTTTAAAATTGCTTTTCTAAGGACATAAGGATGATGCAAAACTTAACTGGGGAGAAGAAACAAATACCACTATCCCACTGGCTCTGGTAACTTCAGAACCTGTTACTCATTTACTGGACAGAATGCTGGAAGCCCCAAGAATAAAGTTGCTTGAAGGCAACAACAATGCAGGCAGCCAAATATAGGAGGCCTCAAATGAACCAACTAGGGAAGAAACCCCCGAACAGAAAACCCCTATTTAGAGAAGCAAGATAATAACCTTGTGGTTAGTCCTGATGAAAGCTTTTCCACCTGATGAAGTTGCAGTTATGGGTCAAACTGCTAGAAAACTAGTCTTTGTTTCAGTTTTCATAAAATTACTGTCAAACTGCAGCAGTCAGAAGCTGCTTCTTTGCTCAGTGCTGTACACAACACTAATCACCTCTTCAGTGATCAAGCTGATGTTGATCTTTGGGCAACCTTTCCTCACTCCAAATGCTGAGGAACTGACTCTGTATGTATTATGGCAGAATAATTTACATTGGAAAGGGCCTCTGCAAGTCATCTAGTCCCAGCCTGTTCAAAGCAGGTCTGTACAAGAGGCATACTGGGAGCTGTAAGACCCTAAGCTGCTTAGAGTTCAGGCACACAGTATGATCTGAGGAAGCCCATGTGAAGAATCCATGCAAATCAATACTTAAATAATTTCTATCCACCTGCTTTCTTTGACCCTGCCTTTAAATTACTGTAAGCTAGGGTTTATTTGCTAACATCCTTAGAATATAAAAGCAGGGATTTAACTCCCATGTTTTCAGAAATGTTAGCTGAAGCCCCAATTTCCACTATCCCCATTTCTTAGGGCTGGGCATTGAAGTGGAACTCGTTGATTTTAAAAGAAAAAAAATCATCTTCAAGATTTCCCCCTCAGTTTGTCTGCCAGCCCCTTGCCAGCAGAGGCAAGTGGTTCATCGCAGCCCTCAAACGCTGCAGCAAGGAGTGAAGATGCTGCAGTTCTACCAACAGAACTTAATCAGGCTCCAGCAGGATCAGCTTTGTGTGTCATCCACAGTAATTATAGTAGTGGAAAAATCATTTACTGTTTCCTTCCTTTACAAACATTTAAAGGCATTTGACAAATATACAGTAATTACTTTTACTAACACAAACACCTGTTCTCCTGCTAAACATTTCTTCTTCTCTCAACAGATTTCTAAGCATTTCTCCAAAGCAAGATTACTTCAGGTTTGTAGAAATTAACCTACTGTATATCTGATGGAATAAAGCAGTGCATCAGGCCAACATTGATTTAACTATCAATATCATTTACTCCTTCACATAACATTTGAAAATACATCTGCAAAGCTCTCATTTACATTATTTTAAAGCCTACTACATACCATATGTTACTGTATTTATTTTGCTCTGCTGATAACAGCCTGTCTTGAAAACTTGTTACTAACTCAGGTGCAGTCCATCGGAGAGGAACAAGTTTCTTCTCATCTGTCTCAATATAATCTTCCTAAATTAGTGACAAAAACAACAGAAAGACTGAACAAATATTGGATTGACTTCTAGAAGTTGACAGCTCTTTCCTTAAGATGTTTTTTAATTTATGCTGTGAATTTCACTTTCTTGATATATTTAAATACTTTGAACATTTTCATTAACATATTTGATTGAATTTTTCCTTCGTTAAAACAGTTTTAGGACTACTTTAAGTAGGACTGAAAGATAAGACTTAACCAGAAGCTTCCTTCTACAACAAACAACACTCCAGAAAGATAATGTGTTCTGTTACATGAACTTGCTATAGTTATTTGCCAGCTACAGTTGAAAGTACATTACTCAAATAAAGGACAATCTGGTACCAGTTTATAACTTGTAAAGTATATAAAGTATGCTTGGCATAACCTTAGACCCAAACCTGTTCAAAGTTCACTTACCTTGAATCTACTGAATCCTATACCATAATCTCCTACTTTGACATTTAAATCAGAAGTAAGAAAGCAATTCCGTAAGGCCAGGTCACTGAAAAGGCAAACAAATGAGGAATGAGACCGAACCAAGGAGTCTTCAATACACATTTTTACAAGAGAATCAAGTCAGAGCCACACAGAGCTGAATCCATGTTCTGGGACCCAAGTAAGACTAAACATAGTGCCAAGGCAAATCACATTTATAAACGTTATACATCCCCCAGACTATCATGCTATGCTTTATACACTTCTCCACAGCAGTGATGTATACTCCCAACCATACCACTATACAGAATTAGTTCGTGCTAGTGATAAGCCCATGATGTAGGTTACTTTGGCTGTTGACACACTGGAGTGATGCAGATCCCCCTGTACCTAACCCATGGCACTGCATGTCTTGTGTTATGCCCTGAGCAACATCTAGGGACAAGTCAGATCAGGTTTAAATACTTAATTTACAACATGATACTAAACTAGCAATAGGTTGCACCTACATTTAAGCTCCTCTAAACAACAAAACCATACATTACACTTAAACTACAACTACAGATAATCTCTGAAAAAGACCAGAGTAATGATTTTATAAACATCCTTTAACGAACAAATCAAAAACCTCTTTAATACAAAGTCATTTCCAATTTCCACCATGAGCCAGACCACAAGTACACACAGCCAGCAGTGCTGCTGCAATAACCCCAAGAAGCTGGTTTAGAAAACCCATGGTGCAACCTGGGAAATTTATGCCCATTTAATGAGGCTGCGACAGCCAAGAGCTCAGCAGACTAATTGCTCAAATATTTTGCCTCTCAGTTTCACAGAAGGTACCAGGCAATTAAGTGCACTGGAAGAACACTACCATTGCTTCTGTGTGCCTTAAAAAAAAGCCTCTGAAGTACAAACAGTCTGAAAGCCACACAGTTTACCTACTTAAAAGAAAATGTTTTCCTTTCCAGGGTCATTGAACTACACAGTTCAGAAACACGTTTGTAAACCTCAAGTATACCCCAAAGCTGTCCAACTTGGTTTAGACCATTTAGATAAATAGCCTGGAAGAGAGAATAAAATTTTGGCTGCTTGAATTTACCACTAACAACAAAATCACTGATGCTGGAGCTTTACCACTTACTCTGACAGCATCAGGATAGTGTTGCTAGAAGTAAACATTTGCAATGAGAATCTTGCGGATCCACAGGATAACTATTTACCAAGTTTAACTGTATTTCACTGAAAACACACTGTTAAACACAGTACCTACGAAGCCATGCTGCTGCAATACAAGAAGCAGTGATCATTCAGTTTGACAGGCACAACTGTTACTACTACCTTCAAGTCATTTGAAATCATTGAGGAGTGTAAGAGAATAGCTCTGCCCCTCAGCCTCTGGCTGAGCTCAGGCTTTGGGGGGGTTTCTCAGGTTCCACCTGCACCTTTTAAGAGTTCTGGTTTAATAGCTCCCTGAGCACAAGGTCTCTGCTTTCTATGCAGCAAGATGCACACTGATAAGCTCTAGCAAGTTCCTAACTTGCTCAAAAGGATGATGCAAGTGCTGTTTCTACAGGAAAGAACAGCCTGACCCAGCATAAAACCAAAATCAATTGTCTTGTGATACCCAAGGTTTCATCGGGTAAGCCATGTGAGGGGAGCAAGTACTCATTAATATTGTAGTCATTACCAGTCTAAGGTTGATGCCTTCCAGCCCCTTAACACCTTCTCATTTAAAGCAAAAAAAAAAATTTTAAATTTTGGTGTCTTTCTGAGCAATTAGTTTCACAAACACATTTTCCCCAGCCTTTTACTTCTACTGCCACTCATTTAGTATCAATTGTGTTAACTAAAATAAATAAATGTAGCATTCCCCACTCCCCTCACCCCTGATTAAAACACCATCTATTAAAAAAACACAGCAGGTAAGGTTCATTCTAACACATACACACACACACACCCCAGGAAACACAACAAATTCAACTTGGCCAAGAATTAATCTAACAACTCCATCTTCTGGACTGGTCAGTGTTCTACAGGCTGCAAACCTAACCCACAGGTGATCAGCTTTCAGCCAGGTGGGAGCTGTAACACCACACCACTGCAGTTACATTAGCACCTTCGTAAGCATCGCACCACCACGACTTAGGGTATGTACATCAGGTGAAAGCTCCTTAAGACACAATCTTCAGTACACACAGGTTTTAATGAAAATATCTACATGAATTTTAGAGGGCATCATAACCAAAAGGAGTTTATCTGGAGAGCATACCTGTGCACAAAGTTGTGTTTATGCATGACAGCAAGCCCAGCAGCAATCTCACACGCCATCCTCTGGAGCAGCATTATTTGAGAGTCTCCCTTAATGTGTTCCTGCTCATTGCAGATATAAGTCTTTAGATCACCCTGGAAAAGAAGTTGAAAATACTTCTCAGTCTTGTACATTGCTTGCATCTGAAAATATTTAATGAGAAACCAACTAATCACATTACTCACTCACTCCATTTTTGCTCAATAAAAAAAACAAACCCAAACAAGCTCAGGTTTCCAGTCTCCATAAAGATTCTTACAGAAGTCATCTAAGGCATATGGTATTTTAAGGGATTTTAATCAAGTGATTTAGTAATTAATAGTCTGGATCAGACTGTCACATAAACCTTGTCATACAATACTCTTTCCATTAAAAAAAAAAAGTTTGAGAAGCTTCTGGTTTTGAATGAGATGAGTTTGAGTGCCCCACGTCAGCAAAGCTGACTGCCTGGGATTTTCAAGGGGATGGAAAGAGAAACCAGAGAAAAGGGTTTCTGACACTGCCAGCTCACCACAGCTTTAGATACAGGTATTGTACTGCCCATTCCAGACAAAGAACATAGAGGGTGGCAGCAGTTCTACGCTGATGCTCATGTACATAAAGGAGCTATAGCTGAAGCACATCATTCCTCCTTACCACCATTAACTGAGGATAACAATTTAACACTACCAGTTCATGCAGTAGATGTCTGTGTGGTACATCACAAGCTAAAGTGCTGTGACAGCTGAAGTGGCTGGCTGGACAGTTGCAAACCTGGGTTATAATTAATAAAGTAAGGAGCAATGGGACTTAAAAGCAGACACTACACCTCTGTAAAAAAAGAAAATGAAGAGTTTTAAAAACATGCACAGATTCTACAGTACACACAAGCAGCTATTCTGGCTTACTTTATACATACTACTTGTGCTGCAAGTAGCTACACCAGCTTGTGAGAAAGCATCAATAGCTTCTAACACTGTTTAAGGCTGCTGAAGCCTTCATTACCTGCTCTTCATCCTGATTTCAGCTACTAGTTAAGAAGCATTTAGGTATTTGCATCCTACAGAATTATAGGGTTTTTTATGTGTTTCCTGAGAGATTCTCCTGCCTTAATTACAGCTCACACACGAGACAGCATAGCATTAGCACAGAACACTGCAAACACCCTGCCCCTTCTGCCTGCCTGGTCCGAGCACACTGACTAGGGCAGAGTCCCACAAACCTAAGGGCAGACCGTGTCCACAGCACAGCCAGATCCCCACCCGCCCAGCCTAAGGAACACCAGTACAAACCACCGAGCTCAGCTGGCTCTAGGTGGCAGCAAGCGCCCGAACAAAGTCAAACGCTCCAAAAATCATTATCATTCGTTGAAGCGGCAACTGGTTCCACTTTGGGTTCCTCCCGGGTGGACCGAGTTCCCAGGATGCCTGAAAAGCATCAAGGGATTGCTTTTTAACTTGTCAATGCATTAGTAGCAGCAGTTCTGTGTAGCATCATCCCTTGTTTACTAAATCATTCATGGAGGCACAGGTTTTTGTAGGAAACAGAACTTGTGTGAATCCAGCACCTCGAAACGTACCAGCTCCATTTCCCCATCCTGCTCGGAGGCTACAGGAAGGTCTGAAGCACGAAACGGGGTGGGGTGTGTTGCTTTAGAGGGACATTGCTTGGGGCAAGCTGGGGGCAACCAGGGAGACCACTCTGGACTGCCATCCAGAGGACCTGGCCAGGCTGGCAGCAGGGTCCAACAGGAACCTTACAAGACTCCAAATGCAAACAGTCTTACACCTGGGAAGGAAAAACCCCTTGTGACAACAGGCTGAGGGCTGGGCAGCAGCGCTGCAGGGACAGGCCTGGGATCCTGGTGGCAGCAAGAGGAACCATCAGCCATAGCCAGCAGACACTGATCTCCTGGGACTCCATGAAGAACTAGGTTTTGCCTTTCCTACTGTTCTTCAGTTCAGCTGTGAGTCTTAATATGCTTTTTCCCAGTAAGAGTCAGAAGCTGGGAGCTTATCTCCATGCGCTGCTACCCAGCAGTTTTACTGTTTGGGCAAACTCCACATTTGGTTCATACAACACCCAAACAGCTGGCACAACTCCTCACACCAGGCTTTAAGAGAGGCTACCAAATTATGTCTACTAAACATTTTCTACCAAGTTGGAAAGACACGTGCTAAGTCACACAATGCCATGTAATTGCTCCTTTCAAAGGTCTCAGGTACAACTGTCCCTGTCCCCCCACCCCATGACTTCACAGTGGAAGTGCCTGCAGTGACTACCACCTGTACCATCCAAACGTTGCTCAGACACATGTAAGTTTAAGAGACATCAAACAGTTCTTAAGAGCACAGAGTCTTTGAAGCCAGATGTGATTGCTGAAGTCACTGAAACAGGCTGCCCAGGGAGGTGGTTGAGTCACCTTCCCTGGATGTGTTCAAAAAAAAAAAAGGTTAGATGAGGTACTTGGGGATGTGGTTTAGTTAGGATGAGAATGGTTAGACTTGATGATCTTCAAAGGTCTTTTTCAACCTTGTGATTCTGTGATTGTGAATTGTCAACACCCACCCACCTTTTTTTCCCCAAACCACACACATCTACTATGATCCCAGTACTCCTGTCATCTTTGATTATTAAACAGATTTGTTGGACTCCTTGGTTAAGACATTTTCATTGCAAAGATTCTTTTTTTTGATTTGAAGATCATGTTTTTCAAGCAGCAGTAATTAGAAAAAGCCCAAACAAAATAAAGAACCAACCCCTGTGAGCAGGTACCTTCCCCTAACAGCAACATCCCTAAGCAAGCTACAGGGCATCCTCAGCACACAGAGCATCCTGCTGATCTCACCTGCTCTGGGAATTGCAAGGCTTGAAGGATTTCTGTAACAGTTTGATAGGCAAATTAGCCTCACAATATACATGTTACTTCCACATTTGAATAACTTTCCTTTACTCATAAATTATGTCAGTCCATTAGAGGATTTGCTGTGCTGACAAAATGCTGGCCACACAGGGCTGAGTAATATATTAAAGTTAATAAGCCAGCTCCTACTATTTTTAACCTGGCATCATTCTACAATGTTTAACAGTGAACAGTTAACTATTCATAGAAGGCTGCACCAACATACTAAGCAAACTAATACAGGGCAGGGGGAGGTTAAGAACTTATTGAGCATTTCTTTTTATATTTACCACTTCTCAAAGAATTTTAACACAGGCAAAGTTAAGTTCAGATTTAAAAGCTTTAAATCACTTAATGTGCAACTGGCCCCTCCTGCTTCTCACTCAGCTCTGCAAAGTGAGGGACACAGAACAACGTGCATTACATTATAAAACAGGCTGAACACTAGCAAATACAGTCACAGCACACACAACCAAGCAACCCTGAGTTACAGAAATGCATAAAGTAGTTTATGTGGCCCAGAAAACAAGTAAGTTAGCCTGCATGGCATTCAGGGCTCCTACCACGGCAGTTCGCTCTGGTATCTACTGCACTACAGTTCCCTGTGCCTCTGATCCAGGCTCCCTGGCACTGAAAGGTCTTGGAACTGATAATCCAAGGGGGATGCCCGAGCAGCCAAGGCAAGGTCAAGTGGCCCTGAAAAGGCTACAAAGCCTCCTAAGAGGAGTTGCAGAAGGTTCACATGTGAAGGACTGTGAAGAAAACAACCACTGTACCCTCAAGACTCTGTTGGTCAGTAAAATTGATGCATTTTTCATTCCTTAGTAAGCTAAATGTGCAAAATGAAGCCTGTGTTGCCAAAAGAACCTCCAAATAATTTGTTATCTGAAGATATTTAAGTTTCCCATCCACCACAGCTGATGTATTTGCCACCTTTTTTCTTAACTGTCAAATCCTTAATCACACAAGTACAAGGGATTAAAACAAGGTTATTCTTTGTTCTATATTCACATGCAACACCAGTAACACAACCTAAAGAGCTTTAGCATAGCATTATACTACTGCTAACAAAGCAGGAACATTTCTCACCCTTCCCATTCAAACAGTATGTAGTCACCAAAGACACCAGAACCTTTAATCAACCATTTCAACTGTGTCTGCCCCACGGTCTTTCTGCTGAAGAATCAGACTTGCACACTTTGGAAATAACTCCATATCCCCAGATTTACCTAATTTTGGAGGGGAAAACAACCCAAGCAAAACAACAAAAGCAGCTACCAGGTTTCAAGATCACTTACTAAAAGCTTGAAAAGAAACTGCCATCCCAACCACAGAGAAGCAGCTTCTAGTGTATCAGCCTAGTGACACTCCATTAAAAGCCTGTCTACTTAAAAAAAAAAGCTATCTAGCCATACCTTCTATCCCAAATGATACCATCCAGCTCCCTTCACAATTCCCCCTTCCTCATGCCTCTCCTCTCCCCTCACTCTGACATTGCCACCTCCCACACCAGGCCCTGGGACTACAAGAGGGATCAGTGACATGCCACGATGCTGAGCTAACTGACTGTGCTCCTCCCAATCTCTGCATAAAGCCATTCAAGTCAGGGCTGTTTTGTCTGCTGAGACCCTGTACAGTTGTGTGCACAGCAAATAGAATACTATCATGTCTAAGAGAGACTCAGCTCTACCAAGTTAAAAGCTCTTTGAGGGAGCCAGACTTTCACTCATGTTTAACTCACTATATAGTTTTCTAAAACCAAGTGTAGTTCACTTGGAATAGAAATCAGCACAGACTTTTACTTTCCAAAGACATTACCTAACTGCATCTGAATTTATAAAACTACCACTTTGGCTGTCAAGCTTACTGCCCCCAGTTAAAGTAAAAATTTATTTTATCCCCTTGAGTAAAATCCTTTCCAGATTACTCTGCAGGATCATGACAATTTCTGGCATTAATCATGAGGCGAACAAGGATATTTTTTCCCTATATCTAAAAGTTACCCCATCTTCAAATTCAAAGTTGGATTAAATGGTCTAACTATTTAAAGACATGACAGCAATTAAATCTGATTAAATATTTGGATGTGTATCTGTGAAACTATAAAATGCAATTGTCTTCCAAGGGTGCTTTAAAGCACCTCCAATTTGAGTAACAGGTTTTAAATGAGTAAGAAATAGTCTGTTTCTACCTATTGAAAAACTGTAAAACCCATTATCTGGTTAAGCTTAGGCACATACTTTTTAATTCTTAGCACAAACAGAACATTTCACTTTGATCAGTCACTTAAAAAGTTCAAGCATTTCTTCCATTTAGGAAAGAGTGATTTTATCAGCACTTCTGCCTCATTAATTTATCACAGCTAATAAATTTGAGCAAAAGAGCAGTAATGAAAAGATATAGTTATTTAAGGCCACAGATTAACTGATGTTTCTCAAGAGAACTCAAAAGTTCATGTTAACTCTTCACTTACATTGCCTGGGGCAACTGATGCAACTAGAACTGTATTTGTGCACTGGAGTTTAAGAGGAAAAGAAAAGGATCTTGCTGGATTTTATAAAAGCAAATTACCTTACTTCTCAACAACATACATAAACACTTCTGAGTTTGTTCCTATCTTGACATTTTTCACAGAACTCTGCTCTAAATGATACCTAGACCACAACTGAAAGCAGCTGCTGAGCCAGTGTTTAAGGAGCCACTTGGAGTTCCAGGTTTGTTTGTCTTTTAATAACGAGCTGCATTACAATAAGCAACTCAAGGCCTTCCAGGCCATCATCACCATACCCATGACCTCCTTGCTACATGCTGCAGGCAGACTAAAAGAGACTGGTAATTCTGATATCAAAGAATATAAACAAAAAAACTTCACTTATGGTCTGTCTCTAAACAGCAAAAAAGTCTGCCTGCTGAAATTCTGGGTATTGAGAAAGCTTCCCAGAAAGACAATTATGTTCTGAGTGAAGGGCATTAAATAACTACATACAGTTTATACAGATGGAAAAGCTGGGGCAGCTGTTTAAGTTCACTTACCAAGTCACAGAACTCAAAAACTAGGAGATAAGGAATGGCTTCCACACATTGCCCAATACACTGGAGGACATTTGGATGCTGAAGAATGCTGGGAGCAAAAAAATACAGTTAAAGCCAGAAAGACAGCAGGATACTTTATTTGCAATATAATGCAACACCCTGAAACCCCTACCAGAAGTTTCAACACTTAGCATTGGCAGCAGGGCAGCATGAACAGAAGTATCTAAAGCTACAGATGTGCTTTGCACCTTTGTGCTGCAGCAGATCACAGGGAGCAGCTGAACCTCAGAGGATCTTCTCAACCACCAAAGTAACTGCTGCCAGAAGAAAGTCATGCCCATCCTCCCACCATCCCCAGTACTCAGAGTACATACACGCAACTGGTTTGTGAACTACACTGAGGAACTGATCTGGCGAAAAACTAAACCTTTTTTAGCCAGGTTAGTTCCCTGCCAGATCAGTTTTTATAAATTGCTTGAAACCCACCCCTGCCAATGCAGCAGAAGGCATGAGATTTCTTCCTCTGACAAGTGCCAACAGCTTAAGCCTAAATGCAAATCTAACTGGGACATTAGAAAGCATGAAGAATGGAAAGCTCCCTGACCGCTCACTTGCAGTGCATTCAGGCAAGGTTATCCACACAACCAGGTGTGACTAGTGAAGCACAATATGCCTCTTCCAGTCATCTACAAAAGCCACTGGCTTGTAGCAGTTGGCTCTGCACAGAGCTCTCACTGTTCCCAAAGCACAGGAAGAGAAATGACACTCCCTTTAACACACCAAATTCCTTTCTGGTATGCGAAGACTCAACCCCTGAGGAAGTGAGTATCCTCCAAGCATAAGGCAAGAGGAAGAGAACACCAAACAAGCCTGTTTTATTGGCATTTCCAGTCAGATTTCTCAATCAGAGAGCACTGCAGGACTGGAGTGAGGGAAATTCTGGGGCTTGGGGGGAACTGTACAGAGATTAATGTGTCTGCGAACACACAGCGTTGCCAATCCCCCTGCTTCCAACAGGAAAGCCAAGGACAGGAGTTAAACCTCAGTTCTCAGGGGAAAACAATAAGGCATAAGTTTGCTTGCAAGATCAGGAGTTTGCTCCAAAGAGCTGTAGAAGAAAATCTCAAAAAGCAAACCAAGTGGGTTTCCCAGCCATGAGTAACAACTGCCAAACACATTTAAGCCAAGAGCTTATTTCTATTTCTAAGCAAACCCAAGTTCTTCTCACTCTGGATTGAATGGATTTCACTTTTTATAGACATTTCCTTTACAAGGGAAGGCAAGTAGAGACAGAAACACTGAAGAAAAGCAATGTCCATAACTCATACATGGTGCTACAAAGTCAGTTAACCAAGCTGTGAAATAGGACTTACTAGTATGGTTCTCCATTTCTTAAAAACTGTTCCTGTTCCTTAGGGCCTGCACTTGCCTTCAACTCCTTCACTATCACCCTTGCTACGCTAGTGCCTGTGTAGATCTCTCCAAGCAGAACCTGTAAATAGAGATAAGCATTGTGTTTTTAGTCAGAGAGGAAAAAATGTTGGAGTTTCCCTGCAAAGAGCTAAAAGCATGTTGTAAGAAAGACTGTCTGGCTTTTTCTGTCAACACATTCAGAGTTTTTGATAATTAAACATTCATACTTAATACATCTTGACAACTGAGCTTCACACCAACTTTCAGAAAACACCTAAATTACTTATGTACTAAAGATTCTTTCCTAGAATTGGTAGTAACAGGAGTGTGCTCATTAAAATCCATGGAAGTGAAATGTCTGACTAGTAACTCTGGTAAGAAACTCCATGTAAATTAAAGGAGCACCAGTTAGTGCTGTGATTACAGCTAAAGAGCAAGGAAACATCCAATTTCAACTTCAGGTTTTGTTTTGAGAGTATCATTTTAAGGGACTTAGAGCAGCCTAGTCAGGAGTAAGACTCAACCTGCAGCACAACATTAGAAGATAACTGCTCACCTTTCCAAACCAGCCATTTCCAATTTCCTGGATGTAGTTTAGACTCTGACGTGCAACTTGAGACTTTGATCCATCTGTCACATGCAAGGAAAATAGAATTAACACATACTGAACCACTCTGTGGCCAAAGTTACCAACTCCTGAGGAAATGAGGGAACCTCCTACAATACTTATTCCCAATTAAGCACACACATCCAGACCAAGCAACACCACCTCATTAGACATACATGAAGTGTGAAGGCAACATCATGACAATAGCACTCAACTTCTCTCTGCTCCAGCTTCTAAACCCTACTAGAACCCTCCCCCTACAGCAGCACAGTGATTTTCCTCATGAAATGTCAAGTTTTAGTTTAACTCATTCAGTAAGAAAGCAAAAAGGCCAAGTTCCAACTCCAATATAAGCTGTAGCATACCTGTAGGTGGGTAAATCAAGTAACCTACTTACAAAAGTTTCTCATGTAAACAGAAGTAGAAACCCCAAGACACCACTGGCTGTTTGTACACTGCAACATTTATAGTTATGTAGAGAGTTACCAGTTTGAGAGGAAGGGTTCCACTGCCCTACTTAAAGTCACCATCTGGAAGGAGGACATTTTCCAACTGAAACTACTTCATGTAAAGAGCCCAGAGAGGGCAAGGAAAGAAAACCAGATGCAGACCCTGGCAGAGGGTGGACAGTAACAATGGCAAGCTCTGCGCTACAGAAGAGAGTCAGTGGTCATTAGCCCTCTGCTGCCTAATTGCTTAGGAACACTAATAAATGGCCGTGCACAAAAACCTTCCATCATCACTACTTGTCTAACTGAGACTTCTAGCCCACATTTTTAGTTCCATAAGCCATGTTTACACCAGTACTACTTAACAGGAACAGGTATAGCTGTCAACATGCTGCTGGCCATAGGGAAGCCTATACAGCACAACCACGTTTTACCAGCATACCCTGCATGAGCACACTACCATACTCCTAGCAAGCAACTTCTAGTGACATGAAGTAGAGTTTTAACAACTGCAGCAATGTAGAAGAGCTGACATAAAATTTTTCACAGATGACTTTCCCTTCACTCACTAAAACACTGAACTAAAACATTTCTTTTGTATTAAAAGCACACTGACAGCTTCCTGAAATTTGTAGGTAGAGAAATTCTACTAGAAGCTTCCCTGAGCAGCTAATGATCTAACACAAGGAATATGTGAATATTATACATGAAGCAGTATGAGAACTACTGATGCTAAGCCATGCTTATATTTAGGACACCTGATTTTCCTCTTTAAATTATTTCAAAGAATACAAGCCAAAAACCCTTTCACACAGGGAGAAGAAATCTAATGCTCTGTCTCACCAATACCATGTCTAAGGAATGAGAAGTCTACAGCCACATTATGAAAGCAATGCAGCTGAAACAGCAGTGCTGCCATCGAGTCAGAGATTCACTCTTGCTTCTATTTAAGGCTAACAGCTAAAACCCCACAACAACTCGCCCATGGAGAAAACCACTAAGGGAAGTCACTACCACCTTAGGAGCACTGCAAATCCTTTGTGTACATAAACACATAATCAAAGTACTCTAGAGAGGTTGGTTTAAGCTAATTTCATTCTCTCAAGCTCCCTCACACAGCAGCCTGCCATAAATCCATACATTTCTGAAGTAGTATTTCACATTTTACCCTATACCCTACAAAATATATTTACTCAGTTTATGTATGTTTGCAACAATAAATCTCTTATAGTAAAGTCAAGCAGAATCAGCTACACTCCATTTTTGATACCAAGGTTGCCTACTTTTGGGCTGTTATTAAAAACCAGCATTTTACCTGTACGAGATGGAAACTGGGAAGGAGTTGGTAAAGTGATATTGGGAACTGAAAGAGTAAACACTTCTGCTGGAGACTGAACAGATGGAGTATCTTCTGCTGGAGGTGTAAAGTCTATTTCATCATCAAAATTATCTTCAAATTCCTGCAAAAAAGTGCAGTAAGCAAGCTGATCCTTGTCTTAAAATTAGCACTAATACTTTTTTTGGTTCAAGTGAGCAATGTTAAGGAGGCTAAGCTTTTCTCCAAGGACAGTGACAGATTTTTAGTTTTCTATTCCTTATTTTCAATTTATTTCTGATGTAAAGAGATTAGAGCAAAAAGCATCACTTTAACAAAAAGGGGGTTTGTTTGGAGTTTTACTTTAAAAGCTATCCCTGGCTTTAAATGAATTACCACAAACTGCTGAGGCCAAATATTCTCCATTTAGTAATAAATGAGAGCAAAACTCAATTTTAGGAGCAGCAATAATTGATGTTCCTAAAGAAACTGCTCTCTCCTGGTAACAATTCCTCCTCAGAAGTTTTGCTACAGTGGATATGTACCTTATGTATCTTAAACCCTGTCAGCAGGCTAAGAAAAACAAGTTAAAGGAATACACAGAAAAACAACAAAAAGGTTCTTTATAGCCAAACTGTCTCAAGGGTATACTTTTACTACTGATCCTGAGAGCTAGAATGATGCTGAAAAGACATTAAGGGTCCTTACTGCAGCGTGGACCACGTACTTAAAATAAATGATTGCAACAAGATTTCACAGCACTTAGAAATACAGTTGCTGGTTGTTTCATAGACAATGTTCAGTGACACTGAATCATCAACAACTACAGAGCATTAGCACAAATAATCAAGTATTCTGGATATCAGAATGTAAGCACAAGATTACCACTTGTCTATATACCCTTGTAACTTCAGATGCTTACCTTGAAATCTATCTCAGGGTCTTTACAGCAGGAGACACAGTTTGCAAGCAGTATTACCAGTACTACTAGAGTACATACAGACAGAATCACAAAGGAGGAAGAAATTTCAGTGGTTGCTCCTTCCCCTAGAAATAAACACAAATAATATTATACAAATACAATTATTATTTTAAGAAGTTCCTTCAAAATGCATTATCCATCTGCATTTATTTAAAGGATGGACTCTGAACATTTAACTCTATGGATATGATAGACAGTAAAAGGAAACTGGATGGAAAAGACATACTGGCAAAGTTTATCTGTGTTTTACCACTTCTGGACTTATCTGATCCAAACCAAGAGGCCACACCTAACATCATCTACCCAAGTAGTGACAGTCCCAAGCCTCAGGATTCTGTTTAAGTCGACAAATTTATGCAGATATCTAAACACAGTCGTTCAAAATCTTGCCTCAAGCCAAACCCCCTGTTCTAAGAGAAAGCAGCTAGAAGAAATCCTCACTTAAACTGTGTACAAGTTTTAAATATATTGCTATAAGGCAGTGTTGCCTCTTCGACAAATGCATTCATGACAGCCTGCCAAATACACAAGCTGCTGTCACAAGTGCAATGGCTCTAATCAGCTCCTCCACCTAAATTTTTATTTCTTGTAATTCATTAAGTGATTTGCCTTCATCTCAAGAATTAGACATGATCCCCAACCATTTTGCAAACACACTTCCAAATACTTTTCCCAAATTTTCTGTACAAGCATTCTACAACACAAGCTCTATGATTAAGTCAGGTTATTATTACTCACACAGGATCAAAAGCCTCAATCGGCACTTTATAAAAATCTTAAGTCTTCACCAAGGGAATTAAACCTATTTTCATCCCTGCTTTGATCTCAAGTTGAGAGCAAAGATACATAGTTCCCTAGGAGACCCCAACACACATTCTGAGGGGTTTTGTTATTCCTTTTTAAAGGCATACAGCCATGGGGACTGGGGAGGAGGCGCACCACATGGGATTAAAATCTCTTTAGATATTACATCAGTGCTAAAGCTAAACAACATCAGGTGACTTGGACTGCCTGGGTTTAAGGAATGGCTGAGCATCACTGGCACTGGCTAAGCACCAGAATACAGTGTAAGCGAAGCCTCAAAGACAATCAGAAGTTGGTCACTAATTAAGGGACATACAAACCTGTCCACCTGCCTCTTACACCTTCAAAAAAATGACAAAAAGTAATTCCAGAAAGAGCTACAGCTTTTCATCAGGTTCCACACAACACTTACAGAATATATACTTAATTACATGTAACGAGTAAATTGACAGGCCTGAGGTCGGTGGCCCTGCCTGTGGCAGGGGGGTTGGAGCTTTATGATCCTCAGGATCCCTTCCAACCCTTGCCATTCTATGATTCTATGACATGATGAAGATACTGCTGTAGAAAGCATGAGCATACTTTCAGGTTACATTTTCTGTGCAATAAATTAGGAACACTATCTATGCCACAACAGAAGATAAGCAAAAAAAGAAGGGTTTCAAACAAGCAATCCTGTTTCTAGTTCCCACAATAGTTCTGGGATCATTCCAACCTCCTAAATACTCCATTTATAGATAAAAACAGACCAACCACCAACGTGAGGCTACTTGCCACCTTTTAGTCAGAATTCTGGAGTCTTTGAAGAGGGCTCTCAATAGACCAATTTATATCCATTTCTCCATAACACCATTTGTAAGCATCAACGAGAAAAAAGGGAAGGTAATATCTGATTTATCTTTACTTCCTTCAGACATTCATTAACCTTACTATGTAGATTGAGAATTACCTAAACCACAAATATAAGCATTCTGTGAAGTCATTATCTAATAATTACTGTAACACACACAGAGGTAATACAGCTTTAGATAAATTCCAGAGATTCCTTTGAACCCATGGAAGCCAAAAAATAAAATGTAGCTTTAAAAAAAAATACCCCACCCCAACCTATTTATGTTACCAGGCATTATAATTATTATTTTAAAGACATTTTTCCAAAACCACTCCACCTAATTTCCAAACAACTTCCTTATCTTCACCACCAAACTCACTGAAATGAGGAGCCAACTCTCTACCAAACAGATACAGAATTACCCTGAGTCCTGAACACATCACCACAACTACAACATATATTCCCCCTACGAAGGAAATAGAGACTCCTAAACTCCCTAGAATGTTTCATCCAGTGTACCAGATGCATTTGGGGAAGTTAGTCAAGAAAAGTAAATCACTACACAAACGGGGGCACCAAAAGCATGCCTTACTATTCACAATACGCATTGCTAGCAGGTCTTAAAAGACTACTTAAAACAACTACTTAAAGGACTACTATTTGAAGACCAATTTCAGACCAGATCCTTTAAGAGGGAGGTATAAAGCACCTCACCTGTCAAGTGTATAAAACCAAAAAACCCTATCAAACTTATTTTGGGTTTGTGGTACACTACAGTGCCTCCCTTTTGATGCCCCACATGGCTAACATGAATTTCAGAGTGTCTTCCTGCTCCCCACAGTAGATGAGCAGTATTACTTGTCATTAGCATCCTCCCCTGCACTAAGTACCGTATTTTCTTCTTCTACACAGCCTTTTCAACCAGCCTCTACTGAAGCTTGGAGCAATTCTCCAAACTCTGCTTTATCACTTGATTTCTTGCCCAGACCCCACAAGGGGCTCGTGCACCACAAGTCCATTTACTGTAATGATATTTGCTGGTGTGGTACAAGATGTTATCTCTACCTCCAAACTTCAGTGCCCTGGGACTACTGCAACTCCAGCAGCATGACCGTGGTGTGTGTTTACACAAACATTACCCTGCTCATACCAACTTAGGAACCCCCCAAAATTACAAGTTATCACAGCAGAAGCAACTAGGAGGTGGTCTTGTGCCAGTTTTCTGGTTAACTCAAAACATGACACAATGGGCACCAACCATCATAAGCTGCATTTACTGTACATGTCACATAGCTATTTTATTTGAAAGAGAAAACGTTTTTGGTTTTTTTGAAATTCCTTCTGTAAAGAAAACTACACATTTATCAAGCCTCAATTGATGTGATTTATGCAAGCTACACTCTTCCCCATAATATTAACATCTCCTTTAAGTGTCCTGGAATTAATACAGGGTGGGTAAAAAAAAAGCACTGCTGGACATTACATGACTTCCTAACCTTATAGACCTTTTATAATTCCCAAGGAAAGAAAGCATGTGAACTAAGAGCAGTTAATTGGAGAAAGTAATGAAGTTTTCAAAAGTAAGCAAAAGATCACCTTTGAAGAAGCAGCTAACAGTTCATTAAGAAGATGGAAGTCAACTAAACTTCTGAAAACACAGGAAAAATTTAACATACAAAGTTATAAAAAGATGCTTTAATACAAGAAAAACACCAATTATCATGGGCAAGTTTCTGCAACACTGAGGAACAGCATTTCAGATGACTCATACAAGTGAGAGCTACTTACTGAGAATTACAGAATCCATCTCTATTTGGATAAACTTTGATGTCTCTCACATCACCATTAATAAGTGATTTTTTAATTTACGTCCCCTTTTTTATAAAAAACCCATAAAATTAAGGACAAAATTATGGCAACTTGTAACTGGGGTAAAATTTATTATAAATTATTTTAATAGCTTGCATAAATACATATTCAGTGACGGCAGTCACTGATTAAGTATTGGAACTGGCATTTGACAAAGTGCTATAAAATCTGCTGCAGTATAAGCTCTCTTGCATTTTTCAATTATTTCCATCCAATGATTAACTCACTGGAGCTTAATAAAATGCTTTGGAACTGAAAAGGTAGATGTTTAATACCGCCTTTTGTTTGTAAATTGTCAAAGTGGGAAGGAATGACAGCTGTTTATTGTAAGATACTGACTGAAAAAGCAACCAGAAATAAATCCATTCAATTAAATGCAAAGAATCCTTCTACATCATTATCACAGGAAACAGTTTTCTTTAATAAAAGCACTTGTTAAAATACATTGTAAATTTAATTTAAAACAAGATAAAAGAAATCCAGTAAGTATCAATCTCAATCTTAATGAGTGCAGAAGTTACAAATCTTAACATAAGAGATTCTGTAAGAGAATTTTAATAAAGTTTACTCAGTTAAAAAACCTGATGTATTTAATGTAACCCTAAGCAGTACCACCCTGCTACATCTCAGTATCTGTCCAGTAGCCAGAATCCGTTCTTTAGGAAAGATCTGCAAAACAGACCAAAAAGTACTGCTCATAGAATGCCAACAATAAAGGGCTTCCTGTCAGTTAATACAAGCAGTCTAGACTGCTGTGGTCTGGTTTAAGCAGTGGGAAGAGGCCTGGACTAGATCACTACTATATTAAATGAAGCAGGAGATGCAGCACATCTGTGTTACTATATGTGTGACTGCAAGGTGACACAACAAAATGCTTTATGAAGAACTCTGTGTTAGTAAATGTTCCACCTCAAAACAGCACTGAGATGATCCTAAATTATCAACATAGAAAATAAGGTCCCTCTTCAAAGTCTACAGTATTAAATACTGAATCTATGTTGTTATTTACCCACTTTTAAAAAGCACATCAACAAGTCAAAGCCCTGGCTAAGGTAGGTCTCTAACAGCTACTGAAGCAGATCCTTCAGCACCTCTGAAAACTGCCATTTCAGAGGCAAGTTTTACACCAAAGTCTAAATTTGAGCACAGCACATCTGAAGTCAAACCCCGTGTGCAGGCAAGAACATGACCATGCTCACTGAAAAAAACACTGATGATAAATTACACTGGCATTCTCAGGATCAAGTATAGACATGAGAACATACACTTCAGTATTTATTGCCATGTTTCAAGGGGTGGAAAAATTTTATTTTCATACAAAGTATTTTTCAAAGCAATTTATATAGGTCAGGAATCTCTCTACCTTCCTAAATTTCTTTCAAGTCTACTTTCTTCATAAAATAGTTCAGCAACCACCAAACGCAACAACTAAGCAAACAGAAGTCAGTTCCTCACTGGTACTGGTTTCCTCCTCCATCTGATTCCCCAGTCTGCCCACAATCCTCTCAAATATCCATGTATGTCATCCATCTGTGGCTTCCTTTGCTGCCATTAATTAGGAGCAAAAGGCATGCCAGCTAGCCAAATGGCTGCTTGCCAGCCAACAGCCACCACACTGTGCGATACAGGACCAGACACCCAAGGGGCAGCCAGCCTGCCTTTCTTCTGCCATCACATTATGAAAGGCCATGGCATTCGAACTCCAGCTCTCTCAAATTTGGTTCAATGTGATTAATCCCATTATTAAGGTCTCAACTTTCAGGAAACTGGGCTAAGAATGCATGAGAGTGCACAATTCTAAGCTTGGGGGGGGGGGGGGGGGGAAACAAAAGTAAATCTACATGACAGACATTACTGAACACACTAATAAAAGACATTCACAAAGCTAAAGGCACTGCAAGGCCCAGATAAATTAAGCATCATTAGGGCACAGCGAACTTGAAGGGAGCATCTGATTTTAAGCTTCCAGCACAGTAGTTGCTATGCGACAACAGTCCCACTGCTTAAGCAAGAGCCTCTGTGCTTTCAAGAGCAGCTACATAAATGGCAGTTCTGCACTAATAGCTGTAACTATTTGCAGCACAAATCTAGCATGACAGCAGTCACTTAAACTGTCTCTTGGACACCCTCAAATTACATGATCATGAACTGAGATGTAACTTTACGACACCAAGTGGGAACAGAGCAGCCTTTGAGATACTAATGAATGACCAAATCTTACTTTGCTCCCTAGCTACTTCCATGGCATCTTTCATAAACCTGATCAGTTTACTTACTCTGCATTCAATGAATATTAATGTAACCAGACTGAAGTGCAGTATCACCCTAATTTTTAGTGGGTTTGATAAATAGGATTTTAAAAGCTATCCCAACTTTCCTAAATAAAGCTGTCATTCTCTCCTCTGCTAGCAATTAAGTGGGAAACTGTTCTTGACTCCTACCTAGTTCTTTCTTCACAAGCCAGATTGTGAGGAAAAGATACATGATCTCAAAGGGTTTTTCCTGCATTTATTTAGCCCATGAAATCTTCAGAGGTTTCCTACTAACAGGCACAAAACCAATGCTGATACAACCACGCTGGTAAGTTCTGAAAGTGCACAGGTAACAGGTAGAATACTAAAACAAAAGCCTGTTCAAAACTATTTTAGACACATCTCTTGTGTAATGTCTGATTTGTATGACAAGGCAAAGCACAACAGGCATTGCAACTCCTGTGTTTCACAAAAGAAACCACAACTTAAGAGCACATTCCATTAGTTACTGCATCCCCATCACCTCAGTGTTTTCCTGCTATGCTCCATTTAACAACTAAGCCAAACAGCAGCATCATTTCTGAGATTAAGTTTCAGCAGAAGGATGGGCTTTACACGAGGTTGGAAGGAGTGCTGTTTGCACACCAGACATCTAAGATACAAGAAAAAAAAAGAAAAAATAATTGTCTGCTGAGAGAGGCACTCCAAATCCCCATCAGCCCTTTGATTTGTGACCATTACCAGTACGAGGAGAAACATTCCCACCATCTCAGATGACTTTCATTGACTTGACATCGTCAGTACTATACCATCACCTTAATGAAGTCTACAACTGTTTCAAAAGGCCCAAAATACTTCAAGCAGAGACTGGAAATGTTCCTTTATTGAGCAAATCCCTAAGAACAGACATGTATAACACTCCTGAGAATCTTGTAAAGGTCCCTGAAGTTTATACCCGAGCTTTTCAGCTTTGAGATTTCTCATGCTTCATTCCATTCAAAGAAAACACCTATGTTTCAAGTTTTAAACCAATAAAAATAACCTAAAAGAAACTATTACAAGTTTTATTAATTGTAGAGAGTTATTTCATTACTACCCTGATTTTGTATAACTAAGGGAAGCAACCTTCAGTATGGGTATTACAAATGTATCTTCATGCAAACCCACTTCAGCACCTGATTTGATTTTCCCCTTCTTCCTTACAACTATGGAAAATCCTAAGTACTGTAGTATCAAGAAAAAAACCTCTTAAGGACTTAAAACTAGAGCTGTCCAAGTTACACTGCACACTTGCATTCAATCTTTCTGAATATAACAAGCAGTAATTAACAGTTTGTCAACAAAACTATTTCCTGCCCAAGTCTGCATTGTGTTACATGGCTTAAATCAAAGCCTGATGCTTAGAAAGATGCCAGCAAGATAACAAGGCTTTCAGAGGGAACTAGGAGGGGGGTGTATCTTTAAAAAAAAACACACCAATGCATGGGCACAGACTATTCTTTTGAAAAAACACCAGCTTTTCTTCTTTACAACAGTCAATCATCACAAGTCAGGGCAATGAAGACAACAAGTGGCAACTTCCTACAGTTTTTCCTCATGAAGCAATAAAAAACCCTCTGACACACTCCTCCAGCCCACCTTGTGTTCTGGATATAGTTCTACAGTGACAAAAGCTGGTCTCAGTTAAACGTGTTTTGTGGGCACGTGACCCTGAAACCATTACTGTCCTATGCAAGAGGTTACAACACATCCAAGAAGAAATATTAGCTACTTCACATCACAACTGGCCACATACCCTCTATAAGTCAACAGTTCTTGGCAAGTTCAATGTCCTCCCATTTGTCCTTATAAAAACCACAAGTGTAGGCAGCAACCTAAGCCAACGCTTTCTCAAACCCTTTCATCCCATGTCCCCCCTAACCACTCTGAAGGTATGCTTCACATGAGATTCTGGTAAGCTTGAGTCCACTTTGTATGTATGGGTGGCACAGGTAACACATCCTACAGTGAGATTATCTGGGGCAATGCCAGACTCTCACACAGTACAGCACCCTCAAAAGAACACAACTCCAATCCCCATTTGTTCTCAACTCTTGTCCTGGCCAAAGCATTAGCTGAACAGTTAGTAACCAAGAAAACTGTGAGCTGGGGGTTTACATTTCTGTCCTTATTCTATTACCCTACAAGCCTTCCCAGTAATGTCAAGGAATTACTCACACAACAGCATACTGCTCAATTTTAATAAGGACTAAATATAGGCTAGTACTTCAAGTGTTTACAGAGCAAGATCTGTTTGAAGTTTCAGTGTTAGAATCTCATGTTTGCAGAAAAGCATCTTAAGACAAGGTAAAAAATATACATGTTAAATAATTATGTATCCTAGGCCTTTATGGCAGTGTTTCTGGAAAATCTGGGTAGCTTTATTATCTTGCAGTGGTAGCATCTGATTCTTAAATGTGTCTGTGTATATATAAATATATATAAAAATACTGCAGAGCATACTGTATTCCACACTGCTAGATGTTGCCTTCATCTGCAATACCACTTCAACAGTGAGGGACAGGAGCTGTAGATTTTTTTTTTTAAAGAAGGTAGACAAACATTTAAAGCAGCATGAGATTACATATCATGGTATCGCAAAGCATCAGAAGTACCTGCAGCATGGAAACCACAACATTAAGTATCTCTTTCTCCCACCATTGACAGGAACACAACCTATTAAAGTATACTGGTTTGAAGAGACTAATTTCTTTTGGTTCATGTGAAAGGAATCCATACACAACCTTCAACCTATGGGGTTTTCTAGAGTTGATTTTTACAGTAGATGTGTTTCCAACTCTGAGGTACAACTGGGTTA
Organism: Laterallus jamaicensis coturniculus; assembly: GCA_022605575.1. Taxonomy (NCBI): domain Eukaryota; kingdom Metazoa; phylum Chordata; class Aves; order Gruiformes; family Rallidae; genus Laterallus; species Laterallus jamaicensis. Next base: position 13,515,156 of record JAKCOX010000020.1, read on the forward strand.
AGAAATGTGGGAAAGCAAGCAGCAGCATCTTGCCAAAAGAGCTTAATCGGCTTTATTTCTCATCCCTCTTCATAGCCGTAGGGTTCCTAGGAAGGACAGGCCATAGGATGAATGACTAATTTTGGAGAACTGGATCTAGTCTACAGCCCAAAAGCTTAGAAGTCAGCACTCAAAAGCCTATTAAAGCTTTCTACACCTCTTTCATACCAAAGAAGTCTCAGGGTGCAGAGATAGGCCTAATGGAAGTCAGGTCACTAACGTCCTTGCAGTGTTTCCTTACTTGTGAGGAAACCTTTGTAAGTGTAGTAGGGTTGGACAAGGTGTTGCTTTGTACCAGCACTTCACACTGCAAATCCCTCATAAGACAACTCACTGAGACAACTGGATTCACACTACTACCTTGCCTAAGCCCTATGTGGCACAACAGCTTGCTACAGGTTCTGCTTGAACTATGTGTGTAGACCATAAGTTACCCAGACACACTCTGCACACTTCTGAGTATCAAAGTGTTTCCAAAGTGTTTCCAGCATCACTCAAGTTGCTCAAAGACCTTTCATAACAGCAACACAATGAAAGCAGCTTATACAGAGCAATAAAAGCACCAAAGCTATAGCAAATCGTATCCAGAACCGCACCAAGCTCCAGGTACCAGCTGCCCACACCTGACAGGCAGACCCAAAATAAAAGCCAAGACTCCATTACTCTGTGTGCTGCCCTTCGGCTGCAGAAGTGGAGCATCAGGAGTCTAAGAGAGAACTACATCTTGTGCAGCTCTGGCACGGCACTGACCAAGGCAACCCCTCCGTGCATGGTGACTGGAAGCAGACTACAGCCAGTGTCCAGACAACTACTTCTACTCAAGTTTGCCTGACAGCTGTTCAGTCACTCCCCAAAATACAACCTTGCCTTTGGTGATTTTCAAATAGAAGCTGGATCTCACTATGCAACACAAACTCAGTTGTTCAGGCTTGGTTTTTTTAAACAGGATCAGAAGCAAAACCAGCACTAATTAATAGGCCCTTTCAAGCCAAGGACCTGCATCTGATGCCATGACAACATACCTTCAGATCAGTGCTACCTTAATATGCTGCAATGGTACTCGAGGAATTATCAAATACACCCAGGCATTCAAGGACTGCTTTAGTGTAGCAAAGTCCAGACACTTAGCAGCCAGAGAAATTAGACCAAGCCTGGGAACAAAGCCTTTCATGGAACATCCCTGCAGGCCAAAGAGAGGGGCTGGCTTCTTACCTCAATCACAGTCTCACAGATAGAAACAAAAGATAAAAGACAACTTAGCAGCTTCTAGCTCTGCAACTATTAGGTGTCTGGGACAAAAGCTAGAAAAAGAAAATATAGGGACAAGTAAGTAAGTTTAGTGCATGAAAGGGAGAGGAAAGAGACCGCTCCCGAGAAAAGGACTACTAATTAAAATCCACACTTTACAAGCAGGAGCTTTCTTAACTTCAAGTGATCTGAGTCTCCTCAGACAACTGCTTTTCTTGGTATGTGCAAGTGTCCACAAGTTTTACACTGCCAAACCACAGGCCTCAACCACGACCGGGCTCCAGTCTGACAGAACTCCAGGTGAAGCATCAAGTCCAAGTAACCCCAAAGCAACATTTTTCCCAGGAGTATACGCACACTACAGAACTCCTCTTAAATAAAACTGACTGAAATCTCAGTTTTAACTTGACATCTATGACCAGCTGACTGTATTTGTAATAGCTACATGAACACGTCTCAGGATATTACACACCAATTTCTCAGCACCTTTTCCTGGACTGAACACGGCTCATCAGCAAGGGAGGACCCACTGTCACAACATTCAGCTGGTGCAGCAGGGAGGAAGTCCCATGACTGAGGTTCTCAGCACAAACCCAAGTAGGTGCCAGTCCAGCTGCCTCAATTCAAATGAGCAGATTAGGAAATTCAAAACTGAACACAACTGCTAAAAAAGCTATTCAAATTTGATGGGAAAATAATTTTTTGAGTCCCTGATACTTTGTATTTTCAAAGACTTCATCTAGGACAGCAATGATAGAAATACTTTGCCTGACATTACACACAAAGCCTTGGTTCAGACACCCAGCTGAATTCAGGTCAAGTATGGAAATTCTAGTCAGAAGAACAGAGAGCCTGAATGTAAATGTAAAGCTCTACTAAAGCAAACATGTCAGATTATAACGCACTGTTTGTGGCAAAATACTGCTGCTAAAGAGCAGTTCCCAAATGCCTGTACTTCAGCCACACAGTGCTAAAGCAGAAGTCACCTTAGCCCAGCAAATTCAGGTAAAATCACTAATACTCCACTGGCTCAAACCAACTACAGAGCTTCATTCTGTGACCACTTTCCAGCAGACCTGCCCCCAGCTCTCACCTCCAGTATAAAGCAGAACCTTAAATCCAGAACTATCACAGTGCATGTCACTATCCTCCTTTTCCATTCACAGAGGAAATTAAATCTATGTTGATCTAAGTCTTTCTAGCTAGTAGCATCTTTATCATCTTTTTTTTTCCTATATTCTACAATAGCTGCTATGAAATCTACCATGGGAACAGTCAACCCCTTTTCTTTACCTCCTCTTCTTACTGTTGAAAAGAAAAAACATTAAATGTGTTTTATAAATACAACCTCAAAAATGCAAGACAAATATAGACCACATCACCAATGCACGCCTTCACCCTCAATCCCTGCAGAGCCATACTGAAGAGCAGCAGCATCCTTCCTCTCTAGCCCTGGGAACCTGGACTGTGCCTCAGCCATGCAGCCTGGCATCCTTCCACAGCAGTTCCACAAAACAGAGTGGTTTTGAGCAAGGAATCCAGTCTAATCTTACTAGAACCTGCCCATCACTACTTCCTGCTTTCCAGCTTCCTCCCCAAAAGAGAAGTTCATTTATTGTGGGTACATTCTGTGAGCTATTCTGCAGAGTTCACTGTGACTACAGGCACCTTCCTCCTTCTTCTGTGGATTCCCACCTTTCCTGTGTGAGCTCAGCCCAACACACATCAAAACCTTTCGCCGCTGTCAAAGCAGCGATCCTCCTTCCTAGCTGAAGAACTGTGGGACCCTGCAATAATTCTGAAACCCATTACTAATGATTTTAGGAAAAAAACATTAAATTCTCCACATGTTTGTATCAGACTGAGCGTTACAGTGCACAGGAAAAACTGCCAAGGCCCAGAACCAAACCCATCAGCGATTGCCAGTCCCAATACAGGAGATCAAAGCAGCCTGTCATGGGATATATGAGAGAGAAACCCATAATACAGCTGAAGCTCTTTTTAAACACAAGTCATGATTCTTAACCCAGCAAAATAAAGTCACAGGTTTGCCATCTAGACAGGTTTTCAATTTGCCTACTATGACAGAGAAGGTTCAAGCCAAAACAGCCTGTCATCCATGGGTAATCTATCCAAAGGAAGGGGGGAAAGAATTCCTTGCAGCTAACTGGTTACTGCTGTAGTGATGATTTGGGACATGTTGCAGGCTAGGAATCTGCTGCACATTATTTCATTCAGTAAGGATGCCAGGGAAACTGGAAAAGGCTCCTCTTGAAGTCTTTAAGGTTTAAGTACTAAGTATCTGTCAATAAAATAATCTAAATACATTACTTCCTATATGGGTAAAGGCATAATAGAAAGCACGTTTTATTTTCTGGAGTTCATTGGGTTTTCCAGGACAGGGTCTGGCACAGTTCACTAAACCTCAGAAAACATCCCATGTACAGATACTTAGGGATAAAAATCATAGCCAAAGACAATATATAAAATTATGATGTCCCATTAATTTTGTATTAGTCCAACATTGTAAGTACCTCTCTCGGGAGTACTGCACTTAACATACCTGATTCAGCCTTTTAAAAGAAAAATAAAGTTAAAAAAGCCCTAGTAAACCCACTATCACTCTCTTGTGTTTTGTCCAATCATCTTTCCAATCTGAGAATTAAGTTCTTTGCCAGCATCATGGAAGTTATGCTCTGAAGTCCCTGCTTTGTAAGGTACATAGCATAGTCCTGACAGCAAAAAAAGAAGATGAGAACACTGGATGCAGACACTCTGACATCTACCTTTAAATAGAAAAACCAACCACATGTCAGGAAAAGACACAGAAAAGGCAGACAGGACCACACGGAAATGATTCTGTGGTCTAACTTTACAGCTTGCTGACAAGTTAATATTATTTGGATAAATTTCAAGTATTTAATAAATGAGAAAACTATGAGTCTCAAAGCAAATACAGATCTGGATGACAGTTTTCTCTTTTTCAGGGGTTTACTTCTATGGAAACTAAGAAGGCTGATGAAGAGTAACTTATAAACAATTCAGAAATGCTCCTGGGAAGAAAAAGAAAAAAAGGAAAGAAGCATAGGAGCAAAAATCTAAGTATGGGTTCCACTCCCAGTTTTGATACTTTCTGTGGAACAGCAGCCAAATTACCTAATCTCTGTGCTTCAGATCGCTCCCTCCCCACCGCTCATCCTCCTCCTCCTCGCTCAGCATATTGTCTATTTCAGCTGTTCCACTCCTCAAGGCTAGAAATGGATCTCAGTACACACTCAACAAAAATCAGCCTCAATCCAAGGCTGTTTGCAAGCCTCAACGAAATACAGTGAAGCCTCAAGCCCTGAACCAGACATGGTTGTTATCTATCGATACTAATACACCTCTGAGCAGTAATTCATACTATTGAGAGGACGGGGTTTTTTCAGTTTGTGCTTTTAAGACAAACAGGAAAATAAGCAAGAAAATGCGAGGGGGATGCGTTACCTAACCTAAGAGACAAATAAATGGGAACTCCGGGACTATTTAGAGACGGGGCCGGGGGGGCCGGGGGGAATCCGACTAATCTGACCGGAAAGGAGGGAAGCGCCGTCTGCCTCCACCCAGGAACGGCAGTCCCGGTGATTCACCCTTAAAACAAGGGAGGAATCACGCCGCGGTCTGCAGAGGCTCGGACGGGAGCCACTCCAGAGCGAACGTACGTGGGCAAACACGCAGCGAGACGGAGCACGTCGCTCAGCCCAAGGAGACTGAGCCACCGCCGGCGGGATAGTGCAGGACGTGCCCTACCGGCCGGGAGCCGCAGCCCGCCGTGCCGGGGAGCCCCGTCTGCCCGCCGTGCCCTTCGGCGAGGGGAAAGAGCCGAGCGCGGCGCGGAGCCCTGCCCGCAGCACGGGGGAGGGACGGGGGCTCAGAAACCCGCAGTCCCCTCGCTCCCCAGCCGCAGAGCCCCGGGCCCCAGCCGCAGGGAGGTCGCGCCGAGCGCCCGCCGCTGTCCCTCTCCCAGGCTCCCCCCCGCGGAGCCGCTCCCCCGGCCCCGCGTCGCTGCGCCGCCTCGCCGCGCCTCACCTGCACCTGCTCGCGGAAGCGGAGCCGCCCCGCCGCTCCCCAAGAGAAGCGACAGTAGGAAGACGGGGACGAGCCCGAGCGGGCGCCGGGGCCCGAAGGGGAGCGGGCCGCCCCCCCGCCGCCCGGCGACCCCGCCGAGCCCCCCGCGCTCCTCCATGCCCTCCGCTCCCGGCACGAGGCTCGGCGCTGAAGGAGGGGCTCGAGGTTCTCAGCGTCTCCGGCGAGCCCCCGCGGCAGCCGTCGCCTCCCGCCTCCGCGGCGTGGCCGCCCGCGGCATCGGGCCCCGCTCCCCTCACAGAACCCCACCAGCCCCTGCGGACACCGCCACCACCGCCGCCATCTTCCGGGCTACCTGACCGGGAGGGGGTGGAGCGCGTTGCCGAGTGATAACCCAGGGCACCAATCAAACCGCGCCTCACGGGCTGGAGGCGGGATTACTGGCTGGGACGGGGCTAATCCGCGATTGACGGCCAGAATAGCCAGTCGCTCTGCGCAGAGCTAGGTAGGGCGAGCGAAGGCTGCGGCGCGAGAACGGCGGAACGCGTTTGCCAATCGAGTGGCGCTCCTGCCGCCCGGAGGAGGGCGGAGCTTCCTCCGGACTGAAGCCGCGCTCCGCCAACCGGGTGGCGGCGCGGTTCCCGAGGGCGGGAGCGGGAGGCGGGGCCTGGCTGAGCCCGTGCGCAGGGCACGCGGGAGGAGCGGGAAGGGCGCCGCCTGGAGGCTCGGCCGCGGTCGTGTCATGGCGGGTACCTCCGAGCCCCGGAGCGCAGCCGCGCCCGTCCGTCTCCCAGACCTGGGCCGAGAGACTCCCGCGGGCGCTGAGCCCGGGCAGCTTGTGCTCCCCGCCCTGCGCACCCGCCGCTCGGCTCTGTGCGTGAGGCCGGGCGAGGCAGAGGCGGGGAAAGGCCGAACAGGGAGCGGGGCGGCGCGGGCCACCCCGCGCAGGTGTGCCTGGGCTGTCAGACCGCTGTGCGGGCCCAGGGCTGGAAGTGACCTGCCTGCGGGAACAGCGCACGCAGGCCCCAGGAGCAAAGGCTGTGCCGGTGGGGGCTGTGGGTCTGCTGCGCCCGAGTGGTGAGCGTCGGGCGGTGGTTGTGAGCGTCGGGCGGTGGTTCTCGCAGCACGAAGCGCCCAAGGGTCAGGCTCCGTGCAGGGGGATGTAGGGAGAGGCCGCACGCCTCGGAAACCAGACCTCTGTTCTCCAAGTGATGCTGCGAGAAGCCTAATTATGTCAAGATTATATAATGACTCTGGGAGCACAGGCTGTCCTAAGACATACACAGCGAGCGCACCCCTGGGACCTGGGGATGGGAGAGCTTTGTGCTCAAAAGTAGTACTTGGAACACAGGGTCCAGGAAGACACAACATAAACCTAACCCCTTTCTGTCACGCGTTTTTTCTAGGGTGATTTCTCTCCTGTCGCAGGGATGTACTTAATACTTTCCCCTTACCAAGCCTCTGTCAGCCCCCCAGATACCAGCCAGTGTCTTTGGCTTGAAGATACTCACTAATACCAAATGACCCATATTTTTCTTAATGTTCCAATTATTTTTTCTTCTAAGGGAAATCTTTTACTTGAATAGTGATACAGAAGCCAATCTCCTCTTTTGCTGTTTTCATGGACTATTATTAATGCATCATGCTGCTTATTGTGAATTACTTTGTTAAAAGCAAAGACAAACCAATAAAGTATTCCCTTGCCTGTAGATATTCCCTTTAAAATCCGTGACACACAACATGCAACACATATGTAAATAATTCTGAAGTTCACAGCAGCCACAGACAGAAAGTTTAAAAAGGTTTACGCTGCCAGGGTGGTCTCATTTCAGCAGTGACAACATTATTCACCATGTTTTGAACACAGCAGCCTGCTTCCCAGCCCACTGTCATCACTGAATGCTAGGGTTTCGATGTAATTTTCTGATAAAGCATCATGTTGTAATATCAGCTGGGAAGTTATGGCAGCGTATCATTAAAAGGATTTGTCAGAGCACTATCCTGTAATGGTTACCTGTGAATTAGTCACTGGTAGAAGCTAAATAACCAAAGCTTCCAGTCCTTTGTTCTCCATGTTAGTCACAGTTACTATCTTCAAATACACCACGAGCATCACAAGAACACAGAGATGGAAAGCCTAATCTGCCCTCATCAGGGAGGTTACCATTCCCCCATTTACGATTTCTGCAGTTAAACATTTGTAAGGACTACATGAAGCCAATGGGATGAGCAAGGAATCCAAAAGGTGCTTTAAAAGAAACTATATTTACTTAAACAAAACTCCTCCTGAACACAAAACGGGATGTATTACCACATATCACTGCCTCATGTCTCCTGATTATGCGCTGTTATCGTTGCCAAATTACTGAAGCCGCTGTTCCGTGTGGGAGGTGTTAGAACCTTTTTTTAGAGACAGATAATTGGATCAACTAAAGGATGTTGATGGTTTTATTTTCAGTTGGCTCTCTTCAATATTTTTGATCACATTATTGGTGCGGAAGGAATATTGTCTAGCAGAATGAGCAAATTGCCAGAGGGGTGTTAAAGGTCCTCAATGTAAGTGTGAATAAAGCCCCAAAAGACTCACTATTTGCTTACTACAACCCAGAGTATCACTGAGCATCAGGAACAGAGCTGATTACAGAACCAAGGTCTCTATTCCAGGTCACTGTTTTAAGCATAAAGATTAGTTTCCATATATATGAATGTTGGGACACACGCCCTGCTCTCCCTCCCCCTCAGAAGAAAAATCTCTCATCCTTTCATACATTTATATAACCTCTTCTTTATCTACCAGAGTGGTCTTTTTATATTTAACAAAGTGCTTTGCTTCTGCACCTGACAGAGACCAAACAAATACCACTGATTTTAACCTCTGCTTTGAGTTGTAAGTGACCTAATAGTGTTTTTATATAACTGGAGGCAACTTTCTCAGTTCCAATACTACTGCATCCACACTGACTGTGCATGGCTCTCAAGGAAAACTGGCTAAAGAAACCTGGGTTCAAAACAATCAGTGAAGGAAATTTGCTTATTTGAATCAAATGTTTTCCCCTCTGTACCCCTCTGTTACTCTAATATGGGCTCAGAACTGAAGTCTCTGATCTCTTCCCACAGATGCTTAAGCTTGCACGTGGAGACATGAACCTCTGCGAAACATGGCAGGGCATACTTCAAACCTCTGGTAGAATATTCAGTTTGTATTCATTGTAAAATGTGTTTAATAGAAGATGCAGCAGCTCTTGTTAATCCACTCCTGGTAAATCCATTAAGGAATTATGTTCTTCCTGGGAAATGTTTCCCATTTGGATTTGTGTCTGCCACTAATGTCCTGGAAAATCTTGCACAGATTTCCTTTCTGTTGCCTTGGGAATACCCACTGTGTGTTGATGGGCCTGATCTGGAAGGGCACTACCAACTTTGGCTCCAAACAGCTCCTTACTCTGAGGAGGTTTTAAAACTAAGATACAAAAATGGATCTTATTGTAAATGTATCTTATTCAATCAGTTTCATTTTTACTTTATTTCCTGTATCAAGTCAAATTCATTTTCACTGTCCACTGAACCATCCTATGGAATCAATGGAGTTAAAAGAATGAGGTTTTGTGAAAAAGCCTTTAAGTGTCTTCCCCAAACAGGCATAGGATGTGCCAACATCAGCACCAATTTCTTCACAACAGGATTCCATCCTGGCTGAGAAGAAACACAGTCATGTGTGGCCAAATTTCTTTCCCTACTTATTACTCTGATGATGTTGCTGTCAAAATGCCAATTCATGCCGATTTTGAAACTGGTTTTTATACCACTGACAACTGTCTAATGCTGGACTAAAAGACACTTCTGTGGTGACAGACCTGTATCTTACAGCCTCCCTTGGAACCTGTCACCAACATTTAGAGAGAAAAATTGTGCGTGCCTGTTCTCTCCAAAAGTATACGAGATTTATCAAAGTCATTTCCATTAACACAAAAACAAATGCAAAATGATGACTTCTGTGTGGACAAGCTGTTGTAACACTTTCATGGCTCCATTAGAAATTCCTTGCCATCCTCTATTTATTTTTAGGAAACACTAAACTGTGTTCTCTATTAAATTTTGCTCTAGATGCAGCAAAGCAATACTGTTTGTAGTGAGAAGCTATTTAACCAAATGAATGTCTAGCACAGTACTGGTCTAAATCACATTATATGTGTGTCACAGGGGAAAGAAAATAAGCAAGCCAGAATATTCTCACAGACAAGTAAGACCAAGTAAGGTGCAACAGATCAAATGAGGAGGTTTCAGTTCAGCCCCTCCTAACATGGTATTTTCATTAAGGCCATAGTGGAAGCTGCTCAGCAGCTCTTCAAAAACTCGTTCTATCTGAACGTACTCAAATAAGCAAGTGTTGCTGCTTACAGCTCCATGTGTTTTTACACTGCAGGTGTGATGTGACAAGAACTGCACTCCTGCAAAGGAACAGCTCAGCATCATTTCAGCCTAAGTGCAAGGGCTTACTAAAACTACCTACAAGTTGCAGAACCAGTGCCTCCTGAAAACAAACAGGCTGCAGCGAATGGTCCTGTGATGAGCCCTGTTTAAAGAAAGCATCTCACTGGTGTACACTCTGTTCAGACAAACTTGCCACAAAAGCACTACTGTTTCTGGACCTCTGGATCTGCAGGAATCTCTTCAGCACAAATCCTTTCAATAAGGGAAGGCAAATGTTTGAGCAGAAGATATGATTTGCATGTCTCACGAGTAATTCTAGTACTAAATACTATACATCACTTGAATGTGTCACCTCTTGAAAGAGAAAAATTGAAGGAGTTATTCAGAGCTGTGCTTTGAGTCCTATCAAACAGGGTATTCTTGATGAACCTGCCTATTAATGTAATCCTCTCCATCTCCATACCACTTTATACCTGACTTTATAAAAAATAATTAAGAAAAACCCTCATACAAGTGCTAGTTCTCATTAACATTAAGCTGAAGCTCAGAGATTAAAGAACAGTTTTTTACATATGTAGGCAGTCGCCTCTCACTTTAAATACCTTTAATAACCTGGTCTTAAGAAACTGCTCCAAAATTAAACCAGAAATTATCTTAGACCACTTGCATTCCCCTTCAACAGTCTCTCAAGTCCACCCTTAGTTGTAGTAAGCAAAGGCTTCAGGCTAAGGACCATTCTCTGCATGGGGAGGGAACTCATCCCAAACTGGAAATAATTTGCAATACCAAAGGGAAATTTTAAAAGAAGCCCTTGGATCTAGAGACCAGATCCAGGAAGGGATAAAGAAAACAGGGTGAGCTGCTCACCTACAGATACCTGGTGGTATTGATGCTTGTCAGCTCTCAGCTAAAGCACACACTTGGCAGAGAAACACAAGGGCTCCAGACCAGGAGGACGGCGCAGGGCACTGAAGCACTGTGAGCCAAGGAAGGATCCACCTCATCCTGCCGTGCTGATGCTTTGCAACCTTATTTTTCTTCTACTGCTGAATGTTGCCTTCCAGAGCACTGAAACTCTGAGATGAGCAATGAGGCAGAGAAGAATCGAGGTGAATCAAGAGAAATTAACCAGGATGTGGCAGAATCTGTCCAGTTGAGGAAGGAGCACAAGCCAGTACATCCAGCACATGTACATTGAAAGCCGTAACTTTTTATACTTCCATTTATTTTTAATAGTTATGGGTTTAAAAGCCCAAATTCAGAACAAGAACCATTTCCTGAAGGTAGTAATTGGACACAAATTTCTGTGCTATTTGGTTATTGGAATAAAGTATCTCAGTGAGAATTTGGTGTGGAGAGAGCCATGAAAACCAGTGAGCAAAGCTTATGCCATAGACAACAACTCAGTGGAAACAAACTGCAGATGCATTTTACAAAACCTTGGCACTTTTAAGGACAGTGTCTTATTTTAAAAGTTTACTTATTAATTTTAACTAGTCAGTTACAAAACCCAAACAGACCTGAAACATGTAGCTTATTTTTCCTTACCCTCGCAGTCTTGAGAGTCTAAAGAGACTCTAAAGAAGGGCTGCTTCTGTGACTGGTATTACTCATGCTTGTCAGTATATGCAGAAATGTGTCTCATATTTTTAGTGTGGAACTCTAGGAAAATCCTGGGAATGATCCCATATTATACAAGCAGTAGCCACCAAAGCACTAAAGACATTTTTCAAAGCACTCACCTCTTTGTTGTTTTTATTTTTTCCCAAAGCTTTGAACAGAAAGGGTCTGATTTCATTCAGTAAGTGTCAGTAATTACAATTTTCCTCTCCAATCCAGGAAAGGAAAAATTCCTTCAAATAAGAAATGTGCTTATGGAGAACTGGTTCTTTTCTTTTGCTATCAAAGTAATGTAGAAACCAATAAACATACCTTTGTAGGATGTTTTGCATGTTTATAGTGTATCAGGCAACACAGAATCCAAATTACTTCTCAACAGTAGGAAGGGATTTGATGACAAATTGCTGACTATTTATGAATTTTGTGAATCAGCTGCTATATGCAGCTATCCTGAGTAATGAGGAAGAAGTGGTGGCTGCTAAGATGGGGTTTTTTCTTCATGATTTCCAAATGTAAATTATTTGAACACAAAGGAAATTCAATCTAACAATGCAAAGCTAATCAAAACCCAAGGGCCATAGGATGTTCACCAAGAGGATCCCTTATCCGGATCTGTACACAGTACCAAAAGGATGTGCTGTTTCAGCACTGTAAACTCCATGGGGTAGAGTGGCTATCACTGCCAATTGAGAAAACACCATAAGAGATTACACTAGATGAGAAAACAGTTAAGAGCACCTTTGCCAAAATTTTAATTCCTCTACAAGTGCACACTGCCCATGCTCAGTAATTCTGACCAGCCACACGTTATTAGAACGTGGCAGGTGATGTACCTACTCCAAGACATTAGAAAATAACACAATCACACCTACTTGAAACTTCCTCTTAATGCAGAAGCAGACTAGGAATAAGATAAGGAAAAAAGCCACAACTTCATGTCATAATGTGCCATATAAACACCCAGAATGATTTCCTCTTGTGTTATGAGCATGTGCTATCAGCACATGGCTGGAAAGCTGCCTAACAAGCTGACAACTTCTGAATTAACCTTGTGTGAGCACAGCTCAGGTTATCTATTTATAAAGTCATACCACAGGTGTTGCCTACAGTGGGATATTACAATAAGCAGCAGTTAACAGAGCTATACTCATTGTGATGCAAGCCAGGTGCTCGGTTGTGCCTTATCAGTCTTTCTAGCTAGTGCTCTCAATTAGAAATTCAGAGAGCCTGGCATCTGGCACAGGAAGACAACAGAAATTACCATCCCCGTTTCCCAGGGGTCATGGATTAAACATGGCTTGCACCTGCTCTTATTGCTGAGCTGGTAAAAGCAAGATTACCACTTTTACCCTTTCATTGGTTAAATTTTATAGCTTAAGTATCCAACACAGTATAGACCACTTTTTAAAGTGACCCAAATATAATCTTCATCCCACACAAACCTCTAGACATATTTATTTTCATCAAAGATGTGTCTCAGAAATGCTGAATCACTGAACAGAGGTAACAGAAAATGTTCTTTTTATCAAGTGATTAACACAACTCATACTGCATTCCTACACATGTTAAATGCTCCTGTCTTATATGAAAATCTTCCACTGCTCTTTGTGCAGAAGCAGAAACGTCAGAGGATCATGTCTGATTCTTTCCCTGCCTAATATCTGACTGCAGTTGTTGGAAATCAGGAGAGTGAGAACAGCTTTCCTCTTCACGGGCAGTGCTGAGCAATTAACTGGTCCCACCACTGGGAATGGGCCTGTTCACACATCCTGGCTGCAGTGTGCTTTGCCCAGCTGGCAAACCCAAGCCTGGCAACAATCTGTTAGCATTCTCCACGTTGATCTAGATTCCCTGCATGGGCAGACTGACTGGAGAGGAAATACCCATGCTGAGGATTCCTGGTCTCATCTATTGGGAGCCTCATCCTGTAAAGAAGGTGCTAATAGGAGAGAAAGTGGAGAAGGAAGGTCTCTAGAACATCAAGGTGACCACTGAAAGGTGGGAGCTCCTCTCTGTGCCCCACCATCACTTCCCAGGGACTCCCACAGGGATCTGAACAGCAGCAGTTAAAGCCCAAACCCAGGCTTACCTCCTCTGTAGGCTCTGGTGCTGTGGCACTTATGTAGGTGACTCAACATACAGAGTTCTTATAGCCAGAGCAAACTCTGAGTGAGAAACACTCAGGAGCTCTGCCATGGATTGGTTTAGTGACCAAAGAGCTCACCAGTGGATAGTGCTTCCCATGTGTGCTCTAACTGCTCTTCTGCTCTGTCACTCCTGTCCTTGTCTGAAACAGCTCTGCCTGTCACTGAGAAGTGAAGTCCATCTCCAGATGGCTCTGGATATTTGCTTCCTTTAAGCAGAGCTCTGTACTGCTGCATAGGATTGCAAGACATTACAGAGTATCAGAGAAAGAAAACACAATGCTCAGCCTACTGCTAAAGAGGCTAAAAACTACCTAAGGTGTTATTATGAAAGGCACCATTTGGAACACAGCAGGTACACAGTAACTTATGGGTTTGCTGAGCCTCTGCTGAGGGAATCTGGCATTTAATGATGTATAGATAGATATATTGACTGTTCCCAGAGAGAAAAGATATTCAGTACGTTCAGAGAACCAATAAAGTAGTTGTTGTAAACTGAAAATGTGCTTTCAAAAAAAAAGAAACAGGTTTTTATTTATTTTACTGCTAGTGCATAACAGGCAATTAGCATATGCACTTGTGCTAATTACAAATTAAACTATGCAATTGGTCATGCATTTTGTGTATGTAATTTTGAGTCCAATTCATCATCTGGCCCAGGAAATACTGGGAACAGCTATCATTTATAGTCATGTTTATTTACACCACTCTGGAAGAGAAACTCTTGGGCTGGCTCTGACTGTTCCCTGCAAGATCAGTGCACAGTGAGCAGAGCATAAACATGATAGAGTCGAGTAGAACAGGCATTCAGGTGTTCCCTGCCTACCCAATCCCTACTCATGTGCTTTTGCTTCATGTTACTACATTTGGCAAAAGAACTCCAGCTCCTGCCCAATCTTAAAAAAAGAATTACTGAGGAAGGGCAGGAATTCCAGCAGGAGATCTGCAGGTGATAGACAGGCAGAAGGAGGAATACAAAATCCCAAAGAAACAAGGTCCATGTTAATGTTACACATTCCATAAGCCTTTAAGCTGCCAGCAGAGTATCTCTTTGATTCTGCACTTTTTATAACTGCTACAGGCTCCAGGAGCAGTTCCGGCCATTCACAAAACGAAGGGTCAGCCCCTCAGAGACTGGTAAGATTATTATAGAGATTACTAGAAAGGAAGAGAGACACCCACTGAGGGCATACTCTGCTAAAAAAAGGACATACTAGGAAAAAAACCAGTGTCTTTCAAAAGAAGGAGAAATCAGGGAGGATCTGCCTTGTATTGTGGCTGCGTTTAGAAGCAAAACATGGCCCGACTTAGGCAAAGGCCTCAACTCAAAATAAGGAAACCCACCTTCCCCAAAGCAGGAGATGGATCTTGCATTCACTTAAGACTCCTCTCAGGCTTGCTCATCATTCATTATATAGTTTTGCAGACACTAAAAGATGAGTTCCTCACTGAGGAATTAAAGAGGAGGCAGGCTGAGAGTGTCATGACATGAAGGGCTATGAAGATGATTAGGGGCCTGGAGCATCTCCCCTATGAGGATAAGTTGGGACTCTTCAGCCTTGAGAAGACTAAGGGGGGACCTAATTAAGTCTATAATTATCTCAAGCAGGGGATGCAGGGGGAATTGGCCAGCCCCTTTTCAGTGTCTGTGGGGACAGGACAAGGGGCAATGGCTGCAAATTGGAGCACAGGAAGTTCCACACCAACATGGGGAGGAACTTTTCCCCAGTGAGGGTGAGGGAGCCCTGGGACAGGCTGCCCAGGGGGTGTGGAGTCTCCTTCTCTGGAGAGATTCAAGACCCATCTGGACACCTATCTGTGCAGTATGAGCTGGGGAGCTGCTTTGGCAGAGGGGTTGGACCCCATGATCTCTCCAGGTCCCTTCCAACCCCTACAGCTCTGTGATTCTGTGACCACGGCATGGGAATGAGATGAGAACCTAAGGAAAATTTCATACCACATTTCCTGAAAGTGAGCTTCTGTCAGAACCATGACCATGACTGCATTAACAAGCCCCCTAGTTATTCCCAGCAACTTGACTTTCAACATAATGTCAACTTTGCAGTATTAAAGCTTAATTTGTTGTGAGTCGAATTCTTCCCTGATTTTTCTCTCCACTGACTCTGATGCAATTAATTCCCCTGACAATGCTGCTTATAAAACCAGATAAGTCAAGTTAAAGTAGTTAGTAAGAAATGTATCTGGATTTTTTTCCCCCTGCCTGCATTATCCTGTGCATATCTTTATGTAGAAACAATGACTCTCCTTGAAAATTCTATATAGTTCATGTGATGAGAGGCTGGAATCCTTGGTTTTACAAACATATACATTAAAAAACTTTGGAAGAAAATTGCTGCAAGTCAGAACCTTATGCAGCTTTCAGAAATGAGAATTGGATCTAGGTCAAAACTGAAGCTTTAAATAAATACCACAGACTTCAGGGAAATTGAGGTCTAGACTGTGCAGCTTTGGTTCTTTAAACAGGAAAGATTATTCTGTACTTTCCCTGGCATGTAATTCATGTTACAATCCAGGCTTGAACAAACAAATAATGTGATTGCTTCCAAAACATTTCTCCTAGCTGTTAATGAATCTTTGGGAAACAAAATAACAGGGTAGGATGTTGGGATCTTTCCTTCTGCACAACCCTCATGCACACACTCCCTGGAAACTCACATTATATGTCTTCAGATTATAGAAGGAGATGTGAGATGTTGAATAAGGCTTCTCTATCCCTGGAGTTAACTGAGTCTTTGCCCTTTGATTCCACAGTCAGCACTTCAACGATACGGCCCCGGTGCTGACTCATGGGCACCTTGCAGCCTCACAGTCCTGAGCTGGTACCACTGCCTGAGGGTCCAAAGCAGGATCAAAGTTCCTGTTGCACAGTTTTTTGTTAAAACTATATTGTGAATATAATGCTTTGAAAGACCTGGATTGATGCTGTAGACTATGAACAGCTGAACTGGTAACTGCCTGACTGTGACATCACCAAAACTACTAGTTTTTCTATATCAATCAGTCATCCATAATTGGACCTGGGACATACACTGGGAGTTAGGTACTATTCAAATACTAATAGTATCAATAATAGCACCATAGACTTGCACTGGTACTCTGAGAAACGTGATACACAGTGTGTAGCTGTGCCCATAGAATAATAAATGCTTCAGGTTTGTTGTGTCATCTCTATTAAGCTATCACACATACTGCTGCACATACAAAATCCCACCTGACTTGGAGCTGACAGACAGTATTCACAAGCAGAGCATGGCTTTGCCCAGTTTTCCTCATCAGTATTTCAGTGGCATACTGCCAAAGAGCTGCAGTCATGGACAAAACTACCTACCCCATGGAGCTTACAACCCAAGGAGCACTGTACAGACTGCATGGAGTTACCAGTATGAACCAGACAAGCTGGATCTGCTCACCAGCCACCAAGAAGTCTTATGTTCACTCTCCATCCTAAAGCTGTAGGCACAACACCAAGTGTTTCTCTGAAACAACCCTCCTATCTCAGCCATCAGGAGGGGCACACAGGGAGAGCTGGCAGCAGACAGCATGCCAGCCTCTGCTCCCAACTCCTGCATGTAAAACTGCTGACTTCGATGAAGATGCAACTAGCAAAAGCTGCTTCAGTTCCTGATGAAGTTAGGCAGAAGGCAAAGCAAGGACATCAGTTGTGCTGCAAATTAGTTAGTGGTCAAGCCACTCCTGGATAAAGAAGGATGCTGGTTTTGTCCTACTCTAGATGGATCCCATCACACCCTCAAGTTAACCCTTTCATAGCTACACCATCTCCAATCTCATTCACTGGAGGTACAAACCCCTCTTTGGCTGTCCCAGTCAGAAGCAAGCCCCGGGTCACACTGTGCAATGTAACAAACATTACCACTGTCCCCTTAGCTCCATGTTCAGCTCACCTCAACTCATTCTATGCCCTTGCAACTATGTTTCTTGCTCTCTTCATTCTAGATGTTTTACTCCTAAAGCCTCATGCAGACTATCTAGGGCCTTGCCAAGAAGACAAGAAACATCAGTTGCCTGCCATTCAGCTAGTGGGAGGAAGGCACATAAAAACTGTTAGCAGCAGGCCAAAGTTTCTTTGCAAACCATTCTGTCCTTTTAGAAACCATTGCACTGGTGGTACATCCTCCAACCATGTTGTCCTTTTGCAGTGCTCAGTCCCCAGACTCCTCACCAGATGTGAGTCTGACCAAACAGACCCACAGAAATACCAGTGGGACATTGAAGGGAGCTTATAAGCAGGAGGGGAATCAACTTTTTAAAAGGGCAGACAATGGTAGAACAAGGGGGAATGGATTAAAACTAAAGGAGGGAAGGGTTAGATTAGATATTAGGGGGAAGTTTTTTACAGAGAGAGTGGTGAGGGGCTGGAACAGGCTGCCCAGAGACGGGGTGGCTGCCCCATCCCTGGGGGTGTTCAAGGCCAGGTTGGATGGGGCCCTGGGCAACCTTGTGTAGCTCCAGGCCTGAGGTTGGTGTCCCTGCCTGTGGCAGGGGGATTGGAGCTCTGTGGTCCTCGGGGTCCCTCCCAACCCATGCCATTCTATGATTCTATGATTCCAATGCTAAAGTTCTATTGAGAAATGACCTCCCAATGTGCTTGCAGAACTGCTAATTAAAACCCACTAAAACCTTCTGCAGACACAGTATGCCAGGTAAGTGCCAATCCTTTCTGTAGGTAACATCCTACAGTGGAAAGATATGAGAACAGCAGTAGTGAAACACAGTCAGAAAGTGCTATCTAGTGATAGGCAGGAGAGTGACCATACCTGAGCCTGTACCCTTGCAGTTAAAGAAGGCTGTTCTTGCTATATGGAGACAGGAAGGAGTCCTGACCAGAGCTGCTGAAATGTAAACATTGTAGAACTGCTGGCATGCTGTTGCTGGCACTTCTCTGTGAAGAGGACTTGAGCTATTTTTGATCTGATGGAATGGTTTGAAATGAGTCAGATATGAAATTATTACCCTTTCTCCAATTCACTGGACCTTTTGCTGCTCTCCCCCTTTCTAATTTAATTTCAAATCTCTGAAAAATGAAGTGTGATGCATTGCAGCCAGTAGTAATGGGTGAAAGGGAAAGCATTCCTTGAACCACAAAGCAGAAGTCTCATCCTGATCCAGGAGAGAATGGCTTTTTCTCCTCACTGCCATGCTTTCCCTTCCTCCAGGCTCCAGCTACAATGCAGGTTGCCCTTAGCTATTATCTAACTTAGAAATGCAAAATATTTACTTTCAGAAAACAGTTGCTCCTGACCCTTGATGGCAATTCTTCATTGTGCAAGCATCTGAAAAATGCTTTGCATCATCCAGCTCTGGCTGGAGGCACTCCCAACAACAGCAGCTGGGTGTGTGCAGCCATAGTGACAGGGGTGAAAAGAACTTCAGCAATGTTGTTTCTCAACAAGTCCTTAATATTTTGTTTGATGTTCTCACTGCCAAGAAGCAAATCTCTGGTGGATTCAGGGGATCAGGTATGTGGGAACACATTTCTCCCCTGGCCTGTTGAAATCTGTACTCTCAGGGAATGCCTTCAGGATGGGCCTAAAATAATTTCTCTGAAGAAACAAAGAACAATTAAGACATGGAGATGCCTTGTTAGCTCAAGCAGATCTCTCTGTAGGAAGTGCCCTCACTATTTCTTTGGCTCTGGATGCCAGAAAAACACTGAACATCTACTGAGGGACAAATCACTAAGTGCTTCCTGTACTCTAACTTCACATTAAAACTTCTCTCCAATAATCCTGGGAGGACAGTCAGGGCCTGAGGACCTCTGGAGTCAGGGTGTTGAGACAGGCAGCTCAGTTATCAAATGGCTATTTCAGACCATCTTTGGCTGTGAAAAGCGTTCAGTTACCAGCTGACCACTGGCAGCACAGAGCTTCTCCTCTGCATGCCTCAGACAGGACGTGTCCCAGCTCCCCTGAAAACTCTCTTGCGTGTGTTGGAGCCTGCACAGACAGAATGGCAGTGTCAAAGGCACCATCAGGAACCAGAAGCCCCAAGGTCCCTACACGACTCTGCTGGAGCGTGGAGATGCCTTCTGCACCTCAGCTGGGGACAGAATATTCCCACCAAGGCACTACCTTGGGAGCTGCTTAGGAACGACAGAAATGAGAGCGGAGGGGAAGGGTATCACCCAGTGTTAAAGACATGGCTGAGTGTAAAGAAATCTCCTGTGAGCACACCAGTAAAATAGATTCTGCTTGGGTGGAATTACTGGGACAAGGGATGACACAAACTGCCCCAGGACAGTGCTGAGGATCTTTTACAGCCTCCTTCCTGTATTCCAACTTCAAAATAAATTATAAGGGATGTAAAATTATGGGGAAAGAATTAGTTTGTGTTAGAATTTAACTTCCCAGACATAGTGCAGAAAATAAACACCACCAGTGATGGTGGAGCTCCATGAAAGCCATAGGCATGGTAAAAGATGGATTCCTTTAATAAACCATTAACTAACAAGAGATAGCAATATTTCAGAGGGAAGTAGAAGACCTTTGCTTTGATTTACATAAGGCTGATGTCAGACAGAGATGATATGTAAAGGAAACAGGAGCAATGAAACAGGAATTACAATATCTTAAGAGAAACAGACTGTTTTTCTTACCACAAAACCATTGAGGGATACATAGAATCTTTTCCCTAGCATTTTTGTGATAACAGGTATTTGAAATTATAAGTAAAAGCACCCAATGTTTAGCTTAATGAATTTGAATGAAAGATTGCCTGGGACTTCAGTATAGCAAATACAATGTTTCCTTTCTAAAAAAGGTGTTTTTATAAAGAATATATATTCTAAAATGTGGGGTTTTAAAATTCAGGATAATGCTACATCTCAGAACAAATTTTGAAAGAAAGAACAGTTAATTGCAGGGAGGCACAGAGAATGTGAGAAAAAAAACATGGTTTACCAAAGCAGAGGAAGTCAAACTGAGCTAGTGTATTTTGAGTAAGATAATTGTCTTTTTAGAACTGAATAATGCAGTGAATTCAGTCTGCTGAAGTTGAAACAGATCGTTTGATACAGCGCTCTGCAGGGAATCATTACTGAAAGTGGAGATTATAGGGATTAATCCAAAGGCAATGTGAGCAAGGAGCAACAAGTCAGGAGAGAAAAAAAGGAGTTATAAGAATGGAGCAAATTACCCATGGGTGTTCCTCAGGGACCAGTCTTTGGAGCAATGCTATTTCATGTGAACTGGGAATAATGAGCAGGCCCAGCCTCAAAAAGTTTGCATGGAAGGGATTGCCAATACTGAGGAGGACCAGATCATCATACTGGAATTAGATGACCTTCTTGCCTGCAGTGATAGAAATTTAATAATGTGAACTGCAAAGTCATGTTCTTGGGATTCATCAGCTGGAAGCAACGGAGAAGGAAAAAGATCCGAGTGTTCTGATAGACTGTCAGTGTGCCAGAGCTGCCAGGGCAACACGGCTGTGGAAACAGACCGTGGAATGTTCACATGGGGTAGGTGAGATTTTTTAGGAGAGAAGGAAATATTGGGACTTTCAGACAAGGCACTGGTAAGATTTTGTGTGAAATATTTATACAATTCCAGTCAACAGTATAGAAACAGGTGAGCTTAAATTGGAATCAGTGCAGGCTGGCTATTAGGATGGTTACAGACATACCAGTCTTAGGGAGGGATAAGAGTGTGGCTTGTTCAGTGTGACAGAGCAGAAACAATACACAAGTCCTTTATAAATAGATTTTCAGACAGATAGCATGGAAAAAGAACCAAGTTAAAGTTTACCATGACTGTGAGATTATTTTTTTTTACAATCTGATCAGCAGTATGTTTAGATTAAACACTAATTAAAGCACTTTTAACTACTCAAGAAGATCACACGTTGGCATGAGAGCAGTAAGGGCAAGGAACCTAAACAGTCTTGAGATGGAACTGGATGAACCCATGGAAGAGCTGTAGAACTAAGGAAATGAGTCTGGTTAATAAATATTTTGGATATCTGTGAAGAGGTCTGAGTCAAGAGTAGCTCTGTATTTCTTGTGCACAGACCCCATGCTGCACGAAGCTTTCTGATTGCCAAGAGTTTCCACTAACAGGGAGCCAGTGGATTCCTCCCCACACATCCCCATCGCTGCCCAAGTTAGCTTGAGGTGTTTCCATGCTCCTCTGGAACGCTGGAGCCTTGCTGATAGTTCAGTTTCAGCTCTGAAAGAAGACATCTGCCTGGGCAGTGAGTGTTGCGCTGGGTGAGACATAGCTAACCCACACCACCAGACCGATGTGTGGAGGGACACACACGGTGGGGCCTCACTAGACCAGCTCCTCCTCTCCAGACCCCTTCTCTGGTGCAGTAGCACAGCCTCTAACAGTGCAGCCAGGCTCTCCCTTTCCAAACACAATGCACTCTCTTCTGTCACCTAAACCAACTATCAGTTGACATTTTATTCTCTACAACCTTATGGCTGAATTTTCAATCCTTAAGTGCCTGCCTTTTCTCTTCCTACTTAATTCAGGAATAAGTCAGGAGTAACCCTTCTGTTGGCTCCCCCAGGGATTGAAATTGGACGTGGGGTTTTATAGAGGACTTGGGAAACTCGGATTGCTTATCATATTCTTTTCAAATACCCTTTGCCTCCTAAGAATTCTATTCAGCATCAGCTGTTCAGTCTCCACTCTCTGCTTTATTGATTCTTCTCCTTTTTATCAAAGTATGGTATGTGATAAAGAACTTTCCCTGTGATGCTATTTAAGTTCAAGGACGCCACTTCTGTACCTGCCAAAGGTGATTCTCTGAACTGCTGCAGGATGGCTGAATGTCTTTGTATTATTATGGTCTCTACAGCTGTCATCTTCCCCACCCTTTTTATGAAGAAAGCAAGCCAGAATAGTTAGTTACCTAACATGTTCTCAACAGGAAGCAAACTAATTGCCAATATTATGTTTATTTTATTTGTTTCCGTGTCAAACTGAAAAAATAGCTCCTGTTCCAGTGTGAACTACCTGGCCAAACAGAATCCTTTCTTGTGCATTTTAGGCTTTGGGGGGAATAGTATTAGCAACAGTAACAGTAACAACACATTTACCAGGGTTTGAACCCACTCTGTTATGTTCCTTTTAAGCTCTTTCCCAATGGTATCATAATCTGTCTGCAGAGCTCCCACGTAGCCCACTCAGGTTGTCCATCACAGAAAATCTTTTCTTATTTTTCTGGATTTTTAAACAAGTGAAATCGGTGTGAACAACTCTGATTTAATCACAGAATCTTCTGTAACTTGTAGCCTGTCAGGATAAACTGGTTTATTCTCTTAGAATAAGCGTAATTCCAAGAGGCTCTGCCTATGCACACAGACACTCCAGTGCCCCAGTGGATATAGCACTGCAGGATATTTCAATTCCCAAAGGACTCCTTTGGTTGAAATTGAGTCCTCTTTTCAGTCAAGGATCCACTTTCTGAAGTTTCTACATAATAGAAGGCATCTACATAAGGTTTAGCTTGGGTGGATATGATTCAGGTAGCGATGCCAATGGGAGCCCTTCATGGCTCGATGGGGAAAACCTTTCTGGAGAGCTGAACCTCCACCGTGGAGAAACACAGTAGGAAAGATGGCAGCAGAATGAAGGCTCCTGTGTAAGACACCCTGGCAGGATGAAAGGGGGTTGGGACATCTCAGAGTAGCAATGTGCTCACCTGTGGGAACTGGAGAGGTCACAGAGAGAACAAAAACAACAGAGGAGCTGGAAAGGGCAGCACTGGAAACTTCCTCGGCTTTGTGGCTGACACCTTGCTTCTTGATTTTTCACTCAGGGCAGGATTCAGTGACCTATCACTAAATCCTCCTAATCATCCTCCCAGCTAACTCAGCAGTGTCAGAGGGGCAGCCTTCTTCATAAAATATGACTGCAAGTGCTTTTACAGGTTGTATTTTTACATACATAAGGCCTCAGCTTGTCAGTGGAGCTTGCGTGCACATTGTAGAACCCAACAGCATGCTGACAGGACATGATGTTCTGTGAGAACACTTAACTCACAACCTGATCCTGCTGCCTCCTGGCACAGAAGAAACCACTCATCGTCCCTTCCCCAGAAGCCCCAGGACCTTGTCCACAGCTCAGCAGCCACACGGTGGTGCTCATCCACCTCTGCATGCCCAGAGCCTGGACACCGCAAGCTGGGCTGGGCTGGAGACAGGCTAGTTAGTGGCTGGGAGCCAAGCTGGGAGACTCCTTCAGACACTTGGTCCTCGAACAAGTGTTTTCTACATGAGTGGTCACATTTGCAAATCCTCCACGTCTAGAGGCTTTACATTTTAAGAAGTCTTATGAAGGGTAACAAACATATGAAGGGGAAGAAAATTGGGGGAGTCAAGAGACTTCCTAAGGTACTGATGTCGATCCTGTGAGAGCTCATAGCTCAATGTTTCAGGCTTACCACCCTGGTCCTGCTCTTCCTGCCACACTCGGACAACAGAAGCAGGAAGGAGAAAGGCAAGATAGCCTAAGATGTGCAGCACAGGACAAGGTCTTGCTCCCCTTTTCACTCCTGTCATTCTCTGTCTTGGTCATTCCCTTCTCCCTGCCTATTGATCTCTCTTCAGTCTCCATTCTCTGCTTCCCAGAAAACAAAGGAAGAGGCTGAGCAAGGCAGCCCCTGACCGATGTGCACACAGCCTCCATCTCCCCAGCCTTGCCACGGCGGCTGCAGCAGCGCCATGCTGCAGAGTGCAAGTCAGAGATGGATCACTTGCTGCAGTCTGAAAACCAGCTTCTGTGGGAAGAACTTACAGTTAATTATCACTTAATTATTGTCATCAAAGGAAAGACAACTACACCTCACTGGTCACGATGGAGGTCTTGGTTATGATCACACACCCCCTTACTTGTATTTCTCCTGTAAGAACAGGTCAGGCCATGTATGCTGCATCATGTAATCATGTCAACGTGCAGCCCATGCAGCACATGGTACCAGTGCTGATACTAGCTGGGCAAAAGAAGGTATCTGTATTTATTTCTATTGTACTTCAACTCAGAACAGGTGGCCTCCCTGATTTCTTGGCATCCCCAGCATGTGTGAGGCCCATTCTTGCATGCACTGACGTCTGTGGCTGCTATAGTTGTATGACTTATCCCTGGGTAATGCCAACTAAATCAAAATTATGTTTATGCATAAGAACTGCTTTATTTTTCAGGCATCCAGCCTTAGTGCAGGCAGCTCATAAATGCTTTCCCTTCTTTTCTCCCTAATACCTTGTCAGAATTTGATTAGTGTGTTATCCTTCTATTCTTCCAGGACCAGCCTTTAAGCAACAGAATTCACTCTTCTTTTCCATCCTATTCTTATGACATTTCCTCTTAGGCAAATCCTGACAGTTCCATGATTACAGAGGACTCCAAAAATAATCTAATCTGCAAGGATTGACTACCAAATGGGTGTAGAATTCAATGGCAGTGGCCACATCCTGTGCAAAGCCTAGTTCCATGGTTGTTGATTGTCACATACCTAGAAAATGTAACAAAATGCAAAGATAAATGAAAATCCACTGCCATCACTCCATATCACCCTCCAGGAGCATCACAGCAACATCAGAGCCCATTAAAAACCCTCTGGTGGCACTGTGCCCATTGGCCCTGGTGAGACAGCTCTGAGCCACTGCTGAATGCCTCAACTAAGCTAGAGGAGACAGCATTTATCCTTCCGCTTCGGTTTTAGTTAGACCAGTCGATATGTCCAGCTTGATCCCTGTACTGCTGCAGCAATGATTATCCAACTTAGAGCATTCCTTTGACCACAGAAAATGCAGAACGCTCCAGGGGACTGCTCCAACAGGATACTTTAAGCATCCAAAAGCAAAGCACTGCGCATCTGCTATAGAAAGCTGGAAGACCTCAATTCCCACCTCACTGCTTCAGTCTTGAATCTTTAAATGCCATTCAAAGATGACAGAGATGCATTGCCATATCCATGGTGATTCACCATTTGTTCACTTGCTCCTTCCACAATCAGAACAATCAAAGTGATGAATAAATCCCAGCAATTTCAAAAAGGCCTGCTGGACATTCAGAGGACAGTGGTATCTATCACTTTGGGAGTTCTAGAAGCCACCCATGAACAACTACTTTTAATTACAATTAGCCCCCAGCTCTTCACCTATGGAAGGAAGATAATTCTGTGATGAGTTCATAGGTTTGTGCCTTAGAGGTGACACACTGAGTAAAACCCAAGTGCAGAATTGCTGACTGACCAACTGAGCAACAGTCAAAATCTGCACGGTCTTTACCCATATTTTTACACTGGCTTAGCCTCTAACATTACTTAAAGCATTCCCTACTGCTGAGACTAATCTGACTTATTTACGTATTTATCCTTGTGCTGCTCCAAATCCCAGTACAACAGCTACCTCCCAGAGAATGGGGCTTTGGGGAAAAAAATTAATCAAAACAACCCACAAAACCAGATCCAAATAGATCTGTTCTAGAACTGAGCTTCCCCACGTTCATCCACACAAACACTGCTGTTCTACGGTTTATAAAAGTAGCTGTTGGGCACCTGCCTAAAAATAGAAAGCTCTGAATTTTTAACTTCAAACAAAAAGCAAACCAGATAAATTATTCTCTGAGTACTCTCTATCTGATGCTGGAGGGTTGTTTTAGAAGTTAGCTAGTTATTAAAAAATATAATTCCCTTTTTTTTATGAGGGTTCCCTGGCACGTAGTTGGTAGAAAGCCACATGTTAGGTTTTCAGGGTGAAAGGTGCTGAGAGAACATAATCATGGCCCTACACATTCACTTTTATGACAGCTGTTGAGCCCGTGAGGACTAATACATCTGATTGCCAGTAGAAACACAATGACTGGCCGTTTCCTTAAAAAGGAAGCACCTTGCCCCATCTTCTGGTCAAAAAGTGGCTGAACAGGACGCTGAGTTTTGCAGCAGGCCCCTGCAGGCACACACACTCAGGCGTACCAGTGATGAGGAGTTCAGTGCACGGGGTTTGAGGGGATGTCCGCAGGTTTTAGGTGTAACCCTGGCTCTGATGTGGGCTCACACAGCACAGTGCTGTGCTGTAAGGCCGCAGAGCCACGGCGCTCCCCGCAGCCCTGAGCAGAGCTCCTCGCTGGCCGCCCCTCACCAGGGTCACTTTAGTACACGCGGGGCAGGGAGGATGGAGGGTTAACCTAGCCCAGTGTCAGCATGTCACTTCTTAGCTTCAGTAAGCTAGGGATCTTGTGTCTGCACTGAAGAATGACTCATTTCAAAAGAATGTAGGTATCAAAATGCAGGCAGTTCTCCAACTACATGCAAGTCAGACTATCTGTTTCTTGCTGATACAAATTTTCACACACTAGGGGGGAAAAGTGCTGGTTTCATGCATCACTTTGCACTGGATTGTGTCCAGTTGCTTTACTTATCATTATGCAACTTAACCCAGGGCAATTCAACACCCAAAGACAAAATTAGAAATACAGAAATATATTTGCACTGTTTCTTTGCTCTCCATAACAATATTTGTTTCGCTCCCCAACCCAAGATGAACTGTACAGCACAAAAAGAAGGATAGAAAAAATACCAATGATTTGAGTTTTCTGGCCTGTTTTGCTATTTATTGTTGTCTTGCATGGCAGATCAGGTAGGGCTACTTCAGTTTAAAATAAAACTACCATCTTGATAACTGGGAAAATTCCTACATTGACCAAATCTACCACAAAACAGCCCTAAATCAAATTTCCACTGACTTCCAGTAGCAGCATTGTTGATACAGGGATAAGCAAAGTCTTGGGACTAACATAAGCCCAATTCTGGTTTTACCAAAATGAATAATCTACAGAAAAACTAAACCAGAAAGAACTGGCCTGTATTTAAGTACAATGTTTGATCCTCAGAATTAATTACTGGTAACTAGCAAGTTCATTCAACACCTTATAAAGTCACTAAAGAGATGAACCTTGTTTTACTCATAGGGAAGGAGCATCTTAAAGAACATATAAGAACTTTGTGATACACTGAGTGGATCTGATTCCTAGATCCACTTGTAATGAAGCAGGTTGTAGCACAAGAATCTATCCAACAGACACTGAGGTGATGTCACAGTTTGGCCTTTGGGCTTTATCCTCCTCCTTTGCCCCCTCTGAGGCACAAAGCCTGCCACTGGAGTGCACGCACTGCAGACCGCGCAGGGAGGAACCCACACAAAGTGCAGGACAGATAATCGCTGTCCAGGGTCACCAGGAGGCTCAACATCAGGATCAGGATTCAGATATCCCATCCTGGGTTTTGCCTATGTCTCTCTGATAAGTGTAATCAGTTTAAATATAAAGAGAGGAGTTAGGGGATGGCAGACCTACAGCATGTACAGTGCTGGGTTCAGCCCTGCACGTGCTGTCGGTCCCTAGCAGAGTGGATCCTTACTCCTAAAATCAGCTCATGAACTACTCTCCAAATACCAACCTGCTGCCTTACCCAGGGGTCTCAGGAGTGTCCTGTTTCCTCCCCATACTGAAAATTACCACCTTTCTTTGACCATCCATTGAAATGTTCCTCTTTTGACTGAAAGTTACATTAAAGAATCCAGCTAATATTTGAAGAACATGAATGATAATAATGACATCACCTTAACAGAAACTTTTATTTGTTTTGACAAAGACAGAGCCCACAAAGTAGGTTCCACTAATAATACAACAGCTTTAACCATGCTGAGGTACAGGATGAAAAATTTATAGAGCTTGGTAAAAACAAGGACACTATTTAATTTTAAATTAAAGTAGTAGAGAAACAAAGAAAGGCTCGATTCATACTAATGATCCACAGCTTCTGCAGCTATCAGATCCACCTCATTAAGTAGCTTCCCAATGCTAATTATATCATAATTTTAATGGGAAACATTTGTCTTATTGCAGTCCAGATTCTGTTGGCACTGAAGTCAATGGGAATTTTGCCACTGACTTCAATGGAAACAGGAAGTCTGGGTATAGTACGCATTTATAAATATCATATGTGTGTCCCTAGAATTTAGAAATGATTGCTCTGCTTGGGAGACTGAATCTCACTTCAGTCCCTGTAAAAAGCCATGGAATTTCCTTGTCTTGGACCCAGGAATGCTGTGTAGGCGCTGCATTGTATTTGTGCCTGTAAGGGAAAGTTCATTTCATTCTGCAATCTCATCTGTTCTCCAGCCAATACAGAAATGAGAGCAGCAGCCTCTGAAACAGGCTCTGATGTCCAGCTATCACCAGCCAAAGTCACTGTCACTCTGCTACACGAACCGGCAAGACTGGAGGGGCAGGACACAGGGATATTACTCATCTCGGACAGACCCTGGGGATACCCAGGGTGAGACTCACTGAGGTTTCAACTAGATCCATTTGCCCAGAAAAACTGTTCCTGGTCTGAGGGATGCCTTAATGCAGGATAAAACCACCTGATTGCCAACAGTTGCTACAAAGTGCAGTTCTCTGAGCATCCCCTTCTTATAAAGCACAAGGAATCATGAGGTCTGATACAGCTGCCGCACACATACAGGGTCTGTCTTGCCACACACAGGGGAAAATCCTTTCTGGGGGTTACCAACTTCAAAAGATCATTTCTTTGCAAGTATTTCAGCTGGGAGGATTTAAATACAAATACTAATTTAAGAGGCCACAATCCCAATGCTGAGAAACTCAGAAGTTTTATAAGAATGAAAAGCAAAGAAAAACACTATACATAGGTGCATGTATTAGATTTCAGTGTGGTCATACTTAGCAAAATAATACCAAAAACCCTATTGTATAGGCCCTTTCCCCATATCAAACAAAGAAAGAGATTGATCCCACAATCTGTATTCATTAAATTCCCACTCACTCCTTACCAGAGCTCTATTTAGAAATTTGCCAAGACTCCTGTTTCCTATAACTTCACAGCTGTGGAGTTTACAATCCAATTCACCGCTGAGCAAACGTTGCCTGCAGAAATGTCAGATGATGCAGACCTCAGAAAGATCTGGAAAGTGCTCAGCGTTCCTCAGAACAGAAATAGCTGTTACCACCAGGGAAACATCCCTACCACGTACGATGCAAAGAAATGGACATTCAGATATTAACTGCACATATTTAAAGGTTGGTACAATACAGACAGTGCATTACACTTGTCTGGGGAGTGGGCTAATCGTCAATGTTAAGAAGAGTCACTTTGCCCGAGGTTTTCACTGCACCAGCAGCTTCTACTATGGTATTTACAGACAGATCTTCCAAACCTTGCGTTCAGTAAGCAGCTCTTTCAAAAAACTAACTCTAGTAGTCCAATGTTATCAGCTACAAGATAAAGGCAAAAAGGCGTTTTGTCTGTATTGGGCAGGAGACATGCTGTGAGCTCTGCTGCAGACATGTGCTCTGGGCATCATCAGAAAACACATCCCTCCTCCCTACCTTGGCAAGACTGCACTTTCTCACCTGCATGAAAAGAAAGGAAACGTGATGCTGCATTTTTACCAACACTACAGAGAAAGGAGACAAAGTCCTTGAGAGTTAAACACTGGGTGCATTTAAAGAAAACACCTTCCACGTATATACCTCCACACCATACCTCTTTCCTCAAGCAAGCACAATCTGATAAATTTTGAAACCAGTATGTGGGATGTAACCAACAGGAGAAGCTAGGGAGGATTTGGATTCCAGTGGCTCTTTTGGATACGAAGGCAGAGTGTATCACCCAAACACAGAACTCAGTGGTTTTGTTAAATATAGCCCTAAACTCTCGCTATGCTTGAAGGTATGTGTCAGCTTTATCTGCATTGACCAGTCTGTAATTTTACACCCTGTCAGGGATCTGTAAAAACAGTCTTAACATGAACAAGGTCTGTTTAGCTCACAGAGAGCCTGCACTTTTATAAAACCCTGGGGCTGCAGTAAAAGTCATGGTCTTCTTCAATTTTGTACTGTTGCTTTTGCAGCAGGACCTCACCATTAGTGCTGTGAGCAGCACCACAAGCCAAATAGTTCTTAAAACAGTGTCATTCGGCTCTGCTCAGTGTAAGTACAGTGGGAGTAAGATCCTTAGAGACCAGAGCTTTGAAGAAAAGTAATAATTAAGGGTCTTAGAAAGATTTTGATTTTTCACTTAAATTTTTCATGGAATTTCCCCCTGATGAGAGCAATCCATTAAGCTTCTCTTATTTTCTACTTAATTCATTGTTATTAATGAATTTCACTAAATAGCAGCAAAATTTAAGAATATTCAAGGCACCACCCTTCACTTCAGAGATTCTTAATATTGGTGCCATTATATTTTAAATTAAATCTTTGCCATGATCAGGTAAACAAGTCTGTTGGTCACTAAGTATGCATGGTTCTCTTAAGAGTGGTGCTAAAGCCATCATGGGGATTTTGGGTCAGCTGAGACACAGGATATCTGATCCAGCAGATCCAAACTGGAATTTCCTTAGTAGCTGAAACAGTAGAGGACAAGCTGAATTATCAACTTCATCAGACAACTTAAAATGGTCCTAAATTAAGTGGTGGAGTTAAACATACTGATTTGTTTTTGCTAGGCTGGAGTGCAGGGAAATGAGGATCACTTTGAAAAACACTGTTTGAGTCAAATTAATTTGTTTCTTCTTTTTTTTGTATCTTGAGCCTTTTTCACCCTAACACCCTTCAAAATAATCAGGAGAGAGACATACATAGAAATCTCATGTTTGTTGCTTTAATTGTGCACATTTCTCATCTATAATTCTAGGCTTTTTTAATCTCTTCCATCTGCTCTGCATGTGTTCAGCATTCCCTGGACACAGATACTTCAGTAACTGTATTAGCTCAGTTCTGAGTTTCTTACATCAAGCCCATGTCATGACAAGCAAGTAGGCTTGGCTGTTTAGGCTTACTCCTGCTGCTTGTAGCAAGGCTGTAGAATTGTTGTAGCAACTGGCCTACAGGCCACTGCTGGCACTTTGGAGTACACACTGTAGATGGCTTCAGGAAAACAAATCACTGCTGTATTTCTGTGGAGTTTACCCAGATTATTTTATATAAACAAGGAAAAATCTCAGTTATAATGAGGCAGTGTCTCAAAGCAGATTTTGCTCTTTGGAGAAAACTGAATTTCAGGCTATTTTTCTTCCTAGATGCACCCAGCACAGCTGAGTTGGGCCATGTAACAGTGGCTTCTGCTGCTCCGGGCCAGCTGCAACGTCCCCAAGCTGCCATGGGTCTAACCAGGCTTACTGGAGAGGCAGAGATAACACAGCCCAAAGAGCCATGCCGCCATCCCATCTCAAATCCCACCTCCCAGACAAGATCCTTACACAAGGGATACTCCAGAGTACAGTCTCCAGAAGGTTTATGGATGTTTCCCTCAATAAAATAGCATAAAAGCAACTGTGGAAAGGCATTTTAACCTCTAAAGATCCCACTTTTAGTTTCCATTTTCCTGATTGGTTTTGTTTTTCTGATGGCTGTCTTGCTATTTTTGCCATTGTTGTTGTTTACACAGTTTTACTTGGAAAGCTATGGGGTTGCTGAAGAACTGGCAGAATTAGGACGCCAAGATACAGTGAGAGAGATGCCTGATTCTCAAGACTGTGCTTTTCATACTTCTAGCTTCAAAACTGGGTGGAATCCAATTCCACTCACCCAAAGGAAATCCTCCTTTTGGAAGGCAACACGCTGGCCATAGACGAGTTCCCATGTTACACTTTGTTTTATTAATAACACTTAGCTAAATGCTGTCAACATACCCGGGGTGGAACTAGAAGTCTGTTCTGTGAATACAGGTGGTACTGAAGATGTTCAGGCAAATGCCCCAGATGAGTAGGTCACCCCTATGTCAGAAGTCCCTCTCCCTCAGATCCATCACTCACCACTGCTTGTCAGAAAGCTCTCTAGACTACCTCTTTCAAGAAGGAAGGTAAACGTTCCAGCTGCCTGCATCCATAAAGGCACTGACATAACCGCTTGCCCATACTTCAGTTGAAGAGCAGTGCCCTTATATACCAACCTGGAACAACTATCAAGCATTATTCAATGGCTGCTTCCCTATCTGATTTGTAACACCTACGTATTTAACAGAAAAATATGCTTGACTGCCCAGATATTCATGAACGTTAAACCACGTCTAACTTTGTACTTTTCTCCAAAGCATGACTTGAATTCTTCTGCTAGTTCTAATAATGCATACCCTTTAATTCCTATGCCAAAAATTTCCATCATTCATAACCAGAAGCATTCATAATTTAAATTACTGTCTCTGCTGTTGATGACACCATCAATTATAAGGTTACGTGATGGGGAAGATCTTCTGCACTGATTAGCAGGCATTTTTCAACATCACTGGTAAGTAAAGTTTTATATAGCTCTAACTTTCAGGAAATAGCTGGGATTTGGTAGTCTGAAATCACCTCAGATATTCTGAGATAACAACTTTAGAGCACTGCTTAGTAAAGGCTTCGCATTTCATACAATAATCAAATTTCAGCAACAAGACATTGGGCACAGGCACAATTAACATTCCAGCAAAAATCGTTAATGCCAAATTTTGCCCAGAACTACAGGCTGTACAGCCCAGCTCAGCACTGTGTACAACACACAATACACTTGCAAAACGGTCTTCCCTAATTCAGCAAAGCACTTAGGCACATATTCTGCTTAACACCTGCTTCCATCCACCTCTACTCAGAAAAGGACAAGCCAATATGGAGAATTCAGGAATCAGCAAGATACCTTCTGCTCTCACCTTCTGGATTTTCAAATCTGGAGGTTGCTGTACAGTACATCCAAATGCAGAAGGGAAAAAAATAATGAGTCAAACCCTTCAAAAACTGTAAGGCTGATACAAGAATCTCAAGAGTTTTATTCACCTATTGGTTGCCTATGCATTAGAAAGTTACTCTGCAAGCTGTCTCACAGAGTAATATATGCAGTCAAGCATCTCCCCATTTACAGCTGGCAGGCCTCATCTTGTGTGAGCAAGAGCTCACGGCCGATTTCTGAACAGTTCAAGGACATTTTCTGCTACAGCAGCTAACCATCACAGCCAGACTCGAATCCTGTTGAGACAGAGATGGGCCTCCTGCCCTACAGCTTCACCTATTCTCTTCCTCCTCAGTTTCCAGTTTAGTAAGACTCCTTTTTAAATGTAGACTCCTTTTTAAATGTATCCTTTTAATAAAGCACAATCGGTGCTATAATCCAGCTCAGAGGGAGGCCGTTACCAGCCAAGGAAAGACTGTTACATCAATCTGTCACCAGAATACATTTATTTTTCTCATTCAGAGCAATGGATTTGAAGTGATTTACTTCACACCTGACTGCAACAATTTGCTAATAGGATCCACGGTGAACAGAATGCAGTTTGTCCATAAATGAGCACTGAGAACTCACATTTTCTGTCTCTGTTGCTCTCTGCTATACAACAAAGCTTGGAATCACTGGCCTGTCTGGACACTGGTATTACTGAGGAGCTACAGCACAAACGCAGCGCTGTATGGGAAGAACAATACCCGCTTCTGTCTTTTCATCCCTCTGATCCTTTCAATATTCGAACAGTGGAATCACTTTATTGATGCACCATTTGATTAAACCAGGCTTAGCTCTCAAGTGCTCAATGAATTCTTATTTGTAAAGACCTAATGCTGTCATATCCGATGCCATTATGTCTCTAGTACCAATTTCCATATTAATTCAGCTTACTTTCCTATAGTCCTCATTCTAATTATTGTCAGTGCTGTTGGCAATGTTTAGTGGGGGTGGAAGGAACGCCTCTGAGTTCCTGAGTGCGGGTGCTTGCCCCGGAGACATGAACTCCACATTTGGACAATGCCCAAACACACATCAGCCCCTCATCACGCTCTAGTTTCCATAGAAAAGAAGCCCAAGCACACAGGCTGTCCTGGAGCTGTGACAAGTCGTGACCATTTCCAGATCTCAGCAAATGGAGGAGCAGGGAGTTAGGTCACACCTCACCAGGCACCGAGAAATCAGATGGCACACGGACTTGGTGCACAAGGAAAACATCCCAGAGAGTCAATCTTTTGCTGGTTAGCATTTGGGTTTTTTGAAACCCACATATCCTTGAAATATATATATATATCTCCTTGACAAGCAAATCTGCCAGAAGACTCGAAGGCCCTGCTTTATTCAGCACTAGCAGTACTAGATTAGTATATACATGAATAACGACCCAGTTCTCATCTCACGCTCCTGCGATTATGCAACTGCCAGGAGTTGTTTCTGTTTATAGTGGGATACACTGTTTACACAGTGTGATAAGGACTACACAAGAATATACAGACAGGCTCAAAAACTTCTGAGTTCATCTCAAACACCTATATTTGAAAGCCTGCTGCAACTGATGATTATTTATAGTGCTTATAAACCAGAGTCAGGGAGCAGGACTGCGCTGCACTACGCAGTGTGAACGCAGACTGATGTTACAAGCCCTGTAAAAGGGACCCTCTTCAGGGATGTTACCAGTCAGGAGCTGAAGGACCCAGCTCAAGACCAGAATAACTGGATCAAATACTGAATAAAACTTCTGTCTTCAGCACATATCTTCGCTTCCAACTTAGCTAGGGAAAGTTGCCTTGCCAGAACTGATTTTATTTTCTACTCAAAAAACATGATTATCCCACACAGACCTTTTTATTGGCAATTTTATCAGGATAGTTCCAAAAACAGTAAGCTTTTTTTCTTCAGAATTCAAGCAGGAAAATTACTTGTCCTGTAGGCTTTCAGACACTTGCTGCATGCAATTTTTAAGCTATGGACAGAGTCATTTGGAAGTTCAAGTATTTTGTTCATTTATGGATGACTGTATCAGATTTAGCAGACCCAGGAATCTATCATCTCAGAAATCATTCCATGTGAACGTCTGTCTGCAAAAAAAAAGAGCTTTTTTCTTTCTGCATCAATGCATGAACGTTTCAAGAATGCAACAGAAATGGAAGCAAACTAGAAAGTTTGAATTCAGAAACAAAAATCTCAAGCTACAGCTTGAGAAATCATCCATCGATTTTACATCTGGACCATATTCCTTTCAAATTTTGGAGTCAGAATTGAAACTCTCTCTTGCAAATTTCAGATATGCAGACCAGAAATCGTCTGATTGGTGTAAACAATCCAATTGGCTTAAAAATTTCTGCTTTACACATGTAAGAAAAAGATGGCTGAAGAAATTTTGCCAATTAGCACTTTAGAGGGCACTCAAAGTTGAAAAGTTAAACTGTAAATTCTTAGAATATCTGAAGATCTACCTCAGAGGCTGAGGCCACTGGACACTAGAATGATAAAGGGTGAAAAATAATTTACCTATTTTTTGTGTTCTGTTTAAGTTTGCAAGAATAAGGCAGATGTTGATTGGTATGTGCAGCTTCCTCACCTCCAAGAGCAACTGGTTTAGTGTTTTTCATCATTTTACTGGGGTGGGGGGGCAGTTGCAAAGTGTCTAAAGATATTATATTAAGTAATATAAACCTAAACCCGCTCACAAATATTTCCAGATCACTCCAAGAGTTATGCTCCTCAAATGACAGGAGCACGATGCATTCATACAATTACACTAAATTACATTCATACAATTGCTTTCATCTCATGTATTCCCAAAGCAAATTACAAGCTGAATGAACATTCCACTTTCACTATTCACATGTCATTTAAGAACAGGCTAAACACATTCTATAAGGTGCTTTCTGTTCTGTGACTGGTGACTATGGATATGCCGAGCGCTGGCGTTCAGGGAGATCACTCACAGGCCTACGCGAGGGCAGCAGATCACACCCCTTGGAATCACAGCAGGCACTCACCACTGCCTGGTGCATTCTGCTTATTACATTGCATACACTGCTCATGTCAGCACTCAAAGAAGGACAAGCACATAGTCAGGAACAAACAGAGAATTTATGATGACCTAGAATACAGTTTTTCAGCCTAGGGAGGTAACTTTGGCTATTAGAAAAGTTAAGATGGAAAATGGAGCGTTCCATTAGAGGGTCCTCTAGAAGGCAATGAGGCTCAAGCAAAGTGAAATCCTCAAGTCCCAGGGTTTAAAACTGCTTTTAGTGGTAACCTGACAATCTGAAAAGGATATCTTCTCCTTACTTTTTAATACTTCCCCAGGTCCTCTCCTGCCAAGTCGGACAGCAGCAGGAAAGTTACTAACTGTATTTGATTTAAGAAAATAAAAATGACCAGACAGATGTTTTTGCAATCTCTAATGTAGAGCTTGAAAATAAAATGGTTGTTGGAGGCTGGTTGTAAATAGAGTTACATGATCCTTGTGCATTTCATCCTGCCAGCCAGTGCACGTGTTCTTGGATCTCTACTGCCTCCAATCTCACTGCAAAAGCGACTCCAAAATTTGCTGGAGTCTGAATGTAGCTCAACAGACCAGAGCCATAAATCATTTGATGTTCATGCTTTATCCTTAAAATTTCAGAGAACAAAAGGAATCATCTTGTTTAGAAAACAAAGCACGCTTTTGAAGACTGCATCCTTATGTGATTCGCACACAACAGTTCAAACTAATGGCAACAGTCCACAGGCATTAAGGGAAATAACAGCAATCAATGCTATTTTTAAAGGGAAGAGTGGGGGCGAGGGGTTAACATATGTGGAATTAGCTCTGGGCAAAATGAGAAGCCATTGCATCTAAAATCAAATGCATTCTCTGAAACAGACACCAGAGACCAAATTCCCATGTAGACTCCTGCAGTCCAAGAGTTTCAGCAGAATTTGGCCTTCCTCTTAACTTAGCTTCATTAGGTCATATCATGCCATCAGTTTTTATCTTGGACGCCCTACTTACTTCACATCAGTTGTCGACACTATGTAGGCAATTTTCCGAATTGGAGGGGGACAAAAGGGTGGTGTGTGTGTGCACAGGGGAGGGGAATTTTCTTCTCATGTAGAATAAAAGTCATTTCTCAGAAGAGTTTGAGGGGGGATGTTTGTATCCTTTCTACCAGATGTCACCAGTGGCAACAAGAGCCAGTATTAAATATCTATCCATCAAATTCTTCTTGAAATTTTTCAGCGTCAGCTGGTCAACAACCCATTCAGAAAACTGGGAAAGCTGCAATCTTCCACAGCCATCCTTAACCAACAGCTCTTCCCCTCACAAGAATTATCTGTCTGGAACTTTTTCATGGAGGCCAGGCGTGCAGGATTTGTAAAAAGGAAAAAAAAAACACCCCAGCCTTGAAGCAACAATTTTCCTTATGTTTATCTGCAGTAAGTGAACTAACACCCCCTCTGAATGTAGGATCTTCTGCAACAGCCTTTTGTTGCTTTTCCATCAGCTGCTGTCCATGTTGGACACACTGAGGTCTCACAGGTACCCCATGAGCTGCTTTTTCTGCCTCAGACTATGATTTGTTAGCGGTTGGCTTCAGTGCTTGGCTAGGTTTGCCTTCCACCTTAGAGGGAGATGCTTTAGGGAGAAGATGCCTCAATACTCCCTCTGATGTTAAGCCAGTGTCTGCACTGCCACCTTTTCCTGTGCCACCACCTCAAGCTGTGATGCCAAGTGCACTGTCATCCCTCGCCATCCCTTACCCCTGGCCATAATGCTATCATGTGCTGTCAGCCATATGACTTGTCTTTCACTACTCTGCTGCCTCAAGCCGCAAGTGAGATCTAAGCTGACAGGCTCCTCACCCAGTTAGGCTGCAATGTTCCTGAGAGAAAATTGAGATGATCAAATTGTTTGTATGCTAATTTAGAACCGAAAAGTAACCAGCACAAAGGAACACTTGGAAACAGTGCTGGCCAAAAATTAAAATTTAAAATAAATTAATGAAATAATCATTTAAAAGGGATCAGAAGGTAGGCTGCACAACTGCTACGGCACTCTTCACACGTCGTTCCCTGCAGTGATGCTGCCATCAACATTTTTCTCTCTATTCTGAAAGCAAAGATCTTTCAAGCAGAGCTCAGGGGCTTTTGTCTCAGAGACAGCTGGGTAGATCACAACCCCTGTGCTTCATACATACGCGACTAAACAGGATGTCAGAACCTTGCAGAATTCTAAGATTTTCTCTGGAAACATACCAGACGACATACCCTCCCCCAACCAACTGTTCCATGGATTGACATAATATTATTTTACCTCCTGTAGCAACAAATTCACTGTGTGGTTTGGGGTTTTTTTTGCAAAACAACAACAGACCAGACGTTGGGGAGACAACACGACTACTCTTTTCCCTAAACACGAGCAGTATTTCAACAGGATGTCTTCCCTTTTTTTCGTGTTTCATGCTCTAGTGATGAAACTCTACCACATGTAGTGTCTAGAGATAAGGTAGCAAGTTAGCACATTTAAACATTCATTAAAAGCATCTCTTCAAAGTTGATAAGTGTTTCGTTTCATCTGACTCCTCGGATCAAGCGTATCACATCGGGGGTGTTTTTTTTCTTGCCCTACATCAGATGGAGAAGTTGGCAGTTTCTGCTTAAATCAGAAGAAATTTAATATGACTCTGTCCTCTTCGCCTATCTGGCCACTTATCTTGTTTCGTTTGCAAATATCATATGTATTCTCTTGAGATAAAAATAGTGCAAGATGATTAGTTAGGCAAGTTCATTTGACACCATTCCCCCTTCGTGACGCTGAAATCTAAAATCTGTATATGGTATACAACTTAAAGTATATATATGCAAGCTCAGCTCTGCTGGAGACACACAGCAAGTACGTTCCTCCCAACCAGATTGCTTCCTTACCCAGTCCAGAAGACCACAAAGGTAAGCTGATTAGATCCTCTGCTTTCAGAAAATGAAACACAAATGCAAAATGCTCTCTAAAATGAAAGCACATATGCAATTAAAATATTCTTATAACAGCTTCCAGTGTGTTGTATCCTAACAAGCTAACATAGAATAGAATCAGCCTTCAGATCACAGGATGGAAAAAGACAGGAGCGATGCCCCTTGTTAAAAATGCTGCAGTTTTTAAGTTTTCCTTCAGCTCTTCTCCTTTTTTAATCCTGTCAGCAGTGAGAACTGGGTGAATGGCTGAGCTCCAAATTATCTGCCTCATGCTGAGAGGGGAAGTACTTTGTAGAAGAAGCCACTGGCACAGAATAATTGCTAGCAAAACAAAAGTAACTCATCTGCCTTAGCTGGAGAAATACCCAATGGCATCAGTGTGAATTTGTCCCATTGTCTCCTTGCACCTTCTGAGATATTCAGAAAGGGACAGAAATGTTGGACAAATTCCTCAGCTGTAAAGCAACAGGCATGGAGGCAAGCATTTACAGCATCATAGAACCACTCGGGTTCAAAGAGACCTTCAAGATCATCTAGTCCAACCACATACAGGCAAAGATTAAAACTCATAGTAGATCCGGACCAGCACACTGACTGGAAATGGTTACCGGCACTGGTTTCCTTCTCATGCGTGTTGCTTTCTGTGCTTAGACAGGGAGAAAGATGTTAAAGATCAGTTAGGGACTCATGAAAAGGTGTTTCTGTTCTCTTGTGGCTTTCAAGAATAACTTTCCTGTGCCTTAGTTCCCCTTCCTTCATTAACGTGACGCTACTTTACAGTAACGTGCAAGTTTGACGCTGTCACCAGCCCGCGCTGGGCAGTTCACTGAACTGTCAGTGCATCGCTGCCACGTTCCCACTACAAAAATGACCAGAAATTCAGGGCTTCCAGCTTCTTCTGGAGTGACAGATACCACCATGGCAAACCAGTGGAGCTGTAGGTAGCTGAATGGGTCAAAGAGTGTATTTTGTCAGATGCTCCTGTATCAGAAGAAAATGACTACTAGGAACTAATACTATGTCTCAGTGTTTATTAGAACCTCTGTTCAAAGCACATCAATATACTGAAATGCCAAAATCTGGATAAAAATCTGGTTTACTATCACCTATGTGCAATTAAAAGAAAACCTGACAACATACTGAAGAAAACTATTCTACTAAGCTATTGTGAATTGTAGTCTTTTAATGATGCAGCAGCCCAGCAAGCCAAATTGATAGTGTAATTATATTTATTGTTGCAACTAAATAGAGAAGGAACTTACTCTCCAAATTTAATTTCCTTGAAATGAGTAAAATTATTATTCCTTACTCTACACTATTAATTCTTTGAAAAGATCACTCACATTTACTGAGAATAATTTTTAAAATTCCAATTACATTTTTGCCAGATATAGTTCTAGGGGAGATACTGAGCCTTATCTTTTATGTATGCTGTAAATATATGCCGATTTTAATTGAGTAATAATCCACCTCCAGGCAAACCCACACAGAAGTCATGAAGATTTGTGGTGCTAGACACCTTTGACTCGCTCTCCCAGCACAGTACAGGCATCAGATCTTCCCGCAGCCCCACAGAATTCCTCCCCCATTACCCAGCTTTAAGTGGAAGCACCTGCTGCAGACATCTGTTACAGTACTCTCTGCTCACAATTAGATGAATAATGTCTCCCCTATCATATACTGTCACAGCAGCAACTTCAAATAGAGCCATGAACGAGGTAGAGAAGTCATTTTAATGACTAAGTAGCTCACATTTAATTTATTTTACAGTTCAACAATGGCCATCACTGACATCCTTTCTGCTAAAGATATTGAATCTGCTCTCTCCAGCTGCCAGGGTAAGGAATGGTCTCTCTGCAGCCAGAAGATGCATATCATTTTTATGTCTTAAGACGACATGCCTATCATTTTCCCCTTAGATTCCTTCCCCGTGAGATCTCTTTCTAGCTACATTACAGCACAGCCCCTTGAATTCAGACGGCTCCCAAGTGGGTGGTTGGTGGGTAACATTCCCCAAAACACAGAGCAGCTATTCAGGTTTCAGTTAGGGTGGCTTAACTCTAAACTCTGACAATTTTTAAACCTATTAAAGACTTATATTTAAATAATTAGTCTTCTCCTTCAAAATGCCCCAAAAGGCCTCAGCTTGCAGAACTGAAGTGTCATTTGTGAGGCAATGACCAGTCTCACTTCTGAGATCCTTGCTGAGACCAAGCCCATTTCCCAAACGCTCAAAGAGTTACTGTGACTGAGAATTCCTGACTTTCCTACCAAATTGTTCACTGAAGTAAGGACTAAGTGCAAATGAAATAAGAATTATAAGAGTTGGTCTGTAAATCACAGTAGCCTCCTCTAAGTATTGACAATTAATTGCCCATGACACATTGAATAAACCTGAATTTAGCAGAGTGTGCATTGTAGCAGAAAACTCCAAATGGGCTGAAAGGATGTATGACCACAGGCAGAGGGGAAATTATCCACTGGATCTTCAAGGAGTGCGCTGATGCTTAAGACAAGACATACATATTCCCAAGAAATACATACAGTAGTAGCAACTTCCAGGCAAAATATCTGAACAGCTTCTGTTTCTTTCAGCTGCTGATTCCTTCAACTACAAGTCCTTCTTCTCCATGGTTGGTCTATCCAGCAAAACCCCTGATCAGATAAAGAAAGTCTTTGGAATCCTTGACCAGGACAAGAGTGGTTTCATTGAAGAAGAAGAGCTGCAGTAAGTACTGTTCAGCTGCTGTGTTTCTTTAAACAGTGTAAACCTTTGAGCTTGCTTGGCCTCCTAGAAGAAACTTGCTGTTATTTTAAAAAGAAAACACAGTTCCTGGTCTTTCCTTGAATCTGTGTGGATCTCCTCAGATAACAAGAGCAGGCATTACCAGATGGGATTTTTGGCATGGGTTTAAGAAAACCAGAAATACCAATACGCCGAGGACATGTCAGAGAATAAAACTCAAGCACAGTTCTGCTCTATTTCAGGCTCTTTCTGAAGAACTTCTCTTCAAATGCCAGAGCCCTCACCTCTGCGGAGACCAAGGCTTTTCTGGCTGCAGGTGACAGTGATGGTGATGGCAAAATTGGAGTGGAAGGTAAGACTTTTGGAAGCTGGAAATTTGTACTTTAAAATGCATGCATTTAGGGCTGCATTTAACCTGTGGCATGAAGAGTATGTACAGGTACTTGGGCCTGGTACATTCTGCCACAATTTTTATACTAGCAAATACTCCTTGATTTTCACAGCTTTATTCCCATTTGGTCCCTGTTGCTGCAACAGCACATTTAGGCCTGCTGTAGAGCCTGTTCTTCCAGTAATAACAGAGTTGGGGTTAATTCTGCCTTGTGTCTGATCCACAGGCTCAATGTGCCAGATTTTTAAGACATCCTCAACACCTATTCATCTCCCGAATTTCCATTTCGGTGGCGGATGCTCTGCACTCCTGGCTACATGTCACCATCAATTTTAAACGTTCTTTCATTACTTAAGCTTACTTCTTCAACTCCCACTATCAAACACTGGCCAGTATTACTGAGTGGTTAATTCAGTAATGCAAAGTAAGACTGGTATTGTTTTTCAAGGCTGGAACTGCTGCAATGCAGCACGGAATTTTGTGCAAAGAGCAAATTTCACTGGGCAGTCCTATGAGAAAGAAAATCAAATTCCTAAGGAAAACTTCCCAGGGATGATGT
This sequence comes from Laterallus jamaicensis coturniculus, assembly GCA_022605575.1. Taxonomy (NCBI): domain Eukaryota; kingdom Metazoa; phylum Chordata; class Aves; order Gruiformes; family Rallidae; genus Laterallus; species Laterallus jamaicensis. Next base: position 13,558,123 of record JAKCOX010000020.1, read on the forward strand.
GAACTGGCCAGGATGATTCCTTTTTGAAACTGCAGCAAAGGAAAATAGGACATTATGCATCATATATTAGAGCTGAAGTCACTGAAAACAGGGCTGTCTCAGCTGAACTAGGACAGGTGGCAATAACTCTAACAGACACACGTGCTAATCTTAGCCAGAGTTTGGGAGGAGAGAGAGATACACTCTTGGAGGAATTTGCTTTAGCAGCAGCTTTTGCAGCTTCTGTTTATGAGTCCCAAATAGGGCATTATATTACGCAGCTCTTAGCCCTTAACCATTGAATCTCCCATTCTGAAATCACAGCACTGATTTTTCCCTTTGGAATAACAAAACCAAAAACTCCCTTGTATTCAAAGCTGCAGGCTTGACCTAATTCACTCTCTGCTTGTTTGACTATTCTCAGTTTGTAATGGATTAAAGATAGTTTACCTTTAACTCAGGATTTCCCACTAATATGAAATTACAGGAGCAATCCTCCTCTCTGCACTTACTCTTTTTAAGGAGTGAAAAATCTGTTACGCCTCCAGAATCTCAGTTTAGCAGTAGCTTGTGCAGTGTTATAATAACTTTGGGAGCCCTCCATGGCTAGGAGTTTAAGTCATTTTTATCTCTCTTTTCTAAAGATGTTAAAACCCACTTTCATCTGGATTTATTCTCTGCCTTTCTCATTTTCTCCCTTGACAGAATTCCAATCTCTGGTGAAGGCATAAACAGCATTAGACCAAAGGCAACCTTGGACTGACTCTTCCAATTACCTCGTCCAACAAGCACTTCACACTCAGCATGTGTTTGTACATTTTTGTATTGTTTCAGGCCTTAACAATTCCCTTTACATCAAGTTCACACAGGGAATTGCTGAGAAATCTTGCAACATACAGATGTTTCGGTCACGTGGTAGTGTTACATTTCCACTGTAAAGAAGGCACTTTGTGATTTTCAACCACTCCTAATGTTGAAATTGTGGCTGGAAGAATGGGAGAAAAACAAATATTAATAAAAAAACCCAAACAAACAAACAATTTTTGGGGAAAAAGCTGCTTTTAAAATTTTGTTTAGGTTTTCCATCCTTGACCATGCTGACTTGCCATGACAGTTTTGATGATCTTAAACAATATGACAACTTTTAAGGTTTAATTGTACTGATTTCATTGAGTTTTATTTCTGCTTAGTTCTCTGATCCTTGAGGAAAAGCAATGCTAGCAAGATAGCTAAAAAGAATTTATATTAACTCCCAATCCTGGGCATGGGAGAAAAAAATTTAAGAGGAGTTGACACATAGCTCAAAGGGGAGAAGTTGTTTGTGGGTAATTTTACAAAATGAAGTACTAGGCTACAGCACGTATCATCAGAAAGTGTTTATGGCTGAAAATGTAACTCTCCCTTAAGAAGATTTATCTTTCATGAAATCTAAGGCAGCTGTGAGATAGAGGAGAAGGGTCTAATCCCAACTCTGACACTGCCACAAGTCACGGTCCCCTGACAACATGGGCCACAGGCCTGGAGGTTTTTCTGGGAATCACAAACACCTTGCTTGTTACCTCTTACCAAGTACTAAACAATAATACTTGGCCATGTTGGTGAATTTCTGTGTTTCCTACAGATGAAACAACAGCCAGTTTTGCTGTCTCATTACCTGCAAGGTCTGTTACATCGCTAAATAACGGCCATTACTCAATTCTTTCATTTATTACATGAATAACCATCTACAAAACCCATAATATTAGCTATTTTCTTCAGTCTAAAAATTACTAAGAACTACAATTTCCTTTGATAAGCTTCTTACAGGATTTAGAGCTAGTTATAGCATTGCCTTCATTAATGGACAAAGTAAATAATGCTTATAGTTAAATGCAGAGCTTAGTGGGCTGAGTGGATGTTGTGCCTTTCTGGCTGAATGGGTTGGAAATTTCCCACCAACGTTGAGTTGTCTCCTTTCCCATCTACCATGAGGTGGTTCCAGCTCACAAGTAGACTGTCATTTTAAAATTCCCTGCTGAAACTGGATAATTATAACATAATTTGGCAGCTGTTTTGAAGAAGAGCAGAAACAAAGGCTTTTGGAACTTTTATGTAACATTCAGTGTCGGCATTTCCATGAATTGGGAGATGATTATGTGAGACAAGCACAGCTTGCTGTACCCAGGCATGTAAGAGAGCTGCTCGTCACATTTCAGACAGCTAATGCAAAGGAGGAATTCTAGCAATCACACTCACTGAAGCCCTGGCAGAATTATAATGAATATAAATCCTAATTCTATCCCCACTGCCTTTGATGTTAAATCTGGGCTTAAATTACAGCTGTTGTTAATTGCAGCACTGAAATGTTGTGCATAATGATGAGACTCTGTTGGTTCCCTTTACCTTATTCATCTTCCTGTCTGCTGAAGACAAAAACCCAGAGCAATCCAGACCTGCAGCAATATACAGATGTAATATGTACATCAGCGGGTACTTCATGCTGCCAGGCACTAAACCAGCATGTCACTAGTTCACTAAGCAGATGGCTCACACAATGCCATAGGTGACAGACCTATGTGCATTTCATGCACATCTGAATGTCTCATGTGGAATGCAAGAAATGCAGGATTACACAGAGATGCTAAACTGCACATCCCATCTTCCAGAGATGTTAAACTGCACATCCCTGGCTGCTGCTGCTGCTGCGAGGGGGATTTAGTACTTCTGAGAACTGGGCACTTCTTGTCCATGTCCCAACTTTACAGAAACCTCAGAGAATTCTGTTTACAAGAAAATCTGTTGCTACACATTAAATTGTGATGAGCTTTACTAACATTTATGCTACATCAAATCAGAAAGGATCTAACAACACCCTGTATTATCCCACTGATGGCACATTCTGAGGTTTAGAGTGAGACCGCCTATTGCTTCATAACTCCCAGGATGGTGGAAGTGTTGCTTACACGTTCTACCTTTACTTCAGACAACTAAATAGCAACCCAAAATGTGAGTGGCAGATCTGAGTTCCACTGAGCCCAAAGACTGTGAGCTGTCAGACACAGCTCAGTCCCCTAATCTCCCTGCGTGACCAGTCAGTCATCTAATCCTCCCAAAACTTCTTGTGAAATAAAGTCATACTATGATCTCTTTAAGTGGGAACTAAGCAGAAAGAAATTAATTGCCGTACACAAGCTCTTAGACAAAGGGTATAGAGGGTCCGAGTGTTGAACCCAGAATCCCCAATCCTCCCTAGTGCTCTCCCCATTGAATCCATCAGTTCTCTTAGCATCCACCTTATCTTGTCTTGATAGAGAAGCAGAATCATGCATAAGATAAAATCTCCTGCCTTTAGTGGAAGCCAGCTGCGTCCTAACTTCACGTTCCTTTGGAAATCCCAACCTAGAGCCATTTGTAAACTTCAGATTCTATTTCAGCTCTCCAACTGTTCAAAATCTCACAGTCATCTTCTAACAAGTAAGAGAGCACAGAAAGGGCAAGGGGATGTCAGAACATTCATTGCACACATAGACTGGTAAAGTTTCTTCTTTGAGTTAGCAGCCAGCCCATGTGGAAAATGTTTGATGCAGCATCATCAGAGGCGCCTGGAGCTCTTCACACAAACAGTGTGGGCAGAGGGGGCCAAGGCTGGATTCATTTCCTGGAATGGGTTACTGAAATAGATACATCTTGATTAAATCCCTGAACAGACATGTACCCAACATTTTCATGCTTAATTGTTAATATATTTTAAAACATTTTCCTAAGTGTATGCTGTGGAATATCAAATAATTGGAAGTGCTCACATTTGATGAAACCTCATTTCCATGTTATTTTGCCTGTAAGTACAGAGATCCACCACAACTTCAGACTGGCCTCTCTGTGCTGAAGGCCTATGGAGCACAGTGTCCAGCAGCTGGGATATGGCTGCCCTGTGCTTATCAGCACGTCCTGCACTCATGGAAAGAAGGAAACAAGAGGTTTTGTAGATCAAGCTCCGGAAAAGAAAATCAGATCATCACACTGGCTACAATGCGAAAAGATGGTACCCCTAGAAAATGCCTTCCCCTGCAGTTATAAAGATATTAGAGGTCAAAGGGGAACTCATGTCACAACAGAACACACAAACACTTGGCTCCAGAATGATTTCTAAGTTTTCAATTTTCAAATTAGTCTGTTTATGTTCCAGTCTTCCGAATGATTTGGTAGAGTAGACTTCTTTTAAATCTCTGTTCCTTCCTCCTCTGTGCTTTACTCATGGCCACCCACCTGTCAACCTGTTATTCTCAGTTCCTTGGTTTTCTGTCACCTTAAGTAGTCCCGGAGAGATTTCGGGGCTGGACTTGAGTGTCTTTGGTGCCATCTACAGGCAAGTTATCTTTTATCAATAAATACTCGGTGATCTCAAAGTGGTCTCACAAGGATTATTTCTTGAACGCTCAGTAACTGTGACACAGTTACCTGATCCTCTGATCCCAGGCCAAGCTCTCCATTATTTCCTAGGAATCTGACACAAAGGCAAAGCTTGGTTCCCAATAGAAAGACCAGATCTGGTTTATATATCCACCAGTTCAGGATAAAATGCCTTTAAAAGTAACTTTGTCTGTTGATTTTATATAGTCCAGAAAACCTTGCTTTCACAATGTTCAAATTACCACACAGCATGGGTTTAGAATATTGATAATGCTCCTCCTAAGTGTCCTTCTCTTGAAGATATTGTCAAGGGAAACTACGATGTGCAAGGTGAGGTTCTGTCTGTATTTCACATTTAAGTTTTTGAAAGAAAAAGCAGTTTCATGTTATACCGACCAAGTGTTAGGCTTTACTTTAAATGTGATGGCAGTACTCAAATATTATTTTCATCTACAACAATACTTCATGCACATTTATGTATGTGTGGCTGTGAAATGTTCTCCCAATGGCTTTTTGCACCTTTGCCCAGTTTCAGCCATTCCCAAAGCCATTAATTTCCAACAGATTTCATGAGATAGCCAAGCAAAGGATCCTATTAATAACTGGTAAGAGAAGAGCTGCAGCTTGAGCTTAGTTACTGTCTGAGTCCAGATATCACAGATTTTACTGCTCAGTTTCACTCCTTACCATTAATTGATGCATACTTCTGCGTGCTGCTGAACTGACAAGCTCCATTCTATAAATGGACACATTTATTATTATGATTTAAAATGTGCAACTTGCAATGAATTAAAATTGAGAAAATGTCTTCAGTATTAGACTTTTATAGCCTGAAGCACGTATTTCAGTAATTAGGTAACCAAAGCTTATATATCAGCTTATTAAAAAGAGTTTGGGCTGATTTAAAATTAAAAGTTTTATCTGTGAGATTCTACTTGTATGTCAGATATGTCTATTACAAATTAATCAGCATTACTATTATTTGAAGACTATTAGGGCAATTGCAGGAGTAATGTTTCCTGGGTAATTCCTATCAGGATCAGCCCCTTAGAAGTCAGTCTCCTATGAAGATGTTGATTTGTTGCTATCTTTATTTTTATTTTGTTTTCATTCCCAGATCAAAAATCATTCACTAGACTAAAAATAGGCAAGAGCTGAGTGGATTTACTTTGTATGGCACTAAACCTTATATATTGTCTAAAACACCATGCACATTCCTTTGAGATATAAATATCAATCTGATTAGCTAGCAGGTCTTGTCAGCCACAGTAACTTATCCCCTGGGGTATCTGAGCCATCACGTGGCTCTAGGACTTCTGTAAAAGGTCGAGAGGACTTAACTAAATTCTATATAAGTCATTATCTCTGTCATTTGAAAAAGAATTAAGTCAGAAGGACTCTGCAGATCTTTCACCTTACAGGGTTTTTTTTCTGTTCTTGCTTTTTTATTGCCTAAAGATGCAGGATAAGATCCGAAATATTCCTCCTTTTCCATCCATCCCTTTGGATAGGAGACAGTGGTGTGTATGCACACACATGTGTAATGCTTGTGCTGAAGGAACTGTGAGACAGATAACGAAGAAGAGGCTGGATCACAATGAGAAAACACTGATAACACTTGTTTCATGTAGGGATAACTGACACTCTGTGAAGATAAAAATAGCAGTTCTGCTAGAGTTTGCTTTTTATTATTGCAAGATTTTTTTCTAACTGAATTCAAAGGGCTATTTTTCTCTCATCTTTCTTTCTATCACATAAACCCTATCTTCCAGATCACAGTCATCTGTCTTTGAAGTTAAAAAGCAAGGTTAGAAAAACTCTTGCCATTCTTAAGAGCCTACATCACAGGAGAAAAGAAGTAGGAAGACACAGGAGGGAAGATGAATCCTGCCAGTGCAGAATCAGTTTTAACTCTGCCTTTTAAATCCAATGAAACCAAAATGTCATCAAGGATTTTTACATGTTGCGACGTAACACCCTCTTACTTTCTTACCCTTATTGTGACTGAAGGAAGTTTTGAAGTTGAATTCAAAATGATTTACAAAGAGCCTTTGACATAATCTCAAGAATTGAAGCAGGCTTGGAATTTCACAGCTATGACCAAGAACAAGCTCTGGCTGCTTTTGGTACTCAGTACATCTCACTCATTTGTCCTCTCACCTTTAACCAGACTTTTCCTCCAGAATTTCTCAGCAAGTGCCAGAGCTTTGACTGATGCTGAGACCAAGGCATTCCTGGCAGGAGGTCACAGTGATGGAGATGGTGGAATTGGAGCGGATGGCAAGGCTGCCTTTTATTAAACAGACTAGTACCTGCCTTTGAGACTTCCCAGCAGCTAGCTCTAAGGCCCCTGTCCTGCTCCATGCACTTGATGTTATGGATCTGATTCTGAGGTGCTCAGATCTGCTCCATACTGTAAAGAACATCTAACACAGCAGCTGGCCTATAATCTGCCCTTGGCTACAAGTGGTGAGTCTCTTTTTCCATCAACAGAGATTTTTTTTCAGGACTGGAACCTGAATTGACATTTTAATAAAATTGCAGTATATAATGCCACTGCTTTTTACTACTAAACTATGGTACAGTGTGGTACTGGTTACAGTAACTGGTAGCACTGGTATTTAATCAAGAGGTATATTTAATGCTCTGTACGGTTTTATGTTGTTCTTTATGCTACTAGTTATGTTTCATACCCTAGTTAAATGGCAGTACTTAGCACTAATTAGCTGTCAATTTGAATAGAAGATCAACTGGATCCAGGATGAATCCGGTTACTGAAATAGCCATACAGTCAAAATTCTCCAAGGAACCGCTCGCCTTCCTGCCCACCTGATGGCACTATTGTTCCACTTACATCAAGTTCAGAGAGCTCTGTCTGCTCGATTTAATCCAAGTCGGAACACTTCCAGTATCCCACCTCCCCACTTCTGTTAATGACTTCGCATTTCCACATTAAATCCCCTCTGAACACAGGTTGCTAACATTTTGTTCTCCAGAGGGGACCCTATGCCTCAGATCTCGGGAGCAGGATGGAAGTCTCCAGAAAGCTCTGTGGTGCATGTTTGGGAAATAAATCCCTTTTGTTGGCTCTGCACACTGGATGCCCTTTAGTACAATCCATATGGCACTGAATATCCAGCTGGATTTGGCAAGTGGCATGCCATGGCACAGAGATGCAAAGGAGCGAGACATGGGGGTTCCCAAACACACAGAGCAATCGATTAGAACACAAAAATGAACTAATTGCTAAGAGGACACTAACTAGACACTATGATGTATGGCTTTTTTAGGCTTACACGAGATAAAAATAGACATCCAAGCAGCCTTTTAAACATTCTAGATGGCTTTAACCATCCTGAACATTATAGTTCCAGCATGACAGTTACTCCTATGCACCCTGCTTGAAATATAACTCTTGAAAAGTGTCTTCTTGGGCTTTAGTCTCACAAAAGCCTGTACGACAGCTGTCTCGTGCTGTGTTGGTTGGAGCTATTTAGTTTGTCTCAGTATTTGCAGATCAAAAATCTGCTCTTCAAAATTATCTAATAATGCTACAGTGGTTCTGATGCACAAGACATTTATGGCATTATGGAGAAGGAAAAACATCAATACAATGTCGGGGGAAACATCATATTACACAAAATTAAAGCAATCTGCAGGACTTTAATGAATACTCAATAATGGTTTCATGAGATATATGTTAGCCAAAAATCTGTTTCTATTAACTCTAATGAATTAATCAGGCCCTAATATTGTAGAATTTTTCTTAACAGTGAAAAAATAATTATCCATCAAATTCACATTTATGATTTCAATGTCATCTCTGGAGAACAATAAACAAAGGAAATTCTGAGGAATTAGTAACTGCAGACTGCAGGGCTAATAGCTCTCATTATTGTCAGAAATGCTATGTCTCTCAGCTGATAACATGTTTTATATTTTCACCATGTAACATGGTACCAATATTAATGGCCAAATGAGAGAGAAAGGCCCAGGCAGCTCAGATAATTTCTGAGTTAGCAGGCTGCTCCATGATTTTACCACACTTACTTCCACACTGATTAGCCTGCTAGGTCTACAAATCTAAGGCAATTTCACCACTTACCACGCCATTAAGTACAGTAAAAAATTAATGACCAGGTGAGTCTGATATCAGCTTCGGTGATCACTCCAGAAAGTTAAGAAGACCTTGTGACTACACACGTTTTAGACCGTTCCTTCTTTCAGTATTACCACTTAGCAGATGGGTAGAGAAAATGCTGCTTTCTGCCTACAAGAATATACTTTTCTCCTTTCTTTTCCTCTCTGTCTCTCTCTCACCCAGGCTCTTAGGTACTGTGAAATTTCTGAAACTGCTTCTCATGTGCTTTAAGAAAGCTCTTCAAACTGTGCCTGTAAGGCCACACCTGGAACTACTGCTGCAAGATCAGAAACAAACATTCCCACACAGCTCTCTTAAAAGTGAAGAACACTCTTCTGGAACCAAAAATTTAGAGGTCTGAGCCCACAGCCTGTATTCTGCAAATGTTTCCATCCAGTCCTTTCCAGCAGAGTCCCTAGATTTGAGGTTGTTTTCTGTCAACAGAATTTTGGCACACACTTTATGTGTGTGTTTTAACTGCCTGTCTGGATCCAGACACCTGCTCCTTTACTTCGAAAGCCATTGCTGTTAAACAAGTGACTTTTGACGATAACTTAATATAAGGCTAACTCTAATTAGAGGGTATTTTTACTTTATACCTCACTAATGGTTACACATCCTACTGCCAAAATTAACAGCAGAAATCCCACTGACATCAGTGAGGACAGGCAGTGAACCTTCATGATCTTTAAGGTCCCTTCCAGCCCTAAGCACTCTATTATTCTGTAGATACAGAAATCCCTGGAAGCACTTCAGAGCCATTCGCTCTCTTTTACCATGGCTGCTTACACCGTGAAATGCAGCCATGTGCCAAAAGCCTTTGGTAACAGTATAGTACCACTGCACGTATCTTTTACATGTCACACACAGCAGCATCCAGATTATTTCACAGCCTCCAACCTTAGGGCACAGTTATTCATAAAATACACAGAAAACCTGAACGATGCAGACTTTTAAAGATCACCCCATCTGACAATGTCTGTAATGCTGACAGCAGACAGAAACATCTTAGACAATTACATTTAGAGTCAGAGGCAGAAAATTGTGTTACTGAGTCACAGAAGCACTTACAAATGCATTTAAAGACAAACACATAGCATATTGAATGCTGACAGAGATCTTCCAGGACAGCTTTTTAAGTGAAAAAATATCCTGATCAGAGCAATGTCTGTGAATTAGTTAAGCTATGAATCAGTTATGTAAGTCTATTCTGCCATCATTTTCAAACAGAAATCAATGTCATTTACACAGAATGACAAGGACATAATTTAAACTGGGAAAAACACACAAGACATTTCTCCTAACATGAGAGAAGTACCTGTCTTTGTTTAGCTCCAGACCCACAGTGCAGCAGGATGCAGATTGTACCTTGGATTCTATGATCCAGATCTCTGGTCAGTGCTCTGGGTAATATTCTCTCTGTGCTGCAGGGAAAGAAAGCTTTGTCACTGAGGCTTCCAAGGCCTGCATTTCATCCTTCATTCTAATAACATACAGTACCAGAAAAGTCAAATATAAAATCATGTTCTTAAACTTCTCTGTTAAATATGGTAAAAGACCTTGGCCGAAGCAACTGTTCAAATCAGATTCTGCAATTATTTCTACAGGATTGAAGCATGTGCCTTAAAAGACAACCTGAAGCAGTAGAACATAACCCATTTTGTTGCAAAGGCCCTTTTCAATGGTTATAGTTATATCCACACCAAGATTCTCTGCCATCACCATTGAGACATTGACATTATTAATGACCAACCACCTAGGTTGCTGAGTATCTATTTTAGTTACTTCCAAACACATTACAAAGGCAGAACCTGTTATCCAGGATCATGATACAATTGTTCTGTCCCTAACACAACCAGGGCTGAAAGATGGGGTTGTATGGGTTTTAGAACAGCTGCTACAGCATCTCTTTACACTGCTGTAGTTGGTCTCAGGTTAACACCTCTCCTCTGATCTCACCTGAGACAACTGCTGATGTTTCTTTTGCATCCACTGAAGTCCTGTCTTTGGTTGATTGCCATTGCTAATTAACTCTCTAATTCATACCATACACAACACAAAGAGTACAAGACTAGTCCAGGACCTGTCAATGATTTGTCAAAATACAACTTTCCTCTGCTTATCAGAGAAGTGAATGGTACTTGATTTGAAAATTGCTTTGTATGTTTAGATTCCAGGCAAGAACTTACTAATAGGAACATTCTGTATTTCTCAGAACTACACTTTCAAGTTTAATTCTGGAAGTCTGAGACAAAAAAAAAAAAAGGCTTTAATTTTCCTGTGTACATTGTGCATAAAGACACCTTGGGGGAAAGAGACATAAGTCAAGTACATAAATCTTCAGATTCAAAACTCAATAGCGCTCTCAGATGTCCCCAAGGAAATAAAAAAAAGCCCCAAACCAAGTAAAAGCAAATAAAGAGAGAAACAATTAATATTTTTTACACATTCCTGGAAGCTGTGCAGTACTCAGATTCTGTATCAGCTTTTGCACTATTGTTAACTGCCCATTCCCTAGCAGTACATTATTAGGTGTTTTCTTTGTAGCATTGCACTGTTTGCATAATATCTCTTAGAAAATTCCCTCTGTAGATCTCAGTTTTTGAACCCCTAAAGTGATTACAATCACCTAAGCTAACACATACCCCAGAAATAAGGAAAACAGGCAGATAATTTAGATTATCTAATTAAAGCATCACTTTATATAGTATATTCATCCCTGATTATTTCATTCTAATTGTAGTGGAGGGAAACCTGTACTTCAGATGAAGGGTCATTAATAAATAAATAAACCCCAGTAACCCTAGATTCCCACCTGTATCAATATACAGTGACATCAACTTGATTCTGAAATTCAGCTCTTTTAGGCTTTTGTAAACCATCTTTCTGCCAGCATTAGCATCACTTTTGTGGTCAGTGTTGAATTTCAAACTTTAAAAGATCCCTTCATAAGCAGTAACAGCGAAGTTAGCATAGCAATTACCTCACTTCTATTTGAAATCATGTTTTAATATGTCTACTACTGCTGAATACATGTAAAACAAGCTCAGCACCCTGTGTGCTGTGGCAGAGTGTCTGAGGTAACCAAGTGCCATTCTTTGAGCACTCGCTGCTTGTATTTTAACACAGTGCCTGAATTACTCCCAGACATATTTTGAGCTTGAGTATTATATGTTCACCTTGATCTTGTCATTTTCCTCTATTTCAGTTCAATTTCCTCATTCTCATTAGCTATTAATAATTAGTGTCATATGGCAAGTCAAAAAATTTAAACAAAGCAAGCAATTCAATGAGCAGTGTGTAGGAGCAAAGAGAAATTAGGAAGCCTACTATTAAGTAACATCTATGGTACTATCATAAAAGTCTAAAAAAACCCACTGTTTTCTCTAGAAACATCTTGGCAGTAAAAATGTCAAGAGGAATGGGTATAAAAACCCTTCTGTTACAACTCATACCAACTTGAGATGCTCATAAAGGAGAAAATTCACAACAGACTGCAGAAAGGTGCCTTCACGATGCAAGCTTTGTCAGGATGATTCTGTAGGAAGCACAGTGTGTGCTTCATTCCCACTGCCACTGTCTGATAGATCAGAGTATCATGCAAATCTCAGGCAGAAAGCAGTATGAATAGATGGGACTGAACGAAGAAGGGAAATGGGAAGAACTCCAGAATATCTGAGGTCAGATCTTCAACCTGTACAAATCAGCACTGTTCAATCTATTTTAATCAGACAATACTAATTTACAACAGCCCATAGTTCTTAGGTTTGAGAGGAAAGTATTCTCAATTACTATAAACAATTTTCCCACTGAAAGAGCAGAGAGCAGTCTTATGAGACAGCTGATATTTGGGATTAAAGGTACATCTGATTGGTTGTGATTTATGCCTCCTTTTATGAATTTTCTCCACATAAACCCCCTTAAAGATGGAAACAGGTTTTGGTCTGAGAAGGAAAACCTTCTATCTGCTGTTCCCAAATTTATTAAGTTTTTTTTTTCCCTTCTAAACTGAGTGTTCCTGACACACATAATAAACTCCCACTTATTTATTCATACAATTCGATTTCATACCATGGAAATAAGAATGCAAGAGCGGGTGTTGTTAGATGCATATAAATCTATCTCCACGCTAACAAAGTCTGACTCCTGCAACTTCAAGTTAGTCTAGTATTGATTTAACATAATTGAAAATATTCAAAATAGATCATTAAGTAGGCCACTGGATTATACATAATCTTCTGAGGAATACAGACAAGATTAGTTTATTCAGCTTCACTGCATTTTGGAGGTTTGTGGTCGCTGCAAGGCAGGGTTAGGGACAGCACTGCAAGGCAGAAAACGGTCAGGAAATATGATGGTTACTGTAGGGAGATCACCCCAAATTACAGAATGCTTTCCTCTGTCCTAGTGACAAGCTATCTTTGTCAGAATGACACACTGTCACCTATGATCTTTCATCCCCAACTTCCTTTATACATTCCCAAAGGATCAACAGACTTAAGGAAACTAAACTAGTTTCTTTTCATAAGGACTTGACTGCTGGAGTCACCTTCCTGTGAGCAGCTGTAAGGCCCAAAAGTTAGTATACTGGGATGTTGATCTTTTGATGCCAGAGTTGTACTTAATTAAGCATAAGTGGATTTATTAAAAAGAAACGTTCTTCTTATTATCCTATTATCTTAGGATATAAATAGAAAGAAAAGTTTAATCAGTTAAGGAAGAAATTTGAGCTAGGTCTCCAATCAAACATTTGATCCATGAAACAGTAACCTAAGTAGTGGTTATTGTCACCTTTTGAATCCTTTATAAGCCAGAGTGGCAAGCCAAAGCCAACATAACTATTTTGCCTGGTATCTCCTCAGCTATTTTTCCTTTACCTAGCTGAGAAAACCATAAAGGTGAGCAGCTGACCTGAGATTACTTAAATTACATTACTGTGCAGAGCTGCACCAGTAGTAAGTACAATAACCCTTGTTGTAAGATTTTTTTTTTTTATTTTAACTGCTGGAATTACATATGGATGGACTTTATATAGATAAGTATCAGTTTTCTTTTTATTCTTCTGAGCTATTGGGGGAGAAAGCAGAAGCAAACCTTCCTGACTTTTCCTTTTTCCACTGCCTATACTGTTATTTGTATTGACCATGCATTCCAGTAAGACTAATCATTAGATTAATGGTTACATAGAGTGTAAAAAGGTGCTGTACTTAAATAGGATACAGGTAAATGATGTAAAATTGATGATCAACTCACAGCATCATTTATGTAATCCATCTCATTAAAAAATATTATTTTAGCACTGTTATTTTTAGGGAAGTAGCGTACTGAATCTTCTGATTTGTTTAGAAATAGCAGCGATGTTGGTTTTATGAATTAGATTCACCTACCCTCAGAAGCCTTGTTAGCCATGTAGCATGCTTCAAAACACAGAAAAAAATATTTGCTTTAAGATGCATTTGCATTTCACAAATCTGTTTGCAATATACTATTTCGCACAGGTTTAAAATGAGCCTTACAGACATTCTAAGCTCTTCTGATATTGCTGCTGCTCTGCGGGACTGCCAAGGTGAGAAAACAATTAAGACTCTCAAAATCTACTCTTCTGTGTAACATGTGGTGAGTTTAATTCAGTCCCAAGGGAATACTGAACAAGCACATACTATAAACAGATTTCTGTAATCTCTTTTCTCAGCTGTCACAGTGTATTTGTTCCTGACTGGTTTATATCATCAGCTTGTAACTTATCCCCATGTGATTTATTTCTTTTAATGCTTAGGAGGGTATGGTGCACTGTGGTAAGATGCATCCTTTGACAGGCTTTATCTATCGACACATTTAGGACAATTAGAATGTAATAAAAGCCGCATCCTCAGACCGTTTATGAACAGAGGACATGGTGGTCTGGGGTTAATTAATTTATTAATTTATTTTCAGCTCCAGATTCCTTTAGTCCCAAAAAATTCTTTCAGATCAGTGGGATGTCTAAAAAGAGCAGCAGCCAGCTCAAGGAGATCTTCCGGATTCTCGACAATGACCAAAGTGGCTTTATTGAGGAAGATGAGCTCAAGTAAGGATTTTCTGTGTTAACTATTTAGAGGCTATCCCAAAACCAGCATTTTTTTCTTTCCAGAACTGTTCTGTAAACCTGAGTGCAAGCTATGCTGAACAGTGATAAAACCTTCAGCAGATTGTGAAAGGTGTATTTAAGTATATAATCCCTACAGAGAAATACAAATTAGTAAATGTCTGCCTTTAGTGCTCAGTGCAGGAAAAAACCCCAAACTGTCTGGGGCTGGATTTTGGTAGTGGGCTAAAACTGTACCAGGGCTGGACCTACAAGGCAGAAATGTATTTAGCTTGTGAAACAAAGCAGTGTTTAGAGGTCTTGGCTACTGTGGTAAATTATTTATTTATAGATAGCTATTGGTTATACAGCCAGCATAAAAGAATAATATTCTGTGAAACTCATAATCACAGTAGTTTTCTTCCTAGGTATTTCCTTCAGAGGTTTGAGGGTGGAGCCAGAGTGTTAACCACCTCAGAAACCAAGACCTTCTTGGCAGCTGCAGATCATGATGGGGATGGTAAAATTGGGGCTGAAGGTATTACAGAATATATGTATGTATGTACAGAATAAGGCTTCTCAGGATGTGTTGTAAATGATAAGCAATTGTCCTTTCTTTTATGTTGATAGTACATTAATGAATTCCCAGTAATTTTACTGAACCCCCTGTAGCAGCAGCCTATTTAGAGGCAGAAACAGTCCCTGATCTTACAGGTACATCTCTGTGAGTCCTTATGCACAAGCAAGGAATAAAGCCCACCCAGGAACTTTCTCACTGCCACTCACACACACATTTCCAGTTGCTTCAGAAGGAACAGCCCCTTAGTCCTCCTCCTGCTTACTCGGATGTGACGCGGCACTACGGTCGCTTGTAACACACAAATGTAGACAAAGGACAAAAGAACCAGCTCCACACAGGAGAATCATCAGCACATACATCAGCTTCTCTGCAGCAGAAACTCCACTAGTCAGTGAAATCATTCACAGTATAAGAGCTAGCCATACACAGCTCAGTATTTCTTTAGCAGAATAAGGAGAAGAGAATGATCAAGTGTCACTACCTCGACACAAGATCCCACAACAGGCTCTGTGCATGGGGATGGACACGATTTATCTGCAGCGGCAGGCTAAGGACCAGATAGGAAGGAGCAGCTGTCTTAGGAAGCAGCATATTGCACTCACCCCATGGAAATACCATTTAATGGCTGCTCAGTGCAGAAACCTCCTGATCCCATAATTCCGGATTTCTGCATCCCATTTGGAACAGGAAGCACACACACAAAAGGCTTGCAGCCCAAGGCAACTCGCCCCATGACAGAAGCAAGCTGCCTAGACAAGCATGAAAGGGGCTTAGGGAATAGCACGCAGGGAATGTGCTGGCGTGCAGATTCCCCAGCTCGCTGCGCCAGGAGGACAGAACTCTTCTGTTTCTTTCTTTGGAAGGAATTAAATCCAGTTCCTTAGGAAATGTGCCAGAATAAACACACATGATTTATGAAGCAATCTGTATACTAATACAGTCGTTCAGGGACAGGACTGATCAGATACTCTAACTCACAGAAGCCAAACATTTAAAAGATGTTCCAAAGAACCATCTTATTGTGCAACACAGCACTGCAGTGTTGTACCACACAGAACTGCTCAATGGCTTTGGCTTTAGACTGTCCTCTAAATCAACACTTCTCAACTGCTTTAGCACTACAGCTAGTAAGATACACAGACCTGCTTTTCATTCTTTTCAGCTCTTAACTTCTCCTTACTCAAATTCTCTATTATCCATCCCATTATTTTTGCCTGAGATCATTATTATGCAGAGAGAAGACTAAAACATTTTATTAATCCTTATAAATGTCAGCAAAACACTGCCTTTCCATCTGTTGTTCAGAAGAGGAAGTTCATATCATTTCTCTTCCATAAACATTTCTTCTCCTCTTGTCATCCACCAGGTAATTGTTTTCTGTTCATTTCTTTTCTAAATCTCTTTATATGTCACAAAGCTTCTACTCCTAGTCCTATCATTTTAAGATTTTTACTGTAAATATTCTCTTATCTTTTGCAGAATTCCAGGAACTGGTGCAGTCTTAGAGGTTCAAAAGGATAAAAAGAAATAGAACTGGGATGAATCTGCATGAGACATTCCAAAACTTTGAAAATCAGGAGTCCCTTGTTTATCTTGACAGTGTCTGTTATTTGTTCATTGCCTTAGCAACAGAATGAAACATTGATTAATGATTTTTTTTTTCATTTCATTGTGTGGTCCATTTACCATGTTTTAAACTCTACTTTAGCAGACACTTCCCTTAAAAAATATACAATAAAAATTAATCATATACAGTAGATTTTGTCTGGTTCTGACTGCTAAACTGAAATGGGTGAATTCTCAAACTAGAAGTGTTAATCTCTCCAAGATCTTGATCTTATCAGACCTCCAAATACAGAATATCTTTTGAAATCAGCGGAAGTTCTGCTTACAGGCCTTCTGGATTAAGCTTGAAGTTCTCAAAACACTCAGATCTTTGCCAAAGACTAGCAGCTCAGATACAATTATGAGGTAGGTGAGGATAAAATCTCGCTGGCTTCCCAGTGAAGAGTGGTCACAGGTTTTTGCTGAAGAACGTTGCAGTTTTAAACTGCTCTCTTTAGCCAGTTAAGAAAACAAGAAAGAAAAACCTACTTGATTTCCTGCAGTAAGAGTTAAAAGGAAAGCCTGTGTAGACTTGAGGTTTCAGATAACTGTGAGGCTTTGAAAAACAGAGGGGAAGCGAAAGATATGTTCTTGGCGGTACTTTCTAGCTTTCTCAGTAGGGAGGACTAAAAGCAGGGAGGAGGAATTTGTAGAAATGCATGTTGAGAAAGCTCCAATGTTCTCTACCTGGTATTTCTGGGCTGTGCCTGCTGTATTAAAATCGTCCATCACAAAGCATCCATCTCTGGGGATGCTGAAGAAATGTCTTTTTATAAACAAGCACTTCAGTCTTTAGAAAAGAGAGGTGTTTGGATGCTCTGATGGAGTATTTACACAGTCACTTGCTTTCTCAGTATTAACCAGTGCTATATACTGCAGATCATGGACATGCAGCTTGAAGGAGTCACTAGAATAATTTGAAGCAAACCGTGTGGTTTAGAGCCACTGCAGTTTCAATGCATCTCTTCCCTTCCTCCAAATGACTGTTTAACTGCATTTTTATTTTCTATTCAAAAGTTTCTATAAATACTGGTAATGGTGCAGAAAAACACCAAAACCAGTCTGGCATTGTTTATGAGCTAACCAGCTATTCCTGGGTAAGAGACTAAGGGGCTAGAAAGCTTTCCGAGCAGCAGAGTCACACAGTCTGTATGGTTAATGCTTTGATACGCTGGGCCCTCTGCTCTCTATTCTGCAAACCTAACAAAACAGTAACAACTCCTGTTGGCCTCAAACAAGTTCATCATCACAAAGAAAATGCAGTTACACAAGTTACAGTCCTCCTTTATGTGGAAAAAAGGCGGAGTGCCATTCTCCAAGGCACCCCAGACAGCTGCACCAATACAAATTCTGGAATGATTCACCCCTGAGTACTCACCTCCATGTCTTCTGTACAGCCACCTACTCTTTTGGGAGCCAAGTACTGGAGAGCCAGCCAAGAAACACCTACTGCCTTTGAAAAAAGTAAAAAAAAAGTATGTATTAATCTACAATTCTGAACAGTTAATGGCTGAAAACAGAATTTCAGTCACATTTCAAAGGCATTTTCAAGCAGCTTAACTTTGGATACAAGCTGCCTGTAAGCTGGTATGCTCAGCACAAAATAATACAAACTGATAAAAAAGGAACATAGAATTTTAGTAACATTTTTCAACATTATGAAACATGCTGTCCTGGCATAAATCAGTAGAGTACCCATGAGTTAAAACAGAGCTACTCAGATTGACACAAGCTGAGGATCTGACCCATGGAGCTTCTCACAGCATAGGGTGGACGTCACAGGATATTCACAAAAAAACAAGTGTGTTCTTAGCAGTGAAACCAGTGGGATGACAGAAGAGTCTTGGGCTAGTTCACGTGTGAGTAACAAAAAAATTGTTCTCCATTTCATTTACAATTAAGTGTCCTGACCTTGACTAATCATATTATATCAAGCAGGCAAATGGCAGTAAAATAAAGACTTTTCCAGTTGCTGTTGCACTCTGAACTCTAGCTCCTCTCAGCTCCTGCACCATGGACTTTGCCCAGATACCCAGAGGCAAAGCACAAGTTCAGTTATTCTCCACCAAGATGCAACACACTGCTGGAGCAGGTCACTGGACAGAAGATTTCTGCAGCACCCTGGGCCCACAAGAAATCTAGGAGTGACATTAGATCTTTCTTCATGTCCCAGGAAGGAGAATATATCACAGCTGTCTGCATCTGCAGTTACTGTAAAACATCTGTACTACAAAATCTACTCAGGCCTCATCAAGAGGCAAGGAACAAAAAGACAAGGGGAGTATTTCTTGACCTGTCTTTTGTATGTAAAGACTTTAGGAAAACTCTTGTTCAACATTCACTAACGTAAAACACGTCTCAGTTGCTTCATAGAATCCCAGAATCTCCTGAGCTGGAAGGGACCCATAAGGACCATCGAGTCCAACTCCTGGCTCCACACAGGGCCAGCCAGGTCAGAGCATGGGACTGAGGGCATCATCGAGATGCTTCTTGCCCTCAGCCCAGTTCAGGCAGCTGAGAGGCAGCATTCAGAAATTAGCTACTACTGACCATCACACTTAAAGCCTACAATAAAGGTTGCAACTAGTTATCAGAATCACTACTTTTACATTCTATACTAAAATCATTCACTAAACACAACAGCTATAAAACCACATTTCTAGAAAATACAAAAATACTTGTGATTCCATTAAAATACTGTTCCCCAGAGCTCCAGTTCACGCTCCTATTATTAATATACATTATAAATACCATGTTCTATGTTACCCTGTCAGTGAATAGCTAAAATTAAAATAAAAAGAATAAACAGTGGCTTTATTCAACCTTTAAGCATAAAAACCACCGTGTTTTCAGTATGTCAAACTATGACATATGTTGTGATCAGCAGGGAAAACATTAACATATTACTATAGCTCACCTTCAGAGCTGAAATCCTTTTAACTGTCTAGCCCTTTCCTCATCCTCTCTTCCCAGTTTTCCTTTCACATGTACTACAGATCCAGGCTAGTAACACCACCTAGGCATTCCTGTTCAACACATGAAACAAACCAAAACATTTAAATACCTCAAGTTTTGCAAGAAAGCAGCTTTTTATTTTTATTCAGTGACTTTGCATCCAAATTTACTGCCTTCCTTTATGAAACCCCAGATCCTGCAAAACAAATGCAGCCATTATTAAACTGCCTTTACTCACCATGACACTCAGTTGCTCACATTCCTTGACATCACACTAAGAAGCAATCTGGGGGAGATGAATGCAGGACCCCTGCAGTGCTGTGTTTTCACACAGAGGTACAGAGGCCTGTCAGAGCATTAACAAAGCGTGCAGAGCAGGGATACACAGGCATTGTGCTTTTTGCTGGATCGCAGCGCTATTTTGTAATTTATTTGCTAAACTAATCCCAAACTGCTGAGTCTACACATTTGTTAACACATTTAGATCACATACTGTCAATGGAACAGCTATTTGAGCTGTCAGCTGTATTTATTTACAGCTGCCAGCTCTAACACCCCAAGTGATTTATAGTATACCTTTTTGTTAAGTCTGCTACTAATGCAGTTAACAGAAATGCTCAAAATAGCACCTAGAAACAGGCTCAACAAACCCAAAAGTATGACTACAAGATGCTGGAGATACTATTTCTTGCCCCTATGTAATTTTTTAACTAAATTGGAATTGCTCATGAAGTTGTTAATTATTTGTCTCTTGATGCACAACTTGTCCTGTCAAATTCTCAATGTATTTATGCAGCAGTTTAATTTTACATAATCATGGGCTAGGAATCACATTTCAAACTCGGGGTGATCCGATGCCACTTTGCAAATGTCAAGGTGTGGTGTTACTGCACATACAATTAAGAAGATGGGATGAAACTGGAACCACAATTGAAGTTTCTTCCTGCCCTGTTAATTTGTACATTAGAAATGTAATCAGTTAAGTTAATTGAATCTGTTATCACTTACTCTTTGTAGATTCTCACAATTACTTCCACCCAAAGCAATGTCAAGTTACAGATGAGGTGGCACTGAGCAGAAATATATTTTAGCAATCACTACACATACATTAATTTCCTTCCTAAGGAAGGCTTGGAAGGGAAACTATTTAGCAATCACCAATTACAGCAAGTATCCACTGTCCAACCACACATCTCCACAATATGTCCCTCACAACAATACTTCTTTACAGCAGTAAATAGGCACTAGAATCTCCATTGTGTTAAGTCCTGAACAAACACACATCTAGAGGTTTAACTGACATAAGCCCAAATCCACAGCGACTGCAGTTTTCTAATTTCTTTGGTAATACATTAATTGATTATCAATGCCACCAATTTTAAGAATTTCCCTAAGCGAGCAGCATAAAGACATTAACTTCCCCCCAGGGAACACCAGGGAGGGTGGGAGACATGACACACTTCCCCTTTTTATTTGACATACTCAATCCCGACTGGATGTTCCCAGAAATTCTCTCATCTGTGTTGCAGCCTTCAAACAGACAGACCATGACTCTAACAGGCTGATCTGCACACCCTGCTGAATTTTAACTCACAGCTGAAGGGTAGGAAGCAAAAATTGCTGTATTTGGATACCTCCTCCTACACATTTGGCCTGATCCTTACTCAGCTGTTGTTCAGGGAAACCCTGTGGAGCTCAGCACAGCAGGACCTTCCCTCATCCTGCTTGCATGTGCTGGCAGGAGGCACCTTCCACCATGGCCTTTCTGAAAACACCTGCAGTAAATGATAAATCAGGTTCTCGCTGCAGCTTTGGAAACATTCCTGACAGCTGCTTGAGACCTGGCTGGCACTGACTGGAAATCTTCAGCCTGTTGTACAGGCTGTGAGGAGCTGCTCAGTTCTTGAGAGGTTTGGGTTAAACACCGTACCTCAGGAAGGTGACACCAAAGGTGGTGGAGAGCTCTGCACCCACGGAAAGGGAGTTTGCACAGGTCAAACGCCATGTCCCAGCCTCAGAGCGCCTCAGCATGGCTGCCCCCCAGGCCTCACAGCCACCCAGCACCTCCATTTGGTGCCTTCCCTCCTCACCAGGAGCAGCCCCCTCCATTTAGTGCCTCAGGAGAAGCAGCCCCCTCTACGTTGTGCCTCATGAGAAGCAGGCCCCTCCATTTAGTGCCTCACGAGAAGCAGCCCCCTCTACGTTGTGCCTCACGAGAAGCAGGCCCCTCCATTTAGTGCCTCACGAGAAGCAGGCCCCTATACATTGTGCCTCACGAGAAGCAGCCCCCTATACATTGTGCCTCACGAGAGCAGCCCCCTATACATTGTGCCTCACGAGAAGCAGGCCCCTCCATTTAGTGCCTCACGAGAAGCAGCCCCCTCTACGTTGTGCCTCATGGGAAGCAGCCCCCTCCATCCGAGCCTCCCCTCCCTCAGGGGAGGCAGCCGCCTCCCTCAGGGTAGGCACCAGGAGCCTGCAGCCATGGCAGGGCTGAGACAGCTGCGTGCCAACTACCAGCCCAGGGTGAAGTAGTGGTCATCTCTCTTGCATACGCCACTCACTTTTTGAGTACAAACATTAAATATTAAATTACTGCAGTCTTACAGCATCTTTATTCCACTCAGCGCTCCTACAGCGCTGCACTGGCTTCTCAAGGAAGCCATCAACTGCTGGGACTCATGGGGACTATCCAGAATGACGTTGCTGGTGCTGAAAGTGAATGTAAACTGAGTGGTGGTAGGAACCGAAATAACAACAAAAGTGAAAATTAAAAACTAGAAATACCGTTTTCTCTCAGATTTAATCTGGCATAACTCTAAGAAACCTTACTGGTACATTTTTCCACATGACCTGGTAGAATGAGATACTGAATTGAATCTCTGTACCTTACAGAGGTGTTTATTGATGGCAATTATGTAACTTGAGTTTATTTAGACCACTAAATGTCATACTCCTATAAAGAAATGAGGTAGTACATCTCTTACCATGTAGCTGATTTTACTTCTAATTTATGTCATGCTGAATTTTGACTAAAATTGAAAAAGTAATAGAAAACCGGAGTAATTTAGCAGTTAAATGCTGCTGCCTTAGAAGTGCCAGACAAAAAGGAAAAAACCCAAAAGTAATCAGAAAAATACAATGTATCTATGTATGGAGAAAGGATTACCTGCGCTAAGTGATGCTGGATGACATTTCCTTCAACATACTCAAACTTGTAGCTCTCATCTTTCAAATCTCGGCTTTTACAAAGCGCTTCTAGTCTTTGACAGCTGCCGGGCAGCTGCGATGGGATCAGCGGGCACTAAACCGCGCTGGGCTGGCTCTTCGGGGAAGGGGCGTTGCGGGCAGGCTGCAGCCCCGGCCGGCCGCACCCGGGAGGGGCCAGGCTGGGATGCGCCAGGCTGGGATGCGCTCATGGATCCCCGAGGGAAGACCAGATCCCCGGGGTCCCCCCTAAGGTTCTGCAAGCCCCCTAGATCACCAGGTCGTCAGCAAAGCCGTTTGCCCCAACAGCCCCCGCTCCTGCCCGGCACCTGCCGTTCCTCTCCTCACCGGCGGGGACGCTGTGCGGCTCCCGGCCCCCGCCGGCCCCGGGAGCGCTTCCTGGCCCGCACCGTGCGCTTCCGGGGCGGAGGGAGAAGGCGGAAGTGGTGCGGGGCCGGTGCCGGCGAGGGGCCCCGGGCTGCTCCCTGATGCTGTGTGGCGGCTGCCGGCCCCAGGCGCGCTCGCTTCAGGCTCGGTATGGCGGCGGCGGCGGCGGGGGGAGCCGGGCAGGAGAAACAGCTCGCTCCGACCCTGCTCAGTTTCTTCATCTACAACCCCAAGCTGGGCCCCAAGGAGGGCGAGGTACCGGGCGGGGGGCGCCGCGTCCCGGGCAGCGGGGGGAGGAGGGCATCCCGCGGCTCGGCTCTCTCCCGGCCTCGGTTGCTACAGGGGACCCGAGAGCGGCTGTCCCGGCTCCGCCGCCCCTCTCTGAGGCCTGGGCCGTAGCGTGTGCCCGCGGGTTTAACGATTCGCCCCCGCGGAGCGTCCCCGAACAAAGGCGGGCTCGGGGCGCGGAGTGGCGCTGGGGAGGAGGCAGCCGCGGCTTCCCCTGCCCGCCGGCCCGGCCGCCGTGTCAGCACCCGGCGCTTGTGCATCGGCTCTGCGGCGGGGCAGGGACAGCTGCTGGATCCGGCTGCTTCGGGGTGAAAAGGAACAGCGGCCCAGGGTGATTTCAACTGTAGCGCGTAAAATGCGGCCGATGGGAGCTGGTGTGTCCCTAACCCTCTACTGATGCGGGAGCTCGTTATGAAAGATGATGGTAGATACAACGTGGTAGAAAGCTTAGGGTTTAACTCTGTGGAATTCAAGTTCTCTCTCGTTTTCTCCTGCTATTGTGGGCCTAAAAAAGTACATTCAAGAGGCTACGGCCCCTGTTTTTAGTAACAGGTGTGTTCCTGTATGGTTCATGGAAGAGTCATCAGTTTTGATAGTTTCTGGACAGGGCAGTGTACTTCTTAGTGACCAGGGTAGTGAGACTGCATCCTCAACAAGTCCACAGGTGACTCCAACCAGGGGGCCGTTAGCACCGGAGGGCAGGGCTGCTGTTCCAGAGACCCGCAGGCAGCTGGGGAGCAGGCCAGCAGGCACCTCCTGGAGCCCCATGACGGCAGATGCAGAGTCCTGTGTGTGGGATGAAATGATCTCACCTAGGATGCCTGGTCAGGGGCTGACTGGTTAGAAAGCAGCTTTGCAGAACAGGACTGGGGAGTCCTAGCGAACAACAGGTCCTACGTGAATCAGCAGTGTGCCCATGTGGCCGGGCTGTGTGAGTGAGCCTGCACAAGCAGGTCTAGTGAAGTGACTGCTTTCCCCTCTGCACACCACCTGTGAAGCTGCTGGTGGGCACTGGCTTCGTCTGGGGCTTCCCAGAGCAAGAATAATACCAAGTTGAAGCAAGCTCAGTGGAGGGCCGCTGAGTTGGTCAGGGGGCTGCAGCCCGTGATGTACTGGGACAGCCTTAGATAACTAGATTTGTGCAATCTGTCTTCTTGCTGAAAAGAGACAGATGCATCTGTCATCTTCTCACTGAGATGCTGTAGAAGGGGGTCTTCACCTGCCTAAAGGGTGGCTGATGGAATCGGGTTCCCCTTGAAGTGAAAGGGTGAGAGGTAATGGAAGAAGTTCCAGCGAGGGAAATTCTGCTGAGATGGAAGATAAAATCTTTCACAGTGGCGTGGTCAAACAGCAGAGTGGGTGCTGGAAAGGTTGTGGAATCTCCATCTTTGGAGCTATTCAGAACTTGACTGGGCAAGGCCTTGAGCAATCTGAGCTAGCTCTGCAGCCAGCCATGCTTTGATCTTGCTTTGAAGCCGGCCTTGCTTTGAACTGGCTGTGAAGTGACCAGGGCTTATGATTTCAATAGCCTTCAATTTAGAAATCATTTTGAGCTATTATGGGATGACTGCTTAAGTCTGCTTAAATATGCCTTTTGTTGGTCGTTACAGAAGCACATTTAGGTACAAGATAAAAGTCTGCTGAGGAAAGTAAGGGATTAAAGTTAAGAAACAAGCAAACCATGAAATCAATTTTCTTTAACTCTGTTAAAATGCATTTGCTTTGATTTTTTTTTTTTTCGAATCTTAGGAAGAAAAGAAGATTCTCTTCTATCACCCAAACGAAGTAGAAAAGAATGAAAAAATTAGAAACGTGGGTCTATGTGAAGCTATAGTACAATTCACAAGGTATGAAGCCTCAACTGTGGTAGCACAAGCACTCCCTTTATACACACTTTCTTTTTGTGTGTATAAATAGCTATGTCTGCATATGTATTTTCTTTCCAGGACCTTTAGTCCAACAAAACCTGCAAAATCCCTACACACGCAGAAGAATAGACAATTTTTCCATGAACCTGAAGAAAACTTCTGGATGGTCATGGTACTTATGCATGTGATATGCATATTTCTAAAGCAGCATCCCGCAAGCTTCTCCATGCATTCTGCATTGTCTAATACCAGCCTGCTCCACTTTCTAGGTTGTACGGAATCCCATAATAGAAAAACACAAAGATGGAAAGCCAGTCTATGAGTATCAGGAGGAAGAATTACTGGTAATGTAGAGCTTTTTCAATTTTTTTTTTGTTCTTTTTAATGGGTTACGTTGTATTTCAAAGAGCACCTCTAGAAATATCTTAGTTTGATTCTTCTTGAACTGCTGCCAGACTGATGTTATATCTATCTCTCCACAAATGGAAGAAAGGCAAGGTAATTCTCAGTAAAGTTTAAAACATAGAGCAAGATGGCAGATTATCCAGATAGCATTAGATTGGAATAGGCAAATACTTCTTAGGATCTGTTTGTTTAATAAAGTTCTTGTGATACTATAAATCAGCATATTTTTATTAGGTTTAAGTACATGTGTTAACTACTTAAGACTGCTAATAGTCTTTACTAATAATCTGCAAAAACAGACAGCTCATAGTTATCATGGGATTTCCTGTTCAGACTGCAGTATGACCAGGTCAGTTTAACTGTATGCAGGAAGGGTGTTTGGCTGGGCCAGATAATACTTAAAAAGCTGGCTCCTTATGCTGCCTCCCTTCATTAGAGTGCACTAGTTTTGTTCCTCTTTTTGTTCTAAGAAAAGGATCAGTGTGAAATTTGCATTGCACCTGGGTTAGAATACTAGCCCAAAAAAACCCTCTCATGGTGTTCCGTTCCCTTTGGCCTTTGACTTGGATTGAAGAGAAAGCTAGTCAGGAATAAGTTTGCTTTCACTGATGATTGGCCTTAGGGAAGAGCAATGTCAGTAATGGGTGCCTTTCAGTGAGTTAATAGGGTGCTTTTGGCATTAAATGTAAGGGGTGAAGGGATTCCCTGTATTAAAATAGCACCTTCTAAGTACAAAGACATTTCTAGATTGAAAACTCTAACTTTTCAGGGATTGATTCCTGTGTTTGCTATTTGAAAGCATGTCATGTGTAGCTCAGCCAAGATACCTGAAGTTCTGCTTCTGCTGATTCTAACATCCTGCTCTTTTTTTTTCTGCAGGACAAGGTTTACAGTTCGGTCCTACAGCAGTGCTACAGCATGTATAAGGTAGAGTTGATACTAGAGGCTCCTCTTCTGAGCAGAGGAAGAGAACCTCATGGTACCATTGGGATGGGCAAACTCATGATTGCTTTGACACTCTTGTCTCACTACTGTTGTCTGCTCTCTTTCTGAAGCTGTAATGGTGTTTAATGGAAGAGGAAAATTAAGCTTTTGCAGTTACCTGCACTAGTTCATCAGCTTATTGTAAAAGTAGGAGCCTTCTGATTTCTGTGATGTCCAGATTTCTCCTCTCCTGGGTAGTTACAATACCAAGCATTTGATTTTGATGGTGTTAGATACTATCTGTTTGAGAAACACCACTGGATAAAGGCCGTTGATCTGGCTTTTACAAAGTAAGGGCATAAGATACTGAAGTGACACATATAAATAACTTCTCTGCCATTAAAGACTTGAGTTTCCTTTTCCATCTGGTTCTGCCTCTGCTGCCATATATACCTGGACTCTGTGAATCTGAGAGGTTTTTTCAATAAAGGAGTACATTCAGATCTGTGTGGAGTCCAAATACTGAGAAACAGGAGCTACATTGCAATCTAGCTGCATTCGTGGCCGAGGTGTAAGAAATAACTGTATGTGATTACCCAACTGATTGATTTATTTTTGTAACTCTTAGCTTTTCAATGGCACATTCCTGAAAGCCATGGAAGATGGAGGTGTAAAAGTTCTAAAGGAGAGACTAGAGAAATTCTTCCATAGGGTAAGACCTTATTTTTCAGTGTGATTCCATATTGGAAATACAATGCAAAAATCTCTGACTGGCTGTGGAAAAGGTGTGGTGGCAACACAGAAAGTCTGTTTACTCATGTTTTTCAAATACTTCCTGCTTCTCCTAACATGGTAGGGCCTTTGAGAGGAGTTGAATCACAAGCAGGGTTATGGCTTGATGGAACAGCTTAGCTGTTGGATATTTTTCTCTTTCAAACTTTTTTTTTCTTTGAGGTTGCTACTGAAGATAAAACAGTAATGGATGCAGATTTGTGTAACAGAAAGGAATTCTCTCTTTCACTGGGGAATTAGAAATGCTTTAAAAGTTTGGTCATGCCAAGTTGTTTTATTATAACCCCACTAAACGAATTGGCCACACATCACTGGCACGCTCAGCCTGCACTGAAACTCTGAAAGGAAATGAGATGTAGATTGTCAACTGTGACAGAGTCTGTCATACTCTCTAAGTATTTTGCTTGTTTTTTTTCTGGTAATGTGAAATGACTGTAGAGGGAGCCATTGGATAACTCCTCTTTCACAGAGCAGAGCATTTGAAATCTCTTGGTAAAGGTTACAGTCTGTCAAGAAAGAGAATAATAGAAGTTGTCTTTTCCTTTGCACATTGAACTCTAATGGATTTATCTGTTAATATTTCTATGGAGTTAGTTCTGAAATTAAATATTAGTAAGATAGGCTGTGCTTTTTTATGGTCTCAAAAGATCCTGAGCTAGCCTGATGTCACTATGATTAAGTAATAGCAAGCTGACATCTGGAATTGTATTCAGACAGAGAATCATCCAATGGTTTGGACTGGAGGGGATCTGTGAAGCTCATCTAGTTCAGCCCCTTGCCATGAGCAGGGACATCTTCCACCAAATCAGGCTGCTCAGAGCCCTGCCCAACCTGACCTGGAATGTCTCTAGGGATGGGGCATTGACCACATCCCTGGGCAACCTGGGCCAGTGTTTCACCACCCTCATTGTAAAAAACTCTCTTCTTTATTTTTAGTCTGAATCTACCTTCTTTTAGTTGAAAACAGTTTTCCTTGTCCTGTTGCTCCAGACCCTGCTAAAAGTCTGTCCCCACATGAAGCAGTATATGTCATACAAGCAGAGCTGGCAGGGGTTTTTAGGATTGCTAGGTTACTGGGTTATTGGACTCAAATTTGTCATTTAAGTCTACACATGGGAAGTTTTCTGAATTCTAAAACCTGTCATTTTCCTGTCATTCTCCTTGCAGTACTTGCAGACTCTGCATTTACAGTCTTGTGATCTGCTGGATGTATTTTGTGGAATCAGCTTCTTTCCTCTGGATAAAATGACTTACTTGAAAATTCAGTCGTTTATTAATAGGATGGAGGAAAGCCTGAACATAGTCAAGTACACTGCATTTCTCTACAACGACCAGCTGATCTGGTAGGTGCTTCAGCAATTCTTCTGTCTGCCTTCCATTTCTCATCCTATAAATAAGTGCCATAACAGCACAGCTCCTGAATCAGTGGGAGAGTTGCATGAAAGTAAGAAAACTGAATGGCAGGATGAGTGATAGGTGAGAAGGGCATTGGCCTTTGGATTTGAACTCTCTAACCTGTACCAAATGATTACTTCCAAGTTCATCTGAGCAGTTAAAAAAGTGTCCTTGTCATTCCCATTACACTGAGCCTCTGTAGGATCTCTTAGTAGAGAGATCCTTAGTTGAAGGTTTGTTCTTTACATGGTTCTGACCCAGGAAGTTGCAACACTTGTGAAGAGTTCTACTTAGACATGGGCTTAAGAGTAGCAAATTTGATCTCTGTTTAAATATTGTTTCTATTTTTCTTCTGCCCTATGGCTGATTTAAATATGTTCTGTATTTAGCAAATAAACTAACATTTTATTAAAAATGATTGAATCTACTGAGAACCTGAAATGTTGCTACCCTAGTTTGGTGTGTGCTTAGCCTGAGTTTTGGTTAGAGGAAACTGCAGCACAACCACCACCTGTGTTTCTTTTTCTCCCTGGTGTTCTAGGAGTGGACTGGAACAAGATGACATGAGAATTTTGTACAAGTATCTCACAACATCTCTGTTTCCAAGACACATGGAGCCTGAGGTATGGTAGTTGGGCTTTTTGGGGGTGTGAAGGGTGGAGGTGGTTGTTGGGTTTTGTTTTGTGGTTGTCTTTTTCTTGTTTTTTTCTTTCTGTTTATCTGGTACCCCTAAGGGCTAAAATACCAAAGAGGAGGTTCTCTCTTTCTCTCCCCTTTTAAATTTTAGCAGAGGAGCTCTGAGATTTATTGCTTTTGGGGCACTGAACACTTACAGTATGAATTGTTCTGGTGATTTGAGTATGGGGTAGTGATAAGGAGTTTGCTGAATGTTGATAGCTGATGACTGCTCAGTACTGCAAATGAATCACTTCAGTGTAATGGCAAAATGCAGCACTGCATGCCTGGAGTTAGTTACCCCTCTCCCCACCAGAAAGCTCCACAAGCTAAGATTAAAAATTGAGAAATGCAAAACCAGAATGCCCTGTTCTATCACCATCTCTTACACTCCAGCTTTAGCTCCTGTGTGTTACACAGAGTACATATCTTCATGAGTGGTTTGCTTTGATTCAGAGACAGCTCACAAAAAGTGACAGAAAACACCTCTAAGTGGCTTTTTCTTGGTTTCTGTTTCAGTTAGCAGGAAGAGATTCTCCAATACGTGCTGAAATGCCAGGAAATCTACAGCACTATGGAAGGTAGCTCTTGTTTACTGTCACCATATACTGCCTCCTTCAAGGACATGTTTGGGAGGAGTATATATATTTGCAGTACATCTTCCAGACACAGTTCATTCCAGACAGTCACACAGTAGTTGATGCAATGTAAAACTTTACCTCTGGAAAAGAAAGGGAAGAGGCTTCATTAACATCCCTGTGTGTTTATTCTTCCCCACTGTTCTTGATGCTCTGCATGAAAAATTGTGGAAGTGCTCTGGTCACTTCTCTTCAGGCAGGAACTTCAGACAAAGATGCAGATTATTTTAATAGAGATTTATATATATATATTTTAAATCTATTTTTTAGAGATTTATCTATTAATTTTTTTCTCTGTACTCAGCATGTCAGAGTGAGGAGTTCAGTACTTAAGCAGCTGGGCAGCAATATTTTGAATAACTTTGGTTTTGGACATGTTTCTTTAATCCAGATAATTTCTCTTGCCTGATGTATTGTGTTCTTTTTGGATCAAGGCACTGGCACACGCTCCCTGTCATCCTCCACCCTGTCCTCACCCAAGTTTGGGTGCTTCTCTATACCCATTCTATAGAAACTGATGTGAATGTACTGTTGGAAAGTGCTTTCCCAGTAGCAACCAAAAAGGGGTTTTAAAGATAGTCACAACTTGAATGTGGAATAAGATTGGTTGTTTCTTTTATGATCTCTGCAGTTTATTTCCTTGGTGTCATCCTGGCTTTCTGATCCTGTTTCAGTAACTCCTTGGAGAGTGCATGCAGACAGTACTTTGTAAGAGTGCTGAGATAATACTGAAAGGGCTCTACACCTATCTGACAGCTGAAAACTGATTTTATTCAAATATATTCATAATGCAAGTAATCACTAGTTTCAAAAGCATCTGTTAAATAGGAAAAGCTGAAATAGATTTCCTTTTATCTGATCTATTGAATTATTTTCTAGGTTTCTTACTGGACCTTTAAATCTGAATGATCCAGAAGCAAAATGCCGTTTCCCAAAAATATTTGTTAACACTGATGACACTTATGAAGAGCTTCACTTAATTGTTTATAAGGTATTCATTTTTTCCCTGTAATTATTCCACAGAATCAGGAATCTATACACAGTGGGCACAACAGTGGTGTGAAGTACTTGGGAATTGTATAGAAAAATGTATTGATATGATCAGGTTAAGACAGACAGAAAACTCTTTGTTGTTTCTAGCAACAAGCTTTAAGGCCTGAGTCCTCTTCTCCCCCTCCTGTACCCTTCCCAAAACAAACAGTTGTTCTATTAAAACTAAGTATCGGCTTTCAGTTGCTTTTAGTGGTTTTATGCCTGGCTTTATGTAGCACCTATCAGTAAAACAAAACCTGCAAATATCTTGCAGATGTATGTTGTTGAATAAAATTCATTTTTAGCAAAGTTTGCCTTTCCCCATCAACTTAAAACCTGTTAACTGGGATGAGATTTAAAACCATAACTATCCTGAGTTGTGCAGAATTGCAAAGAGGTGATCCTATTGAAGTGTTACCTGTAAACTAGGTAGTTTTTTCTTTAAATCTAACTGGTTTACCTTTGTGTGACCTCACATAAGTATTGTCATTTATTTGAGGTAGTTGAGGTAACCTGTTTTAAATTCTGGTTTTTTTGCTTCATTTTTTTTTGTTCCAGGCCATGAGTGCAGCTGTCTGCTTTATGATTGATGGTAAGTACCTATTAGCATCCCTTACTTGGCAAGACACAGCACGTAATACCATTTTGTACGACTTGTTTTACTCTTGAAAAATCCTCATGTTCATTTTTTTGAGTCTGTTCTTCATGAGTGCTTGTATCAGTCTTTTGATCTTTGTTCCAGTGCTATAATTAACTAAATTTTCATAATAAAATTACTGAATCTTGCTTTATTTAACTTCATGGATAATTTTGAAAGCGTTGGCTGCTGTTAAGAGAGAAATTTGTTTTGGACTCTGAATGATGTTGAAAGAAACAGCTACAGAAACTTGTACCTTCAACTATGGGAAGAGAATCTCACCTCTCCCTTTTCCTTACCCTCCACCTAGCTTCAATTCCACCTACACTGGAGTTCTGCCGTAAACTGGACAGCATTGTTGGGCCTCAACTCACTGTCTTAGCGTCAGACATATGTGAACAGTACAACATCAACAAGAGAATATCAGGGTTTGTACCACACTTCAGTTCCTGGTGCAGTCTCCCATTAGTTGGTTAAAAAGTAGGTTTAATGAACTGCTTAAATAATGGTAACGTGAGCTGAAATGCTGCAAGCATTGAGATAACTGTGTAGTTTACATGATGTTTATCTACCTTACTGCATCTTAAGCATTTATAACATGCCTGTTGTTGCCTACTTAGGTCTCCCTGAAGTAACAACGTATATGTGTTTAATTTAGGAACAAATGGTTATTGTGTGGCTGCTGAAACCTTCCTCTGTGTGCTTAAATGTTGCAGAAAAAGTCAGGTAGATATTAAAATAAATGTCATTCGTATCAGTTGAGATTCTGCCTCCCAATCCCCCCACTCTCAGCAGATTGTTCAGATGGAAGAGGTGAACCTTCTAGGTTTTGTTCTTTTCATGTGTGAACTGACATTAGCTGACTTGTGGAGGTGATGAGTTGAGCAGCTTACTGGGCTTGCAGGAATGGATCCAGGGGCAGAATTGCCAACTGAAGTGGCAGCTTTCTGTCACTGTTCCCCACGTTGAAGTAGAGAAGTAGTATTTCCTGCAAAACCCTTAACTCCTGTTTATGCTTTCTAGCTTTTGTTGAGGAAAAGAGATTCTTGTAATGTTCACAGATAGCCTTTGGGCTGCTAGAACATTTGACTTAAAAAAAAAATTAAAAATAGCACTGTCCTTGTGCCCACATCCTCCTTTGGGCTGATTTCCTGGACTTTCTGCTGTACAGCATCCAGTTTAAGGGGACACTGACACCACTACCTTGAACAGAGTGTATGTAACTCTTAACTCTGTTACAACCTCAAAAGGAAAATGAAGGTCTAGATACTAGAACAACTTCTGTTTTACAGTTGGAAATGGGGAATTCAAGTGGATTATTTGGTTACAATGCATGCTTCAGAGGAGTACATTTTTTCCTGGAATTACTGCTTCTTGAAGTGTTGCTAGGTATAGTAGTAGGTGAGGAAAAAACCCTGTTACTTTTTTGTGTCCTGCACGACAAAGGTAACTACTTGAGGGGAGGAGATGGAAATGGAAAAAGATGTTAATGCTTCAGAAAATATACTTCACTTAGAACTAGAGCTGGTTTTCTATAAAATTGTATTTATTTTTAGATATACTTGTTAGTTAGGGAAGCAAGGACTGCATCACTTGAGAACGAAAGAGGAATTAGGCACACACCTATCTTTGGTTTGAGCTTAGTGGTAGCATGCCAAATCAGCAAAATCGCAGGGTATGGGATAGGATGTGCTTGAAATGGTGCCAATCTACTAAATCATTAAACCTGGGGGGGTTTAATGTCATCTAGGACTGGCTTTGGCTGCTTTAACTCTTTTAAAAGTTTAATGTTGTGATGTCCTGAAAACATGATACAGTTTCTTGACACTAGTGCATCTGGGTGATGGGGGTAAGGGTATCTAGTGGTTTGCTAAGGTGAGTGGTGTCATCACAGTATCTCCCTGCTTTTAATAATACATAGCCTGAAGTACCAATTGCTCCCACCAGTTTTTGCCAGTCTCAATTTGTTGTGACTTCCACCAGAGCTCTAAGTGACAGATTTTATGTGAATTTAATAAAAGGGGAAATGGAGGAAGACTGCCAAGGCTGGAGTTTGGAAATAGTCTCTTGCTTGGCCCACACAAATGGGAAGGAGTTACTACTTTTGATCTGTAACAAGTAACAAAGACATGAGTGGAAGATTGTTTATTGATCACATTTAAGATGTAGCATCTATTCAAACCAGATCGGACTGGCATAGGGGAGCAAGGAAACAAACTGGGGGACAGGTTTAAAAATAGCTCATTAGAAAAATGCAAACTGCTCCTGAGAAGTGGGACAAGGCCTTCAGACGACTCTGTCTATTCACTATCAGCTTCAGCAGCAGAAGGGGGAAAACCTGGTTGCTTTTGTAGGGTTGTGGTTTGTTTTGTTGGGGTGTTTTTGTGGGTTTTTCAGTGTTAAAATGACACTCGATTATGCCACAAATCTTTAAAGTACTTGGTCTTTTCAGTAGGAAAGTAACTTCAGGATGTCTGAGTGAGCTTTGCACTGGGCAGTTCCCTGTTCTCTGTGAAGCCTTTGCTTGCAGAACAAGGCAGCATTCACAAATCCCCTTTTTTTTAACTTCCCAGGGCTGAGAAGGAGCCTCAGTTTAAGTTTATCTATTTCAATCACATGAACCTGGCAGAGAAAAGTACCATTCACATGAGGAAAACACCCAGTGTATCACTTGCATCTGTTCACCCTGACCTCATGAAGATTCTCGGTGACATCAACAGTGACTTCTCCAGGTAATGCTTAACTATTAAATAGTCTGTAACTCCTCCTGTCAAGTAGATTTCTTTTTTTCAGATCAGTGAAGCTTTCATGTCTCTCTGTTCATGGGCAGCTGTTGATAGCTCTGAGATAAATAGGGTAATGTGAGTCATATTTGGTATTCTGTGTTGGTTTCGTAGTCTCTTAAAACTTCAGTTGTCCTTTACAAGCAATAGTTTAAAGAAGGGCTAGGGCAACTATCCAAAAAAATATCTATTTCAAGCTTCAGAGCAGCCATAACAAATTTTGAAGGGATGTGAAGCCTCATGCTTATGAACTTCAGTCTGTCTAATCTCTGGGTAAGTAGTATGAGGACAGGGAAACCTGCCACTGCCTATGTTGTCCCCTCCCCTACAACAGCTGGCTGCTTTTAGGGATTAGACAATAAATGAAATGCAAACCTTGTAGTTACTAAAATAATGCTGATAACTGGAGATAACTGACTTCCCATCAGTGGGTATCATGCTCAAGGACAAAGTTTCCATCTTGATAGTGTGGAAGTCCTGGGTTAGCAGCAGCTTTATGCAGTGTATGTAGTTGAGCATGGTTTAGCTCTAGGTTTAACAATTAGGTCTGTGAAAGCTTAATGTCAGCATGTTGTTATTTGGTCCCATCATCCTTCTGTGAGGTTTTCCAACAGTATAGAGAGTAGGTGTGTTCTTCAGAGCACTGGGTGTTTTTGGCTCAGGGACCAATTACTGATTTCTTCATCTGGGTGTGTAATTGTCCTAAGCAGCCATGCACAAAGCCTTTGTCCTGGACTGCTGAATGATGTTGGTGTTAGTACTGGTAGTCTCTGATACTCCACAGCCACAACTATTTATGGCATTAAGCTGTTCTAATGATTAGAAATAAAATTCTTGAAGATGAACTTGGTGCCACCTTCTTTACTTTCTAACACTTTTTCAGAGTTGATGAAGATGAGGAAATTATTGTGAAGGCAATGAGTGATTACTGGGTAGTTGGGAAAAAGTCTGACCAGCGAGAACTGTACGTTATTTTGAATCAAAAAAATGCAAATCTGATTGAAGTGAATGGTAAGGATTGGTTTTTATTACCTTTAACTACAGTTACCACTAAAATGTATGTCTATGGAGAAGTAATAAAATCCATCTCACAAGAAAAGAGAGGGATTGACCTCTGATAGACCAGGTAAGTTTGGATATGGTTTTAGTCTGCTTTCTACCACCTGTCAAAGAACAGAATAAATATCCAGCAGACATCCTGAATTATTAATCAGTCATTCTTCCTCCTTCAAATAAGAAGAGAGCTCTGTGTAAATAATGAAGTGTTACAGGTGAGAGATTAACATATTTACATCTGAGTTAGGTGTTATTTGTCAGTGATCCATGGGTAAGTTACTTAGGAGAGATATAATACCTGTCTTCTTTTTAATGCTGTTTTAAGAATGGTTTCCTGAGTGCAAATTAAGCTGTTAAGGAGACTGTCAGAGAAAGGGCAGTTTCAGTCTAACTTGCAGAAGTGTTAGGGCTCTGTTTAACAGGAGGCAGTGTTTTTGCTGGGATGATGAGAGAGCACTAACGCTTTTCCAAGACCAAAGTCTAGCAGCCTGAATGTGAAGAAGAGAATTGAGTTACGTGACTGAAGCAATGATTTCCAGTTGCCTTTCAGGATCAAACCAGCTCTACAGAAACAGTATGTTAGTGTGTACATACTGCTACCCCCAAAGTGGTGTCTGCCAAATAGTTTTTTACTTGCCACTAATCCCTCCTCCCTCTGAAATGGGGTTATGATTTACTTCTTTGTGTTGAAGCCCAGTCTGCTGCTGTTGCTGTGTAAAAGTCTGACAATATGAATGGCCCAGCAGCAAACTCAAACCACCAGTTACACTTGCCACTTAAAATCCAACTCATCTTTCAGACAGTGTGAAGTGTCAGACTTGACTCAACTTTCTCTTCCTGAACAGAGAATCAAGTTAATTGTATTTCTACACTAGAAACTCCCAGGGGTTTTTTTCTTTTGAGGTTTTTCTTGCAGAGGGTCCTGTACAATATACCAAAATACCTTATTTTTATTTTTTACAGAAGAAGTGAAGAAACTTTGTGCAACACAGTTTAATAATATTTTCTTCTTGGATTGATCTGCAAAGGGCTGATTTACTGAAGATGTCAGTCAGACACTTGTTCCAACATGAAAAGTTATTAGTCATATTATTGACTGGAATAATGACAATAGTAAAGCAATACTTGCTTTGTAAGAATCAAAATTTCTACTAAAATCTGTAAACTCTGATCATAAAATTTTTAGATTTTAAAAATGTTTATGTGCAAACATTAAAAACCAGTCTGAATTCATCTGTACCATTCCATTCTGATATCATTATGTGAATATTTTACTGGAAAATAAAACTAATCCTTGTTACACTTTTAAGGGCATTTTTTTGTTTTCCTGTGTTCATTTCCATCCTTGTGTAACTTTCTGTAATGTAAAACTCACAAAAGACCCCCAAACTTTCTAGGTTGGCCTGTTGCTTACAGCTGCTGTACCGATTTTGTCAAATTCTAGCACACTTGTTCACAGATGGTATTTCAGTCAAACCACAGTTTAAGCAGAAACCTTTTCATTGGGATATAGGGTCGTAACAAGATACCATTATAAGATAATACTGTATTATCTTAACACTGGGGGAAGTTTTAGGTACAGGTCCAATACTGACTTCTGGAATAGTTTTATTTAACAGGTTACACATCTAAATGACTCTATTCTCATTCCCAAGACCTGTGGTGCAATAGCAGTTTCCCTCTGAAACCAGCATACGGTTTTATCATACTTTTATTTTAGACCTAACTGAATGTGTGGTTCTTTGTTGTTGGGTTGTTTTCCTTACCCAAAGAGCACTTACTTAGCTGAAGCCTCAGTGGTTGTGAGCAGAAGATTTATTTCTTCTTCTTTCCCTTTTTGCCAGCACGCCTTGTGGCACTGGCAGGGCGTGCTGCCCTCTGTGCTGCCTTCTTGGGACAGGGCACTAACTGTGTCACCGGCTCCTTAAAATCCGCACTCTCAGAGTCAAGTGTTGCTGCTGCTGAAGCTGCTTCTTGCCTCTTTGCCTCTTCTGCTTCTCTTTCAGCAATAAGTCTGAGTGAACAAAGTTTGAATTTAATGTACTGCAAGGGGTGAGGGGAGACAGATTTCTGCTGGCTAAGCAACTGCAGCTGTGTTCCCACTATGAACTGGCACAGTGGGGAGAAGCAGGAAATGTGGCTAGTTACCTCTTCAAGGCTGACTTATTTACAGTGTGTAAGAAAACCACAGCACAGAGCAGGGCTCAAGTGCCACAGAATACAGAGCATAGACCGTTCTGGAATGTGAAAGCAGCCTGTACTTGTTATTTCTAGCAGTAACAGAAGTCCTAAGTTAAATCCAGGTACAATAAGCAACATAGAGAATGTGTTTTCCCAGTTGCATTATGCTACGCAACTTGTTCCAAGCATACTTCTCATTTTCAGTTACTTTGTTAATAGAAGATAAGAGATAACAGTACTTCAGGATAAGGTGCACTACTCACTGTGCCAGCTCTTCATCCTTGATCTTTCTCAGCTCAGCTATTTCAGCATCCTGTATTCTGTTCTCTTTTATTTTTTCCCTCAGCACTTTTTCATGCTGGTAGGCAGCAAAGAGCTTTGTAAAAAAGATTTGCACCTGACACATCCACAGACTAAATTCCTCATCTTGTTCATTTTTGGCTTCTTTTGGTTCATCTACAACATATAAATTAAATATGTTTGTTTAGCAGGGCACGTCAATTTCCAGTAGACTGCAGCAGTTTTGGACTGCAATAGTTCAGCTCTGATACCCTGCAATGGGAAAGTCTGGCTTCTGTCTGGCAGGGAAGATAACTGTGAGAAAGTTTGAACTGCTGCATGTGAAAGGGGATGGCCCTTTTGTGGGTTTTCAGAGGGACTTGGCCCTGGGAACTGCAACAAAAGAATATGAATATTTTCCTTTAATCTTACAATAAATGTCTTCTGCTGTAGTCTGATGACAGTTCAGTATCTGTGACTCATGTGCCTGGGGGAATGAGGAATAAACACTTGCATGCAAGCATCTAAATGGGACTGACAAAAAAGAAGCTGGAGCCTATGTGCTGGTTGGTTAAGAAACAATGTTTTTTCACATCTGTAACTTGTCAGTCATCAGATTTCAGTGAAAGAGCTGGTGACTACACAAAGATCCTTGTCTACCTACAGTTGGAGTTGAGTTCTTTATCTATAGAGAAGATTTAGCAAGAAAAAAAAAAAATCCAGCTGAGATCTGCTAATCAGGCAGAAGGGAGATGGTGTAAAACAGTTTCCAGCATCAGCATCAACGATAATGCTCTTACTGACTTCTGCATGAATGCTGGCCTGGCCCAAGACACATTATCCCAGCTAGTGGTGGCATGCTGCTATGAAGAGTTTTTATATTAAGAAGTGAGACACAGTGGATAGTGGTAATATCTTTTCTTTGTCTAAGTCATTAAAAAATGGGCAGGCTTGTGGATTGAGCTTCTCAGAGCAAATATAAATCACAGTTTACAGATGCCCTACAAATAAAAGGTGACATTTTAAAACTGTGGAAACTACTTAAGTCAGTACTTAAATGTCTCAATTACTATATTTCATTTCCTTTAAAAAAGTTTTTAACAACTTTTCTTTAAATATCTTCCACCAGAATTAATGTTCACTTACTGCCCTCTTGTGACAAGCTGAAATCTGCATATCCAATTAAAATTTTGCAGTTGAAGAGCTACAAGGAATTTTTTGTTAGTCTTAAAACTGGAGGAGTGCTTTACCTGTCAAATGCTTTGCTAGACAGAAATCTTGTTCTTTTTCTGCATCCCAGCTGAATAATGATGATGAAACATCACTGGTAACTCCATGAATTGCATGAAATGAGAGGGCTGTATCTGATACTGCAAAGAAAATTAGAACTACTCAGTTTGTATCCCTGTGCATTAAATATCAGGTTTGATATTCAGCATAAACAAACAGACATTTGTCATCTGACCTTACAGCCAGACCTGTGGTTGAAATACTTCTGTACTGATCAAAAGGTTGTTTATAATGAAGGCACAGTGCAGAATTCAATCTCCTGCACCCATTCCCAAATGAGTGGGGCAGAACAGGAAGAATTTAGTTTTTAAAAGCCCTTAAATTTTTAAGGAAAACGTGATAGCTTCAGACTTCAAACTTGCCCAGGTATAAGGGGTGTGGTAAGCCAAAGGTAAACCTTGTCATGTTTGCCAAACTGAAGGCAGCTACCCTGTGTAACAGCAGCACAGCCAGCATTTCAATGAGCAGCTACTATTTTCATCATCTTCAAAGTTGCAGAAAGCATGAATCTCCTCTAGCACTGCTTACAGATGCTTATGGTAACTACAGAACTCACCAGGTTGAAATTCCTGCAGAAGATGCTCTCTGTCTTCACAGGAGCTCAGTGGCTGGCAAGAAGTTTAAATTCTGTTATTAGAAGTCTGGACTAGTGTTCAAATTAAAAGTGAGATCACATGTTTGTTTGAGTAATGAAAATTCCTTTTGCCAAAACGTTCTACCAACCAAATGCATTCTGCCTATTTCAAAGCATCTGAATTGCAATTATCACAGAATCACAGAGCTGTAGGGGTTGGAAGGGACCTGGAGAGCTCATGGGGTCCAAGCCCCCTGCCAAAGCAGCTCCCCAGCTCATACTGCACAGGTCTGCATCCAGATGAGTCTTGAATATCTCCAGAGAAGGAGACTCCACACCTCCCTGGGCAGCCTGTCCCAGGGCTCCCTCACCCTCACTGGGGAAAAGTTCCTCCCCATGTTGGTGTGGAACTTCCTGTGCTCCAATTTGCAGCCATTGCCCCTTGTCCTGTCCCCACAGACACTGAAAAGGGGCTGGCCAATTCCCCCTGCACCCCATACTTAAGGTATTTATAAACATTAATTAGGTCCCCCCTCAGTACAAAATCACAGAATTGTAGGGGTTGGAAGGGACCTCGAGAGAGGATTATGTTTCACACTTTCAAGTATTAGCAAATACTAACACTTTACCCTTGGTATCAATAGGATAATCCTATTTCAGAGCCACAGATTTAACAATCTGAAGTAGCAACAAACAGAAAAAGCAAAAGGACCCAATCAAACAACTCCTGATGCCAAAAAGAGGAAGTTGGTTTTCATGTTTAAGGAACACAGAGCACTTGCAGGGCCTAACTTAGCCCTCTAAGTGGGCACATCATAATATTTAACAGGTTTGCATTGACTTTACCTGGGACAGAGAATATTCTGAGTACAGAGATGCATATGTGGTTGCTTCAGAGAGACCCTCGCTTCTGAAGCTACTTCCTTCCTGATCCCCACCTGCTTGCTCCTTAATCATCTCTCTGGTAACATACACCGATGCACAATCAAAAAGAGCTTCAGCAAATTCAAGAAACACCAACTAGGGCAAAGCAAACACAATGATTAATTAATTCATTTTTGCAAAAATCCCTTCAGTAATGGGCAGGTTTCTTGCATCACCAGAGTTTCAGCATCAGTGGGTTCACACCTTAATTCCTGATCCATCTGGATCCACACTGGAGCATTTCCAGTGGTTGCCTTGGCAGCTGGAAGTGCTGGGATTCATCCCTGTGACTGTATGCACCGATCAGGCAACTGCCCCACAGACAGAACTACTATTAGCAGCACTCTGCTAGAAATGGTGTTTGACCTTCTGGCTTACAGCACTCTCAAGGAGCTTTGTGTATGGTCAGGTGTGCTGAGACTGTACTAAGGAGGGCAAGATAACCAAAACATGGAAGTACATGAGCTAAACCAGACGATACAGGCAGAACAAATGAAAACAAAAACCAGAGGGTCAAGTTTATACTCTATTTTTTTAAAATAAATGAATCCATTTACCTCCTGTTCTAGCATCTAAGATGGTATTTGCAGCATTTTTAAAAAGTGATTTTAATTGATCCTATAGCAATGAACCATGATGTGTTTTTTCCATACACACCTCCCACTCCATGTTGATATCATGTAGAGAGGGGCTGTCTTTGACAAGTATTTCCACAAGTCTTGAAGCAGTTAATTGTTCGTTGAGAAGTTTAAAATCCTGGGTAAGATTAAATGTTACATGTTAACAGCACTTATGGCATTCCCCCCTGGAACTGATCTAGCTCCCCTTAAAGCCTGTATCAAACTTCCCAGGGGTGTCAAATGATACTTCCACATACGTAATTCATGACAAAGTCAGTTCTGACCCTACTGAAGGGGAAGTTATTCTAGACTGCAAGAACAGAGTTAAGAAACAATTTGTGAAAGCTCATAAGAATATTAGGAATTAAAATTTTGCCATCTGTTTTGATTTTTTTTTTCCATTAAGAAAAGGCTTGGATTTAAAACAGTGATGGTGACTTAAACCCATGAGTATCAATGGGAATTGCTCCCTAGCTTCAGCATAACCTTGATCTGTCCCCAAATTACTGAATTTTAGTAAAGAATGTCATGTTCATTGTTCAGTACATTAAATTAATACATTATTAAAATGGTGT
The DNA here is from genome assembly GCA_022605575.1 of Laterallus jamaicensis coturniculus. Classification (NCBI taxonomy): domain Eukaryota; kingdom Metazoa; phylum Chordata; class Aves; order Gruiformes; family Rallidae; genus Laterallus; species Laterallus jamaicensis. The sequence goes on from JAKCOX010000020.1 coordinate 13,600,366, forward strand.
ACTGTCTTATTTCAAAAGGTGCTAGGCTGTAAGTTCTACCAGTAAGACATTTTTGTATGTACATTTTACAGGTGGAAGATAATAAAAAAACTGCAGAAAAAAATATTATTCCATTAAAACAAAACTGTCTAAAATTTTATTCTTTGAAATGACTAAGAAATCAGAATTCAATCCTGAAAAAGTACATAAATAACATCTGTAGAACAACTGTCTCTTTAATGTTTTTTAGACAATTTGTACAAATAACATCACTCCTACTTTTTCAATGGTGCAGATTTTAAAATGCCCATAATAAACAGAACAAATAAAGCACATCCAATCACACACACAGAGAAATAATTTAGATTATTACCTTCAACATCCAAAGGAAGTGCCTCATTTTCATTGTGGGTTCAAATGGAGGTCTGGCACTTGGTCTACAAAAATCTCTGTATATTTCCCAGCATTTGCTGATGTAGCTTATGGCAAAATCATTACGTCGTTCTTTAGAAAATAAGATACCTTTAAAAATAAATTGGGAAGAAATAACAGATACAGTAAAAGCTGTGATGAATGTGGTACTAATGGATGAATTCTGCACAGCACAGGAGAAATACCATTACTTACCCTGGGTATGACAGGCAGAGGGAGTAATATTCCTGGACATCATTTCTAAGAAACACTTACACAGATGAGAACCTTTCTCCTTGCTGCTGAAACAAAAACACTCTTGTCTGGGAAGACTCAAACTGATTACACTGGCATAAATTTCATTAAAAGATGAAACTTACTTGTGTTCTTCATGATAGATATGAAATGCCAGACAAATAAGGTAAGATAAAAATGTTCTGAACAGTAAAGTTGCATGGGGACAATGTATTTCCTCAAGTGGTGTTTTATCACCTAAAAAAATTTGACAAAATAAATCTGGATTTCTATCATGTATGTTAAAATGCTCACAGGCATACTGACTTGTCAGTCTTTCTCATCCTTCCCATCTCTACCTATTACAGTACGACAACACTCCTGGAACAACTGGACTGGACCCAGCACCAGTTCCAACAGAAGACCAAGAGAGAAGCATCCACCTACAGCTGAATCTTAGAAAATTCTCCATTTCTAGAAATGCATCTGCTCAGCACATTGGAACAGGAGAAGGAGCAAAGTTGGATTTAAACCCTTCACAAACCAGGGGTGACGCACTGCATCTCACTGCAGGTCTAAATGGAACCAGTTAACTGTCTCTATGGTAGAAAAAATCCCACATATTACATGCAAACAGAAGTTAAATCCACTGGGGAAAGAAAAACATTTGTTTCTTGCGCTTCTTTTTCTCAGACCTCTTAAAACTATGTGTAATAGGAATGGGAAGACCAGGGATGAACACAATTTTTAAATAGACAGTGCTTCAGAACAATTAGAGTGATGCTTTAACTCTGCATGCCCTCACCTGAGCACCTGAAGCACCTGCAGAAGTGTTCATGCATCCACTGAGGATGCACAGGCACAGAGGTATGTACTCAGCCCTGCTTAACTACTACAGCTGAGCTGTCAATACAACTTGCCACTCCAACTCTTCACTGAGTATTAAAATTCCCAGGTTCTAGATCCAAACCAACAGAAATACACACCACTCAATATCCGATCCATTTCAGCAAGAGTTCTGGTGGTGTGATGAAACTTGCAGTCCTTCACAAGTCTCCAAAACTGAAGCTTAGTCATGAGGAAGGCGTTGTCAAGAGAACAGTCAGAGCCCAAGCTGCTGTAGAAGGCGTAAACTCTTCTCAGGACTGTAATATGCCTCAACACAGCAAATTCTACCTAAATAAAGCAGGATATATTTTCAGAACTGTCTCACAACAAGTAGGGGTCAGCTTGTAGCAATCCTGTACCTGGGCATATAATGCTTTTGATCTTAGAGCTCTGAAGAGCATATCCCTGGCTAAGTGCTCATGAGAGCATTACTCAGCTGTAGATATATAATAGGTATTTTTTGGTGACTGGTAAATTAGTCTCTTGTCAGCAGAAACCTCACAGTAGCATGGGGTAGTTACTGAATGCCCTTCCAGATATGCTAACATTTTTTTTGTATTGCAGTGGATGCTCAGGAAGAGGCAATACTGTCTATTAATTCCTTCTGCTTTTCTGTTCCCACAGCCTTTAGATTTCTGAGTAACTATTTAACAGAAAGGGTTACTTTAATACAAATAAACCAGAAATAAAAGAATATGCAACACCCAATAGACTCATACTTGCTTCACTTCTTCATCTCTCTCTTCCCTTGGAAAGCAGTCAAGCACTGAAGATAGATCCAACTCAATATCTGATCCCAGAATAGAAGTATTTTCCGAACCATTAATGACTGTGATGTTTTCTACTATGCAAACAAATTGGAACAAAATAAAATGAAGTTAAATATATACACAGAGAGAGGGAAAATAAAACATTATTCCTTCTTATCTTACTGATTTCAAACTGAAAATGATAAAGACTTCTTTATAGTGAGTAGTAGAGATTTAATAATCAACAGAACTCTAGAGAAATTTTGTCAAATTCAACCCCTAGCCCAAAGGAAATGAAGATACTACATATGTTATAAAACTTTCAGGCAACAGCGTTCCAGAAGCATTACAAGATGCAGTGTGGATGAGTCACTCAGTGCCATGCACAGGTAACAAGGAGAATGGGAAAAATTCATTAATTATTAAGGTAACTCCCATCTTTATCAAAGCTCTTTGAATAAATATGTCTGGTCTTGAGGAAGTACAAACAGCTTCACATTACAGAACAAACAACAAAATGTGAACTGAGCAGAATTTGTGTTTTTAAGCTGCCTACCAGTGTCAAGATGAGTTCCTGGGCAAATGGCATTCAGCATCTCTGCACTCACTGCATCCACTTGAACAGCAGGGTATTCTACTATATGATCATCTATGAATTCTCCTTCATAAACATGACTGTTCTTGAAGACAAACTTGCCCTATCAACAGATTAATATAAATATGAATCATAGATCAGAAAAAAAACCCTAATGCTCTCAAATTTCCTATTAAGAATATTGGCTAAATTACAGTATATGAGATGAAATAAACCAAAATAGTTTTCCTAGCTTCTAAGGTACTTAATAATTTTATAAACTACACTGCTGGGATGAAAAACTGCCTATATATCCAAATCTGAAAAGTATTTTGATGGAAAAACATTTTCCTTCCCATACAGAAACACTTGTTTGTATTCTTTACTTTGGGTTTTTTTTTAAACAGCCTGTTAACATGAGAGCATCGCTCTGCATGGGCAGCTTGAGATCCATCAGTCTGTCGTGTAAGAGTGAAAGTACTGAGCAACTGCTGCAAAAAATCAAGATACATCTACTGCACTGAAACCTCCCTGGTAAAACAGTTTTGGGTTTGTTTTTTTTAAAACACATGGCAGACATCTAACCAGAGTCAAATCTGTGGCCCAGCAAGGTCCTTGGAAGGACTCCTATTGCTTTCAGTGGGCTCTTGCCCTTTACGTTGGGATTCCACCCACATCCAGCTGAATATTATTTTCCATAGAGAAATCCAGAGACACACTATACACAGCAGAATGGCCTCTTCTGGCGCTGTCTGTACTTGTGTCTTACTACCTGTCAATACTTGCCTTGCCATGCTTCTTGTTACAAACCCATTCACCATCGTACACTGCTCCACTGGCGTACAGGAACTTCCCGTGGCCATGCCGTTGCCCCTTGACAAAATCACCTACATATTCATTCCTTAAACAATACTGGGGTGCAGGCATTCTCTTCAAATACCATATGTGGGTGCCATATCCCTGCTGAAAAACAAAACTATGTGTTTTAAAACATAGTCATTCCAGAAGAGCTATCATCGCTACAGGAGACCCTCCTAGGCATCTGTCAGAGTTACAACTGATAAATATCTCAAATAAAAGCACCCAGTTGACAGCTGCAGTACTTCCAACCATCCACAGGACTATATTCTACAAAGGCACATGGGAGAAGCCCTCAGAGGACACACTGAATCAACACATACTTGAGCAAGGTTTACCAAGAGGACTCCTAATGACACCCTTCCTGCCTCAATCCTTTTGACTGTAATGCTGAACAGTCAGATGAGGAACACCATGTCAGACAGATGATGTTCCAGAAGCTGGACTCCTTGACAATTTTATGCAGAGTGAAAAGACAGAGGAAGCAGTTTGTATTATTTTTCCAACAGAATAGTAACTGGCAGGAACACAAAATGCCCAAAACCATCTTCCATCATAAAACTTTTACAAGAGGGAACAGTGTTGTCTAGTATTTTACAGGTGACACAGAACCAAATTTCCAGATATACTGACTGCTGAAGCCATATCTCAAGCTTAGGAGTCACAGGCATGCAACCTTTTAGACTTTTTTAATTATGGTTTACGTTTTCCATTACAGAATTAAATTCTGATTTTGTAAGTCTAAGTCAAAAGCCTTTTAAAAATTTCTAAAAATATTGCTAGCATGAGAATCAACATACAACAAACAGCAGGTTTCCACTATCTCAATTGGCAAAACCCATACAAAGCTCATTGATACTGCACAAAACTCCCTACCTACTTATACTAGTGTAATGAACAGATGCTGAACTTGAGAAGTTGCTGGGGAAGAAACTAACTAAAAAACTAATACCTGTACGCCATGCACCCACTGTCCCATATACTCTTGATTAGCTGTTAACCACCTCATTCTTCCTTTTCCATGACATACATTTTTCTCCCACTGACCTTCATAGATATTTCCAGACCTGTAGCTGCAAGAAAACAATAGCAGTTAATGACTCATTCATAGTAAATTCTGAGTAGATCTTATGAAAGCAAGATTTATGCAAAACGTCATTGCTAATAAATTTAGCATTTATTTATGCTAAATATAAGCATTAATTTGAATGTTGGCTCACTGTGACACGGATGCAGAGGTTTGATTGTACCCACTGTTTGCCTCCTTATGAATCTGGATTCTGCATTTTGTCTTTAAACACTTGTTTTCCATGGAAATGATCAGCAGAAATACACCAACATAAAAATGTAAGCTACAGAGGAGGTCTATTTTTATCATTATTATAAAGCACTTTGTACAATCATTTATTCCATTGTAGAAAGTCCACACAGCCATGAAATAGCAGCATTTGTATCCATTTTAAACAGTAGGAGAAATATGTAAGATGACATGTAAAATAAAAAATACAAGAACAAGTGTTATTACATTTACCATCTCGTTCCCCATCCTTCTCTGATGTTATTTACCCAGTCACCTGAATACCAAGAGGTACATTCCTGATCATAATAAATGGTGCCCTGAAACAAACAGTGCAGTCAATTGAAATACCTATTCATCTACATTACTAAAACACGGTGTACAAATGCTATCAGACACATGTAATCATGCTCTTACTTGTAGTCACTGAGACACTACTGAAAGCAACTCAATTGATACAATTAAAAAGCAACCACTTTTGATGAATATTAGTTAAAACCTCAAAAAAGACTAAGTGTATCCAAAAAACCCCCATGCTACATTGCATCAACGTCTATCACGATTCTCAAACCACTTGGAAATACTTTCTTATAGCTAACTGTGGCAACTTAATCACAGTAGTGACTCTGAGGTACATCAGTTTTCTGACTCATTCAGAATTCAGCTTCCAGCAATACGCCCCACAGCATTGACCATTCTGTCACTATCTGATAGCTTCCTCTCAGAACTGGACAGACCATTCCACTGGTGACCAGCCAGAGCAGATTGTGTGGTTTAGTGTCTCACTGGTGACACAGACCAAGTAACACGTGATTAGGGTGAATCTTCCTCAGATGCTGAGGAATGCCTTCAAAATGTCAGGCCCAGGAGAGTGCCTCAATCTGGATGCACAAAACTGAGACAAGTGAAAGCACCACCTGCCTTCAAAAAGTTGGAACTAGATGGTGCTTCCAGTAGATAAGGCAGTCTTAATTGTAATTACCATTCATGCCCACTTAACACGTGGGAGGTGGAATCAGTCATTACTGGGAAGCTAATTGTTCTGTCATTCTTCTCTGGCTACTGATACAGTGGCCAAGTTTTCACTTGATAATCACCTACCTGGAGCAGCACTGAGGACAAACCACTGAGTAGGCCAGTTACTCTTTTACGACATAATTCATCTCTTCCACTACAAGCCAGATCCCATCCCAATTGTTTTAATGAGCATTCACAACTTCAGAGAAGATCCTCATGAAAAACTAATCTCTACATAGCATAAGACCACACAAAGGCACAAAAGATTTTTACAAAACCTCTCCACAAGAATGCTTGCTATTGTAGAAGGCAGTCACCTAAAGCCATGCTCTCATTTGGTGATCTTACTTACCTTTCCATGTCTTTTGCCTTTACACCAATAGCCAATATAAGAAACAGGATGAGTACCACTCCTGAAAAATCCAAATCCATGCCTGAGTCCATTATTGATTGATCCTTCATAACTGCTGCCATCATTCCATGTGTAACGGCCACTTACCATCTGCACATTCTTAACAAATGTTCCCTGAAAGATTAAATTACAACATTTACAAACAGAGACTTGCTGTTCCCTGTCTGAGAGAAGTCAGCCTTGTGATTGAAATCCCTGCTGTAGTTCTGCAGTTGCCATCATACTGCACCAATTACTGCAACTTACCTACTTCTCTTGAATTTGCACATCTAATTGGCCGTGGTTGTGTTCAGTGATAAGTTAAATTGCACTATACCTCGTACTTCACTCCGTCAGCCCATGTGTAAGTCCCTTGTCCATGCATAAGCCCTTCAGAAAACATGCCCTGCAAAATTAAGAGAATGGCATCATTTGCAAATGAAGCCCACAGCGACTGCAAGATTTCAAAACAATGACACATTAATTCCCCTCCAACTAGTTTCAAAAGAAATTTTAATGCCAGAAACCAACAGAGCTTTCAACACTTAGACTTTCTAAATGCTCAACCTCTATCTACATTAAAAGAAATTAGCCTGCCTGTTTCACAACTTGATCCGCTACTTTAATTTGAACTCACCTTATATGTGTTTCCCCCCTCAAAACATGCAAATCCTTCACCCTCATACAATCCATGGACTTTTTCACCTTCATAGCTACAAGGCAAACAAACTAAAGATGAAGCTTTCAAGTCACTGGCACTAAATCACTAAAGACATAAAATAAATGACCTTTGATTTACCATACTCTACACATGGGCAAGTTGTTACATCTTTTGTATTAAAACAAGATACAATAAAATTTCCAATTTTTTGTGCCTTCCTTGTAATATTTCACCTAATTGTTGTGATTCCTCTCACCCTTATTTCTTTCAAATAAGAAAACAAAGCACATTGGTACCATTTACTACCTTACAACCAGGCAACCTGCTCAGTATATAAAGCATGACATATATTTCCCTTGAACTACTCAAGGATTTGGTTAACACTGCCATTCACTTCTTTCCTCAGTTTAGGATATTCTTAAAGAGCATGAGTAATCCTAAACATTAAATTTAATCCTAAAAAACATTAACATTAAACCCTAAAATTAAAACATTAAAATTAATCCTAAAATTAAAAGGCAGCAACAACTGAACACTAAACAACAGAGCTAAGTTTTCCTCACCAACTGCATACATAGGTAGAAAAAACTTCACTGTAAGTGAACAAGCTAAAAGAGTAAGACTTTTGGCAGGCAGAAACCACCAGCAAAACTCTAGGATGCAAAGCAGTGGAGTTCCATGTGCATCTGTCTCATGAGGTGTCACAGCTACTAGGTCTGAATAATCTGATTCACTGCCTCAAATCAAGAGTGAAATCCATATTTGTATGACACAGGTGCATCAGAGATACTTAAATGAGGACTTTTTACTTCACTAATGTAACAAGCATACCTTTTCACAATAACTTGAGTAAGAAGTGGCTCCTCATAGCATTGAGGAATATCTTGGACTGGATGTTCCTCCACCCTCTCTGGTTCTTTATCTGGTGTCACTGGATTTGCTTGTGTTTCTTCTACTCTATTCACTGAGGTCTGCAGATCTGTCAGGTTTGTTGAACTACTCTCTGCTGTAGTATCTTGTGCAGGAACAGGAGGACGGTCAGATTTTGCTACCTTCTTGCCATCTTTCTTCTTATCCTTTGCCATAACTACTGTATTGTTTCGATGTGTGTTTTTCTCTGAACATTTATAGTCTATTTGATTAAAAAAAAATGAAGCCAAACATAAAGTCAAATACAACAGAACAGCTAACTGCATGAAAAAACAACAGTATTTTCTTAATTCTTTTATGTGCATGTATTTTATTTGTGAAAGAAAAGCTCCTGGAGACAGTGTTTTGTTTGTGGTTGGCAGACCACAGGGCCAACAGGAAGCGATACCTGTGAATTACCTCCAAAAAGCCCATCAAAAACACTACTTCTGTTGCAAATAGCCTTACTGCTGCTACACTGAGGTCTCCATCTTTACCATCTGTAAATTTCATCCCCTTGAAAAGCTGAAGAGCGTTTCTCAGAGGGGTTTGCTGCGTTCATTCTAAGTGACTGGTATTATTAACTTGCTTTCAAAGTTCCGAGGTGCAGATTGAACCACAAACGAGGTTAACCGCTGTAGCTTAGAAAAACGGCCATTTTGCCAGTGAAGAGCTACCTGAAGGTTACAGGACAGCCTAAACAGCTGTCATCACCATTCCCGCCATTTCACAGACCGATCGCCACTGCTCTGCAGCACACCAATCAGCCCCGCACGCTGCAGCGGCGAGGGCTGGCAGGGACTGCCTCAAGCAACCGCCATGTTCTCACCGCAGCTCGCTCCAGCCAGCGCACCGTTCCACCCGGGCAATTACAGTATCAGATCAACTGCGCGAAGGGCCCGACTGGGAAAGCGAGGGAGGGCGACGACGGCCCGGTGGCGGACGCCCTTCCCGCCCAAAGGGCAGCGCCGCCTCACCGCGGAGCTCCCTGCCGGGCCGGGCCACCGCACCTCCTCTCACAACCGCCGCCCGCTCCCCAGGCGGCGCAGCCGCAGTGCGGCTATGGCCGCCGTAGCCATCCCAACCGCGGGGCTCGGCCCCGCAGCCCCGCGAGGCACGGCCCCGCCGGCGGGACATCCCTGCGGGTGACCGGTACGCTGCGTTCAGGGAAGCGACCGCCCCGTTAACCCCGAGGAGGGCGCTGCGGCAGCAGCCCGCCCCTGAGGGGAGCATGTCCTTGGGCTTGCGTAGGCAGAGTGGTTCTGCCTTACAACTGCCTCGTCTGGGTGCGTTGTAGCACCAAGCAATCCTGCGTGGAGAATAGCGGTTAGCAGGCACTGCATGTGTCTCGGACAGCGTACAGGCCCGTTCCCACACTGACCGTTACAGACAATGCACATTACGGCTCTGTGTAAGCCCACCCCCTCAGCCCCAGCCCAGAGAAGGGGCAGGCAGCCACAGCACTGCCGCCGCAGAGCTCTGTAAGGGGGAAAAGGGAGGTGCTATGAAAAAGGCATGGATAAAAATAAAGATCTCTTAGGTCAGGTATCAGTCCTACCAAAATAGAACTCAGCTATTTGGTTTAATGGATTTCTGATTCAAAAAGCCAATTTTCTAACCGCTATGCTTCTACTGAGAGAAGCAGTGCCTGGGGACACAGCTTTTTTCCATTCATTATCAGAGAAAGAAGCCCTGTTCTTGGAAAAAAAGTAGATGGGAACAAAAGTAAATATGCAAGATTAATTATTCAAGCATTAAACACAACATTAATGCTCAAATACCTCATGAAACCTAGCTTTAGTAGAAGTAAAAAATTATTTTCACTTGTGCATCATTTATGTTTTAATATTATCATATACAGGATGTATAAACATAGGAAGTTGATGCTTGTTTTATAGCATTACTAGAGACTTAAATTCACATTCCACTTAATTCTAGGAATCAGTTTATGTGGTATAAGTGACAATTTACATACTCTTGCTCTTTATATATAAACATTTATTTTTTAAAAAAGTCTTGACTGCAAAAATAAGTAACACAGTAAGTGGCAATAAAAGAACTGTTATTTACACTTAATTATGTCAGTATTGTTGACTTGATAGGAGTAACAACAAAGCCTGCTGAATGCCTTTCACTGTCATTGTCTTCAAATCTGAAGCGGGCTAAAATTTTTATAGTCAAAATAAGAGTCATGATAAAAGGTCAAAATATCACCAAGAATTAAAATTGTTGATAAACAGCAGCTGCCTTATTCTGGTGAAATCAGGTCTAAACTGATTAGGTGTCTCATGGTAGGCCTTCCATGGGGGCAGTTCCAGGGATGCTCAATCTCACCCATATGGGTGATGAGTTTTCTCATTTCCTGCATGTTCAGTGCAGTTCCAATCATCACCTACAAGTAAAGGCAAAAAAAACCCAAATGAGTGCAGGACTTTGGCTACTGCAACAAATTAATACTGTGCAAGGCATTGAAAGCTGAAAGACAAGATGACCAGAAGACAAAATGCAGCTAAGAATGTTTGTATGTGCACTAGTTTGAAACAAAACAAAGTAACAGAGATTTTTCCCAAGTCATGGTAGACAAAAACACAAGGGAGAAAATTAAGTGTATCAGCTGTTGATACTCAATAAGCTTCCCCTGCAATATCTATAGATACAGCCACTCATAATACAACAGAAAATTTGGTGTTTATTTGAAAACAAGCATCAAGTGCTGTACTTACAGACTTTCTGCAAGCTCGAGAAGCAAACATCTGCCTGACCCTGGAGGGCCTACACATGACTCCAGGACAATCACTTAGCATGAAGATCAGCTCATCTATGTCTTGTGAACCAAAAGTCCAGTTTTTGCTTGTTGGCAGCGATATTAACTTAACTCTCTGTGTTACAGGAGCTGAAAGATTTGTAATAATTAATAAAAACCCAGAGTATTACAGGAAATTACCTCTTTTTGAGAGGAAAAACTGAGAATACTTTCAAATCTGAATATCATGCAACCTACATATAAGGTGAAGGTTTACATAGAGAAATAATCTACAACCTTTTCTTCAATAATGCAAAGAGACCACAGAATTGTAAGTCTTAACAAACAAGGCATATATTATATACTGCATATTATTTCAAAGTTTCTGATAACTACCAAAGGAGATTTTTACATGGTAAGATGAAATGAACTTTTTTACTTCATGTAATTCTGGCCCAAACTCACCATTTTCATTTATGACAAAATCAAACCCATTTTTTCTGAATATTTCCAGGTTTTCAATCAATACAGTTTCATTTACAGCTGTTAAATTGAGATTTTGAGGCCTGGAAGAGACAGAAAAATACGGTCTTGCATAGGTACATAATGCAGGCCATTTCAGATTGCTTCAACTATTATCTGTGGAATTTACTTTTCAAGTGAAGATTGACTCTTTGAAACACTGCATATAAAGGCAACTTTTGTCTTAAGTCTTTTGAATGTGAATAATCACAGATATCCTGCTGAAGCATTGAATGACACTTTAAAAATAGTATTTGTTAAAATGCTGAAAATACTTACACTATCAGCTTCTGACCTTGAAGAACAGTGTGTTGTTGTAACATCTCGAAGTTGTATTTCTCATCAGTAGCATGTTGGTCAATTATGAAGAGATCAGAATTCAACTTGGCTATTATAAACCCCAAATTGAACTGGCCAATGATCTCCATTTTTGCAAACATTTCTTTACTGCATAGAGAGAACAAAGTTTATAGGTTACACCTCATCAGTTACCATGTTAGACTGTAAAACTCAAAAACATTTTTTTCTCACCTGCAGAACACTTTACATTTAAAAAAATAAATCTTATTTAAGCAGGACATGAATGTGAAAAGGCAGAGTTATCTGAAGTGTGCCACTGAGGGATGTGGCCATTTCTGGCAGAATACAATCCATCGTTAAGACAGAACTCATTCAGGATTCTTCCAATTTTAAATACAGCCACTGGTGATAATAAAATTAGAAATGGGTGGTATGGCAACAGTCCAACTCAGTAACATTGAAGGCAGCATCAGGATTTTGAAGTTAGGCAGCTGACATAGCTGATTTCTTTTTGCAATTAGAAGGCTTTCCCAACACTTTTTTTTAATCCAAAATTTTAAAGTTATACACTTTTACTGTCCAGTGACCACATGAACGCAGCTTATTTTCATAGCCATGTTTCTCAGACTAGACTGCAAATCACAAATCTGAACTAAGTCAAATCAATGTGGCCTTTTTAGTGGCTTTTCCACATTCTGTTTGCACTTAGTTCAAACAGCTGCTCTGTCAGGTAAAATAACTTGTCAAATGGATGTTTTAGTGGCATAAGTTAAATAAAAGTTATATCCAAAAGTAACAGGCAGAGTAAGCCTCCTGCCCACCCCCCAAGACAGCTCTTGCATTTCTCCTTAACTACTTTATTAATTGATGAATACAGTATGTTAAGAAGGTGAAAATACCTGATCTCCTTTCTTAATTCATCTTCTGCTACTTTATTTTCTCCAGGACTAATTTTTGCTTTGAATCTTCTGTAATTTAGTCTTTCTGTACTTTTCTGTTGTTGCTGTATTACCTTTTTTACCTTTTCTGCCAAAACCTTCATAGAGAATTCAAGTGGCACGGTTTTCTTTTTAACTTCCACCAGTACATCAACATTTGGCATTGAGTTCCTAATATTCTTCACTTTGGGACATTTACCTGGGTCAAAGTCATCTGCTTCCCTTTTAAAGCTGCTGCGTTTAATACATTTTACTCTTGAGAAAGAGCCCTTGGCTTCTTGAGATGACTTACTTTGAGTAGTCCAGTCATTCCCTTGATTCAACTTATGTTCAGTGCCCAAGACCTGAACGTCACATTCCAGTGATTTCTCACTGCATCTAACAGTTCTGGGACATTCATTCTGAAGTTGTTCTGAGCTACAGAATTCTTCTGCAGAAGGATTAATTACACTTTCACTATCAACACAGCTCCCAGCTTCTGGCGTACTACACCCAGCTTCGGATTCGGAAGTGCTACAGAATCCAGAATCTGTATTATCTTCTAATTTTCTCAAATATCTGCTTGGAATTGAGATCTTTGAGTCCAGCTTAGGACAACTCCCAGACTGCTTAGTCAAGACAGCCTTTTGAGTCTTCACAGTACTCAAAGTGGCATCAAGTGACATTTGTCTAGGGGAGCTGTGCTGCTGTTTTACATTTTTAGGGCTTTGAAAACTGCTGTCTGTTCTTTGATGGAGAGAGAACGACTCCCTTAATCTGTCAAGAGTCGTTATTCTTTTTCCTTCACTGCTTGGATTTTCAGTCTCAGAGTCAGGCAGCACTTCTACCTCAGGCTTTTCTCTCTCTTCAGGAAGTGTCTTCTTCAAGTTGCCTAATAAAACCAGAATAAAGAATATTTCAAGACTCTAAGTTAGTTGGAAACACAAATGTGGTCAGTAAAGTCAATTAAAAGAGGGGGAAAAAAAGCAGACTTCCCACAGGAGCCTTTAAGCTTCAGACAGCAACCCAACACGGGGCTGAAATGCCTCAACACGGCGCTGAAATGCATCAACACCCAACAGACAGGCAGTTACATCTTTAATAAACTTAATGGTAGTCACATGAAAGGATTTCTAATCTCTTTTTAAACTGGAACAGCAATCAGTCCAATCAACACATTTATTTATATCATCAAAAGATTTAATAACTGAGTAGCAATGAAAAGTCAATTGCTCTTAAATGGTATATGTGATAATCAGAGGACTTCAACCACACAAACTTTCAGCCCAACATATATTTTACTAAAGATTAATTTAAAATAACAGTAAAAATGAGTCTGCCACTGATTTTATGGCAGTAAAAAAGGAAATTAGAAGGTATTCTCTTGAAAGAAATGATGAGGAGGTAGTGTTAACCTAGAAGAGTAGTTCTGAAATCATGAGAGAAACAGCAATTTCTATAGTTATGACAAAAGGATCAACTTTAATAACTCTGAAATTTGAATGCAAGTTCTTAGATTTTGAGATCTTAACCATTCTTTCTTGAGAAAATTTAAATAAAATAAACACAGCTCTTACACTGTGTCTTGGGAGAAATCTTTTTCAAGCATTATCAGTTAATTGTGTCAGTTTTTCCCCTTAAAGTTGACTGTAAATCACGTTCTGCTAGCATCTGTAATTTCCATAACAATCACTTAGTAACTTGAGGTCTTCATTTATTATTTGATGTTGGTAACAGCCTTTCAATGTAAGCAACACATTAAAAACTTGCCCTGAAAGGTGTATCAATCAACAACCAGACACTTTTTTAAAGTCTTCTTTGGGTTTATGAAAACATGTTATTCCATTTTCAATTCTCTACCATGTATCACACAAAAAACCCATCCCATTTTATCTCCTACCTGCAATGTCCAGGACTTTCTGATTGACATTCAGTTTGTTAACATCACGACCAAACAGCTGCATCAGAGAAGTTTTTAAAATTGCCAATAAAAGCTTTTCCTCCTGCAGTAAAATTTGCCTTTTGTCTGGAGTAACATTGATGTCAACACACTCTAAAGGAAAAAAAAAAATTAAGAGAAAAGCAACCATATTAAAAAAAATTTTTTTAAATCCAGATCAAAGTTTTTGCTCCTTCACCCTCCATTTTTATTTCACAGGACTAAAACCAAAGCCACAGTTAATGTTCACACTATGTCTGCGAATTAAACTTGTAACTGTCTCATCATTCCAGCTAACAAAACAGGAACTAATTCTATGCAATAGCAAGATACAAGTTTTCTTGTACTGGCTAACCACAAGATTGCCCTTTTTTTTCCATTACTTGAGATAAGACACTTTTGAGTGTAGGAAAAGTAGAGGAGGGAAAATGTGGCACCAGAGCTAGACCCAACATCTCCCTACTGCAGATCAACAAAAAAGTTACCACAGTGCCAGGACTCACACAGATACAATGACAATATTCTTTACACCACAATACAATTTATTCTTCAAGGAAGTTGTAGCCTTTACTGAAGTTACTGAAAATTACTCATAACTTACCAGAATCTACACAAATGTTAAGGACCACAAATGGATACTGGTGTTTATTATACAGGTGATAAACTTCATTCACAAGCTTGACAACCTGCAGAGAAATGAAAAAAAAACAAGAGATATCAATACAATAACCATCTATTTCCCACTATTATATGTTACTGATTCCCCTTCATAAAACACATCCTGTATGATTGTGCTTCTGTTCACACAAATAGACACAATGAAGAAAAAAACCCCAACTTTACAGCATCAAGCCACAAATATACATATCTGCTACTAATCCAGCTGTTTTCAGAGAATATCAAGCAAATTAATGCTGGAGATGTTAGAAAAATAAAAGCCTCACCTTTGCAGGATCACATGGACGTTGGTTGATAAAGAAAAACTGTCTGTCTGTTGTACTCCTTCCAACACCATGATCACAACGAGAAATGAAGCCTGTAATACTGTATAATAATGAAACAGTAAGGCAAAATGGAGGCACAAAACAAAAACAAAACAAATTTTTCTGATTCTGAGCATATTTAACAGGAGAACATTTTGTAAGGGACTAAAAGAAACACTATTGTACAGCATCAGTAACTATGCATATGTATTTCCTCTTTTCTCAGTAACACTACTGGAGAAGTACAGGCACAAACAATAGATACAATTAATCCATCTAAATTACTCAGAGCACTGACAAAGGTGACATTCAGCAGAGGATAACAGTAATAGTAGTTTTGCTCATCCCTTTGGGGAAAAAACATCATTATCTACTATGCTTTTCTTAGTTAGTTTTAATAGTGTTAACCACCACGCTTTTTTATTTTAGGTTTGGGTTATGGTAAAACTGACACCACTCATTTTTGCTTTCCTTATTACCTATAAAGGTTTTGTGGCATGTCAGTAGCATTGAGTCCATACTCTTCACAAACAGCTTCATTAGGAGGCAGCTGAACAAAAGGAATGAGGCTCTGCAACTACAAAAAAAAAAAAAAAAGAAAGGTGAAACATTAAATACGTGTAATATTTTTTCCCTTCTATTTTATTGTTATTTATTAGCCTTACAATCTCTTGGATAAAATGGTGGGGTTTTCCAAGTTGGTTGAGTCAAATACTTAAAATAGCCAAATCTACTAGAAGACACTGCTTAACAAAGAAACAGAACAATGCCTTAACAAATTGCTGTTCTCATCCTTTGGTGTCACTACTTTTGCCTTAGTTATTTCACAGACCCTTACTTTTACAGCATACATAGACAGAACAAGAAAAGGACTGACACAATTTGGACTCTCCAGCTACACAGACATGACCTAGTCAAGTGATGTGCAAAACAAAAAAAGCAAGAAGTGTAACAGATGTTTCTTTACAAAGAAGAATACAGCTATTAGAAAAGATCTGTTACTTGAATCACAAGCTGCCTACGGATCGATATGTTTACCACAAACAAGTTCCACATCGTACCACTGCTGTTTTTCTGCAATTAAAGCATCTCCTACTGATTTTACACAGAAGTATTTGATTTTAAATAAGCAGGCTATAATCTAACCATTCTATTGAGGTAGCACTGAATTTTCAGCTATGCTTGTTGCTGTGTGGCGAGATGAAGTTATGTCTTTCAGCCACAGCACAAACAGGCCTTGAAACCAAGGGAGCTGCAGGAAGTGCTTAACAACCAGCAGCTATCAACCACTGGATACTCCTGATGGATGCAATAGATGTAGGGAGGATGATTTTATGCTTTTTTTAATCTTTGCTTTCTTCTAGATGGTAACAGTTCTTTTTACAGCCATCATTCAGAAAGCATCACAATCCACAACTCTACAGGAGCTGACTGCAACTCCATTTAAAGGCTAACGAGAACACTAATGAAACAGTTTCACAGGAAAAGGTTGCAAAAGATAGAAACCCTTAGTTTTCTGTTCCTCAATTAAGACTTGCACATCACACCATTTTTAGGAGGCTTTTTTTAATTGCTTGTCCTTGCAACACACACGCCGTGGTGCCCACACTGTTTTTATTCAAAAGCACAAGCCTTCAGAGGCTTGCTGGCACAACATCTCATAAAACTGGCTCCAGAGAGATACAGAGCAGTAACCCTCTCTGCTAAAGCATTTCTCTTTCATCAAAACATTTCTAGCCAGATGTAAAAACTTCAAAGGAACCTGTGGCAGCTTCACCGCTTCTTTTTTCAACCTGTAGGGTGTGCTAGAAATCAACACATGCTCCAGCCTCTTACTGCTTTTAAATGATTCCTACCTCCCCTCTAGTTCTTAGGTATTTAGTATCTCCCACCACAGTTGTATTATCTCTCTTTTCAATAATTAAATACCTGTTTTTGCCCAAATACTGCTCCGATGTTTTCCTTTAAACTAGGGCTTCCAGCAGTGGATACCACAGAGCTTTTTTTCCCTTGACCAACTTGATTAGTGCAATTAATTCGCACTCCTTTTGAAACAATACAGTATGCCTGCAGCAGCTGAACCATTTTTGCATATTCCTATTAATGAAAAAAGAAAGATCACAATTATATGAAATGTCTTTTTAAAAGCAAAAATGTATACACAAAGTGTTCAGGTAACACAAAAAGGGGATGGAGGGAGTGAATTGAGTATTTTCTTCCATCTTCACTAAGTAATTTTAAAAAAAATGAAAGAATAGTGCTTGAAAAGCAAACATCACATTTACAAGATTGATATTTAGCCATAAGAGAGCAGCTCCTGGTTTTAAAACACACAAAAGTGACCAACAATACCAATTCTTTTAAAAATCTGGAAATTTGAGATTCCCTTTAAAACCAATCTTTACAAAACAGAAGAGGAAAGAATACAAGAAGATCATTTTCTTATTTGATGAAGAGACAGGCCTGAGCTATGTAATCAATATAAAAAAACCATACCTAACCAATGTATTCTACAGAGAACTGAATATCCTTCAGCAGTGAATAAATTCTGGGGTATGGCATTCCTCAGAAATATTTTTCTCTGACCTAACCTACCTTTTTAATGTTTCTTTGGAATTCCTTATGCCGCACCGGCAAAGTATAGAATAGCTGCTGTATGTTAACAGTCGTTCCTTGTTGCCGTGGAAAAGGTGTTTTCTGAGTGATTTTCCCATTGTGATCAAACACCAAACGAGTCCCAACCTTTGCATTCTTGTGACAAGTAAAAATGGTAACATCACTAGCAGAGGAAAAGGCAAGAGAATTACTCACAGAGCAATATGTTTTCTTATCCATTCCTCACAGCCCAGCCAGGCACAGAAACTGTTCCTAAGGAAAACAGCTCTTCACCACAAACAACTACAAACGTACCTGAAGAGTAGTGTAACATTTGCCTGACTACAATGCAAACACCTTATATTCGTATCCCTTTCATTCTTCTCCTGCAAAATGCCATGTTAAAGCCTGGTTTTGTTGGATACTACATTCCCCATACTAGTAAAAAGCAGAATATTCCCAACATTCTGTGAGCTGTGTACAAAAGCTGTTCTAGTTCAAATGAGTACTTTGTCTGGGAGGAGTTAAATACAGTTCTAATGAGTTACCACCTAGGAAACACAGCAGATATTACAGTTCATTACATCAGAGAATCCAACACACAAATACACTGACTGATCCTGCAAAGATTTTCATACTTATATAATACTACTTTTTTCCTTTTAAAAAAAATATATAAAAGGACCAATCTGGTGCTTAGAATCATTGAATAATTTTGGGTTGGATTGGAATCGGGATGCTTCCATCCCTGGAAGTGTTCAAAGCCAGGTTGGATGGGGCCCTGGGCAACCTTGTGTAGCTCCAGGCCTGAGGTTGGTGGCCCTGCCTGTGGCAGGGGGGTTGGAGCTCTATGATCCTTGGGGTCCCTTCCAACCCAGGCCATTCTATGATTCTATGCTGTGCAGCTAACTTACTGCACAACACTGAGCTAACATTAAGGAACTAGAAGTTCCCAAACGATCATTTTAGCAAAACTGAGAATGAAAACGTGGCTTCAATTAGTAGAAAGTTACTACATGCACAACAATAAGAAACTTAATATTGATACCTCAATGCACACAGTGAACTCAGAGCTTCACCTCGAAACCCAAATGTTTCAACGTGTATTAGATCAGAAAAATCTTGTATCTTTGATGTATAGTGTTTCAGAGCTGGAAAAAGATATTTAAAATACATATTTCACTTCAAAGTGACACTGGTTTATGTAAGTAGATTTTGCATGCAAATCAACAAGCAAAAAACCATCTGCATTATTCATTAGAAACAAAATAATTAAATGCTTAATGTTTCCTTTCCCCCTTTACTATAAGCACGATCTCTGAAATCCTCAGATAGACCTGTTATTCCATACTTATACCCCAAATTCTTATGGCATTACAAGATGCCTCTCAGCAGCACGCAGTACCTCCCTCTGCTACTATCACAGACCTTGCCCTGCAAGAAAATGACTGAGGTGCTGTGCATGGCACAAAGCAGACAGGCATAAAACTATTCCTCTACAACTCAACCTACACAATCAGTGCAGCACCAGTCACCAGGTAACAAGCCAGGTGAGTAGCAGCAGCCCTGAACTTTCATTGTCCTGGAACAGCAGGAGACTTTCTGATGTACTGTACACACAAAGTAACTCAGCAAGAATGTATGGTCAAAGTCATTATATGACAAAAGAAACATGGGAATTTCCACCTGTTAGGGAGGTATCCTAGTATTGTTTCTGCTCCCATTTTGTGCAATTTAAACGCAGCAAATGGGAAATCTAAGGATCAGGCATGCAATGTCAGGTCACTTCAGCAACTATTCAAGTTTATAATTCACCTGTCAAAACCACTTGCTTTCACAAAGCTGGATTCCAACCGTGATGACTCAATGTGCATAAATCTAAACATGTACAGGACTTTCTCTTGTAGAATCATTTCTATTCTTTGCAGCACTT
This sequence comes from Laterallus jamaicensis coturniculus, assembly GCA_022605575.1. NCBI lineage: Eukaryota > Metazoa > Chordata > Aves > Gruiformes > Rallidae > Laterallus > Laterallus jamaicensis. The sequence goes on from JAKCOX010000020.1 coordinate 13,620,266, forward strand.
AAATGAGCAATCCAATTAAAGACTAACAAGCTACAAAGACTAACCACAATAGCACCACAGAAATCCAGGCTAGTGTTGCCCAAGTCTTGCAGGGCATGCATGTATTATGGAAAAGCCAAGTATCCATTAAAAATTATTAAACCTAGGAAATATTTTTAAAGTGGCTTTTTCACTGAACATATACTTTCAAAATGTCCAAACATAAGTTATTATAGAATGTGTCAACTTGGAAGGGACCTTTAAAGGCCATCTAGTCGTCCCCCCCTACAGTGAGCAGGGACATCTTCACTAGAGCAGGTCACCTGGAACCCTAGCAAGCCTGACCTTGAATGTCTGCAGGGATGGGGCCTCCACTGCCTCTCTGGGCAACCTGTGCCAGTGATCCACCACCCTCAGAGGGAAGGATTTTTTCCTAATATACAACCTAATCTGCCTTTTTCTAGTTTAAAACCATCACCCCTCACCCTATCACTGCATGCCCTTGTGAACAAATTATGAAAAAGGTTCAACTTACTCAAGCCTTCGAAGTTTTCCTCCTCCACTCCACCTCCATTATCTGAAACCTCTATCAGTTCTGCTCCATGATCCTTAAGTTTTATATCTAGAAAATTGAGTGATAAAGGATTTTAGTTCTGTTTGTTCATACAGAGGGTTCATCGTTAATTATATTCTTGAAGTAACTTGACCAGACAATGGTGTTCTGTATAGTTTGAACAACAAAAAGGTCCTCATAGCAGTCAAAAGTGAGGACAATCTAATGCAAGCAGCCTGCACCTACAAGTAGTTCGACTTTGCTGCACTTTTGCTTGAGCTGAAGGTTACCCACTTGTAGCAGCTAGCATCCTGGCAGCTCTGGAAACCACAACTCTGCCCTAACCACCTGCTAGCTTGAGGCCAGTGGCTAGCAGAGCCAATGCTGCACAGGCCACATATCTTTAGTGGCAGATAGGGCTGCAATCACACAGGCAAAATGACCTGTTTCAGGGCACCCAGCTGGAGCCTGGGGATCGAACTGCTTTGTTTGCCTGGGGGGTATAACCGCTGCAGGCATGCTTGGCCCAGATAGAAAGCACACACAGAGATCTGCCACTACACACTCTGCTTTGAGGGAAAGAAGCCGGGAATGTTACAGAAGGGCGATGAAAAGGTTACCGATGTTGGTTGCTCCAGCATCCAGGCTGTTTTCCACCAGCTCCTTCACGGCCGTGCCAAGGCTCAGCACAACCTGCCCCGAACAGATGCGATGAACCGACTTACGGTCGATGGGCTTGATGGCTTTGGCAGGCGAGAGGCTGGAAAGGGAGGCGGGACAGGAAGAAACACGGCGGGGTGAAGCAGCGGTACGGGCCCGCCCCGCCCCGCTCCTCCCAAGCGAGGGGAACCGGCACCGGGGGGCAGGGCGGGAGACGGGACGCCCATACCCCGGGTAGCCGCACCCGAGAGCCGGAGAACCCCCGAGGCCTTTCCCGAACAACTCGGGAGGAGCGGCGGGACCCGAGCGGCAGCCGAGGAGGCCGCCACCGCGCAGCTGCCACGGCACGGCCCGCCGCGGGGGACCGAGGCCCTGAGTCTCCCAGGAGGAGAAGCGGGCTGGGCAGGGGAGGCCAAGCGAGAGCAGCCCCCTCCACCGCCGGGGCCCGCTCCAACCCCCGGCCCAGCGCTCACCAAGGGGAAGCCGCCTCCTCCATCGGAACCTCAGCGGGACGCGCCGCGCTCGCCTCAGGAGCCTCTTCTGCAGGCTCCGCCCCCGCCCAGTCATTGGCCGCTGGAGAAAGGAACTTGCCAACCGCAGACAAATTTTTCAGCTCTCTCGATGCCAGTTGGTCAATGCCGCTACCCAATCAGAGCTGGAAGACGCATCTCTTGCCCTACGAGGACTCGCTTAAGGAATCAATGTAAGGCTGACCCATAGCAAGAAGACAGGGAGGCGGTGCGGCAGCTGCCAGAGTCTATTGGCTCGCGGGTGAGTCAGTAAGGCGCCGTGCTTCCGCCTGGCCCAATGAGCGCAGCGGCGGGGCGGGCCCTCCAACGGGCCCGGGGTGGACGCGCGGCGCAGGGGTGCCGCCATGCCCATGTACAAGGTGAGGCCCTTCCACAGGGCCGGCGGGGAGGTGCTGGCGGCGCAGCTGCCCACCTGCATGTACAGCCTGCCTAACCTGCACCGCCGCGCCTCGTCGCCGCAGGTAGGAGCGAGAGAGCGGTGGGCGGGTCAGTCCGCACGGCCGGCCGGGGGAAAGGCCTGATGGTGCCGCAGCGATTGTCATGGCGGCCTCGACCGCCGGCCGGAGCCTGGCGGGCCGGGGCCTGGCGGGGTGGCCGCGCTGGGTCGGTGCGGGTCGGTGCTTTCCCCCGGGCGGGGCGTGCTCTGGGCGCTGGGAGAAGCCGACGGGGAGCTCCGGGTCCCTTGGCCGGCGGGAGGGCAGCGCTGGCACCCCTCGCTCAGCGGCTCCGCAGCGGGAATTCCCTGGGATGCTTCCAAGGCTTCCGGCACTCCCCGACCGGGCTTTTCGGGGCTCTGCGGCGCCTCGCGCTCAGGTTCCGTTTCGAAACGGCCGCGCCTGGAGCCCGCAGCCCGCGTCCCTGGCCGCATCCCTGCGCTCCTGGCTGCGTGTGGCGGGTTGTAGCTCGATGCCGTCATGTCTCGTCAGCGAGCACCTGCTGTGCCTTCTCCCGTTGCAGTCCCCCCAGAGAGAGGGCTGTATCTCAGGGCGTCGTGCCCAGTACTGGACCCTTAAGAGGTGTTGCCGTGTCTTGGCTCTGAGAATATTGTGCAGGTTCTTCATCCCTTAGACTGTGAGAAGAAAGCTTGGCTGGTAGGTTGGGCCTCGTTAATCCTTGTTCAGAATGTGTAGAAATAGAATTCATATGAAGATTTCCCTGTAACGATAATTCCCATGGGAATGTAGTCTTCATCTTTTACACAAGTAGTGTTATAATTGAGGCAACAAGAGGATGCAGTGGGATTAGCATGGAACAAAGCCTCAGGTCTTCTATGTTCTCTGAAACCAAGAATGACTGTAAAGAGTGATTTCATGAGATACACCATCCATCTAAACCTGCAGGTCTTCTAGCTTTTAGTGACCCAACGAGGTCACACACTTCCCTTGTCTGGCAGGCTTAGCACAAACTGTCCATCTGATCTGGGTCGAAGTGAATCCTGATGATGGAGCCCTGGTTTCAGGTTTTAATTCAGCCCTTCACTGCCAACTTCTGTGGGTGTGGTCCCATTTTTACTACATTACAGTTTCCTGTAGCTGGGGTTTTAAAAAATACATTAAACAGGAGGAGGTCAGAGAGTCAGTTAAATTTCTCACCACTCATACAGACAAAAGGTGATGGACAATTAACAGGCGTAAGACCACTGCATTCCAGTTACTTGACTGCTTTTAAAGTCTTTCAGCACTCACTGTGAAGCGAGCTGTGGACTGTTCTGATGCTGAGTGAACATTTACATGAGCTTGTCTTTTCCTCCTCTGCAGGAAGAGGCTGACCCCTCACTTCAAGCACTCGAATCCCGCCAGGAAGAGATTCTGAAACGCTTGTATGAACTGAAGAGCACTGTTGATGGTCTCTCAAAGATGATACAGACCCCAGATGCTGACTTGGATGTAACTCATATAATTCAAACTGATGAGTGTTCTCCTTTGACAAAAACTGGAGCAGACTTAGATTTGATGCTTGGAAAGGTAAGTTTAGTTGAGCATATACATTGATAGAGGCTTTCCTTGCTCTCAGACTTTCAGCTTTGGAAGGGTGGCATTAAAAGCTGGGACATGCAGAACTCATTATACAACTTTTATATCCTTACAAGTAACCTACAGCTACTATTTAATATTGGGCATCCAGATGAAGAAACAAGCATTTATAAATCCTGAATCCTATGTATTCTCACTTGGATGAGTGAGAATGATTAATTTTGAACTTGTAACAGTAGGCTGCTTGTTACAACTGGAAATGTTAGCTTTGGCTTCAGTGGACTAGAGTTTACCTTAGTCCAACCTTGACTTGTATATTGAAGGAAGGAAGATGTTTACTGGTTTGACTAAGTTTTAAATGTCCAAGCCTGATTCGTGTATTATTAGAATTTCAGTTATACACATGCAGGACATTTTGGTGTCAAATGAAAACTCTACTATTTCAAAGTTTGACCCAGAATGTATCTTATCTGCCAAATGTTTTACTTTCCATTCAGGATTATGGTGCCCTGAAAGATATTGTCATCAATGCAAATCCTTCTCTACCTCCGCTGTCATTATTAGTACTACACAGTCTGCTTTGTGAGCACTACAAAATCCTATCAGCTGTTCACACACATTCATCGGTGAAAAGTGTGCCAGAAAACCTCTTGAAATGCTTTGGAGAGCAGACAAAGCAGCAGCCACGTCATGAGTATCAGTTGGGATTTACTCTTATTTGGAAGGATGGTAAGAATTAAATTATCTTGTAGATCAGTATTTTACAATAGGTGAGAAAATGAAACTCCTGCTGTAGAACCTTGACAACAGCTGCTATTTAGTGTGTACCAACACATGATGGCAGAACTACACGTACTGAAGATAACATTTTTTGCTCTTTTTTGGTAGCTGATTGATAATCTGGAGGGAGGAGGCAGATTCTTGTTTGTGGTTACTGCTGTTAAGATACATGTGGCGTTTACATGGCTGGTTGTGAGGTTTTTCTATAGAACTGTGTCTCAGTTTCTACAACTAAGTTAACTAGATGGGAAATGAAGTGGGAGAGTAGGCTGAAGTTTGCCAGAAAAGTGATCTCTGTAGCCCCAGTTCCTGCCTTTACTCGACATACTTAGACTAAGAAAACTGTTCATGAGCTTAATGATGTTAACATCAACAAAATTAAAATCCTGGGGTTTTATAAGTAGCGTTACTGATGTGTTAAAGTTTTGTACGACAGGGGATTACTCACTTTTTCCTTTTCTTCATTTCAGTTCCGAAACCCCAGATGAAGTTCAGCATTCAAACCATGTGCCCTATCGAAGGCGAGGGGAACATCGCTAGGTTTCTCTTTTCCCTGTTTGGCCACAAGTACAACGCAGTTACTTCAACTCTGATTGACAGCTGGGTTGATACAGCCATCTTCCAGCTGAAAGGTGGCAGCAGTAAGGAGAAAGGAGCGGTGTTACGCTCTATGAATGCTGCCCTGGGCAAGACAGCATGGCTGGTGGGAAACGAGCTCACCGTAGCGGACGTTGTTGCGTGGTGCGCGCTTCAGCAGACAGGTAGTGCGAACGCTGCCCCAGCCAACGTGCAGAAGTGGATGAAGTCCTGTGAGAACTTGGCACCTTTCAGCTCTGTTTTGAAGCTGCTAAAGTAACCTGTCCTCTTCACAATGGCCGGGTTTTAATCTTGCTCCTGCTCACGCCTGGCTGTAGCGATTTGAGTCCTTTCTGAGATGTGTTTCCCTACTACAGCTTCCAGGACTCTAAAACCAATAAAAACATTACAGCTACCTAATGAGTGTGACCTTGCTTTTTTTTTTTTTTTTTTGTGTAACTGAGGCCTAACATGCACTTTTGTTTCATGATTAAAAGGCTCTATACTACTCCCACAAGCTGCACTTCTAACTTTCCCTTTATGTTTTTTTCCCTGTAACCCAAATGCTTTTTCCCACAAGTTAACCTCAGTATAATTTATTTAAGTGCAATGTGAATTGTTTCAGTTGACCAGAGACTTCTGAACTAAGGAAATAAAAGGTAAATACCTTGAAAATAACAGGCTGGAAAATCAAAATGCATTGAAATCTTTTTATGTAAAAAACCCCATTTTATATAACTTAGCATACAATAAAGGTTAGTTCTTCCTGTATTCAAACAGGAGAACCTAGTCTCATATGTTCATCTTGTTCTTCAGAAAGCAGTCGTATTCTCTCTCTTAGTTTCTCTATTTCTTCCTCTTGCTGTCTCACCTTCTGCTGTAGGTTGGAAATGACCTGGGAATGAGAGTCAGTTTACTTCAGTTAGAGACAGATGCAGCGCTAGGCTGTTTTCAGTATTATAACTTAGTCCACAAATGAAGCAGTGGAGCAAGGAAACGGAAGATTTTAAAGAGCTTTTCTGACTGATGAAAAATACCACAAGCTATATGTAAATCAACTTTCCAGTCTTCAGAAAGTTACCTCTACTTAATGACCATTTATCTAATTGCAAAGACAGCAGAGACATTAATACAGTGTCTCAAATACCGTGTAGTCTTAAGTTAAAGCCTAAAAAAACCCCATAATACAGGCAGAGAAACAAAGGGCTTTTTTTTTTGTATTTCTTGTCCTGTAAAGGTTGAGGTTACTGGCAGAACTTACATGTTCTGTGGTATGAAATAGCTCACTCTCACGAAGCTGAGCAGCAGTTGGTCTCTCTGATGAGCTCTGACTGGTGAGGAGTTGTATGTACTTGGCTTGAACAGGCCACTGTTTGCAGAAAGCCTGAGGAATGCGGCCAGTCCGTAAGTGTGTGAGAACTTCTGTTCTTTCCATTTCTGTTCCAAAGGGTTGGAAGAGTTCTAGCAGGATAACACCCATGCTGTACATGTCTGACTGGTAAGGGAGTGAATAAAACATACTGGGTAACTGCTGGTCTAATTGCTACATTTCTTTCTCTTATTTAAAAAATCACAACACAAAAGTTTCATGACATTGAAGCTTCAAGATGATATGAAAAGTATCATGACACTACTAAAGAAACACAAAATCAAACATTCCTCCACGTGATCTTAGAAACACAGTATTTGCCTAAGTAGAAAACTGGAAAGCAAAGTTGAAACCTCTATGTCAGCTCAGACAGGAGTAACATCAGGAGGATTATTTATGCATTTACCAAGTAATACCAACAGGCTTGGTTTATTACTATTATCTGTCATCATGTGTGACTAGGAAAAAAACCCAAAACACAAAGAGCTCCTTACCTTGAAATCATAGTGAGAGCCCTCCAATTGTTCTGGTGAGGCATAGAGGCAAGTCCCCACTCCTGAAGTATGTGTCAGTCCTTCAAAAGGAAATTCCAATTTATTGAGCTAGCCTCACATTGTTACCATTTCACTTCAGAACTGATTTAATATAATAGAAACACAAACACACACACACCCCCCTTATTTTTTTACCATTTATCCTTTCTGTCTTAAACCAGTGGTCTGCATCATCCCACAGGAGGTCTTTGCAGGCTAGTCCAAAGTCTCCTATTTTTACACGATGATCTGATCCATGCAGAAAGATATTTCTGGGCTACAAAACAAGACATAACATAAAATCTAAAATCTATCTTTATAAATAATGATGAAAATCTAAAGTCTCCAAACCCCAATGTTTCACAGGTAGAAGATAATTATTTAACACTTTCATTAGCAAGGAAAAAAAGTCATGACTGATAACAAGTTATGTGTTAGCAACACTGGACAGAAAGACCACATAGGAAGGACTGACAAAAAAAGAAGAGAAGCCAAGCAGAAAAAACAAAGATTTAGTGGAAAGATGAAGTACTTCTGGTTGGTTTAAGTCTTAAAGTGATTCTTCATCACCTAACAGAAGTGAAACCAAAACTTTTCATTCAGTCACTAACATCACCTAAATTTCAGTCCCTTAGAGGAGGAGACAGCGACTGTTGTGAAAGACAGCAGCTATTTAGGGATTTTTATTTTATCTTTTAAAGCAAGTATAACTTGAGTATATTGTCAAAACTAATGCAAACTGTCAGCAAACAGAGGTGCAGTAAAAGGGCTTTGCTTATTTTTATAGTTACCCAAATTGGTTTTTTAGGTAATTGGGTAATCTAGGTCCTGCCCTGGTTAAGGAAAGACCAAGGCAAAACAAAACCAGTCCCTGTCCATTCCTGTTTAGGACAAGAAAATGACTTTACAAAACAGGCAACATTTCCAGAGCCTAATCACAATTCTCCCATAACACTAATTATCTTTGCTGTCTTCAACCTCAAGTAATCACTCAGTGAACTTACTTTAATGTCTCGATGCATCACTCCCATGCTGTGGATGTAGCACACTCCTTCTAATAATTCTTGAAAAATTTTCATTGTCCAGTGGACATCCACAAGGTGATATGGACCTTCAAACAATTTAAAATCTAGATTATTTCAGCTAATTTTACTGAGTTATTTAAGTGTATGGTGGTATGTCTTGCTGAATTCTGTTTGTTTATGATATGGGTGAATTTTTCAACACAATTAGCATACTTTTAAAATGCTTCTCAGATAGTATTTTTGAAACAGAAAAAAGTCACTAACCTCAGAATTCCAAAGAGGAACATGAGCATACATTTGCCTGGAAAAGATACCTCCAGACCCTGTCAGATAGCTATTTGACAATTATTTGTCAGGTAGTTATATGATAGTTAGGGTTTCTGAATGTCTAATCTATGACAGCATTCACCTTTCCTGTCACCTCTCAAAATGTGTGAAAATGGTGTTTTGCAAGGTCAAATGCCCTAGTGATTTTGCCATTCCCTGACCTGGAACATCATCTTTTTAGCTTTCATGAGCTAAAAGATGATGTTCCAGGTCAGGAACATCATTATGAAAGCTAAAAAGATGATGTTCCAGGTCAGGGAATAATCTTTTGGCTTATGAAAGCTAAAAAGACAATGATTACAGGCAGATTAGTGGCAGTCAGCCCATAGTTAGCAAGGAAACCTCACTCCATAAGTTAAAAGAACAACAGGTTTATCTTAAGAGTGATTAAAACTCAGATTAAACATTAAACATACAGTTTATGTCTAACAATCTGTTAAGCATATGCTTTATTTAATACAACCAACCCAGAGAAAAGAACATGTCTCTAATGCTTTAAGAGCATTAGACTCATTCTTCCAACTGTCAACAATTACTGAAGACGGCTTGGTATCAGGGAGTGAGAACTCCTCTGGCCACTCCAGCAAAATACACATTAGACTCTTTAGATCAATGACAAATTAGTCTGTGTAGGAGTTTTGATCCTCAAGAACAAATTTAAAAGCTTTGAAGTATGTTGTAGCCTGCCTGGAACAAGATATGTATTTCCCACAGCAGATAAATTAGCCTGTGAAGAGCTCTGTTCTTATAGCAGCAAGACTACTACCAAAGCAAAATTCCCATTATCTAAACAGCTTACTGAGGAATTGCAGATTCTGTCAATAAACAGCTCTATTCCAACAAAACCAGGCACAGATCTCTCCAGGTATCAGCTATGCCTCAGGCATACATTCATTTTTCTGGAAGAGCTGTCTAAAACTTGTGAACTTAAATCTCTTTTACCAACAGCCATCATAAAAAGATTAAATATCAGCTGATATTTGATGAGGCGAATAAAGAACCCAATGAAGATCTGTATTATAAGCTACATTAAATCAAGCAAGTGGACTTCCAATTAAAAAGAGATAACTATTTGCTTTATAATGATTAAGTGAATTTTTCAGAGAGTCATGAATCTTACTGGAAGCTTCCTCTGCTCTCTCACTGCACCTTTTGTTACGGTCAGCAATCCAGTCCCACAAGGATATTTCACACAGTTGCATTTGTATGTAAAGCATCAAACGATACTCCACCTAACAGAAAAACAATGGTCCACGATTTTGCCACTGCAGTATGACCAATATTTCCTTAGTTATTTTCTTTAAAGTTAATAAACCCCCAATTTAGTAAACAGATACCAAAATGACATTAAATACAGTATTACTAATCCACAACATTCAAGAAATAGATGAAACAACACTATATTAGGATTTTTTTTTGCTTGTTCCTCACATTGTAACAACTGTTATATGATAAAAGCTAACAGAACAGCCAGCTACATGCCCTAATACACAAATCAGGATTTAAAAGCTTCTAGACATACTGAACAGAAGTTCACTCTGGCTAGAGAATAGCATAAATTAACATAAAATAGCAAAAATAGTCAACCTTTTGATAAGAATTGTATGATTTATTAATGTATGTTCTACGTCTGTAACTTCATACTCGGTTTCTGATTGTGTACTAGCCTGATAACCTGGACAACTCAAGCAAACACCTTGAAAATCCTGGATTTCTTATGGGAGAGAACTCCAAATGATAGCAAAACACTGAAGGATTCCAGAGCTGACTGTTGCACAAAACATTTCAGTGGTATGAATGCAAACAGGCTTTAGAAGCATAGCAAAGTGGTGATTCCCTGCCCTGATCTGCTTCTGGTTTTCCCACGTAATCCTCCACTGCAGAGGCACCACATTACATACCTACTTGCTTTCAGAGAATCACAGAATGGTAAGGGACCTTGGAAGATCATCTAGTCCAACCCCAACTACCTACTCACTTTCATCAGTAATATCTGAATTAGCCATCATTACTGAATGCTGGAAATTTCCAAGGTTGATGTGTGGGTTTTTATATGCAGGAGCAGTACTTTTTATTCCTGTGGGTACTCTGGAAGGACCAGAGATGACTGACACATTGAAACTTTCTTGTAGGAAGAGTTTTGCCAACTCTGGTCAGCATCTTTGTAAAGGTGTCACCCACTGATGTAAAAACTCCCTGTATTTTTTACTCTAATCACAGTGATTTATTTAATTTATGACTATAAATCATTCCTGTCCACCACGCTCTATTTTACAAACATCTTTAAGTTAGACAGTAGTTAAGTATGTTTAAATGAGAACTGTATTCACCTCACACTCTCCACAGAGAGATATGTCTTTCCTGGAGCACTCTTCGGTGCAGGACATAGTTCCAGTGCTGGACATAGTTCCAGCGCTAGCATCCTGATCCAGCCCAGAATGAGATCTCCATGCTGAATGATTTTTCACATCAGTTGATGTACTACTAACACCACTTACAGAGTCTTCTTGGAATTCTATGGATAATTCACATGTATTTGGTTTCGTGCACTCTTTACTATTGCTGTTTGTAAAATCATTCCTTACATCCATCTTCTGCACTGAATCACTGCCTGGGTTTTTAAGACTGGTACTGTCACAGGACTTGTTCTCTTGTGAAGTATGGTCAGCAAAGATAATTGAACTACCACTTTCCATACTCTGAACACGACAGTGACCACTGAAAATAATCAAGTAGGAGAGAGCAATCAAAATCATATGAAATATGTACAGAGTTTTATACCACCCACTGGTATCAGTATATTCTGAAAACTTTAATTTTTTTTAAAATGGCAGTCTGCATTCCAGAGTAAGAGTTCAGCTGCTTCCCCACATGAAACTTCATGTTCACATAACCAGCAGTGCAGGCTCCAACCTTTTTAATACCTCCCCCCAGCAGGGTTTTCTGACAGCTGACCCAGACAGCTCGCAGATACACACAGTCCTAGGTCAAAGTACCATTCAGCTCCATTCCTTTAACTTGGGAAGCAATACTGTGTTTCTCTCAGGAATCCATTTCCTCATTCAAAGGGCTAATCAATACTTCTGAAGAACAGAAGGCCCCACCACTCCAGTAAGACCCCACAGTACCAAACAGTGTTGGCACAGAGCTTGTGAAGCAAACCTGAAGCCCAGTACTGCATTCAGGCACTCAGATCCAAGGAATGCAGACATATCCAGCAACATTCCTCAGCTTACACAAAGGACAATCAAGACTATTTTGGTTATGATTTGGAAGCAAAAAGCACTTGTGCAATATATGCTGAATTCTGTACTCTTTTAACATCACTTAAAAAACCCCCTAATGTTATCATTGAGATTTACAACCCTTACTTGCTGCTCTCTTGCTCCAAAGATAATGGCTTCAATTCCATTACTGTTTGATCTGTTGGATGAAAAGATAAATATGGTACTTTACAAAACAAAGCATGCATATATTTACTACACTTGAACATTTAAGCTACAGCACCTTACTGAATTTAATTTCATTGCCTGTAGGTATCTTTTTCTCTACTTCTGCTTCTGCAAAAGGTGCTTTGTTGGTCTACTAGTATGTTTTTTTTTTCTTTAAATGAAAAAATGTGTCACATGAAAGGGTTGTACTGGGCCCTCTTAGATACTCACCTAAATTTCACCTTTAAAAATTAAGCCTGTTCAAATTTAGGGCTTAGAATGTGTATAATACACAGTTAAGGAAGCAACTCCACAAAGCAACACCCTTTGCATCACCCTGCTGCTGTTTTGATGACACTCAGTATTTTGGAAGTAATTTTCATTACAGTTGTGTATTTATGTGAGAAAAGCAGTTTGTCTTAGCATCCAGAAGCAAATATGAAACACCCACCTCATAAACCAAGGTACTCATTAAGTACCACACAACCTACCTTGAGGTCTAGTTATGTAGTTATATGATTACTATTAAACAGTAGGAGTACTCATAGCACTACAACTTGCATTCTTTGAGATTCTGGTATCATCAGTTTCAAAGTCTTGTCTGTTTTTATTACACTGTCAACTTCCTACGTTTTCTTAGGTGCTTACAGATACTTCAGCATCAAGTCACTGACTTGGAAAGCAATAAAGTCTCATAGAGCACAAGCAACCTCCCACTAAGAGGGGATCAAAAGATTTAACTGCTGCAGGCATGCCGGAAAAGGACAAGAAAGGAAGGGACCAAGGGTTTAGGGTTACAAAGGGACCAAAGGACAAAGTGTGGGAAGAGCCAAGAACAGAGAAACCAAAGAGGGAAAAAAAAAAAGGGAGGTAGCAAAGAAGGTGTAAAATTAACATACATAGATAAATTCTCAACAGTTAGAGACACAAAAAAACTCCAAACAAACAGATTGCTCTGTCACTGCAAAACTATGAAACACAATTAATCACATTTAAAAATTCTCCTGTAGAAAGCAAAATAAGAGGGAATCTTTTTTCCCCCCCTCAGGAAAATGTTTCAGTTTTTCTAAGCTCTTCCAGACAGGAAGAAGCATAATGGGAAACTTAGGCTAGTTTCGCTGTAACTCTTGAGATTTCAAAACATGCTAGAGTTTTTTCTGCTACTCATCACTTTCCTCCCAGTATCTGAAGTGTCTCCTTCCCCAGTATTCAATCTTCTCCTCATCAACCCACTACTTTCTGCATTAAAAGGTTTTCATTGCATTCTCTGAATTTCACACAACTTTAAAATCCTCCTCATACATTACCAGACATGAAGCTAATAATTCAAAATTCATCATTAGGTAAGACAAAAGTTACTGGGCAATAGGTTGAAGTGCATGGAAGGACACAAAGAGCTGGTAGTCACCTGTACTTTGCTTTTTATTGTTTGCTTTAAGGAGGGGAAAAACCCAGTTATTTTCTCAGAGAACTAATATCCTCCTGCAAGTGACAGTACAGAGGCTGTAAGTAGGATGCAAGAAAGAACTGCACAATATGCTGTACTTTCCTTTTGGGTGTACTCTTTGAACTTGTTCCATCCAAGCAGTGTGATAACCCACAATATTAGGATGCTGAAGCCCAGCCAGCACTTTAACTTCCCGTAGCACCTAAAGAGACCAAAAGAAACAGTGTGACTGTCCTTTATTCTGAGTGCTTAGTGAAACAAAAAGTAACAACACCCCCCCCCCGTTTCTGACAGCAAAAGAAGAGATGAAATTATTGCAGTAATGAAGAAAATTTAGAAGCTTTAAAACAACTTACAATTTTCAGCTGCAGAGATGATTAAATTCAAGTTAATAATATTTTCTTTCAGTGTACTTAAATACCTCTTATTTACCCTTTTTTATTAGGTATTGATAGAGCCAAATCTTTAGGAGCTCAGGAGGCTTGAAACCCTGGTTACTACTTTTCTGCTATTTTGGGAGTTTTCAACTGCATTAGCAAATTAAATCAGGATCTGCTAGAGCAGACAGGGAGTTAAATGAAAGAAGAAACACAGGAAAAAATACCTTCATGCAGTCTCTTCTTGTAGCCTTCTTAATGTTAATTTTTTTAATAGCATAGAACTGACCATCTAACTTGTTTCTGACCTGAAAACAATTGCAAAAGGACAGAAGTAGATGTTAAGGTGTTTAGAATAATGCATTATTACATCTTTAGAGCCATCTATTTTCTACAAATTAATCTCTGGGCTCCATTCAGGTAACTTCTCACCCATATCAGACTGAAACTGGGACACTCTATTTTTGCCTTCTTTCAAGGCCACAAACACCCAATGCAATCTTTGTGAAATAAATAGCTTTACAGGTATCTTCCCAGTGACAAAGAAACACTGACAGCTCCAGGTAAGTGCTTAAACAGCATATATTACATGGGGAATTTTAGTCTGACCATACACTACAAGTATTTAATACAAGTCAACCTTGGGTTGGACAGTTTACATTCATATTAAGGCTGTTTTTTATTCAAGCAGCCCTAACTGGAACATTGGGGTGTGCTGACTCATCTGTTCCCATGGCTGTTTTAAGCCAATATATCACAACACTTCCCATGAGAAATTAGGGGTTTTCATTCAGTTTAAATGCATCAAGTAAAACATCTGACATATCCAGCTTTCGACAGAAAACAGAAACCACAGCTAGGCACCTTCTGAAATGAAATGCCAACATCATTTACAAGTGCAGGTTGGCTCCTGTTCTATTGGAAAATTACTATTTTTGGTTTTCCTTAGAAAAACAGAGCAGTCAAAACAGTAACTCTAAATTTAAAAAAAAAAAGCTAGATAACTGATCAGTTATAAATGGAAGGTAAAGAATACCTTGTATACTTTACCATATCCTCCTTCTCCTAGCCTTGCAAGCTCATCAAACTCATTCAAGTATCGTGAAGTCTGTGCTTCAAAGAGAACTTCTTTTTCCCTGACCAAAGAAAGTTATGCTGCATTAAACTAAATCACAACATATAAATACACTGGTTACATGTGTACACAATCTAAAAATACCATTTATATTACAAAAAGGAGAAAATACTCTCACATTACCATAGTGAATACTGAAAACCAGCAGACTGCAACAGCATGCACACATGCTACAAATCCACACTCTCTGTTTAACAGAAGCATTAAGATGATTGATTGCTTTAAGTTTATCCTGCATAAACCTTGTTTTCCTGAATGGTGACACTAACTGCAAGAGTTGTGCTGCAGGAGAAATTTTCACTTTGAGAATTTGGAATGATTTGCACTTTTTGTTTCAGAGTCAAAATGTGAGATGCAATATTAATTAAATACAGAGTGGAGTACAAAACTTTAGGGAGGGAGTCAGGTTTAATATTTCTAAATTATCTTAATACATACCCAATTGCACAAAGACCTCCATCATCAAGTTCCTATGAAACAACAAAATCCAACATAAAAACATGATACACAGAATAACAGGTCTACCATGCCATCAGCAGAGCCATCTTAATCAACTGTGTTCTTAGAAGAAAATGAGGTTACCAATAGCTCTCTCTGCAGAGATCTTCACCAAATTAAAGTATTATTATCCCACCAGTAATCTGCTAACATCGCTCTGCTGCAGAGATTACAGCCCTTTTAAGAGTTCTGCTGGCAAACAGGATAAAATGAGGGCTCTGAAATGTGCTTAAGACAAAATTAACTAGCTTAGTTCAAGCAGCGAGATAAGCAAACTGGTCTGATTCAGTCTGAAGCACCTTAACGCTGTATACAAATTATACCCTCTGCTAAATAAATACAAGGGTGTTGCCATAAACAATTGGAACAGTTAGAAGTTGAAAAGGGATCTGTTCACTGCTGAAAAAATGCTGTAATACTTAAAACACCTTGCCTGTATTTATAAATATTTTTTTTTAAATATTTTAGTTAATAAGGAAAAATATACCACTGCCTGCAAAAGCTTTGGTTTGCTCCTACAGAAACAAGCAGCTAAGGTAGAAGCACCATATTGTATGATGACTGAAAAGACCCAATCCAAGGTTAAAAGAACACAACAGAAGCTTCTTTGGGTGTAAGAATTTGGATGCATCAATTCCTTAACACAGAGGTTGCCAGAGAAATTTAACAAATCTTACCCCATTAAGTATTTGTCGACTAGCTGCTTTCATTAGTTCAGTAATGGCTCTATTATGCTGCAGTCTTACAGTACTAAACTCATCACAGAAGGCAAAAGGAGATAGCAACCCCGTTCTGGTGAAAGCCTGTCGAAGAACTGTACAAAGGAACAGAGAAAGGTCCCATTAAATAAAGCCTGCTGGCAAGACCTTGTAAACAGCTGGTTTTTAAATGAGAAACTTTATTTGAAATACAGTGCCTCTGAAAAAACAGTCACTCCTACTCTAATGCCTTTTACCAGACTCTTAGCAATAAAAACTAATTAAATCCAAACCAGAGCTGCTCTGTGGGAATCCCTTGGCATTAACACAGTTAACTGCGATGCCCTTCATGGTCACAACTGCATCTCCTCCTCTTGCTCATCTCAGCAGATGAATTCCACCCATTCACTTGTCACCCTTGGAGTAAATCTCATCATTGAAAAGAGAAAGTCGAAGCCTGCTCACAATTATGAGAACATGTTTATAATATAAAGTGGCAGTGTGGAGATTTTCTAATTCCCATACAAACTCTCCCATTTGTGCACATGCTCAGAGTGGAGAATGAAGTCACTCCCCTCCACCCCCTGCAAAGCACCACATCTTCCTCCTTTGGAGTAAAGCAATGCTGCGGCAGACAGAAAACTGGCACACACTGGAGATGGGTGCAACTGTGAAGATGCTATAAAAACTTAAGAATTTTAGGAGTTCCAAAGCCTTACAACCAACTGGCTCTTAAGAGGTTTTTAAGATACTTCTTTGGCACCAGTATTTCACAACTCTGCCGTTACTTTATCTTTTAAAGGAGGTGAAATTGATTCTAAGTGAACCAGAAGATTTTTGTTACGCAAGCCTTCCTATCCTTGCCAACAAGGCTACACCAGCCAAAACCACAAAACAGATAAGATTATTGTAGTATATTTTTCTTTTATTCATCCGGTTTATTTCACTTGGGAAGCTGGCAGTTTAAACTATACCAGTGGAGCAATGTAATTTCCCATAGATACACACAGGGAAGCTGAGCAGCTAAATATTTCGGTAGATGCCCAGATTGTGGGGTGCTTCTTTGTTGTGGTTTGTTTGGTTGTTCCTCTCAGAAAAGGAAGAGGTTTCATTGGGATTTTTCCCCTGATATTTTTGGTTCCAACACAGATAACGGTGAGACCCAGGGCCAATCATCTACATCAGACTTTAAAGAACAACGGTTGCCTGCACTGCTGTTACCACATGCTATAAATGGCTTCAATTTTAAGTACAAACAAGAGGATTAGATTTTATTTTATATTTATTCCTACAATCCTGTATAGTAAGGGGAAAGAAAACCCTTGGAGACTGTTTCTCAAATGCATTAAGTATGGGCCTAAATGAACAAAATACGGGTAAGTTCCATACCAAAAAGTCATTTCAAAAGAAACACTTCACACCTAACAATCCAAGCTCCATAAATTGTATCAAAAGTCTCTATAGCAAAATAAAAGACTTACAAAGGTATTTAGCTTGATTTTCACAGACCATAATTTCCTCAGATTTAGTGCTAACTATGCCAGTTATTTCTTTCTATTTTTATATGAAATTCCTCTCCAGTGTGTTCAGAGCAGGCCTAACAGCTAATTTACCCTGCTACCCTCCCCATGACACAATTCATGTGATTTAGCTGGAACAGAACTGCCTGACCTTTGCATCTACGACAATATTCTGTTACTGTTTTCAAAAATAAGCCCCATTCCCAATTAAGTTGATTCAGGGCAATCATCCACCTCTCCGAATTAGTCTCAGTGGGATGAGACCTACAGCCCCGCATTGGTATTACACCCTAAGCCTGCACAGAAGAATCCAGTTTGCATTGAAGTAAGGCAGTTTAAGAGATAGGAAAGAACTCCTCTTACTAACTTCGGAACAAACACCTTGAATGCACGGGGTTGTGAGTGTACATGTGGCAGAGATGCTCCAGCAGCGACACAAGCAGCAGCTGGTTTTGGATGGTTGATGTGAAGTTGACAAACTTTTGGGACCCGTTGGCAACACGCAGCTCCGCCGGCACATCCGATTCTGGAAAGGACAGTCAGACACAAGAGTTCAGGTCTCAGCATATGCCTATTTACATCTAAACCACAGAAGAACCCACAGGGCCACAAACGCAACCCTGGCTCGCTAGAAGGCACCGCACGAGCTGCCACTGAGCGAGGAGCTTAAGACGCTAATTAGGAAGCGAATTATTATTAATTTTTATAAGTGCCCATAAAAAGAACCTAACCGGAGAGGAGGAGGCTCTCCTCGAGGGAAGGGGAGCTGGCACAGCGGCCGCAGGGCAGGGAGCCGGCTGCCAAGGGCCTGCCCGCTCTTGCATCACCCCCCCGCGGCCTCCGGTTCCTCGAGGCGACGGGGAAGGAAGGGAAGGAGGACGGCGGCGGTTCTATCCTCCCTCCCACCCTGCCAAGCGGGGGTCCCGCCATCACCTGAGGGACAGGAAGACCTCCCCGCACCCCACCGTTACCACGAGGCCGCCCCTCCTCGCCCCGCTTACCGTCAAAGCGCGGCTCCGGGCTCTCCTCAGGAAACTCGATGGCGGGCGGCGGCGCTCGGAGGCCCGCGGCCCCCGGCGGGCACCCCCCTCGCCACATGACGGGCGCTGGGGTCCCGGCCTTCGGCAGCCCGCCCCCACTCCCCGTGGGCGGCCGCGGGGGCCGAGCCAGCGTTTGCGGCCGCTCTTTCGGAGCGATGAATCGGAAGAATAAACGGGAGAGAGGGAAATACGGCCCGGAAGGCAGGTACGGGAGGGAAGGCTATGGCCGAGGCAGAGGCTCGTACCGAAGCTTCGCGGAGGGCAGCCGAGCCGTCCCCTCACGCAGAGGGGCCGCCGGACACCCCTTGCCTCCGCGCAGGGCCGGGGCTGCCCTCATCGCCCGCCCAGCCTTCGGCGCGGCGCCCAGGCCCGCACCGCCCCCTCGGCCCCAGGAGAGCCCCCGCGTCGCTGCGTCCTCGGCCCCTCGCCCCTGACTGGGGGTCGCCGAGCCCCCTCTAGCGGCTCCCGGCAGCGGCACAGGGGCGGTGCTGGTCCCCGTGTGACCCGGAGGAGCTCGTTCTCCCCGCCGCCGCCGCCGCCGCCTCCTTTCCTCCCCCCGCCCGCTTGCCCGGCCGGCGCCGGGCCCCGGATGCAAGAGGCCGGCGGAGGGACGTCATTGTTCCCCGACGGGCCGTAACAGTAGGCGGAGCGGGCCGGGCTGAGGCGGGGGCTGCGGCGAGGGGGACCCGGCAGCGCCGAGTCAAGCGGGGCCGAGCCAGGTAATGGGGCCGGGGGAGAGAGTCGGGCCTGGCGGCGGCCTGGCAGAGCCCGGCAGCGCCGCGTGCGTCTCCCTGCCTGGAAATCAATGGGCCGGGGGGGAGGGGCCGGCCCGGGAAAAGGAAGGGAAAGCGCCCGGCGGGAGCAGCCGGCTCTGCCTTGCCCTGCCCAGCCCAGCCCGCCGGGGCGCCGGCCGGGCGCTCGGCCGCTGCCCTCCTGGCTGGCGGGCAGCCGGAGGGGGTGGGACCCCCGGGTGGGGCGGGGCGCCGTCCCCAGCACGCGGCGGAGGGACCCAGCCCCGCCGCCGCCGCCGCCACCCCCTGGGCCGGCGGGACCGGCCCCCTCCTGGCGCGGCGGGGGGTGGCGGTGACCGCCGCGATGCCTCCGCTCCGCGCCCGCCTCCTCCGTTAAGGCGACGGGATCCCGCCGGCGTTCGCCCGCCGCCCGCCTCTCCCGCCTCCTCCTGCCGGCGCGGGGACGCGGCGTCGCTTCCCTGCGTCCCCGGTGCCGGCGGGAGGGAGGCCGGGTTCCCCTTATCCCGCGGCGTGAGCGGCGTTGTTCCCCGCTCGGCGAGGCGGCGGCTCCCCGCGGGGCCTGCCGCCTCCCGCTCGGAGGGTTCGGGTTCGATTCGTCTCCCCTTCCCGGCCCCCCCACCGCGGGTCCCGGCGCCGCCCCCCCACTCCCCCCCGCCGCGTTGCCATGGGCACGGAGTCGCCGTTGGGCGATGCCTGCCGCGGTCCTGCCTCCGGACGGGCTGTGTGGCGCGGGCTCGGGCCCGGAAAAGGCGGGCGCTGAGGCGGCGCGGCACGCCGCCGGGCCTGCCCCCGGTTGGGGTAGGGAGCCGCGGGGCCGGGGTGCGCGGTGGCTCGGCGGGGGCGCGGTGTGCGGAGCCGGACGGAGGAGCGGGGCGATGCGGAGCGGGGCCTCGCTCGGAGCCGCTTCCCGGCCCCCCTCGCCTCGCGTGTCGGGGTCGGCGTTGTTTTGTGTGCCTTCGGGCTCTTGGCGCTCCCGAGTACGGACATGTTGCGTGCGGGCGAGCTGCGCCCGCCCGTGAAAGCGGCCTTTTATTGTCGGTGCCGAGCCCTCCCCCGGAGCGCAGACCCTCCAGAAAGGCAGAGCAAAGGGGCGGCCGGATCGGCACCGCCGCTAATAAAAAGCCGTTGGAGGCGGATGCTTTCATTCTGAACGGGGACAGACGCGTTAACCGACGCGGGGTTTGGAGTCAGGCTGAAGGCATCGCGGCCCAGGATGAGGAACCGAGCGAGCCCCGGGGCTGCCCGGACTCCCGCGGTCTCCAACCCAGGTACCGGCGCACGAAACCTCCGCGCCGAGGAAGCGGCCGCTGGGTCCGAGAGCCGGGCGCGCCCCGCCTAAACCGGGCCGCGCTTCTCCTGCGGGACTGGCCGCCTGTGCCGGGGTAACGTCACGATTCCTGTCGCCTTGCCTGGCTCTGGTGGCCGGAGGATTCTTCCTTTAAATGAAAGTAAAAGTAGCGCGGCGTGCCTGTCTGTGTGTGTGTGTGTGTGTGCCCGGGCTGCTGCCTCCTTCCCGCTGGGTTTGTGTTTGTTTTGCTTGCGGTGGTGCCGGTGTGGGAGCCTGTTTTGCCATGTAGAGAGAGATGTACACCGGCTCCGTGCTACGGTAGCTTTCTGTCGCTCCTTATTTCTCACCTGGGCGTCTTGGTGCGGGTTCGCTATTTATTTATCACTATTCTTTACAATCCCCGCTGAAGGAGTTTGTTTTGCAGTGAGAGGAATGCGTAATCAAGCGCAGGCTTCGTGCCTGGGAATCTGGTATAAAATCTAGAGCCGTGATTTACGGTATGCAGAGTGGAGGCTGCACGTCAGTATCTCGGTCCAAGAGATGCCTTTTGTAACGAGACCGCTGGACAAAATCTGAACGAGCCTGATGCCAAACCCCAGCTGGGAGAAAAAGAACTGTCTTTATCTGTTTTCCTTTTCCGTACGGTACTGGGGAAAGTCTTAGTTACGACATCTGCTCAGTGCACTCTGCAATGGAAACTTGTGTTCAGCAGAGGCAGAGGGAACAGAATCTGTACGTGTGAACAGGGAGAGAAAAAGAAATCAGTGTTTGTAGATTTCTTGTACTTTTTTCCCCTCAAAGAATTATGTCAAAATAAGAATGGTGTTGGCATACTTTGAAACAGCAGGGGGTCTGATTCATGCTTATTGGCGCTGATCCTTGCTGTCATACAGTGTTTGATGTATGGTAACATGTCACTTGGTTGTCAAAAGTAAATTTAAAAGTATGTAAGGCTTACCTTGTTGGTCAATAGGATGCACAAGCTTTTTTTCTGATAATATTCTTCTGTTTGCCTTTCAGTGCAGTCTTGATTCTGGTTTTTGTCCCACGAATGTGCTTTGAATATGTTGTTAACGCTTCCCCTTTCAATTGGGGGGAAGAAGGAGATGCCACTGGTATGTCCAACTTGAAGATGGGGTCTTGTCTGAATATCACTGAGCCCAAGAACTGTCATCTTAGTCTTCCAAATGGACATGGATGTCTTCATTTCTCAGTAAAACTAGAATTTTCCAGTTCTGTGTATTCTCAGAAATGGAAAATGTGTATAGTGTGGATTTAAAATTGAAGTTATAAAGGGGAGGAGGTCTAATTAAAGGCTTTGCACATAATTGGTCTGTTGTGGGACTGGAAGTTCTCCAGTGTCCTGCGTTTTGCTTAACCTACCTTAAGTTTTATCATTAGCAATCAAGTTGTGCCATAAATCTGAAACTGCTTTATGCTTTGTTTGCACAGTTGTTTCAGGATAACAGAGAAGTTTATGCTTTAAACCCTCAGTTGTTTATAGTTTCCTTTAACTTAAAAAGGCCCTATGTGCTATAGTAAGATAGTAGCAAACATTTAAGTGTAGAAATTGATAATGTCATTATTCAGCAGCTCACTATGCACACACAATTACCCATATTTAAAGAGGTACCATCTTGAAACCTAATCAGCATTTTAAAAAGGACGTAATACCAGTTATTGCCTTTGTCCTTTGGGGCTGAGGGTTTGTTTTACTTTCTTTTACGTTCAGCATTTCCTTTTTTTTATAGCTTACATTCCTCCCTTGTTTTGCCAGGGAAAATGTACAACTTGACGTCAGCAGAACCGAAAGAGATGCTTTTCTGGTTCAACTTTTTGCATAGTATGAGTTGTGAATGTGACAAGTGGCAAAATACCACAAATGCTGCTGCCAAATTTGTACCCAAACAGATATTTCTTGGAGGGGCAGAGGAAAGCCACTTAGAAACAAATTTGCAAGTGTTTTCTTGCTCCTCCTTTCCCAAGGGTTCTCAGAGCTGTATCCCATCCTCTGTGTCCCAGGAGTCTGTGGCTCCTGAGAGTAAAAAGAGGGGCCAAGGAGCTCCTCCTGGATCTCAGCAGGCCAGCATGTGGCTGTGTGGCTGCTACCAGCTCCTTTAAAAATAAAAGCCTTCCTAACTAACGGATTAAAATCCTGTGAAAGTGTAGGAGAGGTCATCAGTCACCAGCTCTGCACAAGTTAAAAGCGATCCTGATAGAGTTTTGGTGGCAAATTCTGTTTTGTGTGTTTAGTTTGGGGTGTTTGGGTTTTGTTTTGTTGGGGGTTCTTTTTTAGATTGTTCTTGCCAACCATTTAGTGCTTCAGGTTATTTCTTGGGAGACTAAGTGACAGGATTTCTCCTGTTATTTTCTTTGTGGAGTGCTTCTTGACGTTCTTCTGTCAACCAGAACTTTTGCCTCTGTTACAGATATGAACAATGACCATAGTTAACAAGCCAAAATCCTCAAAGTCTAAAAAATCATCATCCAGGCGGTCTGACAAATCTAAGAAACCCCGTACTAAAAAAATGACGTCACGCACCGCAAACCTGGGCCGGGTACCTCCTGCAGAAGATCCAAACAAAGTCTCTGTGGACAAAGGACCTGGAGGTGCTATTTATTGTAGATCATCTCAAAAACCTAAGCCTTTTGCCCAAAGAGATCTAGGTAAGTGTGACTTTGGTCCTCCCCCCTTCTACTTACAACTGAAGTGGGAAATGTGGTTCTTGGGTGTTGTAGTCTCTGTGGACTGTGATGAATAAAGACTTCAAGGGGTAGACTCCGGTTTTGTGGATCTCCTGAGGCAACTGAAGCAACCGGTGTTGCAAAACTTAGTTTTATCTGTTTACAATCTATTTGTAGCATAGTTCCGATCTGTTACAGTCGGTTATGGGGAGCTTTTTACAACACACAAGCCCATCCAGGTCTTTTCCACGTTACGCAGAGTAAAATATGTTTTACCATTGCTGTTCCTGGATTCTCTTATAAATAAGTCTTTGAATGGTAATACTGCTTAGGGAGAGATCTGATACCTACAGGGTTATCTTCTGTGCTGGTTACTCATTATTCTGTCTTAGTTCTTAAATCTATTACTTTATAATTACATGTTGGTGGTTTAAGTTATAATAAGGCCAAAAAAATTTAATCAGATTAAAGACTATAGATGGAAACAAACCTGGTGAACGTTACTAAGGTTAGATAGCACGTCTTTTATTAGAAGAATTAAAACTGATGAATAAACAGTTGTCCAAAATAGCGTGCTGACCAGCAAATCTGAGTAGCAGTGTTAAAGCTGCACATCCTGTGTCCATGTCTTTGGAGTTTAGCTGGCTGCTCCTGCAGAATGCTACTTTTTAAATAACCTCTTTAAAACAAACCCACTACGTCTCTCTCAAAATGCCCTTTCCTTGCAGTTGTTAATGACGGAATTGCCCCGCCACAAAGGATTCTTTTCCCACCTGAGAAGATTTGTATGGATTGGCAGCAAACCCAGAGTGTTGGAGTTGGACTGCAAAACCTTGGCAACACGTGTTTCCTTAATTCTACTCTGCAGTGTTTGACCTACACCCCTCCTCTCGCCAATTACATGCTGTCTCTTGAGCACACCCAGTCCTGTGAGTACTTGCTGATGCTCTTACAAATCCCTCAAGCATCTCGGAAGGCGAAGGAACAACAGTGGTTCTGTGAAGAAAACTCTTTAGTTGTTCAGTTGGGTCTGTAGCAGTTGGCTTTGAACAGGATTATTAATGGGATGCTCAGAATAGCATATAAAGTCCGTTGGTTCCTCTAGTGCACCTTGGTAAAACATCCAAAAAAGCACCTTTCTTGCTTTGTGTACATAAGGAAATGCCTTGCAAAGTGAGGCATTGGATGAACACTTGGCATTTGGGTTTCCAGCTGGTAGGAAGGTGATAAAATTTAGGATGTTGGCATTGTAAATTCTTGCTCTTTGCAGCCTAAATACTGTAATGCACTAATACTGTGATAAATGGTACGTTCACTTGTGACCCTTTAAAAAAATTAAACCAAACAACTCTCCATCCTAGAAAGCGCTGTGAGCTGATCTCTTATGAAGTAGGAATTTGTGTGGGACTGTATTAAAATTAGAATTATTTTATTCAAAGAGAAGTTTTCTATTTTTAAAACCCTTGAATTTATGTTCACTTAATTTAATTTAAACTTAGAAACCTCTTTTCATATATGTATATTCTTGCAAAGGCACCTGTATGCTTTCTAGTCTGGTATCTTACTATTTATTCCTAGAAACGTAGCTGGGGTTTCTTACCATGTGTAAGAATGATTTCAGTTAAGAATCCTGTGGAAGAAAGGAGGGCAGAAATACTAATGCATACATTACTTTAATCTTTCCTTTCTCCCAGAGGATGCTTAGCTCTGTGTCATGTAGCTCACCTAACAGCAGTGTGCTGAAAATAACACACCTTATCTCTTGGTGCTGTATCATCAATGTCAATATTGTTTCCTCATATATTCTGTGGAGTTCATGTCCCTGTCAGCCTAAAAAAAAAAGAAAAAGACATTGCAAGAGTTACTTAGATTTTTTCATCAGAAAATGCACTTTAATACAGACATAATGGACATTTTTATTCTGTACAGTCCTGTGTAACAAATTGTCATGAAACTGTTGGGTTATTGACAGCTATGGAGAAGAGAATGTAGCATGGAGAGTGGAGGTTGTAACTTAAAGTTTGGGGTGGGGGGAGGTTAGGGTTTTTTTGTAGCAATGTATGTTTTACTAGACTGGGATGCTTTCCCCTTTCTGCAGGTCATGAAGAAGGTTTCTGTATGATGTGCACAATGGAAACTCATATTAACCAGGTCCTGTGTTGCTCTAATAATGCCATCAAACCTACTTCTGTTATCAATGGCCTTAAAAGTAAGTAATTTCAGATGGCTTCATTTTTGATGGCTTTTAAGTTTGCAAAGAATTATCTGTTGCATGTAAATGATACTGCTAAAAGAGATATTAGAAATGTGAGTTTTATTTCCTTTAATATGGTCTAAATATTATAACCTTCTTGCTTGTTAGGAATAGGAAAACATTTCCATTTTGGCAGTCAAGAGGATGCCCATGAATTCTTATGCTTCACTGTTGATGCTTTGCAGAAAGCCTGCTTGAATGGAAGCACCAAGTAAGCATAAACAAATTAAATTTTAAATGTTCTCTAGTCCCTCCTACTCCTCATTTACTGCAATAAATTGAAAGCTGTGTTGTAAAAGCCCTTTGAAGAGTTAACCCTCTGCCTTAAATCTTCTGAGGCCTGATTATATTTTATTTCCAGGTTGGACAGATCTTCTCAAGCCACCACACTTATTTATCAAATATTTGGAGGATATCTAAGATCCCGAGGTACTTCTTACAAATCTTACTGCCCTTCAAACTGGTCTGTGTCTTTTCATCTGTCCGTAGTAAAGCAGTTTGCAGTTTGACTGAAGTGATAGGTATTAATAATTTAAATTAGTTAGTCTCCTCTGCATGTTGTTAAGCATTTGTATTTTGATTCCAGTAAAGTGCTTGAACTGCAAAGCAGTTTCGGATACGTACGAGCCATTCCTCGATATAACCTTGGATATAAAGGTAAGATGTATGGTGAATATGGGTCGAAATGTGTAAAAGCTTGTGGAGCTTTCTAATTTAAAGTCATTTTACTTAAAAACATACTGTTAAAACAACAGAGCTTGGTGGTAGATGGGAGTGGATTGGACTTTGTTCTTCCGTGGGAGCCATGTAAATGGTCTCCATGCTTGCAGTGGGTTTAAGCTGGAGGAGCAGTAATTATACCTACACAAACAATGCTACTGTCATACTTCTGTCGGTAGCCTGATGGGTTCAGTCTCATCATTGTTGCCAAAGCATACCAAAGCTGCTGCTTGGAGCATTGCAAAATGTGTGCATTTCGAGTAGAGTCATTTTCAGATGAGGTAGATGCTCAGCAAACTCAGTTTCTGCCTCCTCCTTGACAGCATTTGCTGGATCACAGGAGGTCACTTAAGTATGAACTAGCAAGGTTCTCTCAAAAACTACTAGCAAGTGCTTGAAATTTTGCATTTCCAGTGACTTAGTGCTCTACTCTCTTACTCATCCAGGCAGTTACATCCGTCACCAGAGCTCTAGAACAATTTGTGAAACCGGAACAACTGGACGGTGAAAATAGCTATAAGTGTAGCAAGTAAGATTATTACTAATTACATCTTAATACCAGACACGTGTTTAATGTATTGCATGACTTGGAGCATAAGTTTTATTTTGACTTTGCTTAGAAATGAGATAATGAGACAGCAGCGCTCTGTTGTTCTTTCATTTGGTTTTGTTTATATAACTAATAGACTGAAATAATTCATGGCTGGGAAAATAATGCATTTGTTTCAAAGAGAGTAGTTTTTGTGCTTCTGTTTGAATGTTGGGAAGGCTTGCCAGCCTTTGAAAGTGTGAAGCTGCACGCTGAAGGGTTCGTATGGCCAGAAGCTGAAAGGCATGTCTGACTGGGAGTAGAGAGCTGACACGCACCTAGGGACAGCGATTTGGGGTGGGAGGCGACATCCACTTCCTGAAGGTCCCGGTGCTCCCTGTGAACCAGGGCGAGGTTGGGTCTCGCTCCAAGTGAGCAGAGTCAATGATAATTAACATGACAGCTCCTCTGGCTCATTGAGCAATTCCTTGAGCTGTGAAACCTGCGGGCTGCTGTAGTCCTACGCAAGCCGCCCTAAATCCAGCCTGTGCTCAGGGAAGGCGTGTGGAGTTAAAATGTCTGGTATGCTGATCACTGGGGGAAGTGTTTCTACCTGTGTTAAGGGTGTTGAACATTGGTATAATCTGTTAACTTGGACATACACTCAAAAAAGCCAAGACTGTGGGCTGGGTTCCCCAGCATTCCAGTCTGATCCCCGTAAATAAAAACTGCAATACCTGATTCTTGTTCTTAGAAAGCCACGAGTTAATTAGTACGCTGTTAATTAGTACTAGTTGAATGAAGGACGTTCAGTGGGCTGTTACAGCAGTTCAGTCTCAGGTTCAATTCAGTGGATTCTGGTGAGGAACACGTAGCATAGTTCACAGATTATGGCTGAGGAAGGTGACTGTGATAAGCGCCTCACCTCTGAATCGCCTGACCTTTCATTCACCTGGGTGTGATCAGCTTAGTCACACGTAGACCCGGAAGTTTCCGTCTTTTTCCAAGCTTAAAAAGAAAGGATCAGCACCTGTACAGTATCTTTCCCACTGCTGCTAAAGTGTTCTATTGCCCAAGCCATGTTTTCCTTTTCTACCATGATTTTTTCTCATAGATTGCTGCTGTAAAACTTTGTATAAAATTCTATGAAACGGTAATTAGATAAAACACTTTCCTCCCCCCCCCCCTTAATGCTGTGTGGGTCTCAGTTTGCAGGCATTCTCCATCTCGTTGAAGTCTCTGCCTTGCGTTTTGACATCAGAATTTGAAGAGAGAGTATTTCATTGTGCTCTCTATCTCCCCTGGTTTTCTCGATGATGTAGACTCACACGCTGCAGCCTTTCTCTATGGTGGCTGAATTTCAGGACTTGCTCTCTAGGTCCTCCCTTTGAGTGCACAGTGCAACAAACACACTTAGGAATTTTGTTTCTAAGGGTTTCAGAGCCCATCCAGGCAAGATCAGTGCACGAGGACTTGCTGCTGTCCAGTGTCTCCCTTCTGCAGCGACTCACTTCCTCACGCTGTATTTTTTCACGTTGATATATGATCTGTTTGGGAAATTATTTACAGTTTCCAGTCCTGAGGACTGAGGCTTTCTTGTTCCACTCATAATATTTGCATTCCAACAGAACCCTTAAAGAATGTTATCAAGGACACGTGCTCAAAACAGCTGCTTTGGCCCAGTGTGGGATGGTACCTTGCCTTGTGATGAGCTCTAGTGAGAGACTCCTGCCACATGCTGAGCTGGTGGGGAGCCTCACCTTTTTGGTGTAGCAGAGCTACATCTGCAGCCATTTGTTTGGCTATCAGAACATCATGTTCTAAGACCTTTATTCTTTATTCTGTAGAGCTGTTCTCATATATCCTGCTGTCTTCTATTAACAAAGCTGAAGTGCAGTGTATGGATTTAGGAAAAGAAAAAACATATTATAGGAGAAAATATCATTCAAGCACGTGTGAGAGGTGCAGACTTGTTTGACTTTGGGTGGGGAAAGGAATATGCTGTTAAACATTTGTCTGTGTTTGTTTTTAAGGTGTAAAAAGATGGTTCCTGCATCAAAGAGGTACACGATACATCGTTCTTCCAACGTTCTCACAATATCACTGAAAAGATTTGCAAATTTTACAGGTGGAAAGATCAACAAGGTACATTTGCAGCTGTAATGCAACTTTGTCTTCTCAGAATGGGAGATTCCCTGAAGATGAATAGAAGTTGTTCATGTTGGCAGGCAGTAACTATAGACTAATAACTATAGTCTAAGAGATGTCGTTATCACAACTGTGGCTGCTTCTTCCTTGTGACCATAACACTACACTGATAAAGAATTAATTCTGTAGAAAGCAGTTCTCTGCAGCTTAAATTATCAAGTACCATTTTTGAGAATAGATATTTTTAGTTGAATCAAAAAATATATTCATATAATCCTAGTCTGTGTTTTTAGAAGTGTTTTTCTCAGGCTATTCCGTGAAGTATTTTGGGATAATTTTTGGCTCTCTTTGGTCTGTGTTTAGGATGTAAAATACCCTGAATATTTGGATCTTCGAGCATATATGTCCCAATCAATTGGAGAGCCACTCATCTATGCTTTGTATGCAGTTCTTGTACACAGTGGTTTCAACTGTAACGCAGGACACTATCTCTGCTTCATAAAGGTAGATCCCAGCTCTGTTTCTAACAGGGTGAAAGCTGTGCTGACAAATTAAAATGTTAGTGGTAACTGCTGTTTTTAGGGGAAAAGTTTGCATCAGTGTTTTGATTGATTTGCTTTGGTATGCTTTGTTCTGTAGTGTTCAGTGATGTCGTTTGGAAAACATGAAGTTAATCTAAAGATGTCATTGTCTTTGTTTGCAGGCTGGTAATGGACTTTGGTATCGAATGAATGATGCTTCAGTAGACCTTTCTGATATCAAAACTGTTCTCAATCAGCAAGCTTACGTACTTTTTTATATCAGGTACCAATAAATACTAGACATGTTCAAAGCAGATTTATTTCCATATTATTGATCTTCTTTTCAAGTGTTTTTCTTTCTGTCCTTGGGAAGGATTGCTATTTGTGTAATTCACTTCTGTCTAACCCAGAATTCCCCATGTCATGTGTCGTCTTTCATTGCTTGGCTGCAAGCTGCTTCGCTCGTGTGCGTTGCTGTAGATGGCTCTCTGTGGCTGGCTAGCTTTAGGAAAGAGGAGAAATTAAGGCACAGATGGTGTAAGGATGAGTTTATCGCTCTGAATAGGATAGTTGTTGTAGGAAGACCGTCATCTAATTTTCAGTGTGCTGTCTTGGTTAAATCTTCCATCTACATCTTCTGTGTCATTTAAACTGTTCCCAGAAAATTATAGGATGGGATTTAATCCAAGAATAGGCTGAAAGAAAAACTCTAAACTGAGATGACTGCTCTTTTCCCAAGGCGCTACGATTTGACTCTTGGAGAACGTGCTTTCTACCTACCAGCACCGTCCTACCCCCGCTCGTTCCTTGGACAACGGGGGGCTAACAGTAAGCAGGCTGGATTCATGGGACCACGACTTCCTCCTCATATGATGAAGGTAATTTGAAGGGGGGCAGATAATGGCACTACTTTTTTTTTGAAAAGTAGAGATTCCACCCCAAACTGTCTCACTTTAGCTGAGGGAATAAAACCAAATTGTCCTGTTCCTGAGTATCAGAACAATTATTCCGATGTTTTCAAGGAATGTTTAAAGGGGAAAATAAATATATTTGGGAATAGCTTTAGTCAATGTTCAGTTGTTTGGGTGAGTTTCAAAAATGATGCTTGTTTGATGCAGTAAGCCAAAAGCAGCAGTTAAGCACGCTAGTTGGACTTATCATTTCTTTTTTAGGGGTGTGTTTTTTCTTGGGTGTCGAGGCAATTTGTAAAAATATTTAGTAGGAGAATCTCCAGTTTTGAAGCTTCAGGTGCTGTGTGTTTGCACACACCCATCTTGCATTCTCTTCTTTTGAAATACAGAATTCAAGTCGCTTAAATGGAAACGGACCCCTCAAAGAGGACCCAAACAGTGTCAGTGTCACCGTGAAGAGGCCGTCTTCAGCTCCCCCAACAGCTTGTGTCCAGAACTGGGCGATTGCCAGGTCTCCAATTACTGATCCATCCAAAAACCAGAAGATCACTATCAGTATTCATAACAAATTGCCTGCACGTCAGACTGTGTCACAACCTGACTGTCTTAGCAGCGCTGCGGAGGATGAGGAGCTAAGCAAGCCCGTTCCTTCATCCACAGTTACGAATCCTTCTGCAGCAGAGTCTACCTCAAACGCATCCACGATGTCACTTGCTACTAACATTTCCAAACAGGAAGCTCCTGATGAGATTTTTGTTGAGCCAGCAGTGAATGGAAATCCCAAACTCAGCTCTGATAACACGGTCCCTTACAGTGCAGAGTCTTCAGGAAAACCTGAGGAGTCCAAGGGCTTGTTCAAAAGGAATTGCAACCTAATATCTTCTAATGGAATTCTGATTGGGAAGGTGGTCCGTACCTTGCAGAATTCCCATTCTTCCTGTCCGAATGCTGAAGAAGAAAGATCCCAGCACGAGCTGCCAAAAAATGATTCACTAAATGGTGCTATTAGTTTAGATAATGAATCTAAAGAAAATGGACTGAAACTTGATGATTCCACTTGCCAAGTCCAACCTGTTAAACCTTCTGAGATTTTCTTTTCTAAAACAAATGGATTGATTGAAACAGTGAGTTACATTTGTTCCACCTAGAATTTCTCACCTGTGATGTAGTCAGTCTTCAGGAGCATTATAATGTGCCCATTTTGAGAGAAATCCAGGAAAACTCACAGCACAAATTCTGTCATAATGCTTTAGGCTTTTAATCCCATTTGAATTTGCAGAGCTGAGCTGATATATGAGAAAGTGTCAACTTTAGAGAAGTTCAGCTGAGATAATGCTTCATCAGCTGCGTAAATAATATTTGGGGGGTGAGTGGGGTGATGTGCAAAGCAGGGACAGCGCATGTAACTCAAGGGGATCTTGTTTAATGTAGAAATTTGGCCAACAGCAGTTTTCTGTTAAGGACAGTGCTTTTTCTGCCTGTTAACTTCTGTGTTTTAATTGTAGATGCCTATATCTTTGTCGCCGGTTCCTCAAGAAATCATCTTAGAATCTCTCACGTACAGCCAGCTGAACAGCTTGTCAGAGGAAATAAGGTAAAATGAGTACACACTGATTAAAATGAGGTTTCCTACAAGTTTATCATGGGTTTATATCACTATTTAATAGATGTACATCAGTACAGAGAGTTTCACGCTGTACGTACATCGAGTGTTGCAAGCATCAGCGCTGAGCAGGTGTTATTCTGATATTAAATACAGGATGGTGCTTGGAAAATGTTTTCCTTCTTCATAGAATGTTTTCCCATTTTTTTTCCCATTGTCTGGATTATTTTTTCTATTCCTCTCTGCCTTTTTTTTTTCATCCCAGGATGTGTGAATGTGAATTCCCACCATCTGCTCTGCCATTTGGGGGAGAGAGGGAAATCCATGTGGTTGCTGGTGGAACCGTGGTTTTGGCTGTGGATGTGATTTCAGAGCAGCACGTGGAGGGACACAGATGTGTTGGGTGGTGGTGGTGGTTTAACATGATTCTTGCAGCATTGAGAAAACCCCTTCTCTGGGAGCTGAGGCAGGTGCATGAATAGGTTTGTGAAAGGAATGTCTCCCAGAGTTTTGCAGTAGCTACCAATTTTGGGTTTTTTTTTTTACTTTAGGGGCTTTCACTCCCAACATTAATCCTTTAAATGGCCTTTTTCAAGTGAAAAACGTGTTTTTATTTTGTGCAGTGTCCCTGGACCTCAGAAATCTTCTGAGAATGATGCTCTCATGGAGACTGTCGTTATGGAAGCGCTGTTTGCATATGAAGAATCCAGGAAAGTTCCTTCTAACTTCAGCTGTGAGGTTGAGAGTCTTTTTACACAATCAGATTCCGGAAACATTTCTACCAAAGAAGATGATGCTGAAAGTATTATAACAAAAGCTGATAATGCACATCCCAACATCAACAGCCAGCACAAGGTTAGGAAAAAATCACTGGATGCTGAGGACGAGTTCTTGGGACAGTGTGAGTCTGAAGAAGGGAGAGACAAAGACAAACCAAGACGACCAAAAGAAACTGAACTCGTTTCAAAAGAAAATCCTTTGTACATGAAAGCATCCCCTGAGAGCAAAGAGAAATTAGGGCAAACTTCCTCTCTAAAGTCTGACATTGAATGTAGTTCTAAAAAGCTTGCATCAGTAGATGTTACAGAGAAATGCCAAGAAACAAAGGACATTTCTATCAACTACATAGAGGTACCACCTGTCAATGACTCTTCTATTACCAAGCTGGATAAAGTTCTGGAGAGTCAGTTTTCCAGAGATAGTGAGGGACTAAGTAATAAAAAATGTGAAGAAGATAAACATAGGAAAAAATATAAGAAAAAAATGTATGACTCTAAAAAAACTGACAAAGAGCACTACCGAAGGAAGAGGGAAAACTCAGACACTGAGGAGAGGGAAAAGGAGAAGCAGAGCAGAAGCAAATCAGAGGATCATGCCCACAAGAGGAGGTGTTCTCGCAGCGTGGAAACAAGTAAGCAGAACCGTCACAAGCAGGAGTACTGCAGTGAGAGCAAGTACAGATCTTCCCACAACGAGAGGAACAGCCCAAGCAACGGCAAAAGCTCAGGAAAATACTCCCGTTACAGGTCCCGAAGCAGGGAAAGAACAGAACCAGATAGGAACAGGTATTATCATTCCAAAGGAGAGAGAACTTGGAGCAGAGAAAGATACTACCAAGATGAACCACGGAGATGGGAAAAATGCAGATACTACAACGATTATTATTTCTCTCATGGAACAAGAGATGGTAGAGAGAGAAAGTCTTCTTACTGTGATAAAGACTTTGACAAATCGAGTCAAGCTTACAACAGCAGGTCACACAAGGATTATCACTGCAAAAGCAGATGGCCTCACAACGCCATCTCTAGGGAGGAAGACGTCCATCACTTCAGCAGCCACAGAGCAAACTTCCATCACTGTCCAGTACCTCAGCAGCAACCTGAAAAATACCCTCGCGACAGGCACGTGCTCCCACCTGTGTCAGCTCACTCACATTTTGAGGACTCTTCCCGGGAAAATGAAAAGCTAAGGAATGAGAGAAGGAAATACACCCACACAGAAGGGAGTGGGAGCGAAATAGACAAGAAATGCAGAAAGATAGATGACCAAAGAATGAAAAAATACAAGAAGGTCAAGAAGAAAAAGAAGTCCAAAGATAAACATCGAGAGAAGGATTACAAGTAAGCAAGGATTCCAGCATAATCAGCAATTTTTCCTAATTCCTTTCTGGGTGTTTCACATGTCTGCCTTTTTTTCCTTGTTTCTAAGTTGTTGAGATAGCATAATCTGGCTGGGGAGTCATGGCATGAGGTTGGTCAAGTGAAGATAGGAAAGATATTGCTGAATTGTGTTAGAAGACTAGATCTGGACCACGTAGTTAGAATCACATCCTCACACCGTTCTTGATTAGGTCACAACAATTGTGATTTTTTTTTTTTTTTTTTTTTTAAAAATTCCACATACTCTGCAAGTAGCCACTTAATGAGTTGTGTGCAACCCAGGACCTACTGTCCTTCCAACTGAGGGCTTATGTTTGCTGCATCTAAAGTAAGGTAGATGTGCAGGAATTGCCACAAACTAGCTGACACGCTGCGAGTCGCCACCTGTGGTAAAATAAATAACGTTTCATATATGCATCAAGTGCCACATCTGTTGTTCTATTTTTAACTTGCATGTTTCCTTCAGACTTTATGATTTGGATTTCTCTGTGCTCCGCTTTGACAATGACAATCGCAAACGTAAGAAAAAGAAGAAAAAGAAGAAACACCTCAGGAAACCGAAAGGCTTCTTGGAATATTTCGATCCACACTTCCAGAAGAAAACACGGGAGAAGAAGGAAGAATCCTGTCCTCCAGGCAGCTATTTATGTGAGCAATACAGAAACCAGGGCAGTAAACAACCCTACAAGGAAGGGAAGCCTTCCGGTGCAGGTGAAAGCAAGAAATACAGCTCCATGGCATCCAATGACTATGTTAAAGGTAAGGGGCCACAGGATGTTTGCAGGAGTCCTTTTTTCTCACACAGACACTGTTACTGAAAGCAATCTTTAAATGCTTGTGTGGTACAATCTCCACATCGTGGCTTCCAAACAGCATCAACACTAAAAAAGTCAATAGGTGGGGTTTTGGGGTATTTTTGGGGCCAACGTTTTTAAGTGCTGGGAAGGAAGGTCTGAAATAAACCTGTGAAGGGGTTGAAGGGCAAGTAATTGTAATCTGATCTGATGGGTAAGTGGTGAACAAGCAGGAGAGAGGGAAGATGCCGTGTGAAATTCAGTCCAGCGAGCTGGGAAAACCCCCTTGGGCAGCTCTGTCTCGACTTGGGCAGTTGTATCTTGACAGAGAACCCAGTAAGGAGACAGGAGGTTCAGTAGTCAAGGTGGAAGATGATGGCATCAGGTTTCCAGGCTGTAGTGAAACACCATCTTCCTAAAGAAGCCTGCCATGGTATTTTATTTATATAAAATACTGTGTGCAGCTATTTCATAGCATAGAAACAAGGCTGACTTCTTAGAGTCACAGCAGCTGGTGATAGTGCTGAAGCCTTGTTGGAGAGGTGCCTTCTCCTGAGCAGGTGGCATTCACCCTTGTTAACTCTCCAGAGGACACTTTGCAGTTCAACACCTGGAGACTATGTTCAATTCCTGCCAGTTTTATTTACTCCTGGGGTTTTTTTTCTGTTAGTATAGGCTTAAAGATACAGAGAAGGGAGCTGATGGAACAGCTCTTTCCCAGGTTTTAATGGTAAAAATAGTCAGTTCTTCTCATAACAAAGAAAATGAAGTTTGAGTGCCTGGCTGAGCTTACACTGAACTCCATGCTCGTGCCTCTCATAGACCTGACTTGGGCTCTCAGTAGTCAGAATGGTTTAAATGAATTAGCTTTAGAATTATGCAGTGAAAAAGATTGCACACTGCAACAAAGTCACCTGAAATCAAATTTGACAACAGAATTTTTCCTGGACAGAAATGTTTATTACTGTAAAAAAATAAACCCAAGCCCATTAACTGACTCAAAGCCAGTTACAGTTACTCAGATTTGTTAATAAACAACCCACCCAGCCAGCAATCTATTTCACTCTTACAGCTGAAGCAATCCCTGAAGACACCAGCTCACGATCCAAAAGCAGGTTTTATTTCTACATTTTATCCCTCCCCACAATTTAAGAACTGGGTTAACTGTCAGTGACAGTCCTCTTCATTAATAGCCCTGTGTGGAAAATCGTGGTCTGGCTTAGAAAAACCAAAATAATTCCTCTCCCTGCGTTACAGCTGGCTGCATGTCACAGTTTGGAGAGGTTTAATCTTGGCAGAGGGGGGGTGTTTGACTTGTTTGTCTTGTTTAAATTATTTTTCCAAACTTCTCCCTGGTTTCCAGAGTGAGGTGAAGTGCCAGGTAGCAGAGTCCTGCACTGAGACGTTTGCTTACAGCAGTGAGGGAGCGTGCTTGTGGGGAAGAAGAAAGAACACAGATGTTTTAAGACACAGACACCCAAAAGTTTTATTCTGCAAAATAACAGTGTGAAGGGAAAGCTGATCGTTTACTGAGTCTTGCAACATTTAAGATGAGCTTTCTCTTTCTAACAAGGCAGAGTTAAGCAGCAGGACTGACCTGAGGCCTTTTGAATCCTGTTGCTGGCAAAGCAGGGTTTTTATCAATACTGATGTCAAAAATGATCCTTTCTGCACTGGAAACATCTCTGTTGTGCCAGGTCAGCTAGAACTGCCATTGCAGCTGCACCAGCACTCGCTGGGCTTTAGTGCCAGCAGGTGGCAAACGCGGGTTTGATAAACCAGCCAGAAGTTCAGTAAGAGAGTAAATGCTGTCTTGCTCATGGCTCAGGTCAGGGGCATAAAGAGCACTGGGCCAGAGTCGTTCATTGATAAACACATCCGCAGTGCCCTGCTGTGATGCTCTGCTTGCACCACCAGGGGGAGACAAGGGCTGTGAGAAGGAATTTCAGCATTCCATGAAGCCTGGGGCTGTTCAGCTCCTGGAAGGTCAATCTTTTTAGAAAAAGAAAAAAGGGTCTCAAGTAGGATTTTCCATGATGGGATCCAACCTCAGAGAGGGCCACTTCGGCCTTCAGAGTGGTTTTGGGGTACTGAG
Source organism: Laterallus jamaicensis coturniculus (assembly GCA_022605575.1). NCBI lineage: Eukaryota > Metazoa > Chordata > Aves > Gruiformes > Rallidae > Laterallus > Laterallus jamaicensis. The sequence goes on from JAKCOX010000020.1 coordinate 13,657,176, forward strand.
CCTCTCCAGCAAACCAGGGACAGCAGGGAAGAAGCGTTGGGTTGTGCCTTGTCACCAGCACTCTGATGTTACTGTGAATAAATGACAAATGATGAAGAGGGCTAGGGAGAACTCGTGTGTTAAGAGGAAAGCAGTGAAATTTCCTGCATTGCTGCCTGTTGGAGCTAAGTTTCTGAAGGTGCCTGGTCGTGGGGGTTAGATCTGGGCAGCTTGGTCAGGAGCCCATTGGTGACACCAGGGTGCTGCCAGGCAGAACATCACACAACCCTGATTTAATTAAGCTGTCTGCCCTTTGCCCTGAACACGGGAGGCTTCGTGCTGATCTTAGCCTAGAACTGAGCTGCAGCCAGTGTCAAGGTGAGGAAGGCACCTGCTCCAGTCCCAGAGTCCCAGAGCAGAGGGAGCTGCAGGGCCCAGACGGTGTCACGCAGAACATGGTGACAGGGAGTGACGCTGCTTCCTTTTGTCTTTCAGATGCGGAGCTCACTGGTGGAAGCCTTCAATGCTCAAACTAAACCTCCCATCCAACCCCAACAGCTTTTTACCATCCAACCCAACAACTTTTCACCATCAAACCAACCTTACCAATATTGACCATCAAAACTTAAAATTTATTATCAAAACTATTCCCATCAAGACAAAAATCCAGTCATAAGTGGTGCTTAACATTTCTGTACAGAATTTTACCATGAAAAGAACTTTTTTTTAGTTTTTAACTTGAGACTTTCTTTTTTAAAATATACTTCTAATCCAAGAGGGTGGAAACTTTTTACAACTGCTGAACATTGTAAATTACCACATAAGTATCTCACCGAGGTGAGATAATGCCCTGGAATAGACCATCTCAAATGCTGCTTAATTACAGACTCAGGTTGACTTTATGTTATTCATGTAATGTTACTCCAAGTTAGACATCTGGTGCAAGAGCGACCAGGAATTATAAAAATTGCAACTGACAGTCTGTATATTTAATTTAAAGACTTATTTAAAATTTCACAAGCTCTCAAATAACTAGAGTTTTGCAAGAGCTGCATCTTTTTTCTGTGATGTCTGACACTAGAAACTAATTTACTTCACATTTGAGTTATATTCAAGATCTGAAGAAAATCTTCTGGTTTTCAGCATTGTGAAACAACGAATATGCAGTTCTGAATGTATCTCTCAAGACTATTTGTATACTCTTCCATATGTTTTTATTACATTTTCTTAATATACTGTCACTTGTCTTAAGTCTCAGTTGTCTGTTTTGTCTCTCTAAAGTGTCTAGTTACAGACAAATTCATACTGTGATTTTTATTTTTATTATTAAATGCTATCAAACTGTGATGCACTTATTATTCACTGGTCCTGCATCAGGAGATGAGTGGGGAACCTGTATTAAATACAGTTCATCTGAATAATCTGTCTGGTTTATACAAGCTGTGTTGTTCAGAGATGTCTAAAGTTTGATCTTTGTTTTTTTAAAGATAAAAAGCACTTGCCCCACTGTAAATATATAGCATGTAAAATTTATATAGTATATAAATACAGCAAAGTTAAAATGGATTTTTACTTGAGTTTTACTTGAGTTCTTTAACATGCAATATGTCATGTGAATTGACAGCTTTCAGAGTGTGTTTGATACTCGAGAAATCAGATCTTCCTTTCAGTGGTAGGTGAGAAGATGCTGTCGGTGTGACCCAGAGAAGATAAGTAACTTGGGACTTCAGCTGCCTAGACAAGAATGCAGAAGGCTTTCTCCTTTCAAGTGAAAAGCTTCCCAAACCAGGCTGCAGGGTGGAAGCTCAGCAGTAGCTTTTTACTGTGTGACACTAAAAAAAGCAAAAAAAAAAAAAAAGGAAAAAAAAAAAAAGACAAAAAAGGAGCAAGGTTAATGTCTTACTAAGTACTTTAAACTAGTATTTTGGTACATGGAGAACACCATCACGCCAAACCATAAGTGTACCCTGCATAATGTTCCTATGGCAACAGTTATGTGACGTTACATAAAGTAACATGACAAAGAAACCACGTACCTTTCCTGTATCTGGCTTTTTTTTTCTCCTCTTTTGTCCTTTGGCTCCCAGATTTGGTGTTTTGTCTTTTGTCTGATGAGTATCTCTGGTGTAAGTGTAGAGGAGTTTAAATGCTGACTGCTGCACCCCAATTAGGAGCTCCAGCAGCAAGAACTGCCTGAACTGGCCAGGGAGCAGTGAAGGGAGGGAGGGCAGCTCCTGACCGCTTTGGATCAGAGCCACTCTGAGCAGCAGAATGGCAAACTGAACCAGCAGTAGCCAGTTCTTGTTTGGGGAGGTCTCATCAACCTACATGAGGAGCAGAGGTCCAAGTGTCCCGCCCCCCCCCCCCCCCCCCCCCCCCATGTACTTACATTTGTTTGAAGCTGGAGGAAGAGAACTGATGAAATAATCCTCTGCTTACCAGGAAAACCAGCTCCTCCTGGTGTAAGACCTATAGCTGTAACATGCTTTAATGCAACACTGCTTTGCAGCTGAAGGGTTTCTCTCTGAAAATTAAAACCTGGTAATTTGAATCAGCACCTAAAGGTAGGGAAAAAGTGACCTTTTGCAAGAGCAGTTACACCAGAGGCTATGAAACTGAGCCATCATCTCCAAAATACATCGGTGGTTGCCTCCCATGTATTCCTGGGCAATGAGGAGCTGTACAACAGTCTAGTTTCACACTTTATTTTTGAGAAAAAAACCTCCAGATTTAAGCAACAGGTCTAAATGATAAATGGAAACATTAATATTGCAGTGGATTTACACAGAACATCACATTTTTAACAATGATCGATACAGAGTACGTGTCATGCAGATCACTTGTGTACACCAAGTAAGACTTAATACATATCTGTACAGTATTTACATTTTATATTTAAACTCTAGCTAGAAACATTTTCCAAGAAAATATAGAAATGAAACTGGTAAGCCACAAGTCTTAATTTGTAGCAGTTGGTCTACAACAGGCCCAGCTTTTCCAGCAAGCATATCTACATAGATATGTAATAAATCTTAAAAATATGCATTGTTTTTATATATGAAGCATTATAAATGCTGCTCAGTTTACAAAGGTTTGGTTTTGTACCAGTTTAAAACAGTTCAAAATGTTACGTGACGTAGAGCTTATCTTGTCAGACTACTGTAAAGTTTAAGTCAGCCCAGCTGAGCTTAAGTCTTATATACAGTTCTCTCCCGACACAGCACTGGCGGCGTGGCTGGTGGTGGCAGCCAAATACTTTATAGACAGGGAGCAGGAGCTGTAGTGGCTCTTGCTGCCCCTGTAGCTGTAAAGGGCAATGAGGAGCTGAAGAATGACAAGTTTCAGTGCAGGAGGAAGGGAGAAGTCTGTTGTCCCCCGAGAGCTCTTCCTCAGTGTGGCCAAACCGTCACGGGTATTGCTTTAGGCCACCAAGCAGCTACCCCTTCGTAGCTACCCCTGGGCTCGAAGCCCAGTAAAAAAGGGAAAGGTTGAGAGATTTTTAATTCTTTTTTTTAACTCCATCACCCTCATGGATAGTACCGGATTTGGCCAAAATTTTCACAAGCCACTCTGTTTTACTGGCCTCGTGGCCAGTGGAAATTTTGAGCCAGTTTCACTCCCTGTTAATACTGTTACAAAGAACATTTGAAATCAAATATCACACACAAGAATGCTATTCCATCAGCTTTGGTAAATTAAATAGATATAGTGAGCACCACAAATAGCTGGTTTAAGATGTTGCGTTTTAATGCTAAGAAATAATATATTTCCTGCTACAATATCCTCAGTTACATGTTACTCTAAATAATTATTTCTGCTGGATATAAGAACTTCAAACTAAATACAGCAAATGAACTCTCAAGGCATTTCCTTCATGCTTGTAGGCAGACATCCTGGTTCAATAAATAGATTTTCTTGAAGGTGGTATTTCAGAAGGTAAGAATCGATACGAAAGTGCTTCATGGCTTATTGATGCTTCTGTAATCTCACATTTCTCCAGAAATACTTTTATTTGCTGCTTTTCACCTTTATGCTCATTAGTACCACTGACTCTGGCTTACAAATCCACTTGTCCAAAGCTGAAACTGCCACAGGCATTGCTGGAAACCAAACCTTGAGGCTGTGCAACAGAAGACTCGTAACAAGAGGTGTTAGCAGCTCTATACCCACGCTGCTTCGCTAACACAGAACATACAACTTCCATCCTCTGAAGAGTTCAAATGTGTTTCTTTAAGCAAAGATAGCCCCACACTGACACTCATTCAAGGATTCCACCTCTGGTTGAATTTTACTCCCTTGAAAGTACTGGGATCTGAGCATCCATCCAAGCAGGCTGCTATTCCACACACTCAGGTGCAGGAAGTTTCCCTTGTTCTTTTCCTCTCGGCTTCTCTGGCAAACATGCAGTAACTCCACTCACAGGCTGCCACCCCATGCAAAACAAGGCAAATGAGTACAACAGGAGCAGTGAGAGCCAGGCTCTCCCTCGCAGTTAAAAGGAGATTTCAATCAGAGCAACTTGGTGACTCTGTGGCTGTGCCAGCGCAGCGTGGTTCCCTGTAACGTGGCCAGAGATGCTTCTGGAACTCCGACAACCAAAACTGCTTTGGCCAAGTATTGGGTCTCCAAAGCTTTCATTGGCACAGTACGCACGGCTCAGGTTCAACAAGTTTGTGAAGAACTGAGTAGACAGAAGCAGGAGGGTCCAAAAAACCCCTTTCCCCCCACCCCCCCTTCTGGATTTAGGGGCTTTACCTTAAGAATGGTATGTGTATTAGCAACAGAAAGGTGGTGTAGCAAAACCTGCTCTAGTAGTTACTGACAGAATCTCAGTGGGACCACAGAAAGGTCTTCCACAGATCAAAAAACCAAACCAAACCCAACACAGATGCACACCAAAACACCCCCAAAGAATGAAAAAAAGTGCCTGTGGGGGAGTTCAGTTGCACTAGGTAATCCTTGTGGGAGACTTAAGGAAAAATAAGGATGTCTATTCAGGTTTTCCATTCGAACTGCTGAAGAACAGATCTGAAAAAATCACCTGCAATGAAAATACCCAACTTCTCTGCATGTCCTAAGTCTGCTAGCGACGCAGGAACGCGCCCTGAGTGCTGAACTGGCTCGGGCCGTGTCTTATGGAAAGACTTCACCTCCCTGGTGTTTCCCTTTACAACCATCCAACGCACATGAAATTATCTGGGGGTGTTTTCACATGCAACGCCTAAACTCATGCAAGCCCTGTCATCTTACTCCTTTTTAGTAGTAACTTAGTGTTAATTAAACTACAACCTATCTAAAATGTAACAAGGATGTTACTATATATAACGCAGATTAAGCAGTCATTAAATCTTGCTGCTTATTGTGAGCGTAGTAGCAGACAGGAATGAGTTCTGGCCTAATGGCAAGTATCAAACCATGTCTGTCCTTAGTGTCATGGTTACAGGCTCAAAGCTTTGCTGTTGGGACCTGCAAATATCTCAGTGCACGCCAACCAAACCCTCTGGCACAACTAGTTAACTACGTAGCTGCCAGTCTACTCCTGAGCTGCGTTTCTGAAGAAAAGCTATTTCTGGAAAGGTAGGAGAGCACACCCTGAACGGAACCTTCACTCAGCTGTTCTGTTGCTGGGAAACATGCAAGACTGGAAAACCCATACTGGGACTGCCGGGTTTCTGCTTACAGAAAAGTTAGGTGCTAGATCAGGCTGCACTCCACTTTCGGTGCTGCATGTTTGTGAGATGGAAGTCTTGGAATCACTCCTCCTTTGATGGGAAATGGGAAACAACAGGTGTACATATGGGACATTTTACTGTTGGCCTCAAATTCCTTCCCTCCCAACCCAAGTAAACTGGAGTTCTCACTAACCTAAGTGAAAACAAGGCTTCCATGTTTTCAGTTGAATTAAGTTCCAATATAACCGTCCTCCGGGATTTGAAGGTTGCTCCAAACTATACACCAACAACTATTGACCCTGAAAGGTTTTGCCAAGTTCTTGTGTTGTAGTAAAGTATATATATATATATAAAAAATTTACAGGCTTTGTCTTCATTTAGTTAGTCCAATTTTTACATTATCACTCAACTGTATGTTCATTTCTAGGCCGATGCAGGTATAAAGCCGCTGATCCACCTTCTATTTCTTATTTGCAATTCTTCGTTTCCTTGTTGCCAGCATATCATAAAAGGGATCCCTGCTGATACTTGCTCTAGAACAGGAAAAAAGCAATCAACAGTTTGTTTAACAAATCTCTGGCTTTAAAAACTTAAAAACTGTTTTTTTCTCTCTTACCAGTGGATCACTCCACAGTCTCCATTAGGTAATGGAGGTTTGACTTCTAACCATCACAAATGTTTCACTAGAAAAGCACGTTATTCAGCTGTGATTTGTTAAGGACTTCACACCTTCATCTTGACCATAATTTGTTTCTTTAAGTATGGATCTGCTTTATAAACCTTGCAAGATAAAGTCAAGCTCTGGAACTTTAAAGCTGCACTGTGAGCATGCTTAGGATAGATGTCACCAAAGTTAATCACGAGGTGAAGAGTCTAATAAAATCAGGGTTAAAAATGATTCACACAAGGCTTTACATTTGCTTTAAAAAATAAAATTCCCAATTTTCCCCACTTGAGTTAGTAGCGCTATTTCCTTAGGACCAGACAGTAACAGCAGACTTGTGTCTTGATCCATCAACCCCACATAGCTTGTCATTAATCCTGGAGGGCAATGCTGCATCAGAATTCTTCCAACAAGTTGGAATACAAATTGTCTCAGTATCTTGCTCTGAAAAGAGCTTACACTTCCTTTCTGAAAGACATTTCAGGCTTTAAACTCACTTGATAGATTTAATCCACTCTTCCTTTTCTTCTGGCGTGGGAGCAGATATTCTGTACACTACATGGTTGCCTTCCACCACTCTACCATCAGCTTCAGTTTTACACGCTTTAATTACTTGACCTTTATGACTGGGGTTATAGAGCTCAAAGCAGTTCTGGAGGGGAGAAATGAAGAAATAAACTTGAAAGCCAAAACACAACTGACAAACCGCTTCATTTAACGCTACATCTACTTCCTATATGGCTTGTCTTCATTTTAAAAAAATATTGTGAAATATCTTACTGGTTTTCTGGGGTCTTCAACTTCTCTGATGCTCAGATTTTCTAATGGAATAATTCCTCTGGGTTCTTTGTCCTGAAAAATTAGGAGAATACCACATTATCAAACACTTAAATATCTTCATTACAAAGAAAGACCACTGTAACATATACTCACTGTTGTGTACTCAAAGTAATACAGGCAATTATCAGTCAGAATAAACCACCTCCTTTTCCACGTTTTCACTCTTCCCCCTACAACCAAAAGGGATGGCTGAATTAAACGTGTGTTGCTGTCAAGGCTTCGTCAATGGATGAGAAAGGAATTTAGGTTTTGTTGCTTCTCAAAACATGGCTTAATTCTTTAATCATAAATGGATCAGGCACAGATAGGCTGAGGGTAAAGGAACGTGTAACCCTAACTCCTGTACTAAGACCAAACTCCCGAGACAGGACTAACTATGGTGTTGCAGCCCCAAGAACTGTAAGCTCTGAAGTTGCTGATGTCTGCTCTCTTAGAGAGAACAAGTGTGACAGCTTCGAAGTCAGACCTGCTCCCCCTGCCCGTGCCACCTCAGCTGTGGGCTGCATCAAACCCACATTGCCCTCAGCCACAGCCTGTGCTGTTACAGCAAAGGGAGGCCAGTCGCCAGCAAAACCAGTAACTGGGTTCCAGCAACAGGACTGACCCTCTCCACAGCCAGTCTTGTACAAGGAGAGGGGTCCCATCAGTAAAATTAAGGGCATTCAATCACCCTCCTTTCACTCCACTCACGAGCACATGTGTGATTAAGAACCTATCTCTACTTCCAGATTTAACATCAAGTCTGTAGAAGGATTGTAAGTATTATTAGCAGAGCAAATACAATGTGTCATCAATCAGGAGTAAATCCTAGGCCAAAATGTACCATTTTTAGTCACTTTTCATCATTCAGTATTTTAAAAACATGTTCTCTTGATGGGCTAATATATCACTGATAACACTGGGCAGAAGAAACAGCTACTGCTCCAAAAATGCCACTTTGTTCCTGCATCAGCAGTTCAGACAACAGCAGCCACCGGGCTCCTCTTCCCTACACCCGCCCACATCACGCTGTAGGGAACAGTTTAGAGACACACATTATTGTCTCAGCCCTTTCAGCTCGTTTCCTGTTGCCAGCTACTTCAGAACATGTCTAGCATTCCACAATTAATTATTTTTAAAACTCATTTCCAGGAAAGACAACTGCAGATAAAGCAATCACATGTTATGAATATATGGGCTGAGTTCCACCATAGTTATCTGACTTTGGGATTATGTCACTACCTGTGCATCATCCATTCAGCAGTGATTTAATCTCAACATCTCAAAATAGTTCATCTTTCCACTGAACACTCGTGCATAGAAAAGTACCATTAATACACACAAGACCCCCAACTTAATCCAAGTCTAAGACATGTGCACATTTTCTGAATGTTTTTTTCTACTTGAGAGAGCTGGGTTTTGTTTAATGAAGAAATCCAAATTGCATTAAGTTAAAGAACAATTCTAGGAATACAATGAAATGTGGTACCAGCTCACTCTATGCGTTGCACCGCAGACCGAGTACGTTGAGAGTTGTATCCTCCTCCTGCTCCGTTTCACGACCTACGTGGTAACCCAGCACTAACACACTGCAATGCTCAACAGACTCAAACTTTATGTTTCCACTCCACGCACACACATCTTAAGAAAGATTTAATCTGCAAGCAGGTGCGGTGAAATAAGAGAAGGCAAAATAGTGCAAGATGCAGAAGCCGTGACAGAATGAATGGCTGAGTGAACTGGAGACAGTGAGGGGAGAACTGGTGGCATTTTAATACAACCACTGTGACAGATCCTTAAATAAAGCATTGTAGAAGCATTCAACCTGGCACGTAATAGAGAAATTCCCATCCCCTTGACTAAGAGCTGGTTCAAGTATCAGGGAGTATTTGGGCTAGGAACTGAAAGCTGATGAACATCAGCTTGACTCATTTCCAGATCAATGAATAAGCAGCAGCTGAGTCAAGCTGACTGCCAGGACAGTCCTCGCTATCACCATGTATTTTTTCCATACAACCCAGTGTTTGTTGCTGTGGTTTAAGTGCCCTTTTGCTCCCTAAGGTTAAGGGGTTAAGACTGTTGAACACTTTTACGGCACAAAACCATCACCACGCTCTTCATGCCAGGAGGTAACACCAGCTGGCATGGAACACCACAGCTTGCCCAGTTCTAGCAGAGAAACAATTCAGCAGGAGAGAGCACAAACCAGAGAGGCAAACAGGTTATTATGTCAGAGGCAGCTTAAATTCAACCAAGGTGTTTCTCAAACTGGCCTATCATGTCAAAGCACAACACCAAAACATTGAGTCATTCCCATACATTTAAAAGAAAGCCTGCTTATCATTACAGGCAGAAACAACAGGCTCCAGGACCAATAAGAAGTGCTGAAATGTAAATGGCAGCCCAAGTTTTGCCCTGACAACATCCCCTTTCTTTGGAAAACAAGATTTCTCAAACTGAAACTTTCTGTACTCATGCTGCAGCTCTGACAAAGCTTTGTCATAAAACACTTCCCAGCTCCAACTGGTGTTGAAGCCAGAAAGAAGATCACATACTTCTGACAACATCCCCCTTGCTGCTCCCTCTCCCTAAAACAGCCAGTAGCTTGACAGGTTACCATTCCCATTAGTTGTGAAGACAGATCCCAAGTCCCTGCTCCACCCAGCTACGAGTTACTATACTCTTCTGAGAAGCAGCAGCAAGGCAGGGTAAGCAGCTATTCTTCATTCCTTAGGCCAGCTCCCAGCATTTTCAAGATTAAAAGTGGAAGGAATTAAGTTAGCACAAGAGGACCCAGAAAAAGTTTATGGATTCATAGTCTGCTTTATAGAAACTGAGAGCTGCAAGTGACATACTCCTCAACAATCTACCTGATTAACTAAAATCTCAAACAACAAAATAAGGCAGCACGATGTCTTGTAGGTGGAAATCTAAGGTGGAACTACAGAAAAAGGCCAAAACAAGGAAAAATGTACAGGAAGATGAATTGAAACCCTCTTTGCCTCTGTAACCCAAAGCAGGTTTTGAATTTGGATTTTTTTAAGGTCTAGGCAAAGTATGAACTAGACAACAAAGTAAAAGAAACCACTGGTGCTAATGGGGAAAACAACTACAACGACTTAGGAAACAGCAAAAACAGCTATTTCAAAGATTTTAAAAGGCCTTAAGACTGAAATATCTAAAGTCAGGAAACTCTCCCCAAAACTTCATTACCTTTGTATAAAGTTTTAGAGGGGAAAGAGAGAGACACACACATCAAGAATTATTTTTTCTTCTCAGTCCATTTAGATATTCTCAGGTGTAATGGACACAGAAACTGTTCAGTTACACAGATGATTGGATCAAAGTTTGGGTTTCTTTCAAAAAGCAGCTTTACCTCGACCCCAACGTTAACTGCCTCAACCTAGAAAGAGCATCAGCTGCCACGAGAGCCAGGCAGGTATGGGAAGGCACCAGTTTCCTGATCAAGCACCGCTATTTTCTTGCCCTGGATTAGGGAAGAGAAAGGACATCCTCTCGAGGACAGATCCACTGGAATAAGCACCAGTGGTGGGACAGGCCGGATGTGCAGCTTCTGGACAATCCCCAAGTTCTCAGTAACTGCCTGATGGGTAGAAAAAACCCAACACAACAGGATCATGTGTTTGATTTGAATCATTTCCTCTCCAGTTTGGTGGAATAATGTCACAGTTTCCCTTTGACTAGAGTAAAATATTACGCAAACCAGGCTGGTTTAGGCAAGGAAACGCCTCCCTGTGCGAGCTGATTGTAATTTGGGTGTTAGGATAGAGAGCACAGAGAGCAGTTTCAAAACACCTTAAAATGGATGGTTGAAAATTTCATGGTACCCACACCTCTAATAATTACAAGATAGGAAAATCTAAAAGCTCATAATACCCCAAGCTGCTCTAAGTGAGGGTTCATTAGCGTTAGGCAGCTCTCAGGTTTTAACATTCATTTTCATTACACCATGCTTCAAACAATGCAGAACTGAACAGTAATTCAGGTTCACCAAGATTAAGATGTCTATATAAAGGCACCAGCTGAGTCTAGATAGATAAAGCCAGAACTGTTGTCCAGCTGCCAGGTTTGCCACTTGGACTTACAAAAAGTCATCTCTGAACAATTCAGAGCTGCAAACTCTCCAGGAGTACTTTGCACCCTCCCAGTTTTCTAAAACCCAGTGCCAGGCTTGAGACTGTGGGTGGGTGCTCTTTAGGACAGGTGAGTTTTGTAACATAGGGAAGGTTTACAATAGCCATCTCCTGCCCACAGGATCTCAATACAGTGAGCTGGAATACTAAAAAGAGGGTCCCAAGTAGATAAAAGGTAAGCAATACCAACTACAAAACACTGTCTTGATATCCTCAGGGTCTGAGGCTGGGCTTACCTATGTTGATAGCTTTATACAGAACTTTCTGTTTCAGGCTTTAAGTATTATCACAGTGGAGCACAAGCTCTCACGCAGGATTAATCTCCTTTGCATTTCAACAATACCAGCATCTTGCAGAACTGAAGGAAACCCTACCCATTTCACAAGGAGTGTTTTTCCAACAGAAAGGGCTGTGAAAACGCTAACAGTATGGATCAAGAGAGCACTCTCAATAGGGATTTTAAACCTCCTAGCAAATAGGAAACTCAAGGGAGAAGGAAGAAAGAAGGAAAATAAACAGAGATTGCCAGGTTTATTTCTGGTCAGTGCATCTACACCAGTAGAGCCTGTTTGTCTGTTCCAGTCCGTGTCTGCTGGAAACAACGTGGACTTGCACAGAAGTGCAGCTTCATGCATTTTACAGCCTGATTCACCAGAAGCTTCTGGACATGTTTCATTTCTTTAGTCAAATAACCCTCCCACCCTGGGAGTGTTACGTACAACACCCTTCCGTCTCTCATGCGTTGTTACTGCTGGGTTGTCTGCACACACTCATCTGCATCATACGTCACCAGAAGACGGTTTTATTGACCTTGTGCCAGGGTCAGAATTGGACGGTGCAGAAGTTCCTGGCAGCTCTCACTGACCTTCAGTCACCTTTCCTCTTCAATTACTTTGTTCCTCTCTTCTTTAATTAGATCTCTTCTCTGTCCTTTACCGACAGCTCCTCCCACGAGGGATCTTGTCACTCCTCTATGTACGTACACACCCTTGCTTGCACTCGCAGCACGTGCGAGCACACCGATCGCACAGCACAGCATGGGCTTACACCCAACCTCTACTCCAGAAAGCACCTTTTACCTACATCATCCTGAAAGCCTCTTCTGTTGAGATAGCTATTGCTTCATGCCACAAAAATGGAGAAAAGCTGCAAAGTTACTTCTGAAACTGTGCCAGCGGAGCCAACACGGCAAAAAGCAAGAGCTTTCTTGTCAGTAGACAAAGAGCTTTATGGCATCTATCATGACCACTAATTCCCAGGTGCAATCAGCAGAGCAGGCCCATGGCTCTAACCAGCCTCTGTTTACAGCACACCCTTCTCCATGTGCAGCCCCCCGGCACAAGTCCCTTGTCACACTTCAGTCACCACTCTCCAAGTGCAAAATTCCTTCTCTCTGACAAGCAGTTACACACTGTAGTGGCCAACAACTGGCTCTACTGGAGTGTGTAGTGTGTTTATATAAGGAGGCTTATTTCATTGAAAAAGAAATGTTAATATAAAATTTCAGTCTCCTCTATAGAGGAAAAAAAAAAAATAATCCCTAAACCCAAGAGAAAGAATGGATCCCATCAGCTTTAAAAGTCTGTAAACACAGGTATCTTGCAGTGCAGTTAATTTGGGAGACCACAAATTAACACACCTATCCACAGCCCTACTTTTGATGCTCATTTAAGATCCACTTAAGCTAAATATACTACCTACAAAAGAAAATATGCAGGAGAAAGAACAGCTTTTACAGATGCGTAGTTCAAATGTCATCAATCTTTCAACAATCTAATTGATGTACAAGTAACAAAATCACTCTGGAACTTCATTACAAGAGTAGGATGTTGTTTTCCCTCAGTAGAAATTATTTTCCCCTTGTTATGTTCTTCAATGAACAAGAAAAGTAAGCTGAATAGTCATTTTTATTGTTCTGCTTTACAGGTAAACAACTTCTCTTGCAGAAGACACCGGCATGTGCTCTACACACCAACATGCCAGTCTTTCAGAGTACCACTGATGTACTGTTAGTAGTGACACTGAGTGAAAAAGCAAAATGCTACAATAAATTTGATTGTAAAAGAAAAGAAAAGAAAAAAAATTAAACAGGAGGAAGGAGGAAGAAAAGAAAAGAATGAGCAACTGAAGAAGAGGGGACTGGAAAGCAATCAGATACGTACCTCCTAATGCAGAATAAGCAGAGACAGCCAGTCACAGAACAGAAAGGTGATAGGTCATAGGCCATAAGGAAAACAAGAAGGCACATTTAAACCACTCATTAAAAAATCATAGCCAAAACCAAACCAAGAGAAACTCACAAATAATATGGAAAAATAAAGACACACAAAAATAACTATTTGAAGAGAAATCCTTTCTCTGTACACAGAAAACTGAGTGGAAATATCACACAGTTTTCTGAAATGACCTTATGGAGACTTAGTTGTTGTTTATCAGTCACAGCATGTGGTAAATACCATACAGTGTTTCTTTTTGTTGAGGAGTTTTTATTTCTCATATATCAGAAATAAAACTCCAACGTTTGAAACAAGATCGCTAACTTGGATGCATAAAATAAGTAGCAACAACCTTCATCTGTAAAGGAGTTACTTATTTTCTTTTCAAACATTTTAAAATACAAAAGTTAATCCTATTACCTTCACAAGAAAGCAGATTAAGACACAGAAGCAGCAAACATACTAACAAACAAACAAACATATAGCAGCAAAACTGCCCTTATAACTAACCTAATTTCAGGAGCCAACCTTCTCTATCTGGATTAAAAAATGTATGCGTTAGATCATTTCCATCATCCTCTGGAATTTTAAACGGCTCATTCTTAATACTTTCATATAAATTCTAGAAGAATAAAAAAAAAAGATGAAAAAGACCTCATTAATAAATGTCAAACAGAAAGTACAACCAGGATATCTTACTGCTTCTTGGACTATTTATATAAAAAGCATAGGAAATACTGTCCATAAAATTCTAGGGCATCTCTTCTCAATCTTTGTTAACTACTTCGGCTTAGTTTGATTTTAAACTAATGAATCTATAAACCAGCATCTCTTTTTACAGATATTATGAGTACTCCTAGGAAAGATGTTTTTTCTTTAACTTAAGCATTCAGTAGTTCTGAGCTTTCAACTTCAGGTCTCATTTAGTGCAAGTTTTGCCAAATGAATTTGGGGTTCCAGGAGATGGCTTAGACCATCACAATGTTTTATAGAGAAATAGGTATTTTTACTGATATCTCAAGGGACAGCAGGAAGCTCCACAAGACACATGGAAAGGAATGAGAGGCAATAATGAGACAATGATTTTTACTGGGTTTTTCCTGGCTTTCTCTGACTTACCCAGAAACACTACTTTTTTATAAGAAGTCAATTCCACAACAATTTTGTCATCAGCACACTACTGAGAGAGGTACAGAGTGTTTTCTCTGGAATCTCCTCTCCTCAACCAAAGACTGACTATAGGGAGAACTATTTTCAACAGCTGTGAGTATCAGAAAATGCTTCATTCAGCTACTCAAATTGTTGTGCACACTAGAAAATGTTGCTCTTACTTTCCCTTGACAAATTTGCCTGAGAACTGTTGTATGCTCTTCCAAGTGCCCTATTAAAAACCATACAGCAATGTCTTGTCTTACACAGTCTCACTTACCCGTAGTAATTCCTCTGGAAGGTCTCCACCTTCATTAATTCCACGATTCATAGAAATAAACCTCTCTACTGTTGGTTTATCTCTTACATTGTGGTTGTGCAGACTGGTATTTAACATAATGATCGCGAATGAAAGCACATAGCAGGTATCTGAAATAAGATTTGAAAAATTATTTCTCTTTCTGTGTGTTGTGGAACAGACCTGTAAATGAATATATACAGCTCATCCTGACTGATAAAGAAATAGAAGGAGGTAGTCAAAAGTCCTGAAAGCAAAGTCTTTCTTTAAAAGTCTTTCTTTAAACTGTTGAAATGGTTATAATTATAGTCAATTCCCCCAACATTCAAGTGCAAGACAACATGTAAGAAAAAGCAGGATGAAAAACTCTGCAACTTGGAGGAAAAATGTGTTTGCATCTTCAGCATTTCGTTTTCAGTATTTTCCTCTTCCTCTCTAGCTGCTGCAGACCTGCTTTGCATTAACCTTTTCCTAGTCTATTTGTTTCTCAAACCAAGGGAGTAACAGCAAGTTGTATGCGGGCATAAAACTCAACAGCCCAACAACGCCAGAATGCTAGGGCATTTGGTGCAGTATTGCAAAGTTTGGTTAGCTTTTATGACTTGAGCAATTCTAAACCAAGTAATTCCATGGAAAGCTGAGATAAACTACTGCTGAACAGACTGATAAAGAGAAAGGATACTGTCCTCATAACAAAGATGAATGACTTTCTAGAGAATATACTATAGCCACATATAGGTGGTCTTGATACAGAAATAATCAGGCATAAAGTCCTCCCAACCTATATGTCTCTTCTGCCTTTAAGCCCCCAAGAACCTTGTTTTCAAATTCCCAGCCAAAATCTTTGTTGACATTTCTAAAGTGTGTTTTATACTTTAGTTTGCTTAGACATGTACTAATAGTTAGGTTTTAATAATGGAAATGCATTTTGACCAGAATCTTGCACTTCCTGGAAACAGAGTGTAGGATGAGACAACTGCATTTTCTCAGTACTCAGGATTTTCTCATTTCATGTTATTATTTTATTCTGAACTTCAAAATGGGCCACCATCTCCTTGCATCAGATGTAGAACAACATATATGGTCTAAATATATACATACACACACTTAAGAACTTCTATTGTTTTCTGTGACTAACCTGTAGACTGGAAGACTCCTGGGTTACACAGGCAATAACGTGAAGCAAAAGCTTCCATCATACGATCAATTTTCTGAGCCTCTCCTGGGAGTCTGAAGCTCCATAGAAACTGCCTATAGAAGGGAATAACAGTTGTTAAGACTCATATCCATATTTATGTATTATGCATATATTACTAATCAGGGAAAGAAAAACAAACACAAAACCAAACAAAGAAAAAAATAATCAGCAATGTCTATAAAAAATGTCCTAGAAATATGTTCTCAATCTCTCGACACACAAGTCAGGAGCTATTATAAAGCAACATGCACAGATGGCTAGCCCAGTAATTCAGCCAGCAACACTGCATGCTATCAGGCAAGATAATATGGCAGGTCATATTCTGAGACTCTCTCCCATTTCCAGACTAGTAAACAAATTTCTGTATGCATCCCATTTTTGCCATGAGAATGCTATGGGAAAACACTACGTTCCATCATACCTGGGTTTCCTGGCTACTAAATGTGACAAACACTCAGCTAGACTTGACTTACAATGTAAAAGGACATATTACATTAAATATTTCTGGTAGGGGAGAGAAGCAAGAAATACAAAAAAAAAAATAAAAAAAAAATCACAAAACATTCTTTATTTATGGAAAGCATTAAAAACCCCCAGTAACACCAGCAAGAGAAAACCCCAGCACTTGGCACGGTGCTGCCTGAGTAGCATAAAATTGCCCTATGGGAATCCAACCCAGATCTTAAAGCCTCATGATACCACCTCAGTAATTTTGTAATACATGCAGGAGGGCTGTGCTCCTGCTCAGCACCAGCAACTGAAACAGTTTTTACACCCATAACTTCCTACTTCTACACAGAGGTACACTGGAATGCATACAGGATGTAAGTCTTTATTTTAACTGAATTTCGGCATACTGTGGCGCAAAAGAAGCTCCTACAACTCTAATCACTTATTCTTCTCTTAGCAAAAGAAATATCTAAATTAAACCAGGATCTGAACCAGCAAAGTTACATGCTCTGCCATGCAAAACAAGTTCTTGATATTCCCTGTACACTGGGTGCCAATATAATAACCATCTTTTTCCTTTCTTCATCAGTTTTTATTTTAGAACAGGCCATCTTTAGCTTGTCAGCTCTATACAGTACCTTCTACTCACCTCATGTAAGGTTCCAACTCAGATCACGAATTTTGTAAGCTACCAAAATACAAACATTTAATAGTAGCAGCTGCTAAGAAAGAATAAAGTCAAACCTAACATCAAATTGGGTAAAGGAGACAAGAATATGAAGCCTCCCAGACAAGCTTCAGCAGCCAGAGAAAAGGCTTCCTTAGCTTAAGCCTCAGGCAGCTCAAGTTATCATCACTACATCACTCAACCATAGAAAAGCTGTTCTGACTCCACATCACAAGGCACTGCACCAAAGAGCACACGGACATTTCAGTTTATCTGGTGTCAGAAGGAAGTCAGTTGTGGCAACCAAACTGGCAGAACTATCTAAATCAACCTAATTTGCTCAGGCTATTACAAATTTCCACCAAGATGAGAAGGGACTTCACAAGGTCATTGTATGCTGGCATCCAAGAGGAATTAAGCAAACTGTCCTCTCAGCAAGGGGAAAAAAGTATAGTAAGATATTACACTTTCTTTGAGGTGACAACTGGGAAGATCTGAGGGAAGTAAAAGGAAATGACTTGTTCCAAAGTTCATCTCTTTGTAATCAAACATAATCACTGATTATGGTCAGCAGGATTCCCCCCTCCCTGCCCTGAGGAAAACAAGTTAGGGTGGAAGGAAAGGAGAAGGAAGATGGCAACAAAGAAAAGCATTTATCTGCTTGGGCTAGGGGTTTGTTTAGGTTTTACCTATCCCTCTGCTAAGACATAAAACAGATCTTCAACTGTCCCCATGTGGCAGGCACACCAAGGAGCTACAGCTATGTTTTAGTTGTTTGTGTCTGGAAGAAAAGCTTTCCCCTTCACAGGCAGCACACACACAGCCAGCTGGAAGGGTTAAACCAGAGCTGTCTCTGCTAACTTGCACAGTAACGCGTGTAATTGTGCTGAGCTTTCTGACAAGTAACACAGTGACTCAGATGAACGTGGCACTTCAACAAAAGAAGCCCAGGTCAAAAGAAAGAGACAGACTTTACTCACCGTAAGGCTTGTACAAGATTGAGATCAGCGAACTCATGGAGTTCAACAAAAGCCTGAAGAACTTTAATATTAAATTCATCTCTGCAGAAGACAAAACCAGAAATAGACAATTACAACTCTGAACTTGAAAGGCTTACAGAATTTAGACTGTGCTCTTGCTGAGTTTATACGTCAGAAGTGTAAAGGTTTATAATCCTCAGGGTGTGATTTAAACACATCACCAAGACAGAATGTTGCGTATCAGCCTCCACCCAAAACCAGAAAGGTGTGCACCCACCAAGAATCAGCAGCTGTATTACTGACCAACCGTGCAGTCAGACTGACCTGTAAGGCTCACAAGTAAAGACCCTCAAATGAACCAAGTGTTCATAAGGACATCCCCCTATTCCTCACAGGGAAACTCATCAACTCTCTCAAGCAAAACAAAACGATTCTCATCAAATTTAGTAACACACAATCCAACTGCTGACTACTTCCCAGCACAGGGAAATAAAGTGGCATGATAGTATAATAAAAGAGAGCACTCAGTGGGGGCACTTTGTAACTCTAAGCCAAATATTGATTTTCCTCATATGTACACAAAGCTGCAGTAATTCAGAACAAATATTAGCCTTATACTTTTTGCTCTTCTAGGTTTTACTGTAGACTAGTGATACTCCTGCTGGATACAGCTCCAAAGCCAAAAGCCAAATATCATGAAAGGTCTAGGAAGCTGCTTAAAAAAAAAAAAAAGGGAAAAAACTTATCCACATATAAATAGGTCTTAAATATTTTATTGGATGTGATTCATCCCTTATTTACTACACATTGTTAGGTATCAGCTCACTCCATTTTACCATTCCCTTTTTTCATTTTGCTAAGTGCTGTAACACTACAGAAGTCAATAATTTAAAATCTCTCTATGGCAGAATGTTATACAAATACTTCATTCTGTTGACAATCCTGGTCGTGTCTTCAGCTATATTTAGCCAGAATGCAGAAGTAATTCATGTTGGGCCTCTGAGAGGGAGTGGCAAAGTGAAAGAGAATGTCCTCAGACTCCATATGCCTTGATAAAAGATATGTACGTAACCCAACAAAAACTCATCTAGAATATGCACAGCCATTTGCATAGCACAAAACACTTAACAGGCTGTTTCTGAGGCAGTCAAAAAGCCAAAGCTTATGATCACCTCAGCTGTCACATTTTATCTTATCCCAGGACCTAAAGGTTTAACACCTGGTTTTCACAGTAACATTAACATTATTAGGATTATAGGAAATTATTGTTTCATTTCAAAGGAGTATGATGAACCAATTCCTCATTCCAGACATGGCTACCCTGAAATTTCCACACACATTCCTGAAAATCACCTGTAATCTCTGCATCTCCACCCTCTCTACTTACTCATGTAAGTAAAGAAGAAGAAAAAAAAACCAAAAAACAGAAATACCATTTGCATTCCCATTACTGTGTTAATATTACATCAGAAATGAAGAAACACGCAAGAAAAAAATGAAATAGACTGACTGGACATATTGAATTAAAAAAGCTCCTTCTAAAGCAAAAAATAATTTTATATTTCTTTTTTTACTTCAACAGGCTGCTTCTGCCTTGTGGCAAAGTATTGTTCATGTCTCCTAAGATTTTATTATCCAGTTGATAGATCCGTATCAAATTTCCTGATCAAATTTGCTATTCAGTACGACCACTACATTTGTCTGCACATAAGACTTGAAAAGATGAGAAGAAAACTGAACTGCCTATTTAACTGTATACCCACACAACGCTGAGAAAGGTTGCCCTGTGTTTTCAGCTTACACCAAAAGAATGAGAAATACTTTTTTTTTTAAATTTTGAATGTGAGCCCATGAACAGTCAAAGAAATATTGTTGATGACTTCAGTGGGCCTGGACATACTGGCAAGACCTTTCTGCAGGAGTACAGGGGTTGTGGGAGCAGGGCTAGAAAAACTGGAGGCATTGCATAGGCAGTACCCAAGGTAGAAGGCAGCTCTCAAAACAAACACAGGCTGCTTTATACAGGCTTTGTTACAGTTTTGCAATTACAGACATTAATTTATATGTGATTTTATAATACTGATTGCCCAAATATTCAAGAGAAACAACATAATGTTGTGTACAAACTGTTGGAGTATCTACATGTACTGTACAGAAACTTCATAGCAAAGATCTCTTCAGAATAGACATATTTCAGTACATATTTTCATTAGAGCTATTGAAGTCAGGAGGAAATTGCTGAACACAACCCAAGCTGTTGATGCTGTAAACAGATTACGGGTACCTCAAAAGGGATCTGCCAGAACACATCACTACAGTAGCATATCCTAAATGAGTCAACTTCCAAACCTCCGTAACCGGCACCTGAGCTGGAACATGTGCAAGCATGCAGAGACACCTACCCCAACCCACTCTTCCCTTCGGTCTTTCTGCTGCCTTTTTCAAAATCAATTCCCGGGTTGTACAGCAATGGAAGTCATTTGCATTTTGATTGTGTTTTGCAAGAGCATGCATAAATACACACGTTGCATGTTTATTGTACTAGGACTGATAAAGACACGGTGTGGCTGCCCTTTGAGACGCCCACATGCTAATGGCAAGCCTGTGTGCAGGGAAGACAACCACCCCGAAACCTGCTTGTAGCTATTGTCCCAGGAACTACCCATTTTAATAAGCAAATTCTTTACTCTCCAATTATTAGCGATTGTAAATCACTCCTTGCCTGGGCACAGGATCAAGAGTTACCAGAACTGTTTCAATACAGCTCTCAGACATTTCAAAACCTCCTGGGATTGAATTCTGTACTGTAGCCAAATTTAAGGATATTTTCTCAAAATAGTAAATTGCAATGAAATTAGTATTATTCTGCAACGTACCCCATTAAAAAAGAACGCCACCCCTGTTGGGTGGTGTTCTCCGAATACCAAAGTAGTATTACTTCCCACTGTAGCTACTATAGAGCACAGAGTAGTAGAGTACCACTCTCACACAGCCTGTGAAGGGGAAAGTAACTACCAAAGCCCCCAAGTATGTTTTGTAAACTCAAGAACAAGGTCTCAATGATTTTATTTTACCTTTCACCGAGGTAATCTCCAATTACCGTTTTATTTAATCCTTCTCCTTTATAAAGGAACTGTGCAATGTCTTCTGCAGTGTTCTGCAGGAGGTCATTTTCTATCAGAAACTGGATTCCCTAGGAAGAGCAATTCCAAAGGTCAAAGGAATGTTATGGCATTTTTTCCACAAGCATTTCTATAAATACCACTCATAACATTTGATATTAATGCACTGACACAGACACATACCTAGTACATTAAGAGTTACATTAGCCTACAGGTTTATTTTTTTTAATG
This sequence comes from Laterallus jamaicensis coturniculus, assembly GCA_022605575.1. NCBI lineage: Eukaryota > Metazoa > Chordata > Aves > Gruiformes > Rallidae > Laterallus > Laterallus jamaicensis. Next base: position 13,678,775 of record JAKCOX010000020.1, read on the forward strand.
AAATGGTAAACAAATGTTTTTCAGTTAGATTGCAATATTTAGTACTGGTTTAAAGAGTAAAATGGGAACACATTTTTAAGGCTACGAGTACTAGGTGGCAGTTTGAATCCTTCAGCAAGAAAAGTATCAAATATTAAAGTGAATAATGAGTCCAAGTTGCTCTTTGGAGTTAATGTCTGAGTTAACACAATACTGTGTAAATGTCTGCAGAGACATCATCTGTAAAATCATATGATGAAGAGCTACACAGGAATAACTTAATTACCACCATGACAGAAAATAAAGCATCTGTTATGATCTACAAACTGCAACCCAGTACATCAAGCCACTACTTGCAGTGGAAGTCGCGGCTGAAGATACTGGAACCGGTTTAGAAGAGTTTATGCTGACACTGGGATTACTGGTGACATCTGGTTGTGCTGGAAATAAACTATTCACAAAGGACTTGAACTAGACTATCCACAAAGGACTGCTCACGAACCAGTCAAGCTTCTACCATGGAGCTTCTACCAAAGCCAGGAGGAGAGTCTTACCCTGTCCCTCGGGGGTACTTGATCGAGCCCCCGGGCTCCTATGCCTCCATACATTACTGCCCCTACACCTGGCACACTCTAGGGATGGCCAGAGAGCTTTCTGCAAAGCGGTAAAGAAAGGAGACTAAAAGTTATATGAAGATTACGTAGAGGTTGGAAGGGGTGTAACTCCAATGCTCAGCACGTCATGAAGAGATAACGCTCTTTATTCCCCCCACACACACACTCCAACAAAGCCACTGCTCTTCCTGCGACGGCACAGAGCCCTTGGCAGCACCCTAGTGAAGAGCAGGAACAGTGGCTGCCAGTAACCTTCAGTGCTGGGGCTCTAAATAACAAGCTTAATAAATTATTCCAAATCTTTCTGACTAGATTATTTCACAATTTCAGAAATATCAGAAGTTTTTCAATTTCTGCAAATGGAATGCATTTCTTTTTTATTTCATTACAAGTGTGAAAATGGCCATTATTTTTTTGATATAGCAGAGAAGGCCCTGCAGTAACATCTTAAAAAGTAATTATCCTTCTGTTTGGTTGATTCTGTTCTTTTTATAATGAAATTATTATCTGCCTGACAATAAAAAAAAAGTAATTTTCTGATCTAATTTAACAAAAAAAACCCCAAAAACTGTAATGTTGTAAGGCTTGAAACTTAAAATAAATAAATGTCTGGAATGCAATTTTCTCAGAACAGTTTTATCACCATCTGAAAGCTTCATTGCAATGACAGGCTGGTATTCTGACTCTGACAATATAAGTCACTTCAGAACAGACATGATTTCATTGCAAAGAATGGATCTGTTTTATCTTGAGGCAGAAATAACTAGGCTTTTCTCAAAAATGATCCCTTCAAAGCTTATTTGATAACTATTTGTACAAAAAATTGCATTTCACTATGACACATAATGTTTTTTCCCATTCCAGGTTCTTCAAAAAAGCTTTCTCAGTTCTGTCACCCAACAAGAGAACCTTCCTTCTAACAAACATGGGAATTGGCAGTTGCAGATTCCCTTGCTCAACACCAGGACCAGACCAGTCATGCTTAGTAAAAAACTACTCTGGTCGCTCTGTTTACAAGAATTTGTACAAGTTACTGGAAAAGATAATGGACCTGATTAGAATTTCTGTGCACAGAAGCAGATACTTTAACATCCTAGAAAAATCAATATGATTTTCCCTTTTTCTAATTTTCTTTTTGAGATTTTAAAGAAGCAGAAGTCAAATAGACAGGAAAAGGAATTTGTCTGGGACAACAACTCCAGTGTCTGGAATAAATGGTAAAATAGGTCAGGCAAATCCCCATCAAATCCTGCACTATCTTTTGTGTTGATGCAAATTTTCTTTCTGATAGGAGACAGAAGACAGCTGTCCTAGTTTGACATCACTGTGTTCCTGCTATCATGAAAATAATCTGTTACTTGGTTTTAATGAAGAAAATTTGGGGGGATTCAGTGCATGTTTACCCCAGTTCTTTCACATTCCTAACTCCAGGGACCACCTTCCCTCCTGTTTATGAACGGAAAACATCCTTTGCCAGTTGCCCCAAGTTAATTCTCCTGACATTGGGACATACATTTTAGCTGCCTGTAATTTCAAGCAGCAGCAAACAAGAAGATGATCTAGCTGTAGAGCAGGCAGCAACTGCAGGCCACCACTGATTCATAGACATTATTAAGAAATTACTACTGTAAGTCTGTTTACCACATTGAAATTATGTTACAGTAGCAATGTGGCTCCAGCATCTATTTATAGAAATAATTTCACCCAACAGGAACAGTAAGAAAAAATAGTTAACATTGGAATGAAAGCATCTGACAGCATCCTGTGACTCTGCCTGGGATGTGAAAAGAGCTGGAGGACCACAGCAAACAATCAGGGTATTTGGGGGTTATTATGCCCTCAGCAGAACTGAAGCTAGACAGTCACCAAAATGAAAAACAAAGAGACATGGTCAGTAGCTTAAAAAGCATTCTATAGCTCAAAGTGCTTGAGTGCTTCTGGTAAATTGTAACCAGCCTGAGCAACAGCAGCCACCACTGTACTTGGACACATCCCAGGGAAGCTACCAAAATGTAACTGAATTCAATACAACTGGAAAGAAAACTTGTGAAGGACTAACACAGGAAAACAAATGTTAAACAGTTTGCAGAAAGACCTTAAAGAACACTCTCCACAAAGTCAAAATGCATTCTCAATTACAAACAACAGAAGGCAGTAAAACAAAGCAAGGAAGATGTAAAATGAGAAGTGAAGGCTAAAAGTCAAACCTGACAAAATAGCTCTTTCAAATATATTGGGGGAGGTCTGAAAGAGAACCTGCAGGTCCCTGAATCTTCCAGAAAGTTAACCAGTATTTAAGAAGAGAGACATTCCAGAGAAATCAGTGACATTACTTCTTGGTTAACTGCACGATCGGCTTCTTGAAACTGGTAACCAAGTTTCTACGTGCAGCTGTTTGTACAGCCACACAAGTGTTCATACATGCCTTTTTCACAAACAGAATTTAGATATGGCAATATAAAAGTCTCTATCAGAACAAATTAAACCAACATGTTAAAGGTATTTCTGATGAAAGTAGAAGGACATAAAAAATTAATTATGGCCTCATTAATAACCAAACATCAAAACATTCTTAGAACTATATTTGACATAGCACACCTCTGTCCAGTACAAAGGAGTCAGCTCAATCAATACCTGGCACATTTGACTGTTGATAAATAACCTCCATTAGCAAAAAAGTTTTAAGTGAAAACAGCACACCTGACTGGCAAAAGACTAGATGACTGTTTCCAATTTAACCCTGGGCTTAGTGTGTTACAGGATACACAAATAAGGCCTGTGAACTTATCAGAAATGTTTTCTTAAGAAAAATGACTGTATTTGTCATAGATCATATTACAAGCAGGAACTTGATTCCTGACAAGTGAAGACAAAAAACAAAATGGTCTCTACCTTCTTAGGGTCCATGTTGAATTTCTTCCTTCCCATGGCAATTTGCTTATTTCTTTGTGTAGTTTTGCTACATGTGTAGAAAGAGAAGAAATAACAAGCAGTAATCAGTTGCTCTTTTACAAAAACAATTACTGAATGAGCTTCTTTCAATTTGCATGTTGGCTACTTTGCATTTTCTATTACAATAACAATACATTCACTTTTTACAAGGGGGAACATCACATTTCTATTTTCAATTCCTGCAAGTGAGGGCAGCTTCAGAGAACTGCCCCATTATCAATTGAACAGTCTAAACCACTACATTCAGTCCAATGTATTCTCTATCTAAAGGAATGACACACCCGAACAAGATGAAGTCAGGCTTTAGAGACTTTATAACAGACTGAATAAAGGTGATCCAAAGTTTGTTTACCACGATAAAGCTGTTTTTATTTTCTGTTCCTGGAAGACCTGTTCCAAGGTCTTCCTGAATCACATCCATATGTTAGCCATTACTTACCTTTCTTCTACGCTAGTCAGATTATCAATTTCTGTCATAACCTCAGCAATTTCAAATTTCAATCTCTGCCAAAAGAAGGACGACAGTATGTTAACCTCTACTGAAATGCTTTTTGAACTCACCTACCATGTATTCTAAAGATCAATTAGGTTTTATTTTCTGATGATATGAATCTGATGGCTTCCTTAGATATTTAACTTAAAGCTTTTACCATAACTGAACAACTGTTAAACACGTGGACCTGAGCTCCACGAGCACTTGTGCCAGAGCATCAAGACTAAACTGCCATTACCAATTTCAGTGTAAGACTTCCTTAACCAGACTTCTCACTCATTCCTACCTTGTATGCAAATCTGCTTTTAATGAGTTCTTGATTACACAAATGAAATGTGTACATATGCTCACACTGCATCATGCAGATACAGAAGTTACCATTTTTGAAAGCACAGAAAAGATGTGCAACTCCTATTCATGATCAGCAATATTCAGCTTAAGGCATTGATATGCTTTTCCAACAATTACCTGGAATTCATACCAAAGTATGCAGTTTACTGTATCTCAATCTACTGAAGCAGTCTTCTAAGGATCTTTACAGATAAATCAGTTACCTCAATATCATCAATCAGTTCTTTTTTCCTCCGACGAATATTTAAAAGCTCTTCTCTTTCTTCTAGGGAGAGGTCATCAGGCACTGGAACAGACCAAAATGTACAGTCTTTTAGCATCTGCAGCATACCTCATTGCAGAAAACTGAACAAACCTAAGTTTACACAAAACTTCAGGGATTTTTGGGTTTCTGTGGGTTGCTTTTTTTTTTTAATGGTGTGGGGCTTTTTTGGAATTTTTGGGGGGTTTTGGGGTTTTTTTAGCTAGGATCATTTTCAGCAAAGTAAAACACAATGAAAACCCAAAGAAGAAGTCTGCCTTATAAAATCATAAGTAAGGTAACTGAATGATCAACTATGGAATCTACCTTTCAAAAGAAAGCTAGACAATCAAAGAAAACTTATTCCCATAGAATATGTGGTAAGATTTGGCTCTACAGCTAAAATGCCAAATTCAAGTCTGATATCATTCCAATTATTTCAGTAACAGAATAAAATTCTTCATATAAATGAATTATGATTCAGAAGCCAACTATATGTCAGGGAAAAGAGCCAAAGAATAACCCAAGCTGTACACAACATACGTAATCCTGGTGCTGATTTCAGACATGATCATAATTTCAGCAGTACCCCTTAATTTGGTTTGTAGAGCACAGATGCAGGTAGCATAATACTAATAATATCCTTAACAGCAAATACTTTCCACCAGTCAGACATACACTTAAATACACAGGCAGAATCAGTTCTTTAGCACAGTGTATCACAAGCATGTTTTGGGTAACATCATTTAAGTGAGTCTGAACTCTTTAATTCAATTTTAGGTCTCTCCATTGCTACTTTAAACCAGCTATGTTACCCCACTGATAAAAATTACTTGCTACACAAGATGCAAACCTGTAAAGAGCTGTGGCTGTCACCTGCTCCAGCAGCAGCCCCTTCCCCTGTAGTCTCTGCCTGACAACCAGCAAAGGTGAAAGCTATTCACCCAAAACCTCTGCTTTTCCAGGACCACTAGATTTTTCCCTAGCAAGAAGCTTCTTTGGAGAGACTTGATTTGTACAGCACTAGGCATCGACCACAAAAATTCACCTCCCTTGCAGTGATCCTATAATAACAGTTTTAATGCTCTACACTTTGTTGTACACAGCTCCTTGCTTACAGAAGGGCTTTTCCTTCTAGCTCAATGGAACAACAGAAGTAGTTATTAAGGTATTTAAACGGTTCTGTCCCAACAGCAACACACAACAAATGCAGTCAGTCAGTTGGGACAGCCAAAGCTGGTTCTTTATGTCATACACACCTGTAGCAACAGGCTCACAAGCAAAGGTTCAGCTTGGCCAGAGACTTTTAAAGGCCTGTTAGAAACACAGCCTCTGTTCAAATCTTAGTCATGAAACAGATTGATTATTTTCAAGATGCAGTGGTTAAGCTCCTTTTTTTTAAAGATTCAATTCATAAAATAGGAACAGACCTTGTTAGACATAAAGTAATTATGGCAAATGATCTCATTTAACTGCTCCAGATACAAACATGACCAAATTACTTCCAGTTTAGGAAATTACAGTCTTCTGTTGAACGAATACCAGACTCCAGTACGTTTACCTGCTTTTTCCCTTCCTCCCTTCAGAAACGCACCCCCCCCCTAAAAATTCCTTGCATGCAAATACTATAGGATTCATTCCACATCAAACCTTATAAATGTATGTATAGTCAAAGATCTTAAACCATCAAAACTCAAGAGATTTATGACTATACACACACTACACGCACGTGCCACAAACATTTATGTTAACTGAGGACTGACAATTAAAAAAAGAGGACTGTTACCCAATGTTGATTATTAAAAAGGCAAACTGTGTATAAACAATCACTTGCTTAGCTAGAAAGTACACACTCAAGTATCCTTAAAGCATTTTTGCAGTATTACATCATAGAATGAGATTAGAATCAGATTTTGTGGTATTAGTATTAGTGAGAGCTCTTCATTTTTTAAATTTTTTGCCACAGCAAACATTTTGGTAGCTGTGACCTTTGCTGGCAACTGGAAATACTCATCAGAACCCAAACAGAAATTAAGCTTTAAACATTAAAGATTTATAAATCCTAGATGGTGCTTGGTTTTTCTTCAAGCCAAGTTAAAAAAAAAAAATAAAAAAAGATCTCTGGATTAGCTGCTGTCACAAACAATTCCCAAAGCTGAATGTCAGTCAGTGGTATGGTGGTTTCTTCTCCCTTACAAGACTGCACTGTGAGAGCTCCTTGGGACAGGTTTGGAATATCTGGAACAAGGGAAATTGCTATTTGGAATCAAAAAAAATCGTGATAGTTTTCTATGCTCAAGGAGCCGAAAAAAAACCAAACACCTCAGTCCTCCTCCCACAGCATCCAAAGTCTGTCTGCTGTGTTTTTTTCCCTTCCTCTGATCACAGCCACAGCAGAGACAACCCTCACAGGATAATTAATGATGCTGTTAGACAAAAAGGAAAGGAACTAAATGGAGTCAGGCTGCCTTGTGCATTAGGAAATAACATCAAGTATCTATCAGATGCAAGACAAGAAAAGAAAAGTCTGCTGGAAAAGAAGCTTCTGCACTTGGGAGCACACTTAGAAGACAGCACTTAGAGAAACCTGCACATTAATGCGACATCTTTAAATAACAGTATTGGTATCAAAGCTAAAAGATTCCAGTATCTTTTGATAAGAATAAAAGAACCAGGATACAAGTCAGGGGGGGTTACAGTACAGTTCAGCCCCCAGAAACTACTGGCATAGTCAGGTTTTTACTTCCACTCACACTGCCTGCACAGACATGGGATGATTGACTTGTAGCGCACTGTTCCATCGTCACCATAAATTGGCAAGATACTGAAGCTTTTTGCCTTATTCTCCCCCTTCTGCTGGCTGCATAACATCACTGCCTCTCTTCTCCAGTGCTGCTGTCCAGGACCATGAGAAAACTCATCAACGGGAAAATTAACTCACAGAAGTTCTTTAACAGACTATACGTGGCATTACAGCCACAGCTTCAGAGGCTGAAGGTGTCTGCTCCAGGAGGCTGTGTGACCTTCGTCTATTTTCCCTGCTGATTTGATTCTCTGTCTTAAAATAAAGACATCTCTCAGACTGAGCAGTTAGAACCTCTCTGCTTTTCTAACCCTGTGTTCACACAACCCTCCATGCAAAGGAGCTCACTGAGCACGTATTACGTATTTGTTCTGTATGACAAATTTTCTAGCTGTCCTCCCTGAGTCACTTCCAAGTTTTTTGTCTTTCACCAACCTAAACACAAAGTAGACAGGATGGGAGGAGTTAGCATGAACATTTAAATACTGAAAAAGAACAAAAGCTTTCCAGTAGAGTGAACAAATGGCAGCTGCAGCATGATTTCATGGAATCTTCTAATCTTTAAATAAAGACAGCTTTCTGATGTAAAGTCATTTGTGTGAAAACCATTTAGCTTACAGGGAGAGTGGGGGTTTTTTCTAAAACTTCAGAGTTTCAGCTACTACTAAATAGAAACTCATGTACCTACTGAAACTTTATTTAAGAGAAACAAAGTTGATGAAAATATAAAGTATGTTCTTGGCCAAGCAGTGGGAGATGAAAATATACCACCAGGTATGTTACTACTCCCACTACCATCAGAGGGAAAAAAAATTAATAGATTCCAACAGCCTATCTCTGATTCCTGTAATGATCTAAATGTACTTTAAAAGACTCCCTGTACACAAACACTTCCTGGAATACACACTTTTCATATAGGTTTGTTTACTCCAAATGTGTTCCAAAAAACCCCAAGAAAACCCAAACCGCAGCTCCCACAGAACTTGGTCTGTTGTCCTGCAATTGTAAAGTCACTTTAAGTAATTTTCCAGCACTGACAGCCCAAGCACAGTATCCAAACAAGAGGATCAGCCCAGAACTCTGACCTTTATGAAGACATCAGAAACATTTTTTAGCAAGCAGGCACCAAAATGAAAGGTCTCCTCCAAACAGAGAAAAAACTGCAACAGACCAGCTTTCAAAGAAGGTGCCACACATCAGTGAAATGAGGGGCAAAACCTGTAATAGGAGACAGAAACCTAGGGCTTCCCCAGTCCATACCCCTGATACCTTCATCTTTTTGACACAAAATTAAATCTTTTCCAGCTCTCCAATGCTATTATATGAACCAAAACTCCTATTTAACTTTTTTTTTTTTTTTCTTACCAGCTTTTCCATCAGCAGACACTGGGCCAGGTGCAAAACAAATCTCACTTCACACTTCGGGTGAAGACCCGACTTCAGAGCTCAGTCTCTCAAGAGGACACAGTAAAATAACCCACAGCCAGCAGAAAGCAAACATCTGACAATATCTAATGACAGAGAAAACACTAACTCTGTAACCCCACTTATGAAGCAACACAACTCCCTGACTCTCATTGCTCAACTAAATTTTTGGTTTCATAAAGATAAATATTTTCCTTATTCCGTGTCAGCCCCAAATTGGTGGTCTTAAGTATTTCCATTCCAAGCAAAGAACAATTAGATGGAATTTAATTTTGCTGCAACTGAAACATCTTGCAAGTGCAAAGCTATTTACACAACGCGCAGCTTAAAACCAAACAAAGCGATCCTCACCCATGCACAGAAAGGGCAGACATGTTTCTTCTGGCCTTTAAAATAATACACATTCATCTCTGAGAACAAATTTGATTGTCTCGGGACATTTGCCTCAACGGATATTCTCAGGCTATTCTCTCTTCCTTTCCCCCCTACATGCTCCCTTTTTTAAAACTTAATTATAGGAACATCTTCCAGCTTTCAGACAAGATGTATAAACAAAGCTGTGACCACTTGTGGCTATTAAGAATTCCATAGAAGTTTTTGTAGGAGGACATCCTCCTGGATAGATTTCACAGTGCAAAGACCAAACTGGATCTGCATTAAATTCAATCAGTAAAACTAGGTGGATTTGGTTGGATCCTTCTCTTAACTACCTTACTGCATCAATCTTTGTATTTAGTCACTGCTGAACATGTTCTAACATAGAAGCCATCACACAGCCCATTAAGAAGGAAAACAATCCTGTACACAGTATCCTTTCACACAGAAAAATGTAAGTGAGCCCATGACTTGCAGGGTTATTTTGAGTTTTCAGTCACGAGGGACAGTGTGGCCAGAAAGCACGTTAGTGGCCAAACCCAGAAGAGAACCACAAACTCATCCATCGTTCTCCTTGTTTAACTGCTGGAAATCACACCATTACAAGATGTTCCTGAAACCACTTTTCACTCTAGGATAAGGAGATACTTTGCAGGCAAGTCATAGTTATGATATTGTCCATTTGGGTTTCTAATAATGGGAGAAAGCCTAACTATTAATCCTATTATCACATTAAAACATGTTTTCAGGAATTTGGAGGAACAGTTTCCCTCTGACATGAACCACTAAAACTTTAAGGTTTTTTGTTTTCACTTCCACTACAAGGTAGGTTTAATTACATTTCCTGTACAAAACAAACAGCATTTATTATGATCTGTAAGAATTACTTCAGATCAGGCAAGGTATGTTTTTGACCTGGTCAGAAATAGCCATGTATAATTTAATTAGCATTAATTTCCCTAGTCAAGTACAAAGTAGGTAGTTCCAAAATTAGGCAAAATCAAGGTCCAGACAACACTGATTTGGAAGGGGAGAAAAAAATCCAGTTCCAACATTTTATCTCCCCAAAGACATTTGGTCTCAGCTGTCACACACAGAAGGGTGCTGTCTTGCCATGATACCTGCAAACGTGCTTCTGTCTATAAACCACAGTAAATACATTTTTTGAACCTGATGGAACAGCAGTTTGCAGTAAACAACTGCAGCATATGTATCTGCACGAACTGTGTGTGTAGATAACATGAGCAACAACAGCTGTAAAGTGGAAGCCAAGAGTATAAAGGCTCTTTTTCATAGCTCTCACGTGAGCCGCTAACCCTTGCTGCTGGCTATTACTCGCCCTTATCAACAGCACCAGAGCACCAGTAGATACTTTACAGCACCAGTAGAAACTTTACAGCAGCTTTCACCTCGCTGTATAGATCAGCCCACAGAAAGGACTGAGACACACATGCCTTAGTTCCAGATTACGCCACTGACTGAGATACTTGCCATTTGAAAGCAGTGTGTGCTTAAGTTAATGAGCATTTCTTTTTTACTCTCCGTGCTCTGTTTTTATGAGCAGGCAGTACTGAAAGGCCACAATTACATTTTATGTACCTCCTTTCCATCATATAGCCAGTAACACATCTTACTGCGTTTTGATGTACATCCATTAGGAAGCCATGTGTTTTGCAACAACAAACTCAAAGAAGCACCTGCAAGCAAATAAAGGAGCATCACTTGGGGAGAAAGAAGGAAAACCACATGTGGACCAGCTCTGAGCAAGATTTCAAGGTAGCAAGTTGGTATGGGCTCCCACTTAGCCACCTGCTGCTCCTGGATACACAACCCCGCCTAGATCCTGTTTTTTCTGTAGTCTGCCAGTTTAGCAGATGAAGCTGTTTTACCAAGAGACCACGGAATTGCCAAAGCCAGTGCAACAGGCAGAGCAAAAATCCCTGGCATCAGGAAGGTACAGGGGAGCAGCATCCCCCTTAACGTCAGCCAGCCCTAAAACCAGCTTAGCTCAGCCCCAAAACCCCACCCTTACAGCTGTATTCTCTAAATCCTGAAAGTAGTTCAACCTGATATTAAAAATAGATAAGTCTGGATTTTGTTTTAAGAGCATTTTTCTTTTGAAGTCTCTACTCTTGCTTCAAGATCAGAAGATGCTTCTAGGCCAACTTTTCTTTTTAAAATATGTAAATACAAATTACTGAATATGAAAAGAAAGCTGAGTTTAACTTAACATTCTAAGTCTCTTACCCAAATACATTAATACTTGCATTAATAATATAAAGCGTTAAAATATGCATGGCCATGCATAGTCAAGAAGTGCAGGAAAAATTCATGCTGGCTAATGTGGGAATTATAAAGGGAGATGCTGGCCACACTGTATGTGTTTCAGAGAGGGTTATGAACAGATAAGCATAGATACAGGAAACAGTAGCAAGATAACTCGTGTCTTCATTAGCATCAGTGACCAATTCCTGTTCAAGAAATCTCACTAATCCCTATTTTGCTTAGTTTTATAGTTATGCACTATTACTTATACTGCCTTTTTAACATTGCAGCTCTCTTTCAGCAGGGAAAACAGTAACATCACAGTAATATGGGACAAATGTAATACTTGCAGTGCCAAGCACCATAAGCAAAGAAGCAGAGTCTTGCTGGTTTGGGGACAGTGGGGCATTTATGTTGCCTTAAAACTTGTTGCTTGGCTTTCAGCTTTTCCAGCTTTTTAACAAAATCACTGCACCTGATTCACCTGATTTCTTTTCCCAAAGTGAGTAAAGAGCAATAATGAGCAGAATCAGATTTGTGCAGCAACACCACCAGTATATATACGGATATTACCCTTCCAAAAATAAGAAGCCTCAAGCCCTTCCTTCACCCTGTATCAGATCAGCAAAACACTGTCAAACAGAATCAAACTATTTCTCCCCAATATGTATGCTGCAAGGCAGAGTCTCACAGATAAGTAATTTTGGGAGAACTCAGCAATAATTTTCTCCCTATGGAGCATTCATGTGTGCAAAACTGGCGAAACAGATAGGTAGGTGACTTGATGCTACAGCTAAAAATCTAATTTTCTCTTGATGTTTCTATTTGAAAGCCTCTCCCCACAGTGTATTACAGGACAGTAAGCATAAAAACAAAATTTAGTCCTTATAGAGCAGAAGTCTGCAAATTCCGAATTTCTTTTTTCGGTTTCATAGCAAAGAAATTTTAGCACCCCAGGGTGAGAGAATGATCCAGCAATAACACCAGCAGAGACCAGGGGTAACAGCTGATAGCAAGTAATACATCCACTTAGAACACAGAACAACAGCCACTTCTGAAGTGGGAATCTTGGGAAGGAACTCAAGGTTCCCCCTCAGCACTATCTAAGGGGTGAAGAGAACAGATCACCTTGCCAAGTATGCACAGCATAGCTACATGACACATTAAAGATATCATGGACTTATTTGAAACCCTTCATTCATTCCAGTGCAAAGGACAGCAAAAGAACACTGGATTTTGCTTGCCTGCAGGAGAAAGAAAAAATTCTGAAATTGAATGCACAGATGGAATAGCTTTCCAAGGATAGAATCTTTTAAGCCATAGAAAAGAAGCAGCACATACTTTTTACCTTGAGGCATTTGTTATTTTGCCTGATAAAGTGTAGTATATTACACAGAATTACACAAGTGGGGTGGGAAAGGGTCTGGACAGTCCCATGACTAATTACAACGACAGTGCAATTCACTTCTGATTGAGCCAAGCATACAGGCAATGCTGATAGCAATTAAAAACCAAACTTTAAACAACTGCAAGATGACAAAACTTCAGGCAAGCAAGCTTTAACAGATTTTCACCAAGTCTTCAGCAGACTGACATTATGCTGCCTAACATGAAACTATTATCCAGTTCAAATCCAGATCAGAAGATTGGCAGAGAATATCCACCCTTGGGACTTACACTACATTCCCTTTTCTTGTAAAATGGGAAATGGTTAGCACAGGCCCAACTCCAACCCATCAACCAAAGTTGTTATACTCCAACAGAAGTGATCCTCTATCTACTCTTCAGCTGACCAACATGGGAGAGTGAACAACACCAACAGATGATGGAAGATGGATTGGACAAGTGGACTCTGGAGTGCTGCTGCTGACCAGGATGCGGCTCTGCTTGCTGCAGAGGGTCAGGATGATTCCCCACGCTCTGCGGAGCGAGAGGCAACGTTTAAACTACTGACAGGAAAGCAAATTCCCCCCTCTGTCAAGTCCTTTTCCTTTTCAACCAGGACAGGACTCACTCTCTCTCAATAATCCCACTAAGTGTGGAGGAAAAGGAAAGCAGGGATACTCCATCTCCGGCTGGCATGCAGCTCCCTGTAGTCCCTGTGAACAACTGGACTAACCACAGATGTCCTGCTGTCAATTTAGGCAGCTTTCAGCGCCGGGATCTGAGCTTCCTGGACCAAGGATGGGACAACTTCTGAAAGCAGAGAACTTATCTCTTGGGTGAGGAAGAGCAAAAAGAACATGCTGATCCCTTCAGCTTTTGAAATGTTATGAAAAGGAAAAAACAAAATTGTAGTAATGCGTTTCAGCTTTGCCCATAGAAAGCAGCTGTGCTGCCCACAGCACCCCCATTACTGGGGAAATGGTTGGCTGGCGTGTACCTACATTTTTTCCTAGGATAGACCCTGGAAAAAAGACTCAAAAAGCAAACATCAGAGTAGTAGCAGACATGCCTGTCAGATCCATTTCAAGTAGCAGCATGGAAAATAGAGAGGAATGTCACTGAGCAGCTGCAGGGGGGTCTCAGAACCCAGCCCCTGCGGCCACCGGCCAGCAATACCTTCAAATCCTGCTCAAGATTCAAGCACCATTCATCAGACCTACTGTGTTCCCAGAAAACATTTGGGGCTGAGGCAGTCTTTCTGTCAGAAATTTCCAGTAACATCTACTCCTGGCAATCAGGGAGATGCTTGCTGTACTTCACTCATTAGTGGAAAGCATTAGCCCGTTACTTAGGACTGCTGGCTGTTTCTAAAGCACACAAATCCAATTTTCAGAAAAAGCAAGGCAAAGTTCATCTTCCCCCTTCCCCCATCCCTGCCTGACACAGCTCTGGAGTTAAATTTCAGAAGCAGTATTTATTGCAGAAGCTTTCTATTTATTCATTTTCCAAGATCAGTTGCACACTGAAGGAAGTGGAGCAACTGCTGGATTTGAAAGCAATCTTCATCCTCCAAAGAATGTCTCCCAAAGGCAGCTACAGGGGGCCATACAGGACTGCTCACCTATCAAATAACTGCTCAAGTAGCATTCACCTTCCTCCAGAATAAGACCAATTCCAGGATGCACAATGTTGTGCACAATGTGATGCCCAACACTGTGAACGCCTTCCAAGTGCCCGCAGCCTCAGCCAAAAAGGTAACCCCTATCCCTGCTCTGGAAACCACTGAGCTTGCAGTACAGTACTTGGGAGAGAAATGCACGATAGGTAACACAGTACTTGGCTTCTTGGCCATTTCAGGCTTGAATTTCTCCAGCTTCTTGCTATTACAGCAACAGGGCCATTGGCCATGCTCCCAGGAGCCAGAGGGGACGGTGCTAAGAGAGGTTATGAATTTATTCATAGATTTGTTAGTGAAGGAATAGCAAGGTTTAGTTTAAGATTGTAGAGTGTTTTCTGATCCCTCAGAAAAGCATATATTTAGCTTTTGTGAAGTGTCTGTTGCCATCACACCATGAAACAATTTGCCTGACAGGTCACTAATCCAGATATGAGAGTGCTTTTTATCTGGCCCACTGATAAGTTTACTGGATGGATCCACTTACTGTAAGGTCAAATCCCTGTCTCCCAATCTTTGCTTGGCAAAAGACCATTGGCAGTACACAGCAAATCTGGCTCACTATACTTCCAAAGTAGAGCACATTCAGCATATGCTTAAATCCTTGTAAGTGCAGACATAAGTTCTAAGTTACAGAAAGAAAGATTTTTCATACTCCACGCAGACCTTCTGGCATTCTGATCAAAAACTCATTTGAATAAATACTTTCTTCCTATTTAAACTTTCCCTAACAGTTTCAGCCAGATTTGCTAAAATATTACATTGCCCTTTCTAAGCTGTTTTTTCTGCCCGATACTGGCAAAATCACTGCATTCCTTCCAGAGATCAGTGAAAAATAAGCTGAACACATAATCTTTTGTACTTTATTTTCAAATAATCTTTTTTTTTTTCTCAGTTAAATACTTAACTAGAAAAAAAATCATATCCCTTCAACTTCAAAGATCTAAGCAATTTAGTTTTATTCCTCTCAATGTTTCTCACTTGGAGTATATTGAATTGAGCATTTTCCCTGAAACGCATAGAGATTTTAAAACTTTAAGCCACGAACTGGCAATCGACCCTCAACCTCTTTTTAAATCCCCCAGTTTGTGCTGCTCCTATTAACAAACATTCTTTCTCAGATTTCCACGTCATCCTGCCATGTTCAAATAGGAAACATTTTTGTGGATTGGGAAACAACTGAGTGGGACCAAATGTTTTAGTTCTACTACCCCTCAACATTACAGAAAAGGTAACAATAAAAGATACCACTTCCAAAATGAGTAAAACCTACAGCAAATGATGATTTTTTTTTACCTGCAGATACCAGCTTCATAAACAATACATAGCCTCTGCTAAGCAATTTCCAAGCAGTTAGTCTCTTCAGAGCAGCGCTCTACCTGACATGAATTTTCACTATACAAAGACAAACTTTGTATAAGGCTGAAAAAAAATCTGACTCATAAGAACATACTTGCAACAATCCTAAATTTGCCTAAGGGCAACCAGAAATGAAAACGGACAATACAGCAGTGAGTACAAAACACCTGGAGAACATCATCCCCAGATAAACACTTTATTAAGTGGTTCTTGACCACTGAGAAAAATGGTTCATGATAAAAGTGGTGGCACTATTAAGCACAGACTGTTCTCACCAATGATCATCTAAATCCTGATGGCATACATCTAGACAGGCAGCCGGCTACAGTCCACCTAAAAATTATACAAAAATTAGTTCTAAGAGATCTTTCAATACTGCACCTGTCATGCCACCTCTGCAACATTTAGAGAACTCGGCCTTAAAACTTTGTTGGGGTATTTGAAGTTTGAACACAACGCCCAAGTGCCATACCCAGCTGAAGCTTCTAGAATCTCTGAATGGCCAGAAGCTAGTTCCCAGAGACTACAGTTTGACCCTTTAAAAGAAAAAAGGGTCAACAAAAAAATCACTGTTATACAAGTTCTTAATCAGTCCTTTAGCGTCCATTAGTATTTTGCAAGAATTTTATCACTAAGGTTTCCAACTGCTCAAACAAATGGAAGCATCTCATTTTTTTTTTCTGAATTCTTCCACCTTAAAAAAAAATAAATCTCATCACAGATGAAGAACCTCAACGCGTAATTAATCACAAACTATCAATGGAAGTCTAGCCATCCTGCATTGTCCTGCCTCAGAACTGCAAATAAAACCTTACCATACATTTTCCATTTTAAATGCCAGAGTGGTCATTAATAAAACTGAGAAGTATTTTCTCCTGATTGAATGAAGTACAAGTTTTCACGAAACACACAGCACGCAACTTTGTATGGCACACATAATGTGCTCATACTACATAGATGACATAGTTTCCATAAGAATTAGGAGCAATGGAAAATGACAACTTATACGGACCCACAGAATATAATCACGACATTGTTCATTAATGCCTGCCACCACTGTTAACTCTATTCCAGAAAGTCTCAAGAGGAAGCTAGATATAGTAGCAGAAGCTCATGAACTTCCAGCTGCAAGGGTGGGAGGGAAAGGAAGCGGGCTGATTAGTTGAATAGATTTATTGTATGCACATATTCTATGTTAAAACCCTGTATCTACTATAACATAAATTTTTTTTGAGTCATTTGACTGTTCACAATTCAAATACAGGAAAATGCTATCAGGCTAACATGTGTTTGTTCAGCAGGAAACCCTTTCTTCAAAATGTAAAACAAGGTAGTGAAAAGCCAAAAGTTTGCTAGAATTGTCATACAATTATTTGTATCAAAAGGACCTTTTGATATTCTCCTGCTACATTAGAAAAATCAAAGTCCATATGAGTTCCAGAGAAAAACACAATGCAGTACCATATGAAATACAATGCTGTCTCTCTCAAAGATGCAAGACATTATCATACTTTGTTTTTTCTCAAGCCATGCATATTTTCTTAATTTTCCTTATGTCACGAATACAGCCAAGGCATTTTAAATCTGTAGGCAAAGTTTCTTATTCTAGTTGCCCTATTTTAAGGGTCTTTGACATTGGTAGAATCTACATACAGGCAATTTTGCAAAATGCACCACAAGCTGATCTGTATTTCAATAAGACAATTAGACTGGAAGAGATTTCTTTAAGCTCTTCACAGTTCAAATGAAGATCATAACCCTTAAAAATTGGGAGAAAAGAACTTTGACTACCATTCTCCTGGAAAGAGCCCAGAGGAGGTCTAGAAGGATGATTAAAGGCCTGGAGCATCTCCCCTACAAGGAAAGGCTGAATGAACTGGGACTGTTCAGCCTTGAGAAGACTAAGAGGGGATCTTATTAATGTTTATAAATACCTTAAATGTGGGAGACAGAGGGAAATAGCCAGCCTCTTTTCAGTTGTCCCTGGAGACAGGACAAGGGACGATGGCCTCAAGTTGGAGCACAGGAAGTTCCACACCAATATGAAGAATTTTTTCACAGTGAGGGTGACAGAGCCCTGGGACAGGCTGCCCAAGGGCGTGTGGAGTCTCCTTCTCTGGAGAGATTCCAGATCCATCTGGACACCGACCTGTGTGACCTATTCTAGGGAACCTAGTTTGGCAGGGGGGTTGTGCTGAATAAATCTCTGGAGGTCCCTTCCAACCCCTACAGTTCTGTGATTCTATGAAAACAAGACTAAATAAAAAAGTAGTACTGCTTATTTAATCACTGCAATGTCAAAACAAACAAAAAAAAAAAGGGGAAAGCATATTATTTGCCTTGTACTAGTTTATAACACTGTATTAAAACCCATAAAATTCCAAAAAATGAATACATGAATATTTGGGAGAAGAAACAATCTGACTGAAGCTCAAACATAGGTACAAAATACATATCACCCAGCACAATAACAGAGCAAAATAAAGTGCCATCATTTGCTTAATTAAAAAGGAGAAACATACTAATTAAAAAAAAAAAAAAGTAACTGGTAGCAGGTTTACAGCTTTGCCAGTGAATTAATTCAGTCACCATGCAAACAGTATCAACGGTTATTATCATAGACTGCAGCCGTCCTGCCACCAAAACAAGCCTTCCTCATTCTCACAGCTGGCACTGGTGACCACATTCAAGAACTCCAAAAATTATTACATTTTACATTGCTACATGGCCATCACTGATATATTTGCATTCTAACTGACTTGTATTGGACGCATTCTGCCTTTAAAGCACACTGGTGTCCACATTTCACTTCTGCTTTAAAGTCAGAGACCAGCTCCTACAAGCTCAGGAAGGAAAATAAACTGTTGTTGCTGCTCTGTTCTAGCACTGTGGGGCACAATGCCAGACTGTCCGGCAGCCAACAGACCAGCCACAAACCTCCAGTTTCATTTTTCTTTTTTTTTTTTCTCTCTCCAATAAAAAAATTAATCAACAACCAATTAAGGTGCATTAATACTGCCCAGGATTACGCTCGAGAATGTAGTTAAGTTTTAAAATCCCTTCCACTGTCACTAGTAATGGAAATGACTTACAATATTTCAAGCTATCTCTTCCATTCAATTAGGATAATTTGTATATTTATGAAACTTATTAACTAGACTGGCATAATTGTAAAATGATTGAGTAATGGCATTCAGAATAATAGTAAAAAAATTCTGAAAGTCAGGTGTCTATTTGATGGACTCGATTGGCAAGTTAAGTTTGGAAGGAAGATCTGGGAAACAAACAGGATGACTGGTACAAGTGAAATTAACTGGGTTTTTTTTTAAAGGAAAAAGCCTGAAAGAAAAAAATAATATACTATTTTGATCACCATTCCATATACCTGCTGTATTGCTCACTTATTTTGTTTTATCTCAATCCAAGGCAGAGTTGGAAGCAGGTAAACCAAACTCTAGAGAAAACTATTAGGCTTCTCCCCTCCTTACATACTTAGGCTCTGTAAAACAAAGACTAGCAAAACACAGCATAAATAAAGTAAAAAAACTGTTTGCTATGCTCCACATTGTAGCATTACATACCGTACCAATACTTTAAAGAGAGTAAAGGATTTTGTTTCAACTAAAACCTCATACACTGAATGAGAAATTGGTGTCTCCCATAAGCAATGTAAAAGAAGGGCCACCTTCCCACTCCAATGAGTTAACTTCATTTCTCTTTAAAAAAAACAAACTCAGAACTCTTAGATGACTTGAAGTCTACAGCAAAATCCGAAGGCGTTTAAGTATTTCAGGATGGGATTTATGGCTGAGTTCTGAAATGGATACTCCTAGTTCCTGTTGCTTTTACTGGAATATTTTTATAGAGAGTCACTTTTTTCCCACCCTACCCTTTTCCTTTACTGAATTTCCACACAATAACTTAGATTTGACCATCACCGGACATCTGAACAACAATAAAAAACGTTACAGCTGGATCCTGTATTAGTCCCAGCTGCACAGGATCTCTGGCTGCCTTCGGAGAACAAGGGAGCCAATAGGAAAACAGTAGGAGAGTTTCTTTTAGCAGCTTACCTTTGAATAAATTGTTTTTCCATATGCTACTACAACAAACTATTTTACTACTCAATGCAAACTGAAGTTATTCTTCCTACTTTTCATACCTTTTTTTAAAAAAAAAAAAATCCTTCTTCAAAAACCTTTACTACAAAATGCCAGAAAATAATCATCTCCATATGGTCTTTCAAGTCTAACATACCACAATGGATGTATCTGCCAAGTCCACCCACCCACAGGCTCCATAAACTTTAGAGTATTATTTGTATTTAATTTGGATTACCAATTTCGCCCAACCTTTCCCCTTCATAACACACATTACTTTTTCAGGCTTACAACCCAGGTAAAAGATACAAAAGGAAAATAAGTTTCCAGAAAAATAAGAACATAATATATACTCTCTTTGCTTTTGATATCGATGAATTCACAGTAGACAGACTTAAACTAGTCTTTTTATGTTTGCTCTTATAAAATATCACCTAATCTTTTAAAACATTCATGTGATACTATGTCATTTATTAGTACAAGAAAAAGACTAAACACTGCAGTCTTTCCAACTTACATTGCACAAAGTGAGAGAGAAGTTACATGTACTTTGATTTAAAAAAAAATTGGGGTGGGGAAGCTTCCTCACAGATATTTTAAAAAAGAAAGTTACTATATTTAATGCACAAAAATCCACTTCCTATAGCCAAAAAATAATCAACTCCATATGCTCCATTTATCTACCCTCACTAAAACATCTACAGCAATGAAATGTCACAAGCTGCCTAGAAAGGTTGACCTCACGTAATACATAGAAGGTAGGCAAGCTTAAAACCCAGTCCAAGGTTCCCAGATTACAGAATTAATCAGCAACACCTACATGCAGAACTAACTAGTCACATACCTGAAACCTTTTAATCTCTCCCTTCTGTGACTGCAAACCACACAACAGCCATTTCTCTAAACGTTGCCTCTGACTAACCTTGGCTACCAGTTTCAACTTCCACTTAGGAAACAGTTTCTATACAAACTGCAATTCAGGATTAACAGCCCAGATGATAAGAGACGGTGGGAAAGCAAGCACAGATATTCTCCTTGTCCGCAGATGAATGCTGCATACTGTTTAGAAATGTTGCAAGAACGTGAGTTATGATTATTTTAACTACTGAAATGGCAGTACAGTAGGTCAAAACTGACTTGCAGAACAGCAAGTTAATAACAGTACGATTCTATAAAATAAAAAAGCTACTTTTGAGACTACCAACATCCACTTCCATGACACACACATTTAGGCATTTATGTCACAGATACCACATGCAAAATGAGTATTCCCCAATTAGTATACACTGGGGTTACAAAATGCAAGACTGAACCAAGGATTACTTCAGCCTCTTGAAGGTATATGCCTGAAATACTATTTGGTTGGGGTGGATCCCAAGCAGAGCCCTTTCAGTTAAAAGAAAAAACAAAACAATGTTAGAACCAAAATATGAAAAGAGTTAAGGAAGAACCACAAAGCAACAGATGCACGTTCACCCACCCTACACAATGGAAGTCCACAGATCTACTCTAATGGAACCTCAGCCTGCAGGGTTGTACCCAGCAGCTCCTGGGTGGGCAATCAGAAAGAGCCGAACACTTTGTACATACAAAAAAGGCTCAAGTCCATTTAATCTTCTCAAGGAGGACTCAGACTAAGCTCCTGTCCAATACACGTTAAGAGTTTCATGACCTGAGAGTGCATTTAACATGCAAGGAACAGAGTTTCTCCGTAACAGAGCCACCATCTCTTCCTACAGCCACTCAGATTCTCTCTCAGCCCCTAGTTGCCACTTGTGAGTTACTGAAACAAAAATGTGCAGTTCAAAAACTGCATTTGCAAGTGGTCTGAGTTGTACCCAGACAGAGTACAGAGCCTGGTGGGAAAATTCCTCCTCCGTGCAGTAGAATGACTGGGCAGGAAGTTCATTAGTCCAAACTTACATGAGCGAGGGGAAAAAAAAAACCCCAACAAATGTATTTGGAGTCTGACTACTGAATACACAAAATACTGCTTCAAGCAACAATAATTCCTTATTTTATAATATTCAATGCAATCATAAATGTCCCTTTAGACAATTCCCCCTCTCTTGTAGTAAGGCAACAGGATCTGTTATATCAGACTTTGACCCTACAAACACTGCTTATGACATAAACAAGGACTTTATTAAGGAACACGGTATCTACAGTACATGAAAGCAAAAATGTAACAGCAAATAAAGACTCTTGAATACTTGGAACCAAACAAGAAAAAAAACTCTGAATGATATTTTGTAATATGATTTGGATAGAAAGAAATAAAGATTCACTTTTCCATGCTAGAAGTTACACCAACTATTAATGAGGCGGTTGTACAAAAACGTAGAGGTGACTCATTAAATGATTACATCTCACAGTTCCTCTTTGAGAAAACAGTAAGAGGCAGTTCCCCTACTTGCACATGCCAATTTTTTCAGCCTTTTTTTGTGCATGCCTGTGTGTAAGAACAGAGAGAGCTCAAGAGACACTGGATGCTTTTCTTTTCCTACTCATCAACTCCTTCTGCCAAAGTATGCCTAGCGTAGCACTTGATTTCAATCTGATTTGACTGAGGAGTAGATATTCCTACAAGCTGTGTGAGAACTGGTAGCTGGGTGGAACAATCACTAAAATTAATTCCCACAGCTATTGTTCAGCTTCTTCCATACCCTGAGAGTCAGCAGACTTGCACTTCGTCTTTTTCACACAGTTGTTCTTTTTCTTAAGAAACTCAAAGGTATTTCATCTAAAAGTCAACAACAGTTTCTCCTTTTGTATTAAGGTCCTGCATCTGCAAAGAACAGCAGTAGCTCCTCCAAACCCAACCGAGACCAAGGACATGACAGCGAAAGCCAGACTTGAAATCAGATTTAACTTCCACAAGTGAACTGATTGTCAAATCTTGTTTCAGCTTTTCTTGGGTAATTCAGAAGTCTCAGTTAATAGCCTTGCAATAAAATCTATCCTTACTGGTATGATCTCCATTGGGTTGCTAAATAACAGTAGCAGGTCTACAGTTCTTTCACATACCTGGCCTAATAAAACTTTTGCTTTCTATAATAAATAGACCATCTGAAAATGAGCTTCATTAGTAAAACCAAGCCAAGGAGCCTGACCCATTGAAAAATTACATCAAAGATCTTCAGTACTCCATTTCCTGCATAAGATTCCAATATAGATTTCACAGGCTTCCAGCATACAACATTTCCTGTTAACTCCATGAGATCCTACTGAATTTGTCAAATACCTTTTTTCCCCTAGGAAATAAAAGGCAAACGCAAACATTACCTAGTATCATGTCAACTTTTACTGGAAAACCTATCCACTTCTATCATACCTATGTGTAAGCAGATACCAAAACTTCAATGAAATTGTGGAAGCAGCTATGCATCACTTTACTTTCCTTAAATAAAAATTTGTATTACCAAATAATGAGTTTAAAGAACCTCAGAAAGTAATGAAATAAATGTGACACAGATGTTAAAAAAAAAAACCAATCCCAAGAATGTTTTTACTTCATAGCAACCAAATAGGTCAAGCCATTTCCTTCTTCAGGCAAATCCCAGAGGACTACAAAGCACATGGTTTTCTAGTGGATTTTGTGTGTCTACCCCACTAAGAGGAAACACTGCTGTCCAAAAAATTTGCAATACTAAGTTTTCCCATGAAACTGTTGGAATTAAAAGAAGTCATATGCAATTTAAAACAATTAGCTAGATGTTAGAGTTATACAAATGACATAATTAAACACACTTTTACTACCTAAGTCATATACCTTTCCTATACTACATGTTGCTATAAATAACAGGCAGTGAAGAAGCCAGAAATGCCAATGTTACGATTCTTCACATAATTTTTCCTTTGTTCTTGTAAATCTTGAAGTAAAATATCACATGTTTTTCACGTCCATGGGATTCCTGCCTTACAGTGCTGTAAGTTGACAGGTTTTTCTAATAAACCAGCTGCTAAGAAGTTATTTTTATCCTCTGCAAATGAAGCACATGGTCAATGTGTCCAAACTCTTCACTAAAATAAATGCAGTCCTTCTGTACATACTTAAGTGCTCATGAACTACACGGAGACAAAGTGAAGTAGACATAATTAACTATCACTTTACTTTAAAAAGTAGGGAAAATTTCATATAGATTCATTCAGTCTTCACAAAACACTACCCTACATGCTGACTAGTTCCATGCAAACTCCACAGAAAAGGTCATGTGTGGTCCCATAACCAGATTAAATCTATTTGTGCATTCAAAAAGGATAATTAAT
This sequence comes from Laterallus jamaicensis coturniculus, assembly GCA_022605575.1. NCBI lineage: Eukaryota > Metazoa > Chordata > Aves > Gruiformes > Rallidae > Laterallus > Laterallus jamaicensis. The sequence continues at coordinate 13,703,062 of JAKCOX010000020.1, forward strand.
ATTGCATAGGGAAGACATGACTTATTTCATAACATTGAGATCACATAAGTGTTCCCATACTTTGGCATTGCCCTTTTACTGCCATTTTTATTACAATTTTTCTCCAGACTACTTGTTAATGAAGACTAAATGGTAACGTCGAACTATGTACTTGTCAATAACTACTCAGGATGTCAGCATGTGTCCACAAACATCAAAAAAAGGCAGTGGGTGGAAACAACATTAAGGGTTCTGTTTGAGACTCATTAAGCTTAAGATGACAATTACGCAATCTTCAGATGTCAAACAAGCCAACATTTTAGCTGGGACAGATGGTACTGGATCCAGAGCACACAGTATATGCTGTGAGTCATCAGTTTAAATACGATAGTTCAATTTTTATTTGCAAAATTGATTACCCAGAGAAAAAGACGTGGAGAAGATGAGAGCATTAAACCAAGGTCCTGCAAATCTTCACTAAAAAGTTGGAAGCAGAAAGATCACCTTCCAAATGAAAAAACGATTAACCAGACTGGAGGAGAACAAGAAGAGAACAGTCAAAGAAGCCAAGAAAGAGCAAGATTTCAAAAAGCAAACCACAGTAAACAGTACTAGAGGCAGCTGGCAGGAAAAAGAGGAGGAAGGGAATGTACCGAGTACAAGGGGTCAGGACAAGTGTGGAAAGGACCCAGGATGAACCTGGAGGAGATACTCTTCAGACAGTGACTGCGAACAGCTCACTCAATGACTTTCAGTATGAGAAAGAGACGGAGTGGCAGTTCAAGAAGTAAACAGGGACAAATATGGAGAGTAAAAAGAAACAGACTAAAGCATATTTGCATTGGGAGGGAAAGGAGAGGAAGAGATAGCAGCAGGTAAGATGGAGCTACAGTATCAATGAAACAGCTCAAAACTTTTAAAGCCTTTCTGTTTCAAAAGGAGAGACTTATTGGATAGAGACGGCAAGCGCAAGAAACCAGAGGACAGCCACAACATTATTTCATTAGTTTCCCTTGAAAAAGTGATCAAAACCCTATAAAGAAAGAAGGGGAAGCGATAAATACGATGGGACCGAGATATTCTGTGTGAGCTGCAGAACGTGTCTGGGAAAACAGTGGGTTGCCTCAAGATCTGCAGCCCCTCAACTGGTAAAAGCTCTTTTAATTCCACTGATACTAAAACATTGCAATATCCATCCAGCAACAGTAGCACATGGGGAGCCCACTTGCACGTGGGCTCATTACTATGATTCCCAGACATTGTTCTGTAGAGTACACTGTGTTCCCATAAGTAAATCCTACAGCTTTCTTTCCCAGACCTAACAGCACACACATATGCTATATCACAGGCATACTGTTCCCCTAAATCCACGGCATGCTCACATCCCTGAGCGCAAGCCACCAAATACCATTATATAACAATACAGCAAGTTTGGCAACCAACAACCTCCGGAAAATTTATCAGCAAAAATGGCATGTTTTCTTTCAAGTCACAGCTAAAAATACTGAACATTAGCCTATGAAAATGTTAAAGTGTTACTGCAATTAACAAGCCTATTTTTGATACCACCGGAAAACTAACATTCACTCAATGATCCTTATGGGGCCCTTCCAACTCAGTATATTCTATGATTCCGTAAGATAATTATAAATACTTTTGCAATGGCATTTTTTATTACAGTGATAACAGATTAAATGTGGTTTGGGCTAAAATTAACGTACTACTGAGCTGACAGGTAGTCTGTACAAATGTGAGATTAGTTTAGCATAAAGAACTATTTATTCAGCAAAAAAAGACTTAGCATGAAGCTCTGCTGGCTGTTAGCAGTCATATTTATGTCATTTTGGGTTTTGTATTCTCTGTATCTGCTCTTTTTCTCTCCTTAGAATCAGTCTGGGTGGTTAGTCCAACACTCAGATGCATTTTTGTGTTCTTGGCATTTCTCTGGAGTAGCTCAAAAGCTACAAGCCCTCCTCTAAAGAACTTTTGGGACAACTTTTTAAAACTACCAGTACAAGTTACCCTCTTCGATGAGTACAGAATGAAATATATTTAAGCTTCTTCTGTGTTAAAATACATTTTTATGAGGTTCTTTTATTGTAAATAAAACATACAGGTTTAATCGTAAATGCCGAGCAAACATCTATACCCACAAGGAGACCACATGGAGTCTCCTATCCTTTAACATCTACCTTTGAAAGTCACTATACTGTGAAAAGAACAGATCAGGCTGCTCACGTCTAAAAGCAATATATATATTTCATCAATTTTAAAACTTTTTTTTTATGAGAAAATCTGTGGGTTTTGTTACACTTAACAGCTTTTACCTATAAATGGATAACTGCTTTGCCCTGCAAAAGAACAGAAGTCATCTTGCTAAATCTGGTTTGGCAGCAAATCCATTCTTCTGAGCCCTCTGCTAGACGATCTGGTCTCTCGGTCTACTTTGTTGTGAACGGCTGTCTACATAACAGAATCAACGTGCTACCTGGCACCATCGCTGGCAAGTACGGCCAACAACTAACAGAGCCTGGCAACTAAACTGCTCGCTCACCCTCCAAAAGAGCTCTGAAATTCAGAAATAGAGCCCAGAGTTTGGGGAGCAGTAGGGAAACCTCGCTGCCGTAATTAGTGCTGTAATTTTGCCTGTTTGTCAAGCAGGAGCAGGATTTAAACCTTGTGATGTGAACTTGGTAAGTACTCAACTTCACCATCTTTCCTAAGAGGAATGACACAGAGCTGACTTTGGGGGACTACGAAGCCGCTGCATGACTAGATTCAAATTCAGAAAAAGACAAAGAGAAGGATTCTAGTGTGTTTCTAGCACCAAGTGACCCACGCTGACTGTTCATTTATTTCAATGTTATACAGAAAATCGCCTTCTGTTTAGCAGTATGCAACCATACCACCTGCTGCCAACAGACTATTCAATGTGAGGATCTCAGTTCACTGGCATCACCACCACGTAGTAGTCAGCACGTAAGAAAAGCCTCAGTCAAATGATAAAGGATGCAGCTTTAAACCAAGTGAGGAGAGGGAGGAGGAGAAATTTCCTGGATTAAGCGAACCATGGAGATATTTTAACCAGAACACAAAAGAAGGTTTGAGACAAACACCAACTGATTTGGATCATATCACATCAATAATCCAGGCACAGAGCCTTGGCTGGAATCAATGGGAGGCTTGTGCGTAAGTGGATTGTATAATACCAACGCGTGCCCCTATTCAGGGCTCCACATACAAGAGAGAAAGCAGTAGTAAGAACAATTCCCTTAATTAACATTTCCCTTCCATCAAGCACTTCTAAAATAATAAATCTTAGCCTTACATAGCTCTGTTTTCATTCACAGCTTTTACCAGAGGTGGTAAAACAACTGACCTCATTTAACAAATAAGGGAACTGAAGCATAGGATGCAAATTAAGCCGAAGAGCAGGGCAGCAGGGAGAACTGAGCTGGGAATAGCAGTTTGCCTTCTGAATCACAGTTTAGTGTCCTAGATATTTACATACTTATCTAGTTCAAGTCTCTAATTAGGATGATTCTCTGCAGTCCTCAACTTTGCATACTTCCTTAAGTACCTGTGCACAGCAATATGCTTATCTCTATGAGTTTCCCACTCAAGGATGTCAATTTTTTGAGGCTTGCAAATGTCCTACCCAGGTTCTAAACACTGGACAGTGCTGGTCAGATTCCTTTCGTATCCTACAAGTCTCACTACTCAGTGGCACCAAAGGATTTAAAAACTGGCTCTCGAATCCACACTTTCCACGTTTTCTATTGCTAAAAAATCCCCTCCCACACACAAAAAAAAACCCCAAACTACACGAACTTTAAATTAGAAACACCAATTCATTAGCTGGAAATGACCTAACTAATCCACCAATCCTTTCTTCCAAGCTAAGAGTGGTCCACAAGAAAAACTCAGGCGAGATCTCTATTCAAGAAAAAAAGTACAATACTCACAAGAATTCAGTGTAAAGCATCAAATACACTGAGAGGAAAAAAAAATATCCAGTCTTGCTAGTCTACAGTTGTTTTACAATGAAGCCAAGTAGGGAGGAACACAGACTATACTGCAGTTTGACCCAAAAAAAGACAACATGTTTATTAATGTGATAGGAAGTCATAAATAAAAGAATAGTTTAACTTGCATGATAGGTGAAAATCTGACTTCCACTGTGCAACCAGCCTTTAGCTAAACACAAACCGCCTTCTCCCAAGGTCCTGAAAACCCTCCCACGAAAATCCAACTTTGAAATGCTTAACACCTTACGAAAGATTGATTCAGCAAGACGTCCACTTTCCAGTTTACATCTTGCATGTGATCAAGTACATGAGTTACACCGAGTTAGTGCCAATAACCAGTACATTCATTTCCCTTTACTACAGATCCAAGTCCATAATACTGTGAAAACAGCACATTTTGAGTTGTACGAGCTTTCTGCTCTTCCAAGTAGTCTTCAACTGCTTTGGATAACAACTTTTCAGGACTGTCTTGTTTTGTCTTTTGTTTTCCCTTTTCAGACCTTTTTTTTTAAGGAGTGAAGCCTGTCACAGACAGAGTGAGAAGTGCCTGCTGAGAAATGGCCACGCTTCCAGACGACTCCTTGAAGAATTATTTTTCTGATTCATCACAGCCTTTTTTTTTTTCTTCTTCTTTTCCCGAGTTGTCAAAACAAACACCACACCCACTTGATTTCCGAGTTCTGGGTAATTATATTTAGAATTAGCAAGCACCGTGCAACTACTAATCACACAGGCTCTAGCCCTTACTTTACCTATTTAGAAATAAGCCAGCGCATTCAAACGCGGCCTGTTTAGCATTTTATTTAAGAGATAACTTCATCCCTTCTCTCGGTACCACCACCACAGGCACGGAGAATATAGGGCAGTCCATTCAGTCGATCCTTCTGCCCCAAGGCAGGATCAGCTGCTCCCCAGCCACCATTATCGCTGATGATACACAAGAACTGGTTATTTCAGGCAGCGTTACACACGCACTCACAAAACACGGTACAAATTAAAGGAGGGAAGCGTGTTGCAGCGCCTTAAACCGGGGACGGGTGTACAAGCCGGTCTCACAAAGGCAGAAATTACAAACAGAAGCTCGCCCAAGATGCGAGTCCGGGTTTTCTAAAAGTAGGACCCGGCAACATTAACGCCGCTGCCCTTAGGAACAGTTCACCTTGTTTAAACTGGATAAACCGCCCCGCGATTATCACCGAGCCTCCATTAAGACGACACACACAAACGAGAGCCCTCGCACAGCTTAATTATTCTTTTCACCGCTCGTACACGGCAAGACAAGAGACTTTTTCTCCCCCCCCTTCCCCTCTCCCCAGCCGACGAGCAGCTGCACTCAGGGAGCGCAGCGATGTCGCGGGGTTGTCACCGCGGCGGGGGGGACGGGGACCCACCGCCTGCCCTGCCAGCCCCCTTTTGTGCCCAAACCCCGCCGAGCCGGCGCAAACCCGCCTCACACCCCCACACCCCACCTCGCCTGACCCTTCCCAGGCGCGGGGGCGCCCGCCGCGGGGCACAGAGCCCTCATTGTGGCCGCCGGCGAAGGGGTCAGACCCCGCCGCGACGCTCCCCTGCTCCCGGTACTCGTTGTTACAGTCGCTCCGCTCGGATCTGCCCCTCAGCGCCCGGGGAGATACCGGGCAGGACGGGGGCACGGCACCGGCGGAGAGCTCCGCGCGGCGGGGAAGGGCGCGGCGCGGAGCGGCCGCAAATACCACGGCCTCTGAGGCGAACGAGCCGCGGGACGCCCCGGCCGAGAGCGCGTCTTCCTCACGCCCGCAGGAGCCAGGTGAGGGGCCGCGTGTGTCGCGTCCCCCCCCGCGCCACCCCCGCACAAGCCCCGCCACTCACCGCCGCCACCTCCGCCGCCGTCTTCGTCCATGTTGGGGCCGCAGGCAGGGCGCTCCGCAACGGCCGCGGCTCAGGGAGGCCCGGGAATCGCTCCAGTCGCTCGGCGCCCTCTGCTCAGCGCCTCGCGGCCGCTTCTCCTTCTCCACCACGGCAGCGCTCTGCCGCCGCTCTCCTCTGCCCCGTCCCTTCCCGACCAGCCTTGCCTCAGCCCAGCGGCAGCCGACGCCTCGGCCCAGCCGCCCGCCTCTCTCATGTGACCCGCAGAGGGGCGGAGGGGGGAAGGCAGGGCCGGCCAGCCGTTCGCCGCCACCCCCGCCGCCACAGGGTCGCCGGCCACCGCCGTGCTGCCTCCTCCCCTCAGGGGGCGGCAGCTCCCCGACCGTGCCCTGAGGCAGAACAGGAGCCCTCCCCTCCCACTTCTCCTTCCCTTCTTGGCACGTTTCGCACGGCGCGGCCTTGCATCGTTGAGGCCCCTGAAATGACTTACCTGTGGGTTGTCAGGGGCCGTTAGGGTGGGTCAGGGGGTGGCCGCGGCGGGAAAGGGGCGAGGGCGGCGGTCTGGGAACGGGAGGAGCCTGACCTGCGGGGCACGCGCTGGGGAGCCGCCTGAGGGCGATGGCGGAGGGGCTGACGCGAGCCGTCGAGTCAGTTTGGTCTCATGTTGGTTGGGATTGTCTTTAGGGGTCTGTGGTATCCAGAAAACGTATGCAGAGCCAGTGACTGTCTTGGAAGGGCTCTAAAGGGAGGTGACAGGAGGGCCAGGGCCAACTGGCCTGAAGCCGTAACGTGAAGGGAAACGAGGTGGGTTGAAGTCTCTGAAAAGGGGCCTGAATCATACGGTGCTTTTGTGTGGCTGCTTGGTTGCTCCTTGTCCTTGGGTCTGGTCTGGCACTGGAGAGGTGCTGGGTGCTTCGCCTGTGCAGGGGTCCTAAAGACCCTTGAGTATAAATCGGACTGTTCCCCGTATGCAGTATAGGGTTTTGCTCTGGTGTGTGTTGACTGTGTTGGTAACAGAAAGGATTTGCCTGCTTGCTTCCATAGGAATCAAAGTATCTGTGGGGTTTCTTAAGTCCTCGGTAAAGATCTTCAGTGAGATACGACAGGAGCTGGGATATCCGCAGCCTCCAAAGTCTGTAAAGGTAAGCAGAAGTGTGCTGGCGCAGACTGTTCTTCCTTCCTTCCTTCCCTGGCACCACCCCTCTTTATTTTTTTTAAATGTTTGGTGTCAAAATTTTATTCAGATAGGAAGCTGTGGGAGGAAAGGGTCAGCCAACAGGAAAATATCCGGTTTTTCATTTTCCTCCTGTAGGCTGGCATGGGATAGAGCATCATCAAGGAACCTGTGTTGGGAGTGCTCACCTTCTGACACCACTGTTAGTGGGTGGTTATTACAGCCCATTTTGTTGAGAGCTGAGGTTTGGCTGACAGCTGCTCTGGTGAGAAAGTGTTATACCTCATCTAGAAATCATAAAAATACTAAACCTTTAAAATACTCCTCTGTATTTTGTATTTTTAAATTAAACATTGTTATAAGTTTAGTAAGTGTGTAAAAAGGGTATGATTACATAAAACAAACAGATGCATTACCTTGGTACGGGATTTTTTTTAAATGTGTGCCTGTAAAGTATAATTGCAGAGTGGTTTTAAAATAAGTCTGAATGCAGATGAACTGACAGTAGGCTTTGAATATTTTGGTCACTGAGCAAACTGTTACTTTACATTAGAGAGGAATCTGGTTCATGAGAAAAATTCTAATTTTGTAATTGGTCACAGATTGTTTGCTTTTGTTTCATCTGTGCTGTTTTACACCTTTATATAAAATCTATTCCTTTCTTTTGTTGTTTTTGTTTGTCAGTATCATTTTTCCTTTCCTCCCATATTTCAGTATAACTTCATATACTTTTTCTGTAAGGAAAATACCAATCACTAACCTTAATGGCAGCGAAGAGTGACCCATGGAGAACAGCCCTTCTCCCACCAATTTGGGCAGAATTCCCATTGACTTAATGGAAGCCACACTAGGTTTTAAAATTCTTCACATGAATAGCAAAGATATTGCATATTTGCACTTTTGTGATGCAAGCATGATAGGAAAAAAGGCCTGCCCTAGTTATGAGTGATCAGAGGGGATATTTTACATAAACTTTGTGGTGAAATCAGACAATTCCAAACTTTTGAGATAAGAAAAATGTTCTTCAGTGTAACTTCATTACTAACTTGAGCAAACGGTTACATTTTCAGTATTTTGCATTATTGAATATGTAGCTTACACTGCTCTAACTGTGAAATAGATATAATTCTGTACCATCTCAAGGAAAATCTCTTCTTTCCAATCCCATTTTAGTAGGGTGATTTAACTTATTAATGATATGTAGTACAAAAGACAATTGAAATTCTAGTGTCTTCTTCAAAGCTGTATGTTTCTGAAATTATGGCAGATACTCCTTAAAACTCAAATTTTCATACACATTGTTTATTATAAATAGACTTATGTTTGCATAGACCTGATCCTAGAAGCGTTCTAGGCATAAAACTATTGGTTCTGCATACAAGGTGCTTACAGGACAAAACTATTTAATCTTCAGATGTGATGTGTGGTAGAAGCTCTTAAGACCAAACCTTTTACCTCTTTGTTCATGTCTGGCTATAAACCTCACTGGGTCAGAAATGGATTGTTTGAAAATGAACAATATCAATTAAAAAATTACAGGCATGGTTCTGCATCATAGCTATAGTACTTCTACCACAGCAGAACTACTACATAGCTTTGGGCAATTCAGTGATGAACTATTTTCTACTTGTGAATAATTCTCTCTTTTGATCATTCTTTTTTGAAATACATATGAATTTTATTTTTCTCTCCATATTAATAAGGGCTTCAATCAACAGTTTTCTAAAGATTGCTTGATCTTTCTTGCAGTCCCTTCTGTAGTCATAGCTCTATTTTTATAACAAGTATGTTTTGCCAGTTTTATATCCACAAGTCTAACCTTCTGTGTTGGAAGAACTTCATAGTCTGTCATTCATGTAAATAATAGTCTAATAGCTGGTCTGTTGAAATTATTTTAGGGGAAAATTGGGCTTTCTCCAAAAACGACTCTTGGCAAGGTTGATTCCTTAATGATAAATTAGGTTATTTGCTGAATTTTCAGGTAATACTCTTCATCTTTTCTCTTTTTTTCCCCTCTTTGGATAAGTTAGTATCTGTTTTGATTCAGTTTCCACTAACTAGTAATTTATCATGTAGTTTTTCATTTAAAGGGTCAGGAGCACATCTCTTACAACATTTGTCCCTACACAGAGAGTCAGTAAAGACATCTGAGTCCCTGACATCATATTTTTGTGGTCTAAATGGCTCGTTAAATATTAATCCCTTTCTATGGATTTCAGTTCAAACCAGATTCCAAGCAGTAGTGAATGAAAATGAAAAATACTCTTTACCCCCTCCTTTTATTTTTTTAAATAATCAAATAAATCAAGAGTAGGCAAGCCCTGTTGGTTATCACATCCTTTCCTCAGCAGGAGTGGATTCCCTTTTTTGTCTGAAAAGCATCTTCATTATTCATCCTAAATTTACTTATAGAGTGAAATAGCTTAATCTTACTTTGGTTTCCTCTTTCAGTAATGCAAATGTTTCAGTGATGCAAATCCTCTTTTTATGATGATAGATTTCACAAACTTTTTATTTCTAATTAAAAGCATGAGCTATGATGATGTTCATTACATGGATAGTAATTAGAAAGCAGATAGTAACATTGTATTTCAAGATAAGAAATACAAACCTGAATTTTCTCCACGCAGAAAGAAGTAACTGCCATTGTGCCATCAGACTAGACAGACGTCAGTATCAGACACAGGGAGATGGAATAATGCACCTCACTGTTGGCAGGAAGAAGGGATCTTTGAAATCTTACTTAGGGAAGCAGTCATCCTGCATGTGCCGGTGTTCCCATTTCAATCAGGACCTCTAATTTGCAAGTCTGGCTTATTGTGACTTCTGTTAGATTTGATTAGAAGGATTTTATAGTTACCTTTAAGGAGAACAGTTCATCTTAAAGACACAAATACCTGTACAGTCTAAAGAATGCATTCTTAAAGAATATAGATAAAGAATATAGATACATGTGGAGGGTTGACCCTGGTTGCATGCAAACCCAATACAATATATGTCAAAGAATATAAGTGTATCTTAAATAATAGAGATGTGCAGCATTTTGTAAACTAGAATCACTTGGATGATTTTACTACTTGCTCACTTGGATGCTCACATTTTTAGGAAAGTGCAGACAATACATTTCCTAAGGCAATACCTTGTTGGTAGTAAGAATCGCTGTCAGCAATACTCAGCCATTGTATTGGAGAATACTTATGTTTCAAATCTAAACAGTGAGACGTTTTTTATTAAGAAGCATTGCCTAGTAGTTTCCAGACAGGAAGGTCTTAGTCCATCATAATCTCCCCCCTGCCCCCCTTTATTTTTCTTCTTTTAAAAATTTATCAGTACTTGAATAATCTGGTATTCTTAAAACCCTAAGGCAAAATCTTTGACTTCCTCTGTCTGGCAGATGGGTTTTAGCCCTGTATTGTTTATTAAAATGTTTATTCTGTCACACATACCATATTTGTCTCAACTGGAAAAATACAGTTATTGAAAATCCTATTTGCTGGTTGGTTTAACTGTTCCAGAAGTGTTTGCACCTTTCATTTAGTCCAAAAAGTTTTACATGTATGTATTTTATATTGCTTTGGGGAACATCAAAGCTGAAGCTTGGCAAGTCAAACATTTTTTGTGAACAGTGCTTTTTTTTATGGATAGGAAGCTCCTTCCCTTAAAATAGTAAAAACCCTCAAAGTTAAAGATGTCTCTCCTAAGAATTTTGCATGGGCTTTTCTCTAGATGAACTTTCAGAACATATCCTGACTTGTATTTGCAGCTTATTTCAGATTCCAATTCTTGACATATTTGGAGATGGTTGGGGTTTTTAAGACTTCTAAATGAGCTTAATCTACTCCTAGTGTCAAATACTACTGGTTTTGGAAGTCAGTGCTTGTTTCCATTGTGCAACACTGATAGGGTCACTGGTGAGTCATTGAGTAAAGAACACCAGAATGTCCTAGTGAGGATAACCAAATGCATTAAAAAATGTGGAGGTCCACCAACTCTGCAGTGCTTATGATCTGAAATATACTTTGCATTAGAACTTGTTCTACCTGTATTAATTATGCACAGTACTAGACACAAAGAGGATGCTCTCTAGCATGAAAGCTATGCCTAAAATAACAGGAAAAAAAAAAGAGTACTTGGATTCCAAGAACATGGGCTGAATCAGATCACAAGTGGAATTTTGCATGAAGCTTGAGAGAGGGCTTTTCTATCTCTGAAAAATGAAAGAGCTTTATGTAAAGTAATTCTCCAAAGGAGGGTGCACTGCTAAAGGCCAGACTGTTCCCACCCTGAGAAGTAGCCATGGTCTGTGAATTCACCTCTGCTGGCTAACTCCAGCTTGGGACGGTTAAATGTGTTACCACGTACCTGCTCCAGCCTCACCAAGGCCTGGGAGTTTGAAATGCCTAATTCATCCTACACTGGGAGCTGTGGCTGGGCTGCAGAGCGTACATGAGTCCTGCTCTAGCTGCGTATGTATGGCAGAAGTTGAAAGATTTATTGTTGTAGTGCTAACAGGGAATGTCCCTGCAGTTCCTTCCTCCTCCCAGCTCAGAGAAGCCTTCTTAACAGCTCCGCAGTGTAACAGGGCTGGCATCCCACAGCACATACGGCAGCCAAGTGACAAGCTGGACTCACTCATGACATACAGTGTTAGAAGGGTTAGACCAGGTGCTTTTGTTGATTCACCCGTGAGCATCTGAAATGCAATTGCATATCTCCACGTGAGCTGGCTCAAACTTTGCTGCTGGCTAGTCAGCAGTGCACAAATCTGGGTTTAATAAATATGGAGCCATAAATTTAGAGAGGAGCAGGAACTGGCAACTAATGATTGTGACTTTTAGTGCCCTCTCAGCTGTTCATGCAACTGTTTGTAAAGCCATATTGCAAATCAGATCACTCAACACAGACTTTAAAAGCTCTGTCTAAAATAATAATTTTTAACCAGAATTATTCCATTTATTAGATTCACATTCTGGTCCCACAAAGAGTCGCATTGGCACAATTACAGCATTGGTAGACTGTGCCACACAGATGGCGTGGAAACCAGGAGGGCAGGTTGCTGGGTAGTTATTTTGTCAGCGGGGACAATATCCCTGCATAAATCTAACCTTATTGTGAACCACAGACTCTTTGTAATTCCACTTCATGATCCCTCATGCTCAGCCCGTCACCAACTGTGCCCGTAGTCAGACTTACATGCTTGTTAATGTCTGGTCTGTTTAATGCTAGATCATCTAGTGGTAATAAGTTGATCAAGATCAAATATGAGCATGTAATTGCATTCCTGTCAAGATGAGCCAGCTGTTGAGTTATAGTGTTTAGACAAAGCTTTATGCAGGATTTATGCCAGCAGCAGGAAGACAAATGATACCAACTCCATGTAAAATCATCAGGACTAAAACCACTCTCCACTCCTTGTTCTGTGAGGGGTTTGGTTTTTAAATAACTTTTTACTGGTGGGTTGAATTTGTACAAAGAATTTTGTGTTGTGTCACCATCCAAAACCTAAATTTATTGTATCATGAAATTGCAGTTGTGTTCTGGTGAGAGTATGCCTTCAGCTGCTCGGTTGGGTTATTTTCTAATACATAGTGCCTCTCAAGGCCAGGTTGGAAACCCACAGGGTCTGAGGCAGAAAAACATCACTTAAATCCTTTCCCTCACATGGCTATACAAGCTATTTTATTCCCTTCATATCCTCATGGATGTAAGAATAATCCCTTCCACTTCCATACCAAAATGAAAAGGTTTTGGTATTTTCTTACCATAAGAAGTCTACTTTCAATTTAAAAAGCAGATCTTCACCTTAATTGTCTTTCTCCTGCTGTATTTCTCTTTATAGTCTTAAAAAAAGAAAAGCCCTCTCCAAGTATGAGATGTTAAGGAAGAGCCAAAGTTAAAACTTGGCAAGCACTAAAACAAGGAATTTTTTCCAAGGAAATGGAGGAGACGGGTCAAATTAATTCCTTATGTAACTCCATTTACCTCACTGGAGTTACATGAAAGATGAATTTGGTACCTTATACCTCTGTGGTCAGAACAGATTTTCTGCAATTTCAGTCAGCACAGTGTAAAATAATAATTCTTAACAAAACTGCAATTTAAGTCTGATAGAACTGCCCTTGTTATTTTTAGTCTATTAATATAATTGTAAAAGAACAATAGAACTACAGAACAACAGTAAAAATGGCTACATAAAAAGGTTAGCACATGATGATTTGCAGTGTACCTCCTCAGTAACAGGGGCTTTTTTGTGGAAAAGAGGAATTCATGATGGATTCCTAATTGGGCAGTGACATCAGGGACAGCGTCTCTTTCTTGTAAGTCCCAAAAGCTTTTCTTTGGTTTGCTGCGTTGCATCTTGAACTTTTTCCCACCGATGTCATTCTTCTCCCCTGACCACCTCTGTTCAGTTCTCCTTTCCCTCAAGTTTCATTGGGTTCCAGTGTGTGTGCACGGATCTCTGTGGCTTCTCCTTACTGCTGCATTTTCTAGATTTTTCTCTTCAGGCGGAAACATTCAACAGATAAAGGAGAGATATTTGGCCTCCACCATGATTTCTTCTGAAATTCTAAATTTCAATATGCTTAAATTTGAGCTGCTTTAAAGTAACGCGTTTTCACTGTGAGAACCCAGCCTCCATGTGTCAATCTGTAGTACTCAAATATAGCTGTACCCAGAGATTATTTCCATTTTAAAACCTTGTTATGAAACATCAACCCTTGCCTTCTCACCCCACTCTGAAATTCAGGAAGTGCTTTTAATATCAATATGTTAACATCTTGAAATAGTATAATATAAAAGTACCCGTGTAGTACATCACTGCAATGAAATGGAAGTCAGCAGTCTGTCTTCTTTATCGTTACCAACTTGCAACTATCAGTTTTAATACAGAGGAAAGGATCTGTGTATACATACATATAAAAGATGTGAAAATACAAAGGCATTTATTGAAAACAGACAAAACCAGGAAGATGATAAAATAGCAGAAGGAAGTGGCCTCAGATATAAAAACTTGCTTTGTGTAACAAAATTTATCACTAAAAGCTAAGGTTGGAAAATTGCCATGCTTCAGATAAAACCAGCAATGTAATGTAAAAAAAACCCTGACTTAGTGTGCAAAATAAAATAGACATATTTTAAAAACTAACATCTTACAAAGTAATTCAATGACACTTTATTACTGTTCTTTTTTTAAAAGCTTTGTTATGTTTTCAAATACCAGAAATGGCAGTTGTACAGATGCAAGCTCTCCTCTAAGGATGCCTGATCAGATGTGCCATTCAGTTTCTAAATAGCCAAAATTAAGGATGGAGGAGATACATTTTGAACATTTTTTTTCTTTCAAAATAGCAGAACTATTAAATAGAAAAATGATTCACATATTTAAAATATCTACTGCACAGTTTTCATACTTAGTTAAATGTGTACTGCTCAACATCCTTCAAAGTAGAGAATATTTTTAAGCAGAATATCCTCTTCATTTCTTTACATGTGTTGGGGGGAAAATCGGAAGCTTTAGGAAGTAACAGTACATTTATACCTGAAAGACTTTTCACATGAAAGTGAACCCTTCAAGAGCATGAGAATATAGGGTATTCCCTTCAGTTGCTGTCCCAGCTGAGAAATTAATTCTTTTCTGCCAGGATGTTTCCTCCTCCCTGGCCTGGTAGGACCTGCCTCCTGGTATTCCTGCTAGAACAAAAACCATTTCAGTAGTAGGTGCATCATGAGCACAGCTAAAGTCTCACGACTAAGAAAATCACAGCCCTTGCTCTTTATTGCCCTCTGTAAGGCTCTTCCAGAACTTGGTATTTGTGGAAGTCTCCTAACCTGAAAAACAAGCTGGCAGGCAACTACAATTAATATGGATTTTTTTTTTCAACAACTTCATCACATTTTCAAGATAAATAGATCTGAGTACTATGTATATTCCTAAAGAATGTCTCATTGTCTCACGGTGAAAAATCTTTTTCAACTTGTTGACAGGAATGGTTATCTACTTCATGGATTAAATGATCCCATCAAGTATTTTTAGTCATTTCTTAAATTATAATCTTTGGTGTCCTGATTCCTTCTATGAAATTTCCTGTTCTTCTTTATGAAGAACAGTAGCCTGGCAGGGTTGGTTTTTTTTCTAGCTGTTGCTTTTTCATTAAATGGTCTGGACTTTCTGCACCATTTGCACAATGCAACTTTCTGCACCATTTGTACATCTCTCTGTTCTATAAATGTTGCATTTCATTCTGGTCTGGCAAAGCTGAGATATACAGATAAGTGTTAAAGAGAGAGAAATTTATCTTCATATTCTTCAGCTAAAATAATGAAAGGCTATCTTGAAACTATGAGAAAGGAGATAATCCTGTTTTTATTAGATTATGAAACTGCAAGCAATGACAGATAAACAGAGATAAAGCAGTCTTCTCAGAAATCTAAACTGCTTATCAGTTAAAGATGTTCCTCCAGAATGCTGACCATAGGCAATAGGAGTGAGTAAAGCAGCATCTTTATTACACTGGGATTTCAGAAGACCCATATTAATTCCAGAATAATATAACAGAAAAGAAAGGTACACTTTCACCATGCTTAATGTAGCACTTAGAGATGTGTTTCCATTCTTAGCTACTGGGTTTCTTGTCATTTACAGAAAGCACATAAGCAGAAATTTATTCTTGAGCTAAAGCAGCAAAGGTACTCATGCATGTGTTTGTTTATATGTAAATATTTATATCTGGTTATTTACATGCAGTCAGAAAACTTCAATTTCATATTTTATGCTAAAGAAATGGTCTTTTATCTCTAGATCACAAGATGAGAGGTATGCTGGGAGTATGATGAGTAAAAGACTCTCGTAAGGATACTGCAGTGCTGGTGCAGGTACACGACATTGGTCTCGATGCAGTTTTGAACAGAGGCGTGCCCATGCACGTTCAGTAATTAGTTGGATGATGGGAACTCTCTTCTGATTTCCTTACGGAGCCCATTACGAGAAGTTTAGCTGTAGACTGCACCTCAGAGTTTGGCATCTGCCTCATTAAAATAAACTTCTCCTCCCCTCCTGCTAACAACCAGTAATTTTTTAACACGTCTGTAGTACTACTTTACTAAAGCCACTACTGACAGCATCAAATTGAAAAAAAATCCCATATAAAACTATACATGAAATACTGAATTTACAGTTAGTTGTGCTGTCTTGTGTTGTAAGTGGAAATTGCAAGGAGACACTCTCTCTACTACTGTGCCGATGCCCGTGTCAGTTCCAACACCCTATAAAACACCTGGGAGAAAATGACTGTGGATTCTTCATTACAATAACAAGAAATTACTACAACATAGCAATGTTTGTCAGATTAATTTGGAAGTGAAATTTGTTGTGTTTCCAACTGTGAAATGAAAAAGAGCTCTGAAAATATTTTTTTATATCCGTTTCTTCTAATAGCCTAATTTCTTTTAAGGACTTCTTAATTTTCTGTGACTTCATTACCTCATCATTTTGAGAAGATAGTCTTATCACAGGTGAAAAATGTATAGTTGAGAAACAAAAAAATGGCAAATTTTATACTTTGGGGAAAAAAAGAGAACAGTTACTTTGCATAAAAAGGTGTAATAACCTTGTTAACTATGACTTTGTGCAGTTTTTATGAGAATATCTAGATTCAATAGTGAATCAAGTTAGCTAAAAATTCTTAGCAAAAGCTGTTATCAATTTAGTAATTCAAATAAAGTAGCAAATTATATAATTTTATAAACTGGAATTCCTCAGAGTTTCCTCTGTTAGAAGGCCATCCAGTATGCTGTAACTTCAGACATTTTATAGTTCTCAGCTGGTAAATTCTGACTTTGTTTAAAAATAATACTCTTAGATTTTAAGATTGTTTTTCTACGAGGAGTATAGTATTTGCAAAGTATGCAGTGAATTTCAAAGCACTTAAGGATCATGCTGTTGTTTCTATCTGAATTCCTCTGAAGATTCTCCTTGCTCTACTGTCAGTAGGCCTGGACTTTCAACCTGGCCTATATTTGAGGGCATTCCCATAAAAAACGCAAGTTCAGACCTTGCAGTTTGGTTCACGTGGGGAGATCCTCATGCTTACAGAGCTGTGATTAAGTCAACAAGGCTAGACATCAGTACTGATCTGGTGTGATTGGATTACAGGATTGAAGCTGTGATTTGTCCTACTAAAACCACTTTAAGTTACTTAAATAGATGAATCCGATTTCTTATTGATTACACTTTCTGAAATGCAAACCAGACCCAACCCAAAACCTTGCTTACTTTCTCCACATGTTAAATGGACTATTTCACCTTCTAGTTCTGCATTATCGTAAGCTGGGGGAAAACAGTAAGAATGTGGTTTTCCTTTTCCAGAAAATGCATGGGAAATACTTAGTCTTTTTTCTTTCTCCTGAGCCCATTTCCAGTCTTTACTTAATAACCTCACCCCCTCCATGGGATCCAAACTATTCACAGAGTTCCTATTACAAAGGAAAATGAGATGATGTCTCTGTTGCCCCTCATCTCATGTTGTTATTCACATCTTTTCATCCCATGTTTCTGGCAAAATGACATGTTGAAATTAAACCACAAATTTGTCCAGAGCATCTTTTTCCCTTGGTCTTTCCCCCACCCAAGTTTATTTGTTACCTCTCAGGTTTTGAATGTTAGGTGGAGAAGAGTCATTTTGCCATTACCAGTCACTGCTGGAATATCTGATAGGAGGCACAAGCACAGTTCCTTCCCAGGCAGATCAGCTGCTGGATTTAAAAAGCACGTATGAGTAACAGAAGTTCACCAGAGGTATTTTCAGTGATGGAGGTGTTCTTTTATAGTGTCTGTAGTAGCAAAATAGAAAATGGAATCAGTCCTTTGGACAATGCTGTTTCAGTAGGGGCCTTTAGAAAAAACACTTCCTATGTGGAGGAAAGAGAAACTCCTAAATAATCCCTTTGGGAACACCTACAATATCTTCTTTGTCACCTTATGAAAATATCTTAGAAATAATTGCAAATGGAGCAAGTTGCAAAGAAGCTTGATGAACTGACCACAATAAAACATCCATAGCACTGGAATAGGCTGCCCAGGGAAGTGGTGGAGTCTCCTTCTCTGGAGAGATTCCAGACCCATCTGGACGCCTATCTGAGTGATGTGTCCTGGGGAGCTGCTTTGGCAGGGGGGTTGGACCCAATGATCTCTCGAGGTCCCTTCCAACCCCTACAGTTCTATGATTCTATGATCCAGTGATTAAAATCTCTACAGACTTGTCCTTTGCTGGCACTGGCAAGTAGTTTAGCTAAACAGAAAAAATCAGAAGGTGCAGTTATCAACTGCAAAGGAATTATTATAAACCAGAAGGAAAATGTGAGGAAGAGCTCTTAAAATCATGTTTGAGTGACAACACAGACCAGACAGCTTTTATTTTAACCAACAGGTTGTTGGGAACACACACAGTACATCAAAGTGAAGGACTTGAAACCTACTGTAGTCTGTACAGATGTTCTCACTCAGAAAGCAGCTGGAGGGAACAGGAAAAAAAAAAAGTCTGTCCAACTCTAAAACAGGTTAAAGTTTTCAGTGTGCCTTGACAAGTAAATCTAGTTTTTGTGGTAGACTCTGATTTACAGCCTGATAGAAAATTCAACATTTACAAACCTGACCTAACATGACAGGTATCTGAAGGTGTACCAGCAAGCCCTTAGAAGGGTGCTATCCAATATCATTAAAGTATTTTGGGGTGTTTTTGTTTAATCTTAAGTGCTTTTCTATCAAAGGAGGGGAGGAAAAATTTGGAATATTGTAACTGTTCTAACTCTGGAACAGGTCATACATGCTTGCAGTCAGCGAGCACTCCTTGGAATGCAAGGGTAAGATCTGAAAGGCAATTGAGGAACCTCTGCTGTAGAAAAGGGTTTTTTATGATACGAGGCACAACAGGATTCCCGAGCTCAGAAGGGTTATTTGTGAATAACTTCCAGCTGAAGGGATTAAGGACTAGCCCAAAAGAAGAGCCACTCAAAACATCCTGCTTGTCATTGCTGCTGGCTTTTTGTTTAATGAACAAGAGGTGAGCCTTCTGACTTCAGTGTTGGTTTTGGTCCTTTGCCCTTGGGGATATTCTTAACAATGCATAATACTTGAAAGAATTCCAAAATATGTTTCTTTTTTTTTTTTTTCCTTTTCTTTGAACTAAGAGGTTCAAGATAAAGGAGTGTTTTGATATGCCTAGAAAATATTTGTGATAACAAAGAGAAATAGAGCTTCCTAAAGCTCAAGAGACTTCTAACATGCCTTTTACAAGCATACCACAGTTCTTGATAACAACCCCCTTTCGATACTCCCATTCTTACTGGAAGGTAAGACACTCCATCCACTTCTTAAAAAAACATCTTGAAACCTGTATCTTCAACAGTCCTTGGTATCTGTGTTTGGTTTGAGGTTTTATTTTAAGTTGCTGTCATATCTGCCAGAAAAGGGAAGAGCTAAGAAATGTACTGAAGGGGTTAGTGTTGTGATGGGTCTAAAAGGTTCCACTAGCAGTCTCAGATTGACATGGAGCAAAGCTGAGCTCCTCTACAGATAAGCTGCTCTTGCAGAATTCTAGAGTACCAGATGAAAAGAGATATATGAATGTGATGACAACATAATTAAGGCAGATCACATCAGTCACACAGTGGGATGGCTGGAACATTGTGGGCAGCCAAAGAGGTTAGAAACTATTACTTCAGTATGTACCATGCTCATTCCAGAAGCAATTAGGAAGCTACACTGAAGTGCAGAGAGCATGGTGATGGCACTTTCCGAACTGATGGAATGTCCAACCTCATCCCAACCCTTATTGGATGGTTACTCTGATTTTCCTTTCCCCTCCCTTTCTTCCTCAAAACATAGTGCTTGTAGCATCAAGGGACCCTGAGATCAAATAAAAGCTGCAAGCTAGCAATGGCTTTTGAGTCTAGAACCAAAGTGTCATTTGAAACCAGCTTTCAGAAGAGACCTGGAAAGTGAGTGGGTTATGGCTTTGAGAGTTTTTGCTTTTTAATGTTCAGCATTAAGCAGAAGATTTATGTTTATTTCACTCCTGTAATGTGAATACTTAATTCAGCAAAACCAAGAGGTCTGATGTTTCTGAATACTGAGGTGATTTTTAACCCTGAAGAGAAACATTCAGCAAGAGTTGCTATGGCTCTTCTAGGTATTTAGCTTCTAAAACTAGACTAGATTGGAAGATTAGAGCTGCTGAGTTAGGCAAGACCTTGGAATTACACAGAATGTAACTGGAGCATTAAGGTGTGTCATTAAAGATTAAAAAAGCATGTAAAAGGAATGCCTGTGAATGAGTATTGGTGGTAACATGATTAAGTTAGCCTGGAGCCCAGATACCAGATTTCCAAGGCATAACTGCCCTTTTATTCTCCCACAGGTTTTAAATTTGTTTGGCATTCAGTAAACACACATCTCCAGTTTCTCTCTGAAGAAGACACTTGCTGTCTGCCTTCACAGTGTCAGGAACATGATCTAGCTCTTTAAGTACTGTTGTCCAAAGAACTAGATGCTGCTAGCCAAGGAGGGCCAGGATGTTTGAGAACAGTGGTTGCAGTTGTGGTGTAAATTGCTGAAACCTAGAAATTGACTTTGGGTCAGAAAACAACTGTGTATCCTCCCCATCCCTGGAAGAGTTTCAGGCCAAATGGTTTGACAAGGCCCATGGCAGGGGATTGGAACTAGATGATCTCTGAGGTCCCTTCCAACCCAAAGCATTCTATGATCCCTACAATTTATACAGTGGAATGTTGTAAGACTCACCAAAGCTAGCCCTTCTATTGAGCAGAGAGAAAAGATAATTTTTTAAAAGGTTTTTATTTCTGTTTTTAAATAGCTTGATAAAACCCATCAGTTGGTATTCAGAGTTCAGTTGTAAACAGTTACAATGATACTGCTGCATATTGATTTTGTACATTAACCTATTTGTAGTGACAATCCATAAGACAAGTCAAAGCATATTTATAAACCAAAATGCATTGCACTAAAAAAGGATGCCGTAACTGAAATCATTTAAAAGACTGCTGTTTAACTCCCTCCTGTGGTGTAGGCAAGCAGCATCACAATCAACAGCTTCTGAAGCTTAGATAGCACTCTTACTCAAAAAAATCTGTATTCACCTCATTAGGACAACAGGTTTCAAGTTTACTATGGAAACTCCTCTCACAAGTTAAAAAGTGTTACAATAAATTTCTAAAATACATACAAAGTTGTAAACATCTTTCTGTGGAACAAACAGAAGTGGTTTGTGCCAGCCTTCTCTGTGGTAATTAAAAAAAAAAAACCCCAAAACCCAAATATAAGCCCTAAGACCAAGGCCACAGACTAAAAATGTTCCTCAGGGATAACTTCACAGTTCACAGGAAGTGCTGTGTCAGCATTTAAAAATCAACATTAGTCACCAGCAGGTAGCAGAACCCATATTCAATAAAATTCCTGGGACACTCATCAGGTGATGAATCAGGCACTAAGCATCAGAGTTGCCTACCTTTAAGAAGAAAAGCTTAAATTACTTCTTGGAATTTTTATATTTGATAATTGGTAAATTTACAACAACCAGAAACTTAAAAGAACACCGATACTTACACAAGTTTGGGTTTTGCCCATGTTTGCTATCAGATTTACACAGATCTTCCACAAAGAAGAGATCTGCAAAGCAGCCTCTAAATATGTTGCTATCACAGATATAAACTGGACTTTTCCAAGGCAGATTTTCTTTCCAGAAATCCCTCAGGCCACATTCTAAAGTGTTTTTTTTTAAAATTGATTTCATCATTAATAATGAAATAACCAACTACTCTGTCTGAATCTCTTAACACCAGTTCCAAAAAGGTGAAGGTAATTGGGATTTTGGAATGCCATGCAGGTATTAATTTCAAAGTGCACACCAAGAGGATTTCCTTAGTGCAGGGCGGTAAGGGATAGCATCATTCTAGTATTTCCATATTATTCTTATTTTCACACCATCAGCAGTTTGATCTGTGTCCTATTTAAGTATCTGAGCTGATCGTAAATGTTAATAATTCTGTTGGCAAGAAGTTGTTTATTTGAAAGTTCTGTGGAGTGCAGCTCTTCCTTGGGGATTAGAGGTTTCGTGGTCTGAGATAGCAAAAGGGAATTCATCACAAAGATTTTTCTTCTTAAATCCTAATTTTTTCCCTACTTTTTGTCTCTGCATGACAGAAGCAAGTGTCAGAACACAGTTTATGCTATACACTCTCAGAAAACAAAAGAATGTTTCAAAACAGCAATAGTACACTCATGTTTTCAGAAAGTTAGACTAATGACTTCAAAACCTGAAGAGTAGTAAACCTTGGATATAACTACAAGTTTTTACCTCAATATATTTGTTAGCTCCAAATTCTAGCTGACAGAGGTACTACAAATTTAATTAGATATTAATCAAAGCATCCCTTTTGAAGAAATGTCACATTGACTACCTGTCAGATACACCCATTTGTCACACACCCTAATGACAGATGGTGAATGCTTACAGCTCTACATAGTTACTGTCAATTTGTTAAGCACAATAAATTACAGGGAAGTGTTTCTGAAATGTAACAGAAAAACAGCTTATGCTGAGAACTGATGGGGAGAGAAGGAAAATACAGGAAAGATCAGGCCATAAAAACAAAAGAACCCGACAATAAGATGATAGATTAGGAGAGTGCATACAGGCTTGCTTCTTCCAGCAATCAAAAGTGTTTATACCTGGGAGGAAGGGAAAGGGAGGAGGAAAGGAGAAGGAAAGCAAACTTTGGCAAAGTTGAAGAAAGTGCAGTCTTTACAGTCCTTTTAAAGAAACCCAAAAAACACAACAAAAACCCCGTAACATCACCACACCAAACCTCAAACAAACAAACAAACAACCCCCCCAAACAAAAAAACACAGTGAAAACCCCAAAACCCAACACTGAAAAAGCAAAAGGCTAAAAAATGCCTACAGACAAAACTGTCTCACGGTGCGTGGTGATGCACATGGATGAGTTCTAAGATTGCACTAGCTAATACCACACTGAGAAAGAAGTACACGACCACCTCTACTGCATTTTGCACTGTAAGGTCAGAAAGTAAGTAAGCATTTGCGTAAGCATTCCAACATCATACCATGATAAAACACTTTGTATCTACATGCAGAGCTCTGTGCACACACATTTTAAAGTATATTTTCTTTTTCAAAGCTGTACACTGTAAATTCCCACTCAAGTGTACATTTATGGGAAACTACCAGGCAAGTCTCTACATATTATATATATTCTTAATTTGTTTTCTAACAACAGAAATGGAACACTCTCTGCTATGTAGCGTAGGAAGGATCTGGACACTGATCAGTGACATTTTAGTAAGCAGGAGCTGGTTAGTAGAACTCTGACATTTTGCTTAGAAATGTATCTTTCCAACACCAACAGAACAGCAAGATGAGAGAGGAACTGGAAATAAGAAGGCAACTCCCGGTTCAGTATAAAGGTCCCTTACCCCTGCTAGAAGGGTTAGTCTTCTGTACTGTAACAATCATCTGTCTCAGCCCCAACAGCACATTTACTCCAACAAAACTCCATACAAAGCAGTTCTTGTCTGAGACCCTTTCCATCTTTAGAGATGAGTTAGTATCAAAACATTTGTGGGAAGAGAACAGTGGCCTAAACCATGTAGCCTTTGATTTATATATACGGGATCAAAGGATCACCATCTTTCTGGGTCCCCATTCTCCCCCGACAGTAAAAGCCACTTGGGCATTGTCGCTGCCAGTCAAACAGTTATATTAGTGCAAGAATAGCGCTTTCAATTTATGGCCTCCCCAAGCTTAAAGTGCAGTATTATCAGGTGAGATTTTAACATACCAAACTATCCTTTATTTCAATTTCAGAAGGAATGTTCAAGTTAGAAATTTACCTTTTGGGTTTCAAGCAACAAAGTCTGAGGCAAAGTATATAAACTATCTTAAAATGGATTAAATCCACTCACTTAAAACATATTCTTTATACCTTATGTTCAATATACATATAATACATAAAGAAATCCATCACTGTATTGTATACTTATTTAAAGTGATCCTGTACCACGTGATTAAAGGCCACTCAGAGCAAATTTTGCTTAAGAGGGGACTGTATTTGCTGGACTGTGATACACAATGATTTCAAGTTCCCCCCTCCTGCACCGGCCTGTCATCAGTAGGGAGACAATCCTTAGCTCTCCACTGTACACACATGTACACTCTTGATTTACAGTTGGCTTCTCTCATGCTTCATTCCCCCTTACCCCCATTTAGAAATCGCCTCAAAGAACTGGAACACTAAAAGCTGGACTAAAGCTTTTACCCCTCTAGCTACTCCTCTTGCCCATTAACCTGACACTATCACCTATGAGTTTTTGTGGTATGGAACTGGTTCCCTAAAGCCACGGGTCTCAAGTGATGTACAGCAGAGCAGAGAATCTTCCAGCCAAACTGTTGGGCTGAACAGGGAGGTCTCAAGTAACAGCTACAGGTTTATCTGCGCCAATCGATTCTTCATCTAGGAAGTTCAAGCACTCAGTTGTGGATGCAGGACCATGTGTATGTGCAACTTAACTAAAAAAGCTCACCATACAGGAAAAGAATATTTCTTTACCTATAAAGCTAGTTACAGAGATTAAGATGCAGTTACACAATGCTTTCTTTAGCAATCAACCCAGCTTAAACAGGCTCCAACCCTTCCCCACCTTCATTCCTCCACCCCCAGCTCTACCAAGTGGCTTTTCGGGTCAAGCTGTATGCAGACAGCAGCCTAACACCGTAACTCACATAAGCCACAGACTTTGGGAGAAGTATCTTTTTTTCTGCTGTTTTGGGGGTTCAGATCTACATCAGTGATGTTGATCCACACACACTTGTGTTAAGACCACCGCAAGAGTGATAGGTTGCAGCAGTGGAGATTGAACTGAAGAGTATGAGTAAGACAAAGCTCTTGCTGTCAAAGTAACTACTTACAATACATAATCCATTCTTATTCTGAGGTAATTTTGTGACAGGTAATCATGTGGTCAAAAGTAGAAGTTAAATGATTATTGAAAGTACACACCAGGGGAACAGTTATTTTCTAATTAAAGGAAATGGCCTTTTCTCTCTTCTAACATCCAGCAGAAATAGCCAGCCAATGATGATGATAAAACACAGCATATAATTTAAACATAAAAAGTGTATCTTACTTCCAGCACTGAAATAAGGTTGCAAAACTCTAAGATTTCTCCCTGTAACACTGATAACCAGCATTTCATCTTCATAACCAAGGACTTCTCCACACAAGTGTGCCAACACCCAAACTCCACTGGCTTTCCAGGTGAATTTGGTTCAAACTAAATGCAACACTTGCTCTGTCTCCAAAGTGAGGTAAGCTAGCTGCAAACAGGATACCTGCTGTGTGAATCACTGGCCTGACTTCACTGCGTGAAGTCCTCACTTCTAACTCGGAGCAAGCTGGGAACGCATCCTACCCAACCACATCAACGCCTCCCTCTTCAGGGAAGCCCCCCAAGCCTCCCCCACCTACACCACCTCCCTCGCTGAGAATTTTGAACACCACGTTCAAACTTTGACTTACTGCACAATGAGTTTCTCCATCCAGCTGCCCATGGGAGCATATTCATATCCCCAAGCAGCTCCAGCGATTCCAACATGCTTGCTCCATTGCCTGCCCAGCCCTGTTGTCAGGAGTCTGTCCCAAAGCCAAAGGCAACAGGCCCAGAAATTATTACTACGCTTCAGTGATAGTAATCACTTTTTCAAGGAAAGAAAACATTCTTCTAGAAAACTGTTTATAGTGTCTATTGTAGAGCAATAAAGCTCACAAGATATTGTTTAAATGAGAGCAGTACCATCCTTGAAAAAGAACAGTGCTGAGAATTACGCTGTATATTGAAGACCACCCTCCCAACAGCATTCCAGTTCAAAGTGTTTTAAGGCCCAATCCATGAGTTACTGTTGGATTTGGAGCAGGAATTCAGTTCTACAGGAAATAATTTCATTGGAAGTGGTTGTAAACAGTAGCCAGAACACTCACCTAACACAAACCCTAAAGAAAACAAAGGATCTGTCCTAAACAATCAAACTGGGTTTTAGTCTAGTGTTAATGGCAGACCTGCAGAAGTCCCAAAGAGTTTTGAGATTAAGAAGTTCCTTCCACTCAGATATTCCTTACAAGAGTCCTTCTTATTCCAACAGCCAGTTTTACTAGCAATTACACAAGGATAATCTTTACATTAGCCATCTACTTCTCTCTAAAACCCGAACTGTAACCTTGTCTCCGTTATTTAGTTGTTTCTGTTAGTGTTA
This sequence comes from Laterallus jamaicensis coturniculus, assembly GCA_022605575.1. Classification (NCBI taxonomy): domain Eukaryota; kingdom Metazoa; phylum Chordata; class Aves; order Gruiformes; family Rallidae; genus Laterallus; species Laterallus jamaicensis. Next base: position 13,729,431 of record JAKCOX010000020.1, read on the forward strand.
AAAATAATAATTGTTAAAATCTTAGTACCCTTTTACTCTCACTAATGCATACCAGAGACCTGCTAGTGCAAAAGCTAGCACAGAAATTACTAGCTGTATGATGTGAAAATTGTTAGTCACACCTTGTATGTTTGAAAGCGTTTTCTCATCTCCAAGTGTTTGCTCTGAGGATAAAAGATTTAAGCAACAAAGAAAAACCCATGGTATCTCGTTGTTTAAGAGTCCCATAGCATACTCATTCAGCAGGGCAACTGGAACAGAAGGGAGATCAGGAAGTCCACCGTGCTCCAACTCTTTCAGAAACACAAGCTGCGATTCATGCCTTTTGCTCCTGCTCATTTCTAACTCCAGAAGCCCAGGGGTTTGATTATACAGGAAATTTCCCTGCCAGAAGTGTGCAAAACGTACAGAGTTGTCTTCTAGATAGTATGAGCTAAAGTCTCCAGCAAAACTACAAGCTTTCTCCAGCCAGCCCATCACTGCAACACTTTTAATGCAGCAAGAAACCTTATCACAGCTGTCCTTCCCAGAAGAAAAATGCAGATGAAATGAATCCTTCCTGGGAGCAGCTGCACTTGAGTTCCTCTCTGCTGATTCACTCAAACTCGGAGGCATTTCCTTGCTGACAGAAGGCAGAGGTACTATAGTATTAAAGAGAGAACAATTCCTCCTGTTAAAAGAAACTAATTCTTGTAAACAGCTACTATGATTTTGAGAACTGTTCAACATGGAATGTACGTGTGCCAGGTGAGCAGCTGCCTTGCGATGATCTGGACCACTGCCACATCTCTGGTTTAACTCTTCTTTCTTCATAGTCCTAGCAAAGACCAGCATTGCTTTGCTGCTTCACGATAAGCTGAGTTTGAAGGATGTGATTGACTTGAATTGTGGCACACAGCGCAAGCAGCACACCAAACCACGAGTCAGTGGATCTCAATATGGACCTAGAGAGAAAGTGCAGAGAAGTTACCACACTAATGTCATGGTTCCTTTTTCTTAAAAGTGAATTATAAATGCATCTTTAACATAGAGAATAACCCAAGAGCAGAAAGTAAGAATAGTCCAGACAGACAGGTGTCCCTCCAGGCACATCTGAAGGGGTAGGAAGCATACCCAAATACAAACTTTATTTTGCAGCTTCAGTTTAACCTGCTACAAACTCTCTTTTGGTAACATGCATCAAAGTGAGTCAGCAAATGAGCAGCTAGAGAGATTCATTGTGGAACAGCACAGTTTCCCTTAGCCTACACAAATGCAGACCATACCTGATACAGGCTTAACAGAGAGAAAAATATTAATCTTCCTGTAAACGGGAGTGTGTGTGGAAACTGGACACAGCACTGACAGTAACAATGTACCGTGCACAGCCTCCAAAGGGAACTGGTCAGACTGGCTGCACCACCAGTTAGAGGGTATTCCTGATACTGTAGTCAAATGACAAGCTGATGTTGTTACAAGAGAACAATTAGGTACCAACACAGATAATGAGCAAAGGCAAAGCCTTTTTAGCCACCAAAGTTACCGAGCTACGTGTGCTGTGTAACTCCTGGCTGTTTGACTCAACTTCAAACTTCAGAACCGTAGGATGAGTCCCAAAAATAAAAACAGGAGATGCCACATTTTGACCTTTTCCCATTTCAACTTACCTTGAAGGAGTCACAGCCAGACTTGTCCTTCAGCACCTAGCCACTAGCCAGGTGCTGTGTCTATGAGGAGAAGCTATGTCTATGAGGAGAAGGTAAGCATCCCATGCCTGGCTGCAGCAGATGTTCGCTGTGACAGCCCACAGCCTGCTTCTGGTGCCAGTTAAGCTAAAAGCAAAGCTTGCGTTTCACCACAAAACCAGTGAAACGCCAGCCTCACAAAGCCCGAGAGCTCCTACCGTCTTAGGTCGGAGACAGTTTAGGGAGCACCAGGCTTTGTAGCAACAGGCTCAAGGCAGGAGAGATGCAGATGGCATCGGAGCTGTCATTTCCATGCGATGACGTCATAACTTAAACCTACCCCTACATTTTCCCTGCTACAATCGCTCCTAACGTAGGAAAAACAACCAACACCAAACACAGAGCGAACCGGCGGAGGAAATGGCTTTACCCTGCAGGGTGGCAGCGCCGGCGGAACGGTCACAGCTCACGCCTGCCTCCCAGCACCAACGAACTTAAGGCGGGGAAACGGCGCGTCTGCCGCTCCCACCCCGAGCAAGCGGGACAGCGGGCACCGACCCGGGCAGGCGAAGCCGAGCCCGCGGGGAACCGAGCGGCGCTTCACCCGGCGGCACAAGAGAGCGCGGCGGCCTCCCCTCCCCTCCCCGCCCAGCCCAGGGGACGCGTCCGACGGCGCTCACAGCTCGGGTGAGGCAGCGACCGCCGAGCCTCCTCCAACTGCGGGGCCGCCGGGCTGCCAGCCGGGAGACAAGCCCGCCCCGAGCCCCACCTGCAGCCGCACGTTAAGCATCATGGAGGCGACGATGTAGAGGTAGGGGAAGTTGATGCGGAGCTTCCAGGCCAGGTCGAAGAAGATGAGGAGGGTCCTGGTCAACCCCTTGCAGAACACCCCGTAGGACCTGGCCGCGGCCGACTGGGAGAGCCTGGCAGCCAGGGCGGACAGAACCGCCGCCATATACCCCCCGCCCGCGGCCCTGCCGCGCCGCCCGGGCCCCGCAGCCGCCCCCTCCCCGCGCCCGGCGGTGGGTGTCGCCAGCGGGGAGGAGCCCTCACCCGGCGACGTGCGGGTGCGCGTAGCCCTGACGCCGTTACGTCACAGCACCTCGCTCTGACGCGCGGAACCGCCCCTCCGGGCGCTCCCCGCTGCGCATGCTCGCGGCAGGGGCGGGGCGGCGGGCTCCGCTCCTCCCCACCGGGTGGGGCCGCCCCGCGGCGGGCGGGAAGCCGGGCCGAGGGTCGGGTCGTTACTGCCGCCAAGGTCCCTCGGCCCCGCCACACCCCCGCCCGCGGCTATGTCTCGTCGGGGCCTGCGTTGAAACCGCGCCGGGAGCCCCCGGAGAGCCGCTATGGTTCCCAGCGCCCGTTTCCAGGCGAGCCAGGCGCTCCCAGCCGGGAAGGAGAAGCCCGAGGGCCCGACCCGGGAGCGCGCTCTGCCCCTCTCGGTAAAAGCTGCACGGGCCATCGGTACCGACACTTGCTTTGCCAGTACGGGAAAGGTACGGAGCCACAGAAGGGTCTGGATTGGAAGGGCCCTCAGACCCCCACTGCCCCCCTAGCCCAGGGTGCCCCAAACCCCATCCAGCCTGGCCTGGAACTCTGCCAGGGATCCAGGGGCAGCCCCAGCTTCTGTGGGCACCCTGCCCCAGGGCTCACCACCCTCACAGAGAAGTTACTCCTATCTGATCTCAATCTCCCCTCCTTCAGGTTACAGCCATTCCCCTTGTGCTGTCACTACATGCCCAGGTCACAGTGGTTTTCCAGGCTGTAAGCACACATTGCTGTGTCATGTTGAGCTCATCAGCCAACACCACCAAGTCGTCCTCAGGGCTGTTCTCAATCCAAAATGCCCCGGAGGATGAACAGATGACCAATAACACTTATGAAGAGGGCCCTTCCTCCCTCTCCCCTCCTGAACTCATACAGTTTCCATTCAGACAAGTTTTAATAACTGTAAAATGAAACAGAAAAATCAGTACCTTTGTCTAATCTCTTTGTCAAATCCGATTGTATTGCTACAGAGTCAACGCTTGTGCACAGAGTAATTCCAGAACAGAACCAGACATCTTCCCAGGTTTATCTGCAGTCTCTTTGTCGGTAAGCCATTAGGTACACAACAGAGCGGAAAACCCCTGGAAAACCCTGGTTGTGCCTGGAAACCACGAACAGTTTGATTAAGGAAAAAACAGGCACTACCTTGTGTTCTCAGGATTGTGACTGTTTTATGGATACAGCGTCTTTGGAGGGGTTGTTGGTGTTAGGGAGGTACCACAGGCCGCAGCATGGGTCCACCACGGTTCCAGTGGCAGAACCAGTGAGTGGAGCTGTCCTTAATGTGATTTTTAACCCTGCCCAGCCTCTGAGCACATCTGAAAAACCCATTTGGATCTCAGACCTTTAGCCCTTCTTGAGGGGAAAACCCTGATCTACTTCCCTCAGACCCAGCTCTCTAACTCCGGACAGCTGCAGGTCACCGCTGTCTTCTAATCAGGTTTGACTGAATTTCAGGCTATGGTTTTAAATGATGTCCTAGATCAAAAAGATCTCAGAGAAAATATGTCTTAAAACCTAACCTTCTCAGGAACTTGGCTCTTCCAGGGGGCATCCTAGCAGATTCAAAGCTCTTCTGATCCCCCTTTAGCCCAGATTTCTGTCAGTTCTCTAATCAAAAATGAACGATCCTCTCTGAGGACAGAATTGATCTATGATTTCCTATCTTCTCTGTGTCTGTCTGGCTTGAGCCTATGTGCACTATTCTGAAGAGGGAAAACTTCAAATGACTTGTTATCTGCACTGTTTTGATTTTGGAGAACTTGAAATAAAAGCCCTCGCTCTCTGCATCAGCTCAATAAAAGGTACTGTGCAGGTTCATACTGCAGGTCATAAAAAAAAACCCAAGCAGGGGCCTGAAGTGGAGCATGTTACAAAGTTCATGCAATAGCTTCTGATTCCAAAGTGTCTTAACCTCTGTCCTAAAGTCTTCCAAAGACAGGCAGGGTGCTTCTGCAAGCAGGAGTGTAATGCACACAGCAGTGTTTTTACGGCTGTGTGGTGTGGGATACCCCATCCTCCTCCCTTCTATGTCAGCTCAGCATGTCTGGTTAAACAAACCAGTGGTTTATTTTCTTTCCTGCCCATCTGAAATTTTGAATAACCCTGTTAGTGCTGGCAGTACAGGAACTGAGTTGTGTCCAGCCTTACTCTGGAGTTTCAAGGTAACTCGAATTCCTTTGCCATTGCATGTATTGAGACCACCTTCTCAACAGCTGAGCACAAATGATTTAGCTGCCACAGGACATTTAGCAGTTTTCCATGATTAAATTGGAACACAATGTGATATACAAAGGTTAAATCAGGAAGCTGATTAACTTTTATATTTATCAGTTGGTATCTGCTGGATTCTCATTAGTTCCAGCTCATGTTGCTCATTGATTAACTGTAAATTACTTTTTACACTAAAATAGGCAATACAATTAATAAATTTGTTCATAATAGCAAGTTAGTGTCAGTATTGATTTGGATCTAATCATTTAATTAATAGTGAGATTGATAAAACACTCTAGCTTTCCAACAAAGAAAGCAGTGGGTAATGCAGCTGAGTACCAATTGAAGAGATTCACCAGATTTTGTCACATCAAGATTTGGAAATCAGCTAATTATTTTGACAGTGAAACTAAACCTCAAAACCATCCTACACTTCCTCCTTTGATTTCAGTTCTGTCACAGTGGTAAAATCCTTCTCAATTTAGCTCGAGCGCTGATTCCCTTAATATGCAGAAGTTCAAAACTACTGACATGCAATTTGTGGCCAATGGCTGCAGAGATCATTTGCCATCACTGTAATGCCATCCTTTTTGCTTCTTAACTTTCTCTCATCTTTCTCTGTTGCATCAGACAAGCACATCCTTATATTTTCAAGTTTTTTCACATTTTATTTCATTTTACCTCATATTTCTTCACGGGTATTAAAATATCCCTCTATTCAAAGAAAATCTGTTGTTAGTTTTGCAGAATGTCCTGCTACACTTTCTTAACCTATATCCATTTTATTTAGAAGTAGTTTCTAGTAGGTTTATGCAGAGATTCCTCCATTCTCCTCCAGGGCTCTGAAGTACCCCTGTTTCCAAAAGGATGAAAAATCAAGCCCTTGATGTACCTGCCACACAGAATAATGTTTTCTAATTGCACTCTTCTGGTTAGCTGTGCCTGTCTGCCCCTTGCTTGGGACAGGCCTCTTTTGGGAAGGGACTTCTCTCCACTTTGGAGCATGACAAGGAGCAATACTCAGGCTTGAGACGAGGGCTCCAGGGCTCTCTATAAGAACTGATAACAACACAGATAAATGACAGATGCTTAGTACTGAACGAGACAGAATTTGGGGTTATTTATTCTAGCAGTGGGTTCTTTCTGGTGCTTTTTTATATCCATTGCAACATACACAAAGAATTCATAAAATGATTGATAAAATGACTGCAGAGAGATCATAATAGAAACTTGGAAGAAAGGGGAAAAGTCAAATATTTTCAACAATAAACCATTTTGTTCTCTTCAGTTCCTGTGATCTTCTGTACTTTTTTGGACTGAAAGTTGCGTTTAAAAAAGCCAGATGGTTCCTAACAAGCCCCCTCTTGTGAGTGGGTTTTTCAGGACTGCAAGAAAACTTGTCATCAGCTATGGTAGCCTGTCTGCTGACGCCGTGCTTTCCTTCCCCAGCAGTCATCTGCCTTGGCACTCTGGAATCCCAGGGGCCCCTCTGAGAGTTTATTGTCCCTGGTGACAAAAGCATTCAGTTTACTCTTTTGGTTTGTGATGACATTGAGCTCACTGCCCCCTCTCTCCAAAATCTTTCAGAAAATTAAGTGTGCAACACACTGGATTCTAACAACCCAAGTTATAGTTAGACGTGTGGGCAGCTACTGACAATACGAACAACTCTTGCAGAAGCTGTTGTGCTGCACACAGCTTGCACTGAGGAACGTTGGCACTCCACCACAGGCAATACTGAAAAGACACAGGACCTCACTGGAACAGGTATTTTCCATCAGTTTAATAACGGCAGGATCCAACAGTAAATCAAAATACCCAGCTGCCCAAAGCAAGTAGAGATACCAGTCACCCAACTGTGTCTACTGGTAAAACAGAAAGGTGATTGCCCTGTGTCACCGTTAACCTTGTTTTGCAAACAGGGCAATATTGTAATTTTTATGTTTAGGAAATGGAGAGCTAATCAAACATTTTGGGAAGCCTTCCTCTTCACAGGAATTGTTTCTTAGCAGCTTATGAGTACACAATCATAGGGGGAAAAAACCCATAGCTTTTCCATACATTTTTTATGTTCTGTTTATGCTGAAATAAACTATTTTGTACTTACTTTCATTTCTGGCTTTGATGTATCTTTGAATCTATCTGGTTATTGGTTTGCTTTCCACACCAAGAGAAGCTGTGTGTTGGGATGTGAGTCACGCTGTGCGGCACGACAGAGGGAAGTAGGCTTCTCACCACTCCATCTGTCCTCAGGCAAACTGACCGCAGAAGATTTGGTCCTTTTAGGTTCCACCTCTCCTAAAGTCTGTAAGAACATCTGCAAGCCTGGAGCAGAAGAAACACTAAATATTTCTAAGCAAATAAGTAGCCAGGTCAAAGCTTGTAGCCTTTGGTCTTTTATTCATGGGAAAAAGAACCGGTCAGTGGAAGGCAGGAAAAGTAGGAATAGTGAATGGGCTTATGTAACAGTTAAACCTTTATGCTACTTCTTAACATTTTAAGGCTCATTTCTGTAAAATGCTTGCTAGCAAGATAGGTGGAGGTTGAGGGGAACTTACAGCTTATACATCTGTGTCGTTGAACAGTGCCTCGCCTCCGCATGATGTGGAGCTCACAGTTATAAAAAGGTCTCTTCCCATCTCTCTGCTGAGGGAGTTACAGCGATAAAAAACTCAAGTGACACAGAGGAGTCTCGGGTCTTTGCTTATAAATATATAATGATGTCTCTATTCCAAAAAGCTTGCAGCCATACACAAGGATTACTGTATAGAGTCCCGCTGCCTTCAACAACAGTTCTCACTGTAGCGAGCCCTGTCTGTTACTGCCTGCTAAACCTGAGGGTAGGCATAAGTGAATGCAAAGCCTTATGTGGGTTTTATAACTGAAATTCTTGACAGAAGAGATATTTATCAGAAGCTACCTAAAGAAAATACAGGACTTGTTTCTGTTGTATGCATACACCAGCCAATTCATCTATGCTAACATTGCATGAATGCAATGCATTTATTTTACAATGCTTTATTATTAATGTAGAGGGTTTTATACTAGCATTTTATTTTCCTGCTCCTTTCATCTGTTCTCTCTGTTGCAGCAAATGCTGACATTTAAAAGTTGTGGTTCCTTTTTTATTTCTGGCTTTAGTTCCTCTAGAACAGACTGAGTACTATATTTGAACAGTGTACATATCACATGTTAGTACATGGGGTTTTTTCCAACATTCTGGCAACTAATCATGCCAACAATGTCTGCCTGGAATATGTAGAAATTGTGGACTGATACTTGGGATTATACTATTTTCTAACATTAATTTTACGTCATGGTATCTTCCCAACTTCAGCAAAGACACTGATTTTCCTCTACAGCAACAGTGTCACTTTCCTAATTAAAACTGTGGCTCTGTTAGGGTGAAGACAACTGAAGAATTCAAAGATCATTATTAAGCAAAACAATTCAGGATCTCAAGCAACTGGATGAGGTGTGAATCTTTAAGTGTCTTTAGTATCCATGTCTTTAAATCTTTAGTATCCAAACAGCTCCAGGAAGTACTACTAGCCTGATTTCAAAGTGAGAAGGCAGAGCACTCAGTCAGTGCAGACCTTGAAGGCAGGTAACAGTACAGGTGGAACTGGGAGTCCAGGAGGGAATTCTGGGTGCCTACTGCTGTGCATTATGATTTCTTTCTACCAGTTAATTGTATCCCTAATACTGCATCATCAATCACCTGACTTTTACCACCAACTCAAATTAGGATAGAATCAAGCCTTAAGTACATTTTTAAAAGACAATTATTTTGCTATTTTAAGATTAAAGAAGCATCTGGAAATCATGTTTTTCTCCCATAAGAGAACTCTCTGTTCAGTTTTTTTGGGTGGGGTCTTTACTTCTGATTTTAATAGAAGTGTCTAAAGAGAGAAGACTGCAATATGATGGAAACTTTATTCTGTCCTCTGAAAATCGGTTCTTGCACATCAGTCCCACCCCTAGTTTCAAGTGACTGTGAACTCCCATTAGAGCTTTTAGCCCCTAAAGCTGTTTTTTAGCTATGGGTAAGGAAGGACAGACTTTGACCTAGGAAGGACAGACTTTGACCTAGGTATTGAGACGTGCTGTTTCCTGAGGTCAGCTGCACAGCGCTGGTGTCAGCAAGGAGTGTCACCCAGGAATAAGAGAATACATTTATGAATCGCTCTCAGGTGTTCTGCTTGCTTCCCTGACATGTTTCCCAGTACGTTCTGTGTGTATACTGGCACTTCTCTACTGGTCTGAGCATTACTTTGTGGCTTTATTAATGAACTAACATGTTAAAGAACACAGTAATAGTTTGGGATGAAAGATACTATAAAAGTGCAAATAATTATTGTCTCTGTAATGCTGATAGTCTGTGTCATGGTGAGTAGAACTTTCCAGTATTGCATCAGCGTGATTATCCTGCCACTCCCCATCCACAAAGGAGAATAATCCTCCTTCAGTGCCAGCACATACACAATACTCACATTCAGAGAGTATCTGAAACAATTTTAAACAATGATTTCCTCTCGATGTCTAAGAAAAAAAGACTTTCAACAACTGTAATGGATGAGAGAAGATAAGGTGATAGATTGTAGAACAGTATTAGGACTGACCTAAGCCTCAGCTTTATGATTCATGATCTTATCAGGATTATGGAAATATTAATAATTGTTTATTGTTACTGTCATTCATTATTTTCTTTTTAGATGCTCCTCTGTGTAGTGCATTAGTTACTAGTCTATGTACAACTCAGCACTGCAGTCACATCTATCAAACTGGTAATTTTTCTGTTAAGTTGGTTGTTATTAACCTCTCCCTGCCTTCCCTGTCTTTCATACTGCTCTGTAAGTTTTCTTTTCTTCCCTGGGTTGGTCTCATTCTTAGGGGAAAAAACATACCTGCAAACAGCGTTAAGCATTTGTAGCACCACATTAAGTTACTTGTTCCTCTTTAAAGAGAAATCCACTCATGCTAGTTAAACAAAAAGGATGCAAGAGTAAAGTAAAATGTAGCTGCAATGTAGTAAAGTTTAATAATAGAATAATTAACAAATCATGTATTCTAAGGAGCATACAGACAATGATTTGTCTTCCATGGCAAATAAGGAAAGTTACTTGAAGGGAGATCTGAACTAGGATTTCAAAGGCAAAATTTTGAACAATTCAAAAAGGCTCCTTTTCATCTTATTTGAGGAAATACAGACTTACAAACGTTTGGGGGAGGGGAGGGAGGGGATTTGTCATCCTCTATCCAAACTGTAATACCGTTTTAATGACTACCAGTAAATATTTATCTAAGTATTTTCTAATGTTGGCAATTAGATACCCAGTTGGGTATAAAATTGTCAATTTAAAACATATTCAGGGCATCCTCTGTGCTTTAACTTGAGTATTTTTTTGACAGTGCAAAACAATTGATCCCAAAAGAATAGGATGGAGGAGCACCGAAAAGAACATACATAAAAAGATATTGCTTTTCTCATGATAGGATCATAAAAGCAATTTCTGCTAATGTGTTTTCTCTATTATAGCCTTGATCCTTGTCTTTAAAAGCTATTTTGTAATAATATTGTAAATTTTGTTGCACCTCTTTTTCATGTAAAAACCTCTAATCATCCATCTGTTTTACACTGGATAAAAAAGAACCAGTGGAGGAATAGGTAGGTGGTGGGAAAAGCAGAAGCAGTTTTACATGTCACTTGAATCTCCTTGTGTTCTGGGCTTCCCCAGGACCATGACATAAATTAGACAGTCTTCATGCCTGCTCTATTTCTGTGCAGTGTGTCAGCGGACCCAAAACCTGTTGTAGCAGCCAAGAACAGCGGGAGCACTGCGATACGGCCCACACCTCTCTTCCGCAGCTCCCGGCTGCTGGGTAGAGAACAGCTGCCAGGTCATTGGCAGCAGCAGAGCCTTGGCTCTCAGGATATCTAGCTCCAATGACAAGTCATTTCAGCTTCCATCTGTGTGAGGGAACATGGACATACAAGTGTCGCAAAAATAGCCTTCCAGATCACAGCAACAGTTCTGATGTCCTCCTCGCTCATGTGGGAAGTATCTTTGTTCAGCAAAAATGGAAGAGAGTAAATATTGTGGCATGCTCTGGCCACTGATGAAGGTGCTTTGAGTGGTATCAAAATAATTTAGAAATGTTCCAGAATTAATAGAAGATCCAATCACTGGAAAACCCATGGTGGTGCACTGCACAGACTTCAGTGAATTCATCATCCCTTTGCAGAAGCAGCGTGTGCATGGGCCCTCTCCCCATACTGTGAGGAATGGACAGCGAGGCAAAGGGTGTAGCAGTTGTGTGCATCAGTCCAGCCAGAAGCTTCTCTGCCAGGTAGAATTATGGCAAGAGCCAACTGTAGAAATTAAAAGATTTCTGGGATCATCAGACCGGTTCTACTTGACTTTTACTTCAGCGGTGCCTAAAAAGAACTGGTTTAGTTGAGGATGAAAGGGACCCAGGGACCCATGGCTGAAGGGGCATGTTCTAGCTGTGCACTGCAGAGGTTGCCTGGGGAAAACGGGCACCTACCCATAGCAGCACATCAGGAATGTTGTGCGCTGTCTGGTGACTTGCGTCACATCCGCTGGATCAATCTACAGGGCAAACTGTTTCGCAGTTAACGCGCCTCACGAGATGCACAAAAGGAGGTTGCTGTGTGTGATGTTGTGGTAGCGGATGGCTGCCAGGGCCGCGCTAAGGCTGTGTCAGGAGTGACAGGCAGGATCCCAAGTGGTGTCTGAAGATAGCTCTTTGTTTGGCCTCGTTGGGACAGGACAGCGTGCTGCCGGGTCGTTGTGTCACCAGAGAGGCGGTGGACAGGGCTGGTGTGGGATGACCGCCTGACTCGCACCCAGGACCAGGCGCTGGCTGGAGAGAGCAGCGCGGCCTCCCTGCTGGGGAGCTGCTCTCTGCGGCCCGCATACCGCTGCCAGGCCCCTTGCTTGTCTCAGCAGCGCCAGCGCACGGCATCACGCTTCAGTCAGGACCAGGCTGATCAAGGGGAAAAAACAAGGATCAGCCCGGGGACCTCCTCAGTCCCGAGGCGAGGGGAGCGGGAGGGAGCAGGAGGGCGGGCCCCCTCCCCTGACTGGGTTAGTAGCACAAGCATGGCGGCCGCTCCTGCTCCGAAGTGAGGGAAGCCGAGGGCGCCCGAAGCCATCCAGCCGCGACGGAGAAACCCGAGCGCTGCCGAAGCGGCCCGAAACCCGTTCGGCGCCGCGCGCCTCCCGGCCGAAGAGCCCCGAAGCGGCAGCGCCGAAGCGGCTCCCTGCGAGGGCGGGTTGCTTCCGAGAGGGCTCGAAGGCGGGGCCGCGGGGCCAGGCGCAGCCCGGCCGGATGTGAGCGGGCCCTTTCCTGTTCCCCGCAGTCCTCCTCCTCCTCTCCGCCTTGGGTGGTGGCTGCAGCCTCGTCCCCGCTCCCAGGCACAGGGCGGAGGCGGCCGCGACCCGGTGCGGAGAGCGCCGCCGGCTGCCTTCTTGCGCGGCCCTCCCCACCCCGCTCAGCAGCAGGACCCGCCGCCGCGGCGCAGCCCCGATGCAGGCCATCAAGTGTGTGGTGGTGGGCGACGGGTAAGTCCGAGGAACCCCGCGGCCGGGCCCTCGCTGCAGGGAGCTCCACCGCCTCCCCGGGGCAGGGGGGAGAGGAAAGTGTGTCCGGCCGCGGAGCGGGGGTGCGGCGCGGGCCGCACGGGCCCCGTCGCCGCCCGGGCGCGGCCCTGCGGCCGCTGCGGGATATGGGGGTTCGCCGGGCCCGGGGGCGTCCGCGCCGAGGCGGCGGGGCGGGTGGGTGGGTGGCGGCCGCGGCTTCCTGGCGGCGGCGGGGGAGGGGAGGGAAGCGTGGGGCAAGGCGGTGGCTGCTGCGAGCAAATGGTGGCCGCCTCGGGAGCGGGGAGCGAGACTCCTGCGGGCTGTTCCTCGGCGGTGGGGCTCTCCGGTGCTGCCTTCCGAGCCGAGCCCTGCGCGGGAAGGCGCCCCGGGGGTCGGGGCCCCGTTGGCGAGCGCGGCTCTCGCTGCCCGGGGAGGGGAGGGCGTGCGCCAGGCCGCTTCTCCAGGCGCTCTGTGGGGTTCCTGGCATCGCTGGCAGTCGCTCGGCAGGCCGAGGTGTGCTGAGGAAAAACCGCGGTGCTTTACCTGCCGAGGAACTCGGTAGAGGTTTGAAATGCCCCTTGTGCAAGCGGCGCGCTTGTTGCTGTGGATAGCTTGATGTCTGGCACCGGGTTCTCACAGTGAAACCAAGCCAGTCGTGCTGAGCTCTGAGCGGCTCGGAGATGCTTGTGAGCATACATGTGTCTGGCCGTGTAACCTCCCGTCTGAAGGAGGCAGATAAACCACTTAAAACACAAATCCTTAACGAAGGCCTTGCCAGTAAGGAACTGGTACCCCTACAGCATTCTAAGATGATGTTACTTGTGGGTGAGACAACTCGAGGACGCTGTTCAGAACTAACTCCCTGAGCTGGGCTGTTGGGTTTCCATTTGAGGAGTGCTGGAACTGTGGTGGGGAAAGAGTTTGTGCCTTTGCTGCTTGAAAGCAGCGAGCTCTCCATGATGCTCTTCCCACCGACTCACAGGCTCTTTTACTGGACGTCAGAGCTCAGGGGAGCATCGCAGGCCAGCTGGAAAACAAGACTTGTCTTATGCAGTTCGAGAGGGTTTTTTTCCCCTTAGGAGAAACAAAAATCCCAGTGTAGGCTGAGCATAATTGGTATCACGGATAACTCCTCTTGATGACAGGGGAGCAAAGTGTAGCTGCATGGTCTTGCCACTGTCTGTAATGTCATGTGGTGGCTTAATTTTCAAGTTATTTGTGTGGTGGGTTTTTTTTCAGACGTAGAATTCTTAAAAAGGCAGTTAAGTAGGGCTTAAAGATAAGCTTACTCTGTGTAACAAGTTTCTTTTGACTTGTGTAAGATTTTGAGCAGTGTGAACATGAAAGTGGCATCATAACAAATGGAGACTTCCTACTAATTAAAAGTAATTCTTTGGTGCTGGATAGGATAACTATGGACTGTAAATATTGATTATAAAACAAACAAATGGGTTTATAGCCTTTTTTTTTAAATTCAGCTGAATTGCGTTGTCTCTGCCTGCCGTAAAGATGCATCACGTTTGGTTGGGGAGAAAATTTCAGCCTGCTTCCTCCACTAGACTTGAGCTCAGCACAAGCTGTATACACTGTTCAGTAATTCGTTCCATTAGACTGTTCCTTTTCCTTATTTGCTTTGTAGACCAGCTTCTGAGTGTTGCTCTCTGTGGATAATGAAAGTCATGTAACTCTACCAGAGTTTTGTACTTATGTGTGAACAAGATGCAGTGGCTTGTTTTCCTTCCTCCTTAGCTAGAAACAGATCTCTCTTAAGGATCCCTTTAGCTGCCATTGGTCGTTTTTGGTGGCTTTGCATCATTCTCCTCTCGGTGTTTTAAAAAAAATGAGCCACTGTGATTTCTTCATGCTGTTGCTTCAAAGGTTCAGGCAATACAGGTGTGCTAGGAAGTGTGTTAGCTTGGCTGAGGTAAGAGTAAAGCTTCATGTTTCTATAAAGCAATATAAGTTAAAGATTTGCTTGTGTAATATAAAACTTGGGTATTGTTTTATGTAACCCCTGCAGAGATCTACTGGGAACAAAATAAACCTCCGGGAATACGTCAGCTTATTTTTTCTTAGTGTGTAAATGAATAGGCTGTTCCTCATACCTGACTCACGTTTGTTCTTAAAGCTTTGACTAGTCTCTGTTTGGACAATTAATTTGTCAAGAAAAACATAGCCCAACTAGTGTACATGCCATCGTATTTCCCCTCCCCTTTTATTTTCCTTCACTGTGAGGATTAGGGTTTTTTTTTTAATAATCAGCAACTGTTGCTTTGACAACTTGATGATACAGAGCAGGAGGAACGTGCAGGACAGATGAAGAGCCCTCCACTTGAATAACTGCAAGAATCGCCGTTGATTGACACTTGAGGAAAAGCATTGGTGTTGGTTATTTTTAGCAGCTTTTGTTTTCATGCTGAAAAGGCAGCTGTTAAGTGGTATGAAATCTCCAGTGCTGTCGGGTAGCGTGAGGGGAAGCTCTGTGTTTGGGAGAAACGATGGCTTAGACGCTGCAGGAATGGTCAAGCTTGATGTTCTTCTGTAGACATTCTTAAACTGTAGAAATACTGTTAGGAACAAGAGTAGTAAATCAAGGGGCCCTGTTCAGAATTCTATTTAATTAGAGACTTTGTCTGCTAAAACCACACTGGATTGGATTTGATAGCTTGTTGGGAAGGGTGTAACTGGCTGAACACCTTGGATCTCTCCAGTGCAACCTGTAGAGAGTACAGTGATTTGGAATGTAGTAACTTGCGGTACTGAACTTTTTAAAGTTTAAAACACATAGTGGTACTGTAGGTGCTGAATAGAGTATTTGGGAGAGGGTGTGTCGTGGTGAGTAAAGCAGCTTATCTGTAAGAGATGTCTGTGACTAAACTGGCTGCAGTGAAAATACTGAACTTTAGAT
Organism: Laterallus jamaicensis coturniculus; assembly: GCA_022605575.1. Lineage (NCBI taxonomy): Eukaryota > Metazoa > Chordata > Aves > Gruiformes > Rallidae > Laterallus > Laterallus jamaicensis. The sequence goes on from JAKCOX010000020.1 coordinate 13,744,871, forward strand.
CTGAGGATGGTTCTAGAGAAATCTCAGCTGCTGTCTCGCGTTTGAGTGAAGCCCTGGGCTGTTGTGCATCATGTCTGCCAGGGAGGTCCTTCGTATGGATCAGAGGAAGCAAGAAATGGTACAATGAAAGCTTTTTGTGAGGGCTGCCACCTGTTTGAAGATATCAGCGTTTCTGGAACTAAACCAGCCAGTACTTCTGCTGGCCTCCATTATCATGCCTGCAAACAGGAACTAAATTCTCACAAGTTAGTTTTTAGCTGTAGGAAAGCAGGAGACCCTCAACCATCTGTGCACCTCCAGTGCCTTTGAGAGTGAAAGAAACACTGGTGCAAGGCTTCCCAACGGGTTTGTTCAGCGCGTGTGGGGTGACATGGCTCCCAGCAGCCCCAACATGGTGTGGAAACATCACACAACTTGTTAGTGTGAGTAAGCCAGGAAGGAGAGGACATAGGTTGGTTTTCAGGAACTAGTACGTGCGTGGTTATTTAAATCCATTGATTCCTGGATGGCACCCGGAAGCAGTAAGGGACTCGGCGCTCTCTTTGTACGTCTCCACTTACTGTTAAGTGGTTAAAAAGCAGGATTTCTGTAGGCTGTGTTTTTAATTGCAGTCAAATGTTAGTAGTTTCATTTATGTAATAGTGGGTGGACAGAGCTATGATTAAGTAGTTGCTAGAAATCTTGTTATGACTAATCTTGGTTTGGTGTTATTTTAGTTTCTTAGTCTCAGCCTTTATGTGCAAGGATTTATATTTTGCCGAGCAGTTGGAATTCTCTTTAGGGGACTTGCTTTAATACAGAAGTTAGAAGTCAAAAAAAAAAAAGGAAGAATAATGGATAAAGTACTTAGAGGTTGTACTTTATTTATAAAGTGCACATTAGTGTTTATTTTTAAAACTGGGGACCATAAAGACCTGATTCATAGGGCAGTGAGCCAACAGGCGAGGAGAGCAGGAAACCTGGATGGAGCAAGCCTGAAACAGGGCTGTGGAACGTGTTTTTTCTTGTTTCAGTGAGGGTGCTGCAGAAACACACTGCAGGCACTTCGAAGCCTGGAATGGAAGCTTTCCCCACCTCCTCCTCATGCTGGGCTTATTAGCCAGAGCAGGCTCACCAGTTTCAGTGCAGGGTGAGCAGAGGAGCCTGGGTGCAGAGACAAGTTCTTGGTGGCTGCTGAAAATGTTGAGTTCAATATTAATTTGTTAGAAGCTTAAATTACCTGTCATGAACTTCCTGGAAAAAGAAGCATCAGACCAAACAGGTTCTAGAAGCGTGCGAACACGTTGTGTCTGCACCCCAAGAAGTTCCCCAAGGAATCTGGCTTTTGCTCCTCTCAGTACTTTGAAGGTTTTCACATTTCTCCTTTATAAGCTGATGTCTGTATGAATGCGCTGCAGCAGCATATTCAGACTGATCTGCCTGATGGCTTGGGAAGCTGAAATAGCAAGTGGCCCTTATGGGGGAGGCAGAGCAAAGAGCTTTCCTTGGCTTCTTGTTCTGGATTGTTACAGAGTGAGTGCCAGGGCAAGAGATAAGATGGAATCTCTCTCCTTTTGACAGCTGTTAAATTAGCTTAGTGATGTTGTCATACTGCTCCCTGATTCTCTCCAACAGAAGTTTCTGAGTGGTAAATCCCTTTCCTGCTTTTGGGCACGAGTGTATCTTGAGCCTGTTGCTACAGGAAGATGGTCAGAGATTGTGCTTATGAAGAATAGAATTAAATGTCCCCTTTGTTGTTGTAGATAGGTAAGAGAGTGTGTGCTGGAAAAAAACCCCACCCCACCCAACCTTCAGATGGGGCAAGGAGCTGGTGTCTTGTTTCCTTAGAAGCAGGTGTGAAAAGCAGTGTGGAAGACAGCATGATGTGACCAGAGGGTTGCAGCATGTGGGGTGTTATGCTAGGTTAAAAAATGGGCATGCAGGATAAAATCCTTGGTAGTTTTGAACACTGAAGCAACTTTGCCATAGCTCAGGCGTTGAGGTAGGGCCAGATGCTGCTGTCACACAACTTCTTGGGTGATGGCAGCATGGTGCTGCTTAATGTAATGGAGAGTGTGTTATGGGTTGTATGCTGGAGCTTCTGGTTGTGACAAAGCTCACATCTACTTAACCTACCTTAAACTGTGAGTCACTGGGTAAGGCTGTTTGGTTAGTGCTGAACGATCAAGCATCTTAAATAACGTTTTGAATATGGCCTCTGTTAAGTGGAGGGACAGCCCACGTGCTTTCCAATCCAGAGAAGAAATGCAGTGATTTAAAAGATGCAGCATAAAATCCAGATGCAAGTGCCTCGAACAGTGTGTGGCTGGGGAGCCGGGAAGCCCTGGACTGAAGGTTGTTCCTGTGAGCTGTTTCGGGGTGTTTTTCTTCTGCAAAAGTTAAAGGATATAGGATTATTTTTAGCAGTAGCATTTGGTTCACGGGTTGGGTTTGTGGTTTGGTCTTTCAGGTTTTTGGTTTGGGGTTTTTTTTTTAAATATTAACTGTAGTTCTAGACTAAAACTTCAGTGAGTTCCTTCAGCTTGTGAAAGATCTGGTTCAGGAGGCTCACGAGTCAAACCACATGCCAAGACTATATGTGTATGTACAGCAAGGTTTCAGAGTTGCTGCAGGTTGGCTTTGAGCGAGTCGTTGTGCTGGTAAAACAGCTATAAGACAACTTGGTTTTCCTTGCATGGAAGTTTCGTGTTGGAGAAGTGATCAGGAAGACTGGAAGGCTGTCTGGGCATTATGGCTTTGAGGAACTGGCTGCACATCTCTGAACATCCCACTCTTAAAGAGTTACACACTAAAAGTGAGGAGCCAGCATGGGAACCAGTCTGCAGCATTGGAAACACTCTGCAGAGTCCATTTTAAAAAAGAAATACAGCCCAATTTAAAGTTTTCCAACCCTTTAGTTGAAACTGTAACAAAAATTCAATGGTGTACTTAATCAAATGTTTGACTCTAGATAAGATGTGGGGAGGAGGGAAGAGCGGGAAGGAGCTGATTGCCAGAGTTTGGAAGGAAACCTGGGAACAGAACCTTGTCCTGCCCCTGTTTAAGGCTGTTCAGAATTAGATTGGAGGGGGATGGGGGGTGGGAGGGTGTCCGGTGTGTAATATTGGAGCACAATTTATCTGTAAATCAGTTCATGAGCTGTCTGAATCACTGCTGAATGCATGCTGGGAGTCATTTTGCAAGAACAGTAAATATTGCAAGGATTATAATTGTGTTGGGTTTTTTCCTGAAATACTTGAAACTAATGCAGTATTGACAAATTACACTGTTCAAGGATTTTCAGAGTTTACATGGAAGCATACCATTTTCTGGGAAGGAGTTCTGGGTTTGTGTGAAGAGTACCTGGCAGTGCTATCCAGGGGCTTTTTATATTCCAAGGAGTTGGATTAAGGCAGTCCTGATGAGTGCTAGTCAGGTGACTAGGAGATGTTAGTAGTCTTATTAATAAAGCTTGTGGGTTGTTTTTGTCTCAAAATGAACACAGTTCGATAATTTACCACTTAAGAAAATGGATGTTTACATTAGGGGTGTGTTCATTGCAGTCTTCAGACTACAGTCCGACAGCTTCCCTGCCCAGCAGTGGCTGCTGGCACTCAGTTGTTCTTAGATGGTTGGGTGTTATCAGTGTTTTTCCCTAAAATGACTGTTATTTCTCATTCAAGATGAAGGCTTTTTTACATGTGAACTTTCTCTTTTCACAGTGCTGTAGGTAAAACATGCCTACTCATCAGTTACACAACCAATGCGTTTCCTGGAGAATATATACCCACTGTGTAAGTACTTACAAATCCTCAGAACTCATTTATGTCGACTCTTGTGTATGTACTCAGTTCCAGATTCCTTCCTGGAGTGGTTTGCAGCTTCATCTGAAGTGTTTGAGTTGTGTGTAAGGAGAAGCACGTGGGGCCTGGCACAGTCCTACCTGTGCTTGTTCATGCACCATCCATCGGTGCCTGTGCTCGCTCAGCATAGCTTATTAGGGACTGATGAGTACCATCATCTTAACAGGTGCTGCTCTCTTTCAAAATAATGTATTATTTCTGTCTTTAATATGATTCATAATAAGCAGTCCTAAGGCTGACCAGCTTGTAAACATCAGAAGTAGCCGGTTTACAGGACTAGATGGTTTTTTGGTGGGGGTTGTTCTCGTGTTCCTTCCAGTGCCAGCCCTGTGCTAAGCCAGCCACAGCTCAGTGGTTCCTCAGGCGTGACTCTGGGGATTCATTTATTTTGGTGCTTCCCATTTTCTTGCATGTAAGGGTTTGTCAGTGTCCCTGTCAGGGTAGTTCCCCTTCTGAGGCCTGCTGTGGGAGGTGTGCTATACACGAGCAGCTGCCCTGCCCTGCCGTGTCTGTGGTTATCTGCCTATCTTATCTGTTCAGTATTGATGAGGTTTCCAGATAACAAAGTACATTCTGATGAGATTTACAGGTGATGTTAGTTACCTTTCCTAGACCTTCCTGCCTTTACTCCCATTTCCTCTTTTTGGTCTTAAATTCATGCTTTTGCCTTACAATATGCCACTGTTCCCAGTGAATGTACTTTAGCCTTTACAAGGCACTAAAACCTTTGCCCCTGCAGTAGTGATGAGACTTGGATATTTCATTGGAGGGGTTTCTGATTAGCAGGATTAATAAAGGGTTTTTTCCTTACTGTTTCATTAAGGCTTCCTTGATTATTGCTTGTGTATCTTCTGTTCTAAATCTTGCAAAGTGAGACAGATTAACTCGCTGAATGTCCCACTAAGGCTGGAAAGTGCTGCCTAAGCACATCACTTGCTTTCCTGTGCTTACTGAGATTAACATGTCCTTTGGAAGAGCGGTGAAAAGATGACTTCTCACACTGGACCAAGTCTGTTGTGCATTTTTTTCCCCTTCAATTCTATTTAAGGAACAACTGTACTGTTTCTGGGGAGCAGCAGAATGCAATAAAAATGTTTTTGTAGTGTTCCTGGTTGGGACTCTGTAGGGAAGTCCTTGGGTGCCCTGTTTCACTGTGAGCTAATGCAGCTAACTCTGTTTTTTAGTTTCGACAACTACTCTGCCAATGTAATGGTTGATGGAAAACCAGTCAACCTGGGGTTGTGGGATACAGCTGGTCAAGAGGACTATGACAGACTACGTCCACTCTCCTACCCACAAACAGTAAGAACCACACTGTGAAATCAGAAATTGTTTGTACAGCTTTGCCTAACATCAAGGTGTTTTCTTTTTGAACACATGGCCAACACTGTCACATCTGGAGTTGTGTTTATTAGGTACAGTGACTTGTTGGAAGCTACCTTCCTTCATCCTAGGTGGCTGTCGTGTTACAAGGTTGTGCAGATGTTAAAATTTGCATGTGTGTGTATCTGTGTGCTGATACATGTTGGCCTTGTGTAGCTGCAGCCTGAGAATCAAGTAGAATGCTTGATTTAAACCAAGAAGAAAACCCAAAACCCCCCTCTTCCCCTCCCCCTAACAAACCAAAAGAACCTCTCTGTACAGAGCCCCATCAGCCTGTCATTGGCCTGCCTGCCAAAAGCAGGGTTTGTTTTGTTTCTGGCATGATGTTTGGCTGCAACCTGACACTGTCACTGCTAAGCACTTGATATTGTTCAGTCTCCTGAAGACGCTCCCACTGTGAAAGAGGTGGTGCTGAATGAAGATACTCTCGGTATTGACAGAGCCTGGGTCAGAGCTTTCCAGCATACTTAAGCCGGTGGCTGTTTTATTACTTATGGTAGTTTGTGCTACAGCATCAGCACAAATGTGCTTGTCTCCTGTGCTTCCAACTGGTTAAGTCCTGTCCCCATGCTGTGTCCTTCCTTGGAGAAAGGAAATGCTGGAGTAATCCACTCTTCCCAGCGCGACGGCAGCTCCAGTTCACCTCGCTGGAGACCCGCGTCCTGGTCTCTTCAGAGCAGCTGCTTCGATCCGCTGGTGCCTTAAGTAACAAAACGTTGTAATTTGCAGGTGGTTTTGGTGTTGATTACTGTTGTTAACTGTCAAATACAATCAATGCAAATAACTTAAAATGCAAAGTTGTTCCAGTTACTCTACAGCATAACTGTTCTCTTGAATGCTGTGTATCTTCCCTAAGGAACGCTGGTGCTTGTTGTTGTAAACTGTCTTAATTCCCAGTTTTCCTCAATTCACTGCTCACTAACTCTCACAGTAAGGTTTCCCCATCAGTTAGGATACCCAAGACGGATACAGATTGGCAGTTGTAGGCATCTCTAGTAGAAATGCCAGAAGTATCTGCCTTTTCTAGGGAGAGAGACAATGGAAAGCTGTCTTTCACTAGTCTTTAGGTATTTATAGGATACTTAGGAGAACATAAGCTTTGCTTAAGTTGTAAAAATATTTTCAAAAAAGTGTCCCAAGGTAGAAAAATGTTGAAAGATCACTTGATAGTGTGAGAAAGCCTGTAAGGGAGAGTAATGTTCCTCCCCTGTGACAGAGGGACAGAATGCGTGTGTGTCTTCAGCCTGCTGAAGTAGCTGTGGCATCTGAAAGACTGAAGGAGAGTTCTGTGTCAGTCTCAGCACACCTGTGGGGAAAAATGTCTTCTGTACAAGCATGTGTAACTGTTATGTAAAAGTTTGAAGTGCTTATAGTTATTTTGGATTGTGTTTTACAGAAGACAAACCAGGGTGGAAAGTCCTGGACTTCTTATGAAGCAGTCTTTGGATTTTAGACTTGTGCCATCATCACTTAAGGGACAAAAACCCCATGAAATTATCTGCCACCCAGCAGTTTGAGAGTTAACAACTTCAAACACAGAACCTTGCTGTAGGGGAGGCATTGTCTTCCTTCATTGCCCATCTTTTCATTTTTTTTTCCCTTAAAATACCCAGGAATGCAATACCTTCTCCTGAGTGTATCTGAAATCTGCCAGGGTTTAAAAAATATTTGTGGGACAGAAAGGGTTGTTTCCTCAGGAGACCCACCCAGAAATGAGGAGGATGCTTTTCACAGAGGTTTTTCCCTTACAAGTCTCCCCTGACACCGCAGCCAGACGTTTACAGGTTTGTGGGGAAGTCAGGTGGTCTGTTCTGGGGGTAGGTAGCTGGCAGTGTCTCTCTTTGAAGAGGAAGAGCCACGGGTAAATATTTGAGCACAAATTGCTGCCTGGGAGAACATTAAACCCATTTTAGGGAGTAACTTTATCTCCTACTGTTACTAGGTCGGAGGGACCAATGGTAAGAATATATCTTCCAGTCTGACAGATCAACCCATTGCCGTATGTAAAACTTTAAATAAACTTCAGTTCCAAGTCCTGTCGTCTTGTCCTGCTTACCCTAGTGATAAATTGGCCCCTATTTTTTAAACAACTGCTTTTCTTGGAACTACTGATCGCTGGATCTGAGCTGTTACCAAATCTCTTTATGTGAGTTGTGAAGACTAAACCATTCTTGGGAATAAATAGCTTTTCCTCCTCCTTACTAAGATTGGTAGTGTGCAAGGCACCTGAAATCTTCAAATAATTCCTTGTGGTTACACCCAATTTTTTTTATTATTATTATTTTTTAATCTCTGGAGTTAGTAAAGGAGAGAGTCTGCATAACATGCAGAACCCAGTCACCACAAACCCACAGAATTGGAAATCAGAAGTAGTGGCCATAGTATCACACTATTCCGTGTTGTTTCTTTCTTCTCCTGGGACGCTGCTATGGAAACTCATTGGGTGATGCATGGACAACGGGGTTGCAAGTGCTTAGCAGTGCAGATGTCAGATGCTGACCTAACAAAATGCCTTGACATGCAGCACAATCAACTAACACTCTGAAATGCCTGATTCTTTAACACATTTGATACCAGAATAAGTGCGGCTGCCAAGGTAGGTTGGGGACCTTGGGCTTGTTTGGGAGATGCTTACCGAGTTTTGGGTTGTATAGCCAGAGCACAGTCTTACTTTGTTAGACTGTGGAACTCAATTTTGTGATTATTCTGGATGTGTGTAGGCAGTGTGTCGTGTGTGGAGCTCATTTTGAGGTGTGTACTGTGTGGCAGTTAGCGTAAGCATTAGCTCTCAAATGTTTTTACCTGCTCTTAGAATCTGCAATTGAAAAGCAAAAGGGAGATGTGCAAGATCCCTGAAAACATCCCCGTTCCTCTGCTTCCTCATAACTTAGGAAGGGACAGAGGGATCTCTGAGGTTTTTAATACCCTGCTCAGCCCCAATTTGGTCATAGAGAGATCCTGAAATCTTTGTACCGATGTTCAGTAGCAGTGACAGCTCTAAAAAATTCTTCTAACTTGAATAATTTTATAAATGATCATTGCATGAGTTTTTATTCCATACTGTGCACTTGCAATTTAAGAATAGTAGTGTATTTGTAGTAAAAAAACTGGTGTCAGCAGTTAACACTTTCCAGCATCCTGTATTTGATGTGTTACGTGTCTTTCAAGGCTGAAATCACTTAGAGGTGCACACAAGCATCCCCCTAGTTCAGAAGCCAGTCTGACGCCTCTTCCTCACTCCCTGTGTCTGTCAGGGTCTGAAGTGGGGTGCTTTGCTTTTACAAACAAGTGACATTGAGGGGGAAAAGCTCATGATGTGACAGGACTAGTGTCTGGGTTGCTGGCTACTGCAACAGCTGATTATAAACGTGACTCCAATCTCGTTGTCATTCGGCCCTTTGCATCTGCTTGGGGCTGCCTGGGAATGGATTTCCCCCGGGGGAGCTGCCTGCTGCAGCAGGTGACCCTGTGATACAGGTGCTGGTGGTACCAGCCTTTTCATGGTGTGTTACAGCCACGCTGACTCCTGTCCATTTGTGTTGTAGGATGTCTTCTTAATCTGCTTTTCCCTCGTGAGCCCTGCTTCCTTCGAAAATGTCCGTGCTAAGGTAAGTACAAGCTGCTCTCACTGTATTTCTGAGCATTCAGTGTGCCATTCACTGTGTAGCAGTGGCTGGGAATAGGAGATTATAGGGTTTTGTTCCCTATTTATTTTTGGCTGGCAGTGTGCATTGTAGTTTGAGAAGGCAGAAATCCATTTCCCTAACTTGTAGGTCATGGAAGTTCAGGACAGGCAAAGCACTCCAAGGACTCGTCGTTCCTCCACACATTGATTGGGATAGTGGTAGCTGGAAACTGTTCAGCCAGCACGGTGCTGGGACACCACAGGCAGGAACTTTCCTCTTAATGGAAATTAAAGGAGTGCAGAGCAGGGTTTTCTGGTGTGTGGAAAAAATACAGCACTAAGACAGGGTGAGCTTCTGAGCTATACAGAGATACCTGTTAGCAGAGACCAGCGATGGTCAACACCCAATTCGATATGAATTTCAGGTGAAGCCCTTTATTGGGTGAAATCACACAGATTATAGACCTTTATTACTGCAAACATGGCAAGATAAAAACATGCTAATTGGTTCCATACAGTTTACACTCTACTGATTGGTTAGTGATTATAATGAATTCTGATAAACTTAGCTAAATATCGTTAGTTTACCTTTGATGCCTAAAAGCATCCGCACACCTGCTGTTTTGACCATTTTATTATGGCTGGGTCTAAACATGTACTGTTACTCCCAAGCACCTTCCCATAACTTCTTGGTTTAGGGCAGTCTGTACCCCTGTCATGAAGGCTGCTGTGTTTTGAGAATGTAAGGCCCTTAACAGGGTCTTATGTTCTGCCCTTCACTCCCAGACTGACACTTGGGGTGTTGTGAGGGACTGTGAGCCTTTCAGTCCTGAAGTTTGAGACCCTCTATGGAAATCTGCCCCCCAACCTACGCCTCTTTCTCTTTGCAGTGGTACCCAGAGGTGCGGCACCACTGCCCCAACACCCCCATCATCTTAGTGGGGACCAAACTCGATCTCCGGGATGATAAGGACACTATTGAGAAACTGAAAGAGAAGAAGCTGACTCCTATCACCTACCCACAGGGCCTTGCCATGGCAAAAGAGATCGGTACGACAGCAGCGGGGCTACTGTTGGCCTGCTCTAAATCCTGTTCCTTGGAGATAAGGCACTTGAAGTAAAAGACGTGCCTGGCTTTTCTCCTGGAGTTCCCTGCAGGTGTGAAAGCCGCTTTCTAATCGCCTTTTTGCTTTCCCCAGGTGCAGTGAAATACCTAGAATGCTCGGCACTTACGCAGCGAGGCCTCAAGACAGTGTTCGATGAAGCTATTCGAGCAGTTCTGTGCCCCCCGCCTGTAAAGAAGAGGAAGAGAAAATGTCTGCTGCTGTAAATGTTGCCCTCCCCCTCCCAGTCCAAGCCCTGTGCTTGTCTTTAGAACAATGGAGCATTCACACTCAATGCCAAGTTTTCCTGTTATAAATTAGCTCTCTTCCATAAATTCTCGAACCAGTCAACAATTTCATGGTTCCCTTTTGTTTAAATCTCAAAGTTACCTTTAATTCTTCTAAAAGCAAACTCCTGAAACGACAAACCTATGTAAAGCCTTATTTTTAAAATCCTATTCTTGCTCAATTAAGTGTTGCCAAACTATCTGCCGAACTAAGTTGCATTGTTGTGCTACGGACACTAAGCTCTAACCTGTTTTTTAAAGATCCTTCTTGAAGATGACTCTAATTTCTGGTAGGAAATGCAAAAACACTTTCTAGTTTTTCACAGTAACAGTATCGTATCGTTAGCAAGATGCCACACTCCAACATGTTTTACTATTCCATGTTTCCTCGACCCACGGTCACTGCGTAGCATTGTATATTGAACCTAACCTCTGACAACGACTGACACCCGCAAGTCACAGTGTAAAATGCTTTATCTTTGGTAAGGGCTTGGTTGCAATCTAGTTCCTGCTGCTGTGATTTACAAATTAAGTAACTGTTCTTACTGAAGTGTATCTAGTCCTTCTGACAACACGGTATGGCCATGGATATGAGGAGTAGGGCCAGGCAGTATTTAACACTGTACGGATGACTGACACTACACTGCCAGGGTAGCGCAGGCTCAAACCGGCAGCTGCTGCCCAGAGGTGGAGCAGGGAGAGGTTGGTGTTCACAGGGAAATTCCTTGGACTTTCAGGCGGGGCATTCACCGAGGTACAACTCTCAACCAGTCATTCCCACAACTGTTCTGTAGTAAAACGCTTTTCTTGTAGAATCTTTTTCTTACTGAACAATATAACCTGTATTTTAAAACTTTTCTGCTGGTATAAATTTTGCTTTTTCTTTTCTTTTTTTGGTAGTCTGCAAGCATATCCTCCTTCCTTTCCTGTTATTGCTGATCCATTATGTTACATGCTTTCTGAGGAGCTTTTAGTCTATTAACTAGGTGTAAAAATCATGTGAAGCAGCTTTACACATTTTAGTAATTTTTGTATTTTAAAAAAAATCAAAACCAAACCTCTGGAAAGGTTCCTTATAAACATCACTATTGCCAGCTGTCCCACCAGTGTAACATGACTAATGCAGACAAGTGTTCTATATGTCACTACATGTGCGTGTGCAGCATAGATTGAGTACCGGTAACTTGGGTCTGTGAGGTTCTGTAATTAGTGCTAATGTTCTGTATGTCCCGAGCAGACAGGAATCCGACGGTGAACGACACCCTCTCAACCACTAAAGCAGAATTTAAAAATACAAGTTGCAAAATTGTGAAGTTTTTACATTGATGCAATTAGCATTATGTTTTGCATGTATGACTTAATAAATCCTTGAATCACAAGTTTGAGTTCTCATTCTTGGACCGCTCTAGGTTCTTCTCCAGTGCTCAGAGAAGTTGGTGCTGTTCTCTCCTTGGGTTGTGCGTGCTACCCCCAGGTTTCTCCAGTGATGCTCTGATGGTAAGACCCAGAATTAAACACTTGGCAACTTCTCATCAGCAGCTTTGTGGTGGTATCTGCATTGCTGCTCACTCCTCACAATGGGGGGGCGGAAATCCGCATCGCTGCTGCGTGCAAGCCTGAGTGGCTCTGCTGCAGGAGAGGTTGCCCTCGCCTAGGAGAGGAGGAGGAAGCCCTGCTGGGGCCCTCACCACTGCTGTTCACTTGGGCTCAGCTCTTCCCACAGCTCCAAAGCCACCCCTTCTGCCTCACCCCCAGCACCCCCCAACACTGCGAGAGGGGGGAGAGTGCGTTTTATTTTGTCTCCATATTACGTATCACAGCAGGAACATCCACGTTCTTCTCAACCACAGGATAAGACTTCATTCTATCCTTTGTTTAAATAAGAAATGCTGCTGAGCCTTAAAAAAACCCCAAACAACTCAAAACAATTAAATTAATTACACACCAGAAATAAGGATTTACTTCTTTAAAATCAGTACAACTGGTTCTATGTTCTTGGCTGCAGCTGTCTGGTGCTGAGGGGTAGAGCCAGCACCTAAACAAGGGCAGGGCATGAACAGCTTTACCTACACCCACACCCCCACCCCCCAATTAAGCCAGCCCAGTATTAGTTTAGTTTAAAAACCAATAAAAGTAGTCATGTAGATCAACAGGTAGGAAAGACAGGCAGATGACAGAATATTGCACATGTGTATCTCCAAGCAGCATTTACCCCCTACACCTCACACCAAAAACACCCCAAGGCGCAATCACTCACTGGGGCTGATGAAGACCAGCATGGGAATGGCCTGTCCCCCCACTGCAGCCCCTTCACTTACCCACCTCCTCATGCACTGCAGCATGGCTGTCCCAGCACTCCCCTTGCCCTTGGTGACAGCATAGCAGAACAGCTTTTTCAAAATCACTTTTTTTTTCCCCCAGGGCTGGGAGGGCTCTGCTCACCCCGCAGGCTGGGCTCTGCTCATGCTCTCTCGGGGGCAAGGCTGCAGCAGGTCCCTCTGCTCTTCTACCTGCCTGAGCCAGGCCACCTCCTGCTATTCCTGCTTTGGAAGGCAGCTGTGCTTCTGCCAGCACCTTGGCACTCGAGGTCGCTGCAGCGGCAGGGTGGGGCTTTCAGACCCTCGTTTATTGTATGCAATGAGAGAACAGTACTGAATCCACTTGGGTATGAAAGCAGGAGGGGTCTGAATACTGGAAACCTGCGATAAAACCCCCACACCTCGTCCTCGAGCCACAGTTACACCACGTGGGTGTTGTTACATTCCCGTGTTTGACAAGAGATACATGATCCGTGTTCCTGAGACAAACTGTTCAGGGCTTTGAGCACAACATCTGGCATGTGGTCTGTTATCATCTTGGGACTTATTAAAATGCTGCTGAAGACCGTTTCGTTTGACCATCTTGCCGAGTATTTAATGTCTGAAGAGCACAACCTGGAACCAAAAGAAATCACCAATAGAGCAGCTCAGCCTGTCGGAGCTGGTGCTCGGCCCCCAGACAAGATGGACATGCCTCACAGTGGCCCCTTCCCCCAGCAGGAGGTGCTCCCTATGCCACAGCCGTGGGTCTCAGCCGGGAGCACTGCTGTTCCCTGGCCCTCGTTGCCTCCTTGTGTCACTGCCAAGGCACAGTCAGGCTGCTCAAAGCAGCAGAATCAGTGCTGGGCAGAGGAGGGTGCGGGCTTCAGCACTGCACCTCCAAGTTAACGTCAAGTTTAGGGGAGAAGCCTCAGCGGTATCAGTAGGACACCAGACACGAGATTTAATGCTGGCCCACTGGCACAACCAGAGATTGAAGCAGCAGATGAGCTGCAGAGCTGGAAACAGGCACTCTGAGAGGCAGAGGGGCGTTTAAGCAGACTTCAAGAAAAGAGCAGTACTCGTTATCCTACTTACCGCCTCGAGCTGGACTCTTCCACAATATGGATAATCTTTCCAGGAAGATAGAGGCGAGGATACTGAGGCGGTGAGTTCGGGTGTGGCTCATCCTCAAGGGCATGGTATGAGGGCGACCGATGGACCATCAAACTCTCCTCAGCCAGAAGGGGCTGGGTGAGGGCATCTTCATTCCTGCCGTCCAGCTCCGTCGGGAAGTTATCCGGATCTCCTCCAAATACCTCGTACCAACACCCACGCAGCAAGATCTGGTACTGAGTTCAGCACGAACGTCAGTCAAACTGAGGGCTGACATCTCTTCATGTAACTCATTCTAGCTGTGAGCTTGCACACGTCATCTGAACTGATGACTATCAGCTCACAAATGACTGTGAGCATGTGCTCCCCAAACCCCAATTTGGTAACATCTCCACACCAAATTTCCCCCCCCTGTATCCAGCTTCCCGATACCCATCCCAAGCCACCTCTAACACTACAGAAAACATGACCATCTTTCCCAGCTGAATTATTCTGTGCAGATTCTGCTCTGCAGACTGAAGTTTCCTTGCACCTGTAACTCCAAACTGTCCGTTATCTTACCTTGCATTCACAATGTCACCCAGGCCCTCCAGAAGACTCCTTCCTAATCCTGGGACTAAGTGTACCCCCCGTATCATCTTGCCTGACACCACACTGCACCACACTTTGAAACACCCAGTTTCCTTTATCAGTAGAACCAGCAAACCGATCTTGTCAGTCTCAGATGTGCACCAGTATTTTCCAGGTCTTTTGACAAGACAGCTTTACAGGATAAGGCACTAACACAGAGGTCACTAAACTAAAATCAAACCCTTTTGTTCCAAAACACAGTCATTAACTCTGACCACTGAGATTTGAAATACACCCCCACATTGTCACTTCGCTGTGGGCTTAACCCAGCTAACAATTCCACAGACACTTAACCAGGACTGTGTTTAGCTACCTTGGGTCTGTTGCAGTTTGCCACAATTCTCACTATTCTCCTTTTTAAATCCTCCATGTTGGGCATGCTTAACCTGTGCAAACACAGAGAGGACACAGTAAAGCAAAGCCACCTATTCTCTGCAATCTTTCACACCCCTTACAGAAGGACATAAAAGTATTTCCATCTCACCTTGCCACAAGGTCTTTTCCAACAATGACTGAAACAATGAAGTGCTTAGTGTAATCTGCAAGTGATTTGCTTTAAAAAAAGGAGGACAGACTTTAGATACACTGAAGAGACTGGCACAGTTCAGCTTTATGTTCATTATCACCCCATAAACACACAAACACGTGGGACAGCAGCAGCATTTGCAGCCAGCTCTTCAGCAGGCCTTCAGACCACTCACTACCCATGACAAAATGATTTCAGTGATGATCATGGGATGTGTAGGTGCCAAACAGGCCAAGTGAGACTACTCAGACGAGCATCTGGTTCTGAACTCTGGTCACAGCATCAGACAGAATTCACTGTATTTCACTCTGCAACATTCCCCCAGGAACTCGATTGTAACTCAAGATGGAGCAAATCTAACTCTAGTGGAGAACTTATCAACAAACTTAGAGTCAAGCCCAAAGTTACCACCTAACCTCAACCACCAACTACCCTGAGGATTTTTACACCTTAGACACAGCACCCAGTAGCAGAAGCCTCTTACCTCAGAAGCCCTCCTGGAGGAGAGAAGGCATAGCACCGTAAGGTCGGGAAAGAGTTCCTGAGCATGATCGCCAAAATAGCAGCTGTTCCACCACCCAAACTGTGACCAACTACCACGAGTTTGTATTCCTACAGACAGGAGGAGAAGACTGAAGCATAGACAGACCCAGAAAAAGCTCTGTGTGATTGTTCCAGCAAAGCAAATCATCCCCAAGGTAACTTACTGGAGCAATGGTGAAGGCCTGGTTTAAAATTCCATCATTTATTAGCTTGCGATAGATGTAATTTGCAGCTTGAGTTATCCCCTGCAAGACAGCGTTTAGGAGTTAGCAGGGCAGATCTCATCTGATGTGTGCTACACGTGTAGTTTAGACACAACACCATCACAGAACAACTGCCTTTCTGCAAAGCTGGCTGTTAACACACTCCTGACAGGAGTCTAGTTGTAACCAGGGTACAACCCTGGGTAAAAACTTATCAGAAGAGTTAATTAAAGGGCATGAAGTCTGAGAAGAGGATTACAAATTCTACCTTGCAGTTCCAGAGGCAGGATTTGATGCAACAACCAAGTCACTGAAATAATTTGTGCAAGCCACCTCACAAGGAGAACACTCTTCAGTTTAACTAAGGGATCCCAGATGCTTACAGGTTCCTTACTGCTGAGCGGAGTTACAAACAGGCACGGACTGCACACACCTTATGCACAAAGCCATTCTCCAGAACATCCTCCAGCGTCAGGTCCTCACAGTCTGCTGACAGATCAGTGAGAATGTCCTGCAAACAAGACAGCTCCTGTCAGATGGTTTGTGCTCTACTGTTCACCAGGACATCAACACGCCGGTGGCCAAGCACGTGAGCAACACCCACCACAAACCAACACCCAACAGGAACCACCACCTGCCCAACAGAAACACAGAATCATAGGGGTTGGAAGGGACCTCAAGAGATCATGGGGTCCAACCCCCCTGCCAAAGCAGGAGGGCTCACAACGTAACACTTACACCTCCTGAGTTATTTTTATGCGTGGAGGCGTAACAATTTCCTCTACTCCTAGACACCAGGAGTTCACCATATCTGTACAGCTCATTACTTCTACAAGAGGGACAATACCTCAAAAGACAAAGTTCCTCTCACTGCAACCACAATAGCTTCTTTTTTGTGATCCAAAGCAACAAAAAAGGGAATCTCGTAGATCTGGAGGAGGGAAAATGTCATCAGTAGACACCAACTTTTTGTAGGTAAGCATTTGTTCTCCCCTCCTGAAAGCTCCTGCTGAGCTCTCCATTGTTTTATGGAAAGAAGATGAATTACTTTCTCATCAACTCATTAAGCACCTTTCTGTGCAACACTGAGGCAGATTTAAGGGAAGGGGCCTGTGGCTGTTCCTTCAGCTTAGGAAATGAAACCAGAACTGTTTCAGGGTCTGCTTTCATTTGGCTCTGCATCTGGCACTGAGGGCAAAGCAGAAACTTCACCTCTCGCTTTCACTGAATGAATCACAAAGGTTTGTGGCTGGATGCCTGTCCAGGTTGTTTACCTTGTTGTGAAAACTGATATGAATGAAGTCTCTGTACTGCAGTCCTGTTATCTTCAGGATGGATCCAAAGTGAAAGTTATGACGGTCACTGCCAGTTATATCAGACTCTGTTGGTCTATTTCGGCAACTAACAAACACAGAAGAGAGAAACTTTCATGTTCCCACTTTTTAGGTTTCCTTTCAAGGAATCAAAAGCTTTTCTTACTCTTTCCCCCCCCCAGGAGTACCAGTAGTCTGATACACAATGTTTCCTCTGCCCACAAGCCTGGCTTTGCCCACACATGTGAGGACTGGCAAACACCCCACTGCCACAGGACTGTGGGCAGAGCAAACCATGCAGCAAGAACACAGCTCTGAAGGCTACAGGCCAACAACAGAAAATACAAACAAGCAAAAAGGAAATTCAATATAAAGTCTGTACAGCGGGCTTCTCTCCCGTTTCATCCACTGCACTGTGGGGTAATACTTTCCCAAGTCATTTATATTTCATGCTGTTAATTGTGAAAGTCACAGTTACAGTTGCAAGCTTCGGCTGTCTCTCAGACACACGGTACTCTGACACGCACTGCACACACCCCAATACTGACTGTCAACATTTATCTTAGTACAGGGGGCAAAGGGAATAAAACTGAGGCTGGAGGGACAGGTAGCTGGTTAATTCCTTTAAGGCAGGGAAACCTGTTGATGCTCTTGTTTCTATACAAACAGGCATGCCCAAAATGCCACTCTAAAAACACCTCATGTTAAACTAAGTTGGTTCTCATTCCAATCCTTCCTTTCTCTGTTTCCTAGATTAATTTTATTTCTCTCAATCACAAACTAAAGGCAAAACAGATGATCTGTTTCTGAGGGTGGTTTGTGAAAGATTACCCGTCAGGCGCACCTACTGCCAAGAGTGATATCATTTAATGCAACAGAAATACTGCTACTAGAGCTCCTGCACTTCCAATGCCAGTTAAACAGAAGGGAGTTAAGGGGTTTTAAGCTCTTGATCAAAAACCTACCAGTCACCACTGAGCTTACAGAGTGCAGTAAAGGGGTTGGTGTATATGTAGTAGGGCCAGCCATAAGCAGCTGCAGCAAACAGCATGTAGTGAGCAGCGTTCTCCAGCTCGACGTCCAGATCATCTGTCTGAAAGGCACAAGGAAAGAAAAAGGAGAGGAGAGAGAGAGAAAGGTGTGTCAGGCAGCCCCAGAACAACACCCACACACAGGCTGGGAAAAATCAAGGCATGATGAAGTGCACACTGTCCAAAAGGAAAACCTTGAGGTCTAAGAGGAACTAAAAATAGCCACTCTTCTTCTAGGAAAAAGCCTGTGCTTATTTACAGAGCTACACAGCTCAAGGATCAGTTTCTTACAATACTTAAGCACTGAGAAGCTCAATACCAAATCACCATTCCCTCCAAAGAGGCCAAGACATAGCAGGTCTCTCTGGTAAAGCCTTTCAAAGCCTGACCTCAGACTGGCTGGATACAAAAGGAAGTTGGTAGAAATGCACTGGTTGAAATAGAACAGAGTCAAAAGAAGGTAAAACAATTTACAAGGACATTTTTCTATATGAGACAAGCAAAAAACAATCAGCCAACTCTAACCCATCATCTGCAAGCATTTAAAAGATGCTTTTCTTGCTCTGTGCCTTGTTTGGGTATTTGCAGCAGCCACACTTTAAACAGACCACAATACTAAAAGACTGGCTTTTCAGCTCTACACAAACAGTGCTAAATATTCATTTTCTCTCTGTTCCACTCCTCTCCCAGCTCTTCAACAACGACCAAATCTCCTACATGGTTCCTTTCTGTGCTTAATTCTCCATTCATACACTAATACTACTTACACAAATGCAGACAAAGGTTTTGACTGCAAACTCATCACGACATTTTCATTGCATTTATAAATAATTTAAATAGCTGGGAACTTTTATAGCAATGTTTAATTTGTTTAAAATTAAAAAACAAACCCCCCTTGCACAAAGAGCCACATTTGGATTTACTCTGGCACCATCTCCCAGAGTAACTGCACCAGGGGCTGCAATGACCCCATCTTACCACAGCAGATGATGGTGAATGACACAGGACTTCTTCAGGCTCTTTGGGGCAACTTTCCATTTTATCTTGCTCTTGGTGGAGCAATGTTAAACCAGCTGCTATGTCACTTGGCACCAGGTCAGTGTCCTGCACAAGGAAAGGAGAGAGAGTGCTTAAAAACACCCCACACCTCAATACAACACAACCTTCTCATCAGAAAAGCGTCCAGGGTGTTGGATTGTTGTCAGCTGATGTAAATACACCGCACTTGGAGACCACAGGCACTGGAGAAACAGGTCACAGCAGCAGCTAAACCTCCCACCCCTGAATGGTTTGCCCAGTAAGACCCATGACAGTTCTACACACAACACAAGAGCTGACAGATGCCCTGCTCAGCCATATGGCAAATGATGACCCAGACATTATTGATCGCTGTTCTACATCACTGTGCCCTCTATCGAGCGCAGCTTTACACAAGAGAAGGCTGGAGGGGATTTATTCAACTACCCTGAGCAGCCATCCCTCCCTGACTTACACCCTTTCTATATGAGACAAGCAAAAACCAATCAGCCAACTCGAACCCATCATCTGCAAGCATTTAAAAGATGCTTTTTTTGCTTCTTTTCTTGACTGGGTATTTGCAGCAGGCACACTTTAAACAGACCACAAGTAGGCTGTAGCCAGAAATCAGCATGTCCAAGTACACTCAATAAACAAGAAACACCTGTCTTGAAACCATGAAGGCATCTCAAACCCAACACTGAACTACGACTGCCCAAGCAGCAGGTGACATCAATTTGAGCTAAATGGTCTATATGCTGACTCCAGTTTGGGAGAGGCTCTCTGTTTCCAAAAAGCAACTCCCTGCATGTGCACAGTCCAGTCTGGTACATGCTCAGCAGTGAGAAAACTGCCTTAAGATACTGTGGGGCTTGTTTTTTTTCATAATCAGAAAGTAGTTTGATTCTTCACTACAGGTATGACTCTTTACTCATCATCAAGAGGAAAAAACACCTGGATCCTCATGTACTAAGGTACAGAAACTCACCCTGACTAGGTACCATCCTAAGGAGAAAGAACACCGTTTTCTCACAGCACTTCACACTTGTGAAGGGAGAGAAAGCTTTGCAAAAGGGAGGGACAAAATCAGGGCTGTACACCTTCTATGAGAATCGCCCTTAGCTCTGAAGCTGGCACATTCAAGAACTGATTTCAAGGCACAGGGTGGCAGGGAGCTATGGCTGAACAAAGGTACATGCATGGTTCAGCACCTGCAAATTCAGTTAGTCAAAAGAGAGCACACACACACACACAACACAAAGCTTTGGGTCTTACTGAGAAATAGGTGCGGAAAAGCTCTGCGATACTGGTGAAAGCCACACGGTGGTCATCATCCTGCACGATGCAGCAACACAGCAAGCGGATTCTCTTCTCCCAGACCCTGGTGGCAGTGCTCTTCATGTTGTACAGCAGCTGCCCTGACTGACTGCTTTCCAGGTTCCGATTCATGCTGTCTGGGAGGTAAAACGTCTTCTTCCCCCCGAGCGGATCAAAGACGATCACAACTCCAATGATGGTAAAGATGATGATGACCCAGCTGCAAAACAGAAGGGAAGTGGGGTAAAATTACCATGAAACCAGATAGTTCTGACAAGCATGCAAAAAACCACAGCTACGGATCTCGACAGACAGAAAACAGTTAGGTATGAAATACATGAGCACCATCTGTCACTGTCTTAAGGGTGCTCGTTCTGTTATCGGGCTTTCGATCCAGCAGGCACAAGAACAAGGCTGTCAGCTCAGCTCACACAAGGCACCAAAGGCACCTTCACAGCCCTGTGGTATGGGAATGGCAACCCAGATGCGCCAAGCCTCCCTTTCCACTGCTGGTTAGGTGATCTACTTGCCACCCCCATCACATTTATCCAGTTTTCTACTTTCCCATCTATCCCACTTAGCCTCTTTTATTTTCACCTCCTTTCCTTCCCTCCGGCACGTGCTCCCTCCCTTGAGGCAACTAGCTCAAGCTTGTCCAGGAAAGGATATCCACTCGCTCTAGCTGTCTAGATTTAAGAACTCTCCTTTCACAGTGAAACCCTTTCTATGAGAAACCATGATAATCTGCAAGAAATACCAAAGCTTCCAACTGCTGGAAAGCCCTGAGTAAACACACACAGAATCCAGAGAAGCAGTGTGTTCCATTTCACATACACTACCAAGCTCAGATTTGGAGGGAGGCACCTTTACCTTGCAATAACTGTCCCGATGATGATATTTATCACAGTCCTCTCGCAGCGCACGCTGCTGTCTGACACCCACACGGCTCCAACAACAGCCCAGAGGAACTCAGGAAAATAGAGAAACAGGCGAGTATAAAGTAGCTTGGGAAGTGATTTTCTTGGGCCTGGGTTAGAAATCGTTCCTGAAATCAGAGGGACAAATTAAAACAAGAACTGCTGATGAATGCACCTTAAGCACACAAAGTCCTACCTGGATACATAAGCTTTCTGAGCTTTACAGGAACCACCTTAACTGAACTAGGGAGTGTTTTCATACTAACAGAAAGCTATCGCTGAAGTTGAGACAGAGAAACAACAACAGGTTTACAGCTGTGACTGTGAGAACCTACTAAAACCCAAATCCCCCTCTAAGCAGAGACAGTTCTGCAGTGAACTTGAGGCTGCAGAGCAGTGCCCAGAAGCACGCTGGAGAGCCTCTGGTGCCTGGTTTTATTACTGTTCTGTTCAGCTTTGAGCTGGCTGCATGTTTCATTCCTAGATGCTACTTTGCTGGGCTACAATGGGATTCCATATGTTGAGTCGCTGAATAATAATGCTCCTTCACATTTTTATTTAGGAGACAAAGTATTGTAGAATCATAGAATGTATCAGGTTAGAAGGGACCTTTAGAGGCCATCTAGTCCCACCCCCTGCAGTGAGCAGGGACATCTTCACTAGATCAGGTTGCTCAGAGCCTCATCAAGCCTGACCTTGAATGTCTCCAGGGATGTGGCCTCCGCTACGTCTCTGGGCAACCTGTGCCAGTGATCCACCACCCTCACATTGAAGAATTTTTTCCTAGTACTCTCAACCTAAATCTGCCCTTTTCAAGTTTAAAATCATGTCCTTGGCAACAGTTCTTCCCCAGCTTTCTTACAGGTACCTTTCAGGGACTGGAAGGCCGCTATTAGGTCCCCCCAGAGCTTTCTCTTCTCCAAGCTGAACAAGACCAACTCGTTCAGCAGAACCATCTTAGCACTCTCAGGCAATAAAAAGGGAGTAATTTTTGGCCAGTTAAGCTCCTTAAACCAGCCTGTTGATGGCAGGGTGATGAAGTGGTGGGGTGTGTGTGCTCATGCGTAGGTAGGCCAATTCGTAAAAGCTTACCTTAAGCCTTAAGCCAGCACCTCTGGCTTAAGAGCAACAACTTCAGAACCTGCCTGCCAGTTGTACAGCTGTGGTTCACACCCAGAGACAAAGCTGCTCACGCTGAGCAGTGAGGTCACTTACAGACACCACCAGCGGGAACTGTGTGGTTCCCAAAGCCAGCTCCTGCCCTTCCCCAGTGCCACAGCCCAGCACACAAGTTCTCCCAGCAGCAGCTCCGTTTGTTATCACAGATTCCCAACCAACAGCGGTAACACCACCAGCACAACTGCTAATGCTGGTGGTTCCTCGAGTCTGACCGCCGTGTTAAAGCACCTGGATGCTTCTTTTATGCATTTTTTGACATCACCCCCAGGTACAAGAGACCCGCGTGTACGAACACCCCACCGGGCAAACACCAACCGCCGGCACTCACCTTGCATGCTGATGTACACCAGGGCGAACAGCGCGCCGATGATGAGAGCCAGGAGGATGATGAGGACGAGCAAGTAGCTGTGCAGCAAGGCGCCCCCCGGGCAGGTGAACTGCCCCTTGTGAGCGGCGTAGAGCGCCACGATTCCGATCCACCTGAGGGGAACCAGACGCGCGTGTCGGGAGGGCGGAAAGGCAGCGCGCACCGCACCGCGGCCGCCTGGCGACAGCCCTCCTCCCCTGAGGCGCTCCGGCACACCGCCTTTCTCAGGGAGAACCGGCCCCGCCAACGGCCGCGGCTGGCCGAGCCGGCGGCTGCCGCTGCGGCGGGGCTCAGGGCCGCAGGTGCCGTCCCGGGAACTCCCCGCCGCTCGACCGCGGTGTGGCCGCGCCTATGAAGACGGGGCGGCGGCAGAGGCCAGGCGCGCGTCCCCAGGCGCTCCGTCCCCAGGCGCTCCGTCCCCAGGCGCGCGTCCCCAGGCGCTCCGTCCCCAGGCGCGCGTCCCCAGGCGCTCCGTCCCCAGGCGCTCCGTCCCCAGGCGCTCCGTCCCCGACCGGCAGCAGGACGCGGCCCGTCCCCGCGGCGAGGGCCCGGCGGCGCCGCCTTACCACACGAGCCTGACGAAGAGCTCGAAGGCCCCCGGGAGGACGAAGTCGTCGCTGCCGATGGCCCAGCGCCTGCCGAACACCACCAGCCCCGGCATCCTGCAGGCCCGCACCGCGCCCCGCCGCCCGCTCCGGCCCCCCGCGGGCAACACCGCCCACTCGCGGGCAGGCGCTACGTCACGGACCGCGACGTGACCGGGCACCGCTGAGCGCCCGCAGTTACCGCGCCCCCGGCCCCAGCGGCCCGCCCCGCGCACGCGCGCTGGGTGACGCGGGAAACGCGCCTGGACCCTGGCAGGGCGCACGCGCGAGCCGGGCCCGTCATGCCGCGCGGCTGCAATAAGAAGGCGGCGGGGCGCAGCGAGGTGTCAGCCCGCGGCCTGGGCCCCGCGCCTCGCAGCGCTCCGGGGCCGGCAGCTCCGCCGCCGTGGGCGGGCACCGGGCGTGCGGCCAAGCCGCCTGAGAGCAGCGCCGAAGAAGTCGCGTTACGACTGCGCGCCCGACGGAAGCTTTTGTCCCAGCAGCCGCAGAGCCGGGCGGGCGCTGCCTTCAGGCACAGGAGGGTTGGCCTGTGGTGACGGCACGGAGCCGCGTTACATCACAGCCACACCCGCGGGGCGCTGGGTGTAGGGTCTGAGCCGCTGCTCACCCCTTTCCCTGCAAATAAAAGCACCGTGAGGGTAACACATGCACAAGCACTAACACCTCACCCCCCCATTACAACACACAGGGCCCACATCACTGCTGCTTCACTCCATAGCCATGAAGTGATGCCCCTCACAGGCTGATCCAGGCCTTATCCAGGCCGTACTTCAGCAGAGCAAGCACAGGTAGGCCTCATCCTCACCCCCACTCCTCAGCAGGCTGACTGAAAGCACTAAAACAGGAAAAAAAACCCCCAAAATAATAAAAGCGGCTTTCACCATTTCATAAAGTGTTTATTGAGGATGGTAACACAGGATAAATCATGCAACAGCTCAGTAAAAAAAGGGAATCATTTAAAGGATAAAGAATGGTAACTGGTGCTGCTGATTTTTGAAAGGTTTATAAAAAAAAAAGTTAATTGTCCAAAAGTGACATCAAAAACCACTTGAAGCTGAACATGGAAGTTGCTGATGAAGCATTCAGTAAAAAGGAAACGCTGATATCGTTTAAAATGATCACCTACAGATGACTGTAATCGACAACTTGCAAGTCTGACATTCCCAGCGCTGCAACGGCGTCGCAGGGCTGCGCACCCAAGGTGTTGAACCTTCCCCAGAGCGTGCCGTCACCACCATCTGCCACCAAGCAACACAAGCACGTCCCTCACCCCTCACGGCCTGCGCTGCCAAGTGCTTGCATTATTGGGATGACCTTCCCAAACATCATGGCAAAGCAGGAAAGGGCCCATCCCTGCGGCCTCACGAGATTTCCTCGCTGTCTTCTTGCCATCAGCCTGGTTTAGAAAGGGAACAACTACAGAAGGTGACTGTTCCCCCTCCAGTACCAATGCATATTTTAAATAAGGAACTCCATGTCAGCAGATGGCACAAAGACTGGGCACCAGCACATCACATCAAACATCGGTGGTTTCAGATTTAGAGTTGACATATATTCACCTTTTGGAAAAAAAAATAAATACAGTGGAATGAAAATTGAATTGAAGGGAAAGAACAGATGACTACCATCCATCAAGGATGCACATATCTGTGCACTAAAAAAAAAGAAAAAAAAAATCAGTCATTTCAAAGAAATTCTGGAAAATTAAAAAAAAAAGTTTGCACTTGTTCCTGGTCATAAACAATCTCACAAAAATCTCACTTTTGGAACTATTCCAATTGAAACCATACACTGAATTTATTAATACAGTATAAGTTTCTTTATGTAAAAAATCTTTATACATAGTAATAAAAAAGATAAAGGCAAGATGCATCAAACAGAAATCTGCTGGTTGTTTTTCCTCCGTTCTTACAGAGCCGCTGATGACTACCTGCACTATAAAGAGCTGTGTTTCTGACTTTCTGTCTCAAGCATCTTCACCTTTGCTTGTGATAAGGATTGTTCTGTCCAAGCATCCCAAAGGACAGATGCTGGTGATGGTGTTTTTGGCACTTACGCTGGCAAGCTGAGCTTCTTTCCCTTGAGTACTGTGAGGAAAGACAGGAAAGAAAACAGTTAGTGAAACAAAGGCTTGACCTAGCAGAAGCACAGGCTGGTAAAACTTTAAGGGTATCAAAAGCTTTCACATGGCATCACTGTGTTACAGACCAGGGGCACTGCAGGCAGTATTGCCCAGCTTACCTCTTGCTCTTTTGCAGGTACTGGTAAAAGGATGATGCAATAACAACTATTCGAACCCTGCCCTCTTGTGGCACCCTCAATTCACATCCATCCTCAGGGGACACCAGCCCATGACCACAGTTCTTTAAGCCATGACTAAAGTAACATCCCCACGAAGTTATGTGTGGAGGCTGAGACGAAAGCGAGGGCAGAGCTGCCAACGCATCCATCAGAGATGACTGCTTCTCCACATTGCATAAGCAGCAGCATCCACAACCCTTTACACTTACAGCACTTAAAACACCCAGAGAGGTGGAAGCGTGGGATGTGCACAAAGCAGTCATAAGCATGAGGATCATGTTTAACAAGGAAGGCAAGAGCAACGTGTATTTAGCCATAATTATTTCTAATTTGTCAACCAAGTTCATCAGACCATTCACACATTTACATTCCACCCATACTCAAAACAAGCCTCACACCAGCAGAAAGAGTACTCAATAAATTTCAACGATAATTTGCACACAGAATTAACAACCTATTAATGTCAATATAGCAGCTCCCTACCAATGTGGTGTTACATTCCACAGCTCAAAGCTGGAGGTTACTGCCCTACTCACCTTTTGTAACATACAAATAGAAGAAGTCACAGTAAAGAACGGTCTGGACCACACCAGCAACAACAGCTATGAGGTCAAAAAATCCCTCGAAATAGTAGCGCCAAATCCAGTTGACTAAGTACAAGGCACGGTACAGGCCCAAGAAGAAAAGATAGTGAGTAGTGATGGTCTCTGCTTCCCCAGTTTTGCTGATCATAAAAAGTTGAGGGAGAATAGCAACCGATTCAAGATAGATGGAGAAGGTCCACAGTATCTGAAAGGAAAAAACAAGACAACCCACAGGTGTATTCCACTGTCTTACTGATAACAGAAGTTTATGTGACTTTGCTCAACTTTTCACTCTCTAACAATGTTATGAACAGGTACAGTATTTTGGCAAACTATCCTTGGTACAGGAAACACTAAGCAAGAGTTTCATAATCCAGCATGGGATGGGGCAAGGGAACAAATCTCTTGGCAGACACCAGGCTCTCCAAAACAGCTGTCTAGAGAGCTGGCAGCCTAAGGTTTGCTCCTAAGGGTAAGTATGTGCATCCAGCAGTTCAGGAGTCACAGTGCCATGAAGTACAGCTTACTGAGCTGGCGCTGTGAAGAGCTGCAGGGAAGATGAAGTCCTTCCCCCCATGTTCTTTTTTAATCTCTTCTAAAGGAGGAGTTAATACAGAGCAAAATTTAACACACCTCAAGTGCTGCAAAGAGATTCCATTACTCTCTAATAAAATAATTTAACTCCAATAAATATGAAAATGCATCTCAGTCCACTTAAGCACTTAAATTAATTCTCTACTTTGTGGGAAAAATTACCTGTTTGAACTCCCTGTAATTACATTTTTTAGTAGATTTTTTTCTGATAGGGAAACGCAGAGCTGCATTTCAAACACAAATGCAACTCTTTCTAATACTCCAGACCATTTGTGATTCTACAAAATTTAAGTAGTATTACAATTACTTTTGCTTTCAGCAGGCGGCCCCAGCTATTCACAAGGTGCATTCTGGGGCATTTAACAAACATGACAAGAGGAAGGATACTGAATTAATGTAACCATCAGGGTGTACTGGGAAAAAGTCTTCTGTTTAATAAAATAATCAATGTTGATAATAATGCTAGTCTCCTGAAGCATCTTAAATTTTCACATAAGTCTACACTGTAAAGGTGCATTAAGGAACCAGGATTAGCCTGAACTTACTAAACATAGGCATCTTCCAAGCATTCTTCAATCAGCCTCAATGTGCTCATATAAAAGTATAACCTCCCACCCATGATCAACTCACCTCCAGAGGAGAGAAGTCATGATTGACGAGAAAAGAGAGTCCACCAACAGGAACTATCAGAAACTCCACTCTGAACGTGTCATGGTTTCCATCATAGGTGGCCTTAAATTTCATGTAGATCAGGTACACAGTGGCATACGAGCAAGCAATGTAGATAAGCTAAAGAGCAAGGGAAGAAAAAACACAGAAAACAAAACAACCCACAGAGGTTGCAGGATTAGATCAAACTCACTGAAGAGAGATACTCCCAGACACTAAAGAGGAACAAGCTCTGTCTCTCTTTGTTGTTTGTATCCTCTGCTTACATGCTTTTGCAGTATGGGGCTACGTGGTGGCATTTTAACTTCTCTCAGCTAGGTATTCAGAACGAATGACTCTGGGCTCTACTGGTGTTGTTGCTTTAAAAGCATCCCTCTGGCTCTGGCAGAAGTGAACGTGCAAGGATTCTTTAAAGACCCCTTCCTGAGTAGAAAGAACTGACTGGAGAAGGAAAACCGCTTCTGCTACTGCAGGGGGAAGCACTGGCCCAAAACACACACCTTACTGCATGTGTGCACATGCACATTTTTAATCATGGAAGGGGTCTTTTTATA
The DNA here is from genome assembly GCA_022605575.1 of Laterallus jamaicensis coturniculus. Lineage (NCBI taxonomy): Eukaryota > Metazoa > Chordata > Aves > Gruiformes > Rallidae > Laterallus > Laterallus jamaicensis. The sequence goes on from JAKCOX010000020.1 coordinate 13,772,874, forward strand.
CTCAAAGAGCATGGGAGTGGCAAGGCCCATGTGGCAATTGAAAACCTACTGAAATAGCTGATTTGATTTAGACCTTTAAACATAAAACCCACAAAACTACCAGACTGCTGGAAGCACTGAACCAGAATTCAGTTTCAGTTTCAGCTGCTGTCTAAAGTTACTGGTTTTAATTGTTATGGTACTGCAGGCTTTGTAGGCTATTTGCCTATTCCCTAGGGAATAGCTTATTTTACAGATGAGAAAACAGAATCAGAGACAATGCACAGCCTTCTAAAGGTCAGTCTGCATTCATCAGGCCAGAGCTCACACTGTCCTGGAGACAACTTAGTACAGTAGACTAGACAAATAGTTTCGCTTCTGCCTCAGCTTCACTGCAAAGACTAAATATTCCAAACCATCTATCACATTAAATACAGGTTCTTTACACCTGAAAAGGAACAGATTTTTTTGTAGATGCTACTAATCACTAGATGTACTGCTCAAAAATGTGACAAACATTGTATTAAGGAGCTCAGACTCTTTACTACACTACCACCCCAGCTGGCTGGAGATGGGAGGACCACAGGACATCAGATATAGGGAATCCCTACCACAGGTGCAAACTAACTGTAACTGACATGGACACTGAAGGCATTAAGAAAGCGTGAATGAACCATAATTTGATATTAAATATTTCTTCATGAGAACTATAGGGTGTTTTGGGACACTCAAAGAGTTTTAAAAATTAAAGGTCTTTCAATTAAAGAAAGATAGAAAAGCAACCACAGAGCACACCAGCAGAAATCTATTCAGTGCTCAGACACAGGTACCCAGAAAAAGAAACTGAGATACAGAATGGTGCCACCCACACAAACTAAAGTCTGCAGGTCATGAAGGCAGGCAGATAGTGCTGGTTTGTGTATTTCTCTATTCCTCGAATAGACCAGTTTTCCTAAATACCCAAGGATCACTGCCAGACAAATACAGCAAGGTGGCACCTGGAGTTTAATATTTCTTTTTAAATACCAAAGAAAACCCTAACTCTACAGAAATGAATGACTTATGGTTTTGGCAGCCAATTACAACATTTTCCCCAGATTAGAAAGTTTGTTTAGTTACACTCTGGGTATGCTTATCTGTATAGTAGTTCACGCTCTCCACAAGTGTTTAATGTTACTTACTCCCAAATAAATGTAGATAGACCAAGAAGCTGTGCTGGGACACTCAAGCAGCTTTGCCTTCGCACTGCAATAACAGGCTGAAAAGCCAGTTAAGTTACATTTAACAGTCTCACTAACTTTGAAACCATAACAGAAGCTTCCATACTGCAAGTTAATATTGGATGTGGACAGACAACCAATCTTTCACTATTGGAAAGACCCAGTTCAGTACCAAGGCATCACAAGTGTAATTTTTCACATTAACTCCTTTTCTGGGCAGGAGGGCTGCAGAACAAAGACATGACCCCAAACAGTAAATAAGTTGCAAAAATTCTGTCTCCTCCTTTAGGGCACCCAGCGTTAACCTTCAATAGCCTCTGAAATTACATAGGAAAAAAGCTCATGTCTCACAAATATTTTACTTAATCCACAGGTCTTCATCTAGGCTGTTAAGTTATACTATCCTCTGAACAAATGTTGAAAAGCATGAAGAAAATCCAAGAATGAAGGAACTGGATTAAAAAGGTGTCTGCTCTGGTGCCACAAATGGACCAACCTGTACTGGTGCTACAGACATGCTGCACTCTCCCAGCCTGCTGCTTTATTTTCCTTTACTCAGCACCAGAAATCACAGGAATAAATAACAAACCCAGATTCTGGCTCACTAGCATTCAGTGGGCAAGCAAACAGGGTAAACTGGATGGAGTACAGTCCTAAAAGCATACTCCTGTCAACTTCTGACCAGCCTCTGACCAGACACTAGCTACAATTCCAGTGATGCATTCTGAATACTAATTTACTTTGCAGTGGCTAAAGAGATGTACTTAAGCTTTAACATCTCAATTGTACAATGCAATTTACTTCAACCATTTTTGCAAGAGCTTTTATTTTCAATAACCCACATGGCATTTGTTCTAAATGTCACAGTCCCCATACAAACAGGTCGTAAGAATTGCATGTAGAGTGTGGAAAGAAGGAGGGCTTGAGTCCATTTCCCACATTCTTTACCTAAAGCCCAGCCAGAAATTTTGCTGTAATAGCTATGCAGTGGGCCATTTAGAGCCTTTTATTAACATGAATTATGCACTCTGCATGCAACATTACTAGCTCTTCTAACTCTTCAGTATACTCTACCTTCATAGATGTGTTATACAATGAAATGAATGAAGTGAAGAGGTCCAGATAACGGGTAGTGAAGACCAGTGCAAAGAGAAGCTGGCTTTTCCCAGAAATACCTAAAGTGATAAAGGAAATAATTAATTATTCAAAAAGTCATGATGCTCTTTAAAATACCTAATGCCAAGGATAAGGATATACCATCTATGGCTAAGCAAGTTGATGACAAATTGAGGACAAAATCCAGGCTTCCAGAACTGAGCTGCACAAACAGAACCGTAAGCTCACGTATCTCAGTGTGAACCGAACTACACACTGTTGTACTGGGAAAGGTGTTAGTGCTACACAAGATTTAGAATTTACTCAGAGCAGATAGCTTGCAGGTGATATTTTTGGAGACCACTCTATCTGTTCTGCATTATCACTGGGCACCGTGCACTCAGCTTTCAACTCTCAGGGCGCTGTCACACGCCTCAGTACGTTCTTCAGACGCTGAGTAGCTGGAAAGGTCCAAGGGCAACAGATGCTACAGATGCAGTGACAATAATCAGAAAGCATGCTAGCACCAGTAACGTGATTTTAAAGGAATAAATCCATTTTAAAAACATAAGGCAATTCAATTCTGAAGCTTAATTGACTATATGGGGTGAGGGGAAGGAATATCAAACAGCCAAACCCAGATGCTACGATGTACTGTGACAAAATCAGAGAATCGAGCTAAAGTGACAGGCGTCAGCAGTTCATCTTCAAAGGAACTCTGGATTGTCAGCCAAAGCCCCAACCATCAAACCATTTGCTTGCCCTTAACTCCAGCCACCAGAGCAGAGTTAGAAGCATAGCATTTCTGTGCCATCGGTCACTAAAAGCTTCTGAGAACGGAGGTGAAGCATCGTTCTGCAATACTGATGTGGTGGTGTGTCACAGCAGGGGGACAAAACAACCCAGCCTGCGCCTCTATCTTGTTATTCCAATTACTCTTGTTTTCAGTCATCCAGGGTGAAAATATTTGAATCTGTTCAGCTAAGCATGTGAGTATTGTTCAAAAAAACAAGTGGGGAAAGTATTCTCTAGGAAAGGGTTATGATGCAAGCCTGAAAATCCTTGCCCCTTTACACAGAGATATTGCAGAGAAAGGCTTTTATTAACAGCCTCTCTTCTAATTGTTTTATGGTGCTATCTGCTGTGGTGATTGAGCTCCTTCTTCCACTCAGGCTTAAGAAACACTGAACAAACTGCCCCAAATGAAGGGAGTTTATGTTTATACTTCAAGTACAGGAAAGGCTGAAACAGCAATAATTAAAAGGGGATTTGTTTGGTACTTTGACACGTGAAATAGTATCTAGGAGGTGAGCCTAAGTAATATTTGCACAACAGCATAACTGCCCATACGCAACTGTCCTACAGGCAACAGCAAACACATCAAAACCTACAGCTCTGTAGACTGCAAAGCTAGAAAACAAAAGCTTTATTAAAAAAAACCCCAGCAACTAAACAAACAACCCCAATCACACACACAAGCCTCTTCCCAAAGGGGGAAATATAAAAAAAATTGACATTTCTTGAGCCAAAACTAGGTAGCAAAGACAGCTGAAGCAGTACTCTCCACTGCACCCCAGGTGTGCTGGCTGACACCTACCACTCCTCCTCTCACACCAATAAAACCTCTGGGCAAGCAGTGCTGTCCTAAGGTCAGAACCTACTGGACAAAGAAACCCACCTGGATAGATTACAGTGCTGCATCCTGTTACAGCATAGAGGTATGTTAAATTAGTTACCATTCTATTTTCTTTTAGTAAATACATGAGAAAAAAAGAAAAGAACCTTTAGCACAGTCTCATGTTCCTGAAACACATCCTAAAGCCATGTTTAAACTAGCTTTCAGGTTAGTTAGGCTAGGCTAGGCAAAGTGCAAGGTTTAAACCAAAGACCTATGGAGATAGGGGCAAACTTGGAGAAAGTAAGATCTTTACCACAGGCCAAAACAGGAGGAGGAAACAGATAACGCTCTGTTGTATGAATCTGATGCATTTCACAACTGCAGGAGGCGTATCAACATACCTGCCACAGCACTGACCTTAGCTCATGGTTGGCAACTGCAATACACTGAGACTACACTACCATTATTTCTCATCCTTCTCCCCTTCCTTCAACACCCACAAACATCTCTTAGTTGTTCAGCTAAGCAAACACACTTTTATTTCTTCCCAAGCTCAAGGCTCAAATTTCAAAGGGTCAAACCTCTCATTTTCATTACATCCTCACACCAAAAAACTCCTTCGACTTCTGCACTCGACCCTGGCTAAAAGCAAAAGGCTGAAACTTTAATTCAAACGCTCAGCTGATTTTCACAGCCAGGGAGGACAGCAGAGCTGACATTGTAGTACTTTCTCATTGACTTAATTTGGCTGATGAGAGTTGGGTAAGGACTGATAGGCAGCAGCATTCAGTCAGCTGGGCTGTGGAATGTGTACATGAACCACAAACTGTGTATCACAACCATAAGATTGACAAACAGAAGTTTTTCTAAGGAAAGCCAGTCCACATTTTCTCATGGGAACTGCACAGATTTTTTTAAAGCATTTAATAATAATTTATGAAAAAATTGTTTTTGATCAGTATGAAGTCTGTATCACCTCCCAAACCACAACTTCTATGGTTCTGCTAATAAAACATTACCATTAAGAACCCTGTAGTTTCAGTTAAAAAAGCCCCAACTTAACTCTAAAGACAAATCTGTCAATAGAGAAAGGCAAAGTTTTCCTTCAAAGAGAGAAGAAATCCCAAACCCACCTGAAGCGTTGGGTTTTTTGAGAAAATACCAACAAATTGGCAACAGCCTAAGGCAAAATGCCATCTAAAGCCTTCAAAAGAGCATATGATCTGGTCCACAGTAGATACATAAGCAAAACTGTCAGATAGCTATGTCACTTAGAAGAACTATTACACATTTACAATCTACACTACTTTTTTAGAGCATTCAGCATAAAATTTGACAGCCTCTCCACTGCAGGTCACCTTTAACACTCGACAAATGACACCAGGAAAAGCAAATCAATTTTCAGGCAGTGCAAACAATCCCATTTGACTTGGAACGGATTAAAAAAATACAGTCTGCACATGACAGTGCTCGAAAGCACAGGGTTCTTCAACTCTCATGGATTTCCTAATTATGACATGAAATCAATAATGGAGTTACCTGCTATATTCTCTGTGGCTCCTAGTAATTATTTTTGAGCTGTTATTTGGAGCAGTGAACGTTTTTCCAAAATCTAAATTTGGAAACTCAAATAACCAGCCATGCAAAAAAAAAAAAAGTTTCCCTGCCAGCTCTGAAATCACAACTGGATTTGCTTCCCCCTTGTTCTCTTTGTAACATACTGCCTAAATTAGGGAAAAAAAGAAAAAAAGTTTGCTGAGCTGGAAAACAGATTGCTTCATAACACAGATTATCCCAGCCTCACCTATCTTCCTTAATTAGAGGAGTCTTTTCTCAGGAGACAAAATGGGGACTGACGTGTCTCCAGAAACAGTAGGTTGCAGCAGAGGTACACAGGCTGTCTCCCTCTCGTTTCCAGCTGCTTTTACAGGCCTGTGAGCTCCTCTTGGAACAAAGGCCTCAGACACACACAGATGCAACCAGAAGAGAGGAGTCGGCACCATGCGGTTTGCCAGTTCTTCATGGATCACAGCCTACGGGTTCAGCAGTCGGCGAGACGCCTTCATTTATTGTCTAAGCCTCTACTGCAACGAGAAGTGCACTGTTGAAGCTGCTGCTGCTTCACTGGCATGTCCTTAGTCACCAATAACCATGAGCTCTAAGTTTAATTTATAAACTGCTCTAATAACCACACTATATAAAGCCCTCTAATAAGAGGCATTCAGCAGCTGTTCAACACTAACTGGCAACTGTTCAGGGGTTGTTAGTGTTATGTACGGATTTACAAAGGTATTTTATGCGAATACGTATTGATGAAATCTTTATTAGCAAAAACCACAACTGACAATAGCAAGCTGCTAACAAGGAGCAGGATGGAGCCCCAAAAATAAAATCTCATACTCCTTGGAAGTGCTCCTCTCTCCAAACAAACTCGTTAGGCCTCAGACACTAATCGCAGAGCAGCAACACAGATCTGGATTTACTCCTAAGGGCTCAGGCCGAGCTGGAAGACACACAAAAAACCCTCCAATCTCAAACCAAGCTGACAAATGTACTCCCCCATTTAATTTTTTTTCCTCAAGAAATAGAATGAAGCAGAAGTTTTCTACTGAAAGAGCTCAAGTATGTAGGTTTGTGTTCAGGGCCGCTGGCTGGTTTGGTGAAGGGAAGAGTAGACGGCCCTGTGTAAAACAGGCCCACTTACTCTTCTGTGTCAGAGAAAGCAGTACCAGAGGTAACGGTTGCTGTAAATCTACAATCTCGTGAGTAAACCCCTAGTAACAGAGACTGTCCATCACAACTGGCTTAAGAGAAACAACATCAGCTCACTTTTTAAGCACAAACGTGAGACTAGGTTACATCGTATGATACTGCGTAAATAACCTCACGTCCAAAGGTCACTTCATCTCTAGGCTAAAAAACCTTACTTGTATTTTAACCTCGCACCAAGAATTCTCATTTTCCTTCTTCAGACAGCAAGGGGTATCTAGTTTTTAGATCATTAACTCCATTCCTGTTTGTAATCTTGACTGCATTTCTCAAGGCAGGGAGAGGATCGAACTCTGCAGGAGGACTGGAGAAGGACAGGCCCTCTCCTGCCAGATCCACACAGAATTCCTGATCCACTGGAGCCTGAGCCAGGAAAGTTCACTAAGAAGGAGCTCCTGTGCTCCATGACCTCCGAAACAAGTTCTGCACTGCCACTGTATTTGGACCATAGAGTCATTTGCTTGAGCTCTTTTGCAGCTAAGAACAGTTTTTACTTTACGTGTGTTTAAAACCAAGGCCATGAATCCATTTTTTTGCTCTTTTGTGCTGTCAGGCGGTTAGAAAAACAGTGACTTGATGTGAAAACGTACAGAACCTGAACTTCCTCTCACCTGTGGGACAAATCTTTCACTTCCCCATTCTCAACTCTTTCAGGTTGCCGCTTAAACTAACTCTTCCTGCTCTCAGCTGAAGACTTCCCAGAGACATCTGTTCAGCAGTCCTAAGGCAGTATTCCAATGATATTTCACATCCACGCACGGGAAACCGATTTCAAGAATAATCACTCTCACCAACAAAGGAGAAAAGCTCAGCGGAGAGAAGGCAAAGTCAAGCTCGCAGGCAACCTCAGACCACCCGGTATTTCCAGGGTCGACGGCTCAATCCACACAGCACAGAGCCCAGCAATGCCCATTTTGAATGGCCTCTCATAGCTTTCTGAGGGCAATCAGCTATGCTGCAGCTCTAACAACCGCTCACAACACCCCCCGCAACCCCCACACCGGACGCTAGTAGCGAAAAAGCCACCCACGTCACTCGGATTTCGAAGCAGCACGTACAAAACACGGGAGGAGGCACAAGCCTTTCTCAGCCGGGCTGGCAGAGGAGCGGCGGGAGCGGGGCGGCCGGGACCCAGCTCCCTCCCCGCCACACCTCTCCCGCTGCCACGTCAGACCAGGCCAGGATCTCGACCGAAAGCCTATTCATGGAGCCTGAAGCCTCTCTCTCCTACAGCCTTTCGCTGCGGCCGGCAGCGCAAACTGGGCCGGGAGCCTTCTAAACAGCACGAATCCGAGTTCGATTCTTAAACAAAATGGAAGAAGAGGGCGAGTTAGTCAGCCGCGAATGCGTACCAGGGCGCGGAGGGGAAGGGGAGGGGTGGGGGGGAGCGAGGGAAACTTCAGGATCTGCAAACTGCAAGTCAGCGGCTCCCAGCGCTGCACCAACACCTCCTTCCGCGCACCGGAGCGGCGCTCAGGGCTGCCGAGCGAAGGCGCAGGCTGTGCGCTGTCAGGAAAGGCGAGGGAAGCAGCCCTGTCTCCTCTCCCGGTAACGGCCGGGCGCGGGGAGGGAGAGATGGAGGGAGGCGGGCTGCCCGCCCCGCGGGGGACGCATTCCTCCCCCCTAAACCTGCCTCCCCATTCATTCGCTCGCCGCCGGGCTGTTACATAAGGAAGGCGCGACCCTCCCGGGGACGGCCGAAGCGGCGGTGCTCGGGGATTAACGTACAAAGAATGGCAACCGCTAAAGCTTTAGCGGCACCTCAGCTCCCAGGAGCGCACTCCCCACACCCCCCGCCCGGAGGGGGGGATGCGCATCCCCCTTCCTCCCCTCCCCGCGCTGCTTCCCCACACCCTGGCTGCGGAGGGGGCAGGTCAGGACGAGGCCCGAGCCCCATCCCCTGCGCTGAGCGGAGCCATCGACCCTCTTCACCCGCCCGGGGCGAGCTCTGCCCTCTCGCCCTGGGGACGCACCAAGGCGGCACGGTGCTCCTCCCCCGCCTCTCCCGGCTTTCCCACAGCCGCTTCCCGGGCAAGGGGGGCAGGCGAGACCCCCCACCCCCGCCCTACCCACCAGCCCCCCCCCCGCTCCAGCTAAGCTTTCCTCAGAGAGCGGTCCCTAAAGGGCAGCAAGGGCAATCGCAGCACCCCCCCGCCACGGCGAGGAGGCAGCCGCCGCACCCAGCCTCCAGCGAGGCTTCCCCCCAGCGCCGCGGCCCGGAGCTGCCCGGGCCGGTCCCGCCGCCCTCCCCTGCGCCCGCCCAGCGGCCTTCCGCACGCACCCGCGCAGGAGCGGCTCTTCCAGATCTTGAGCAGCAGGATGATAATGGCCGCCAGGTGGGACAAGTCCCCGGTGAGGCGGAAGATGTTCATGGCGGCGGCAGAGGCGGCAGCGCAGCCCGGAGCCGGGAAGCGAAGATGGCGTAAGCTCAGCGGGCACCGAGCGACGTGGCCCGGGGACGTGGCCAGACAGCCACCGCGCCCGGTGCACCCTGGGAAACGGGAGGGAACGGCCCCGCCCCTCCGCCGCCGGGGCCGCCCCGCGCCGCCTCCCGGCGGAGGTCGCGTAACCGGGAGCGCTGAGGCGAACCCAGGCCCGGCCCTTCGGCCTCCCGCCGCGCTCCCAGCCCCGGAGCCGTGAAGGGAGCGGCCCGGGCTCGGGCCTGGAGCCCGGCCGGGCCCTGAAGAGGGCAGCCCGCGCAGGGCGGCCGGCGCCCAGGCCGGAGTAGGCCCCGGCGCCTTTTGTTGCCCGAAACGCTTCAGAAGCGCCTTTCAGCTGAATGAACCGGGGCGGTTTGTTAACCGGCAGCCAGCGGAGCTGTGCAGCCCGGAGCGGCTCCCGCCGGCAGCAGGCGCCTGTCCGGGAGAACGAAGAGGCGAGAGACGGGCCCGAGCGGTTCCGCCAGAGGCAGCCGGGCCGTGAAATCTAACAGCTATCGGTGAAAACCAGCGAGGGGCGGGATGGGTGGGCAGCAGCCCAAGAGCACGCGTGTCTTGGGAAGTCACGAGAAGCAATTACTCCTTGCAACGGGAGCTCTTGGGGAGTTGGGTGCTGGCTCCTTGCTGTCCTGAACCCCTAAACCTGAGGGAGGGCATCGCTGCACAGCTGTCTGCGGCTCACAGAGGTGTGTCTCCTCCTAAGCACTATCCTAGTGAAACCTGCCACTGTTCTCTGCAAAAAAAACACCCAACAATGAAAACAATAACAAAGGAAAGTAGGAATAGCCCCACAGGAACAGGATTTCCAGTGACTGTGGAGCAAAGGTGGCAGCTAAACGGTGTGCTTTGCTTTTTTTATAGCATTTCAGAAAGAGTTATTTCTTAAAAGTCTCTTGGTTCACATTATCACACAGCCTGTTTGAGGAAACAGTGTAAGGACTTCGCTGTCACAGAAAGATGAGCAGGGAATTTCCCACCACAGAAGGGTCTGTATTGTTTGAGAATTTATTAACAGGTACTAACTGCAGTCTTGCACCTAGTTTAAAATGGAGCACAAACACCAAAATCTTTTAACGGGCTTATACATTCCCTGAAAGAGAGACCTGATTAGTAGCTTCCATTAGGTTTATTTTAATAAGTACCCACAGCGTGACAGAAACAAACTTAATTATTTTCAGAGATTAGGGATCAAAGCCTGTCCTCTTAAATCACCGTGTTTGCAAGTACCGCAATCCAACTCGGACAAGCTCCATAGTATCTCTTACTTTGCACTTACAATGCCCTAACAGAAGAAGTTACATGTTACATTTGAAAAGTTTAATAGATTTGAACTCTTAAACTAATTATTTTAAACAGATATTAAGTAACTTTCAACATCAAATAACATTTGATGTAATAACCTGTAAAGCTGCCTCCTTGAGGACACGATGGGAACCCGAATCTCATACCTGGAGGAGAATTTGTACTGAAGATGACAGTGACAGAGCTCCTTGGGTCCACTGTATGGACTGCAGCAGCACAGGGGAAAGTGCAGCTTTGAAAGCACAGCCTCTGTGGTTGCAGTGCTGTCACACCCCCATCACTACACGTACAGGTGTAATGGTACAGGCTGAAAGCACAGTTTATGTCTTGGAGCACTGCCCAAGCTAGCCAGGTTAGCTGGGACTTGATTGAAACATGTACCTTTAAAGTGTTAGATGTAAACACTTCTAAAAGCATGAAGACTGAAATAAAAGTAGCTAATAAAAAGCAGAGAGCTGCATAACTGGGATTTATTTTAATAGGTACATTAAAGGCAGAGAGCTGACATCCCTCCTCTCTCAACCCTCTTCTCCGTTCATGCAGGATATATTCAGAACTTGTTTGTGATCCAAGTTGTTTTCTGACGTCTGATTATTTATTCCAGGCCCCAGTTAAAGATGACTTAGGGCAGCTTTAGCTTGTGCATCAAACCAACACGTGATTTTAACTGTAGCAAGGGCTATTCTTTGACAAATCAATACAGTTCTTTTCTAGAAGGTGGTTAAAATCTCTTGGGGGAAAGAGTACAAGATACGACCCTGCTGTATTTGTGACAGATTAGTGTTTCCATACTTCTCCTCTAGGAATTTACTCCTGGCTGCTCTTCTTTCCTCCTTGTCCCCCAAAGAGAAGATATTAAGTGAGATGCTGTTAAATATTTGTAAGGCTACTTAATACCAGCTAAAGCATTAGAAGGTAAATGTTACACTTGCCAGCAAAGCAAGAAGTCCAGGAGTCACAATTCCCCCTTTTAATACTGCAGCATATAGTCACTTGGATTGTAAGCTCTGAACATGCCTTGTTGTGCCTGCATCATGAAGGAAAGAAAATCCTCTCATTAATCTGGATTGGAAAAGCAGACTGATGCTGAAGAGACAGATGGACATTGGCTGCTTGCTACTCCAAACAAAAACCAAAACAAGTAATATATTTCTATTTCTGGGTGCAAGTGAAGAACCAGATGTGAATTTTGATAAAAATATCCCGTGGTACAAAACTGCTGGAGGTCCTGACAGCAGACAAGGTGAGATGGGGTATATGAGCCAGTCTCATTGTTTCTCTGAGCAGACAGATATGGAAAGATAGTTCTGGGTACCTGCCTGGTACACAGATTTTTGGTCTCTGGAAAGTTTGTGGCTAATCTGCACTTTTTAAAGCACACTGTATAACTGCACAAAATACTGTTCCTGAGGGACAACTTCACATGTGCTGGGTTTTGGCAAGAGAAACATAGCTTACATTGGAGCTTCTGTTTATTCTTCACAGACCTGTCTCTTCTATCCAGTTTCCTTCCTGCCTTACTGGAAAGGGAAGTCAGAACCCTGCCCTCAGCTGCAGAGCAGTCACAGTCCGCAAGGCTTTCCCACATCACATGGCCCAGGAGAGAATTTTTCAATGAGCAGGACTAGAGGGGTTCTTAGACCTCCTTAGGCCCACATATCTGCATGCATTTCCCTAAAAATCCCTACAAAACAACAAACCCACACACTTACTGAGAACTTTCCCACTGACATAAAGAGACCTCATTGCTTAAAGTTACATGCCAGCCTGGGACACCAGCCTTGTCTTGAGGGGAAAAATTTAAAAAATACAAAAAATACAAAATACAAAGCCCAGGAAAACAAAGAGGAGAAGGTTATTTGGAATTTGATTTCTGCTCCTAAGGAAAACTGCCAGTCATAAAGGAACAGGGTACCACAGTTGAACAAGTTCCTCAGCTGGCACACCGTAACTGGCTGCTGTCTGTAAGCACCGCCCAGCAAGAGCCACACCACCAGCAAGTGCACCATGGCCAGTGCTGGGGGAATCACCTGCCCAAGTGACACGTTCCAGGCGATGTCAGAGCCAGGATGGGTTTTGGCTGGCATGCCTGGGAGGCATGTCTCACATCTGCTTGATGAGGACAGACAATGTGACTCTAACATGATGGAGCTGCAGTGTGTGTCAGGGGAAAATAAACCGGGTGGTGATGATCCTGATAGGCACAGCAGCCAAGTGACAAGCTAAATCTGCCATAATGCCATACATAATTGCCTCTGGAGTATTTCAGCAGATTATATTGAGGCAGATTATACAAAGGCATAAAGGGCTGCTTAACTTTAAAATTAAAGGATGCCATTTTTTTTTTTCAAAGCACTATCTTTAGAGCCTCACGCTGATAGGAGTTGGTTAGCTCTGATGTGACAGATTGAGATCACTGGGAGTCAAAGATTCCCTGTACTGTACAAAACCTGACAACAGCCATAATGCCAGCTTCCACAGGGACAGTGTGCAGACACTGTGGATGGGAAGCTGTTTCCTTATTTTCAGGGATTTAAAGATACCATGAGTGTGGCATCTCCCCATTCCCAGGTGGTAGGGATATTTTCCTCTATCAGTGATCCAGAACCTGAAAGCCCTGTCTCTTTTCTAAATACAATTCTGAATATAAAGGTGTCAGGCACTGAAATAATAAGGCAACGAAGTATTTCTTCCCATCTGTTAGCCCTTAATAATCCTACTTACAATCAAATAAATTAAATACACTCGTACACACTCGTACACACTGCTGGACGGGGTCACCTGTCACACATGGTACACAGCACTCAGAAGATCCAGGCCTACACCAGAGTTATGTCAGGCTGTCAACAGTCGGATGTATATCCTGCACTATGTACGGCGGCACCTAGCAACCATCGGAGTCACCACAAGTGGAGGGGAGAGTTGCAATTCCCTCAATATGCAGATAAGAAAATGATTGCCATGATATGTATCCTACAGCAGATTTACACATTAACCTGATTTTTTTTTCCATTCTCAAATACAAGATTCAGAAATAAAAGGACATAGGAAAAATGAAGCTTGGTTTAACAAAGAGACGTTACCCACATCTACAACAAAGAGCAACATTTCTTTAAGGATCAAAGAAATCTTTATACAGAATTTCTCTGTAGGATATTCTTCCCCAAAATCCTGGTGGTGTGAGAAGAGAGGGACTGTGAGACGTTTCCCATGAAGGCATTCCAGGGGAAGTGAGTGTGTTTTGTACGGAGCACACACGCCCGCAGGGGACAGGCAGACAGGCTAGCAGCGCCCCATGGCACGGGTGCCTGCACTGGGGCTTCTGTGGTTTGCTCCACAGGAGCAAAGAGGAAAGCAGTACGTGTTTCAGTTTCCTCTTAGCAGGGGAAGCATGCCAGATTGTGAATGGATAGCAGATCACATATGTGGAGAGCGGATTACATACCATGCATACTAGTGCTCTCCATCTCTCTCTCCTTTCCATCTGCTCTTCCCACAGGAATTCAGTTTCGACAGCTCTGAGGGAGGTATCTCATGAATCGCAGATTCTCTAGAATGGGGTTCTCCAGCAGTGACCTTTACAAGGGGAACACTGGCAAAAGTAAAACTGTTTTTCTACAATACTCACCACCCAAGATGCTCACACCGTTTTATGAACCCAACGGGACTTGTAATCTCCTCACTGAATAAGTACAGCATTAAGTGGGTCCTCCACATTTACTCTTCCCACACTACCCTTGTAAGAGAGAGAGATGTCTTGGACCAAATGTAAATGCAAGGCTAAAGTTATTAAAGTAATTACTGATTTAATAAAATAAACAATCAAGGACATCAGCTATTTAAAAGCACTTGTGTTTGAAAGAAATTGCAGCACAGATGGCACAAAACAAAGAGCTCACTCCTGCTCCAATTAAAAGCCAAACCTGACTCACAGAATTGCAGATGGAATCACTCCCAGGTACGATAAGAGGAGAAGATCATTTTCAGCTCATATGGACTTTTGAAGTGCTTGGTATAGTTAAGTCACATATCTGACTTAACAGCTGAACTGGAAATGCTGACTGTTGTCTTGATTGTGAAAATACCCTCCTGCACCTCCACTGAGGTGCACACAGAATTCAAGCCAGGCAATTTCCAGAAATCAAACAACCTTTTTTAGTACCTTCACATCTAAATGAGACAGAACTTTTTAATGTGAAAAGACAGATAATTCTTTATAATGTATCTGATCCACTGAAGCATGTATTTGTTTGAGTGGGCATCCACATGTATTTGCCTGGATTAATACAACCTTTTATTTTCCTAATTAAATAAACGTTGCAATCTGCTGCATGTGATGCAGGAAAGGAAATGCAGCAGGAAGAACTGGAATCATATTGTTAGTGTGACAGAAGGCGGCTTGTGGCACTTTGCAGCAATAGTAAGTTCTTTGCTAATGAAACGCCAACCTAGAGCACGTAGGATTACCTCTGACATCAGGGTTAGTTACAGGCAAAGGCAGCTCCTCGAGTGGCCGAGCGCTGAAGGGGGAGAGGGAACCAGGAGGGGGTGAACTGCAGCTCTGCTCTCACTCATCACTTTTCCAGCAACAAAGCCCTGAAAATCAGGTTGGCTCCTGCTGCTGCAGGAATTATGGAATACATGGGGCTGTGGTGGGAGCTGTTACTCCCAACAGCAGCAAGAGCTAAAGCTCAGCCTTCCCCCAGCAGCAGCGAGAGCAGCAAGCCTCTTCCCTCCAGCTCTCCCTCTCAGCTCCACTCCTATTCCTTCCCCAGGTGCAGCCAAACTTCAGTCCTGTTCTCAGAGCTGGAGCTAGCTGTAATGTTTGACATAAGGAAATGCAAATAAAGGTTTGAAAGGTATTCACTGCAGTACAGCCCTACATGAAAAAGGCAGACTTTCAAGTCTACTCATTGCCTTTTTCAGCTAAAAAGGAGAAAGATTTTTGGATTGGCAAAATGGGAAACTGTACCAGGCATTCTTGGCCTGAAATCATGTTGAACGACATGAAAATGTATGTTCACATGCAGAGGGGTTTTAATAGATCTGGGTTTTCCATTGTCTAAAATACCAAGGCGTGGCCTGAAAAACGTTAGTCACGTAAGCCATATGTTGATAAAACACAGCAAGATATTTGTGGTTTATAACGATGAGAAAAGTGTTAATGTAGAGCTTGGAGAAAGTACTGGAGTGACAGTCTTAGTAGTACGTAGAGCCAATGAACAGTTTTCCCTTCCTGTTCCCTCTGCTTGCTTCAACCCTGCCTGCAGTGAAGGGACTATTTCAGGATGGTCTGGTGGACATGGCAGTGCTAGATTAATGGGTGGACTTGATAATCTTAAAGGTCTTTTCCAACCTAAATGAGTCCATGATTCTTTTTTATAATTCTGTAATGAAATAAGTGGGTTTCTACAGTGCATTTTGTCACACAGAATGCTAACAGTATTGCCCGTGCCCTCTGCGCCAGCAGCTCTGTGCTGAATAGACACAACCATGGGCAGCTACATGTCTCACAGCTGCTTAAATTATAAGAACACGTCATCACTTCTTATCTGAGCAGGATTTAAAACAGCAGCCCAGAGATTATGTTATTTTATTGCAACAGCAGTAACTTTTAGCACTGTTTCTACTAGGTCACACAGAAGGATAGCCACTGTCCAGAGAAATGGGTGCTCAAAGGCTAAGAATAAAACCCAGCAGATGGATGTGGATACAACAGCATGACTAAATCAGCCAATGTAAAAAGCACTGGGTACAACACATCAGCCTCCAAATAACAGTCGCCTGCGACCTGTCCCCTAGGTCACTGACGTAAGCAGAGCTCTCTGTGATTTTCTCACTAGACAGATGAGCCATTTCCAGTTTAGAAATCTGTCTGAAGTATTTGGAGGGACCCTGTGTTACTTGTAAAGACAGGGAAAGGGGGATACTTCACATCATGATGGCAGATGAAGGTGTTGCTTTTAAGAAATGAACCACTTTGCACTCAGACATCTCAGAGCCTCTTGATTCTACTGTTCACGTTGAGCTGCAACTCTTTTATCTCTAGCATTTCCTTTGGAAGCTCCGGGACACTGAAAATCAAAAAGCAAAGAAAAACCTTAGGTCTTTTGACATACCTTGATTTGCAGTCTTAAAGACTAAGTAGAACACTTAAGCATTTAGTTTGCTTAATTGGAATTTATACCTTAAACCCACCAGTGCTCCTGTTAAATTTTAGCCTGTCAAAACAGTAAAATCCAATGGAAGTTACTAGCAACAGTCTTTTACTGGGAGATTATCAAAGCTGTTGTGAAATCAAATCTTATCAACAGACTGGAACAGGCAAAATGCAGGTTAATACCAACAAGATGTTCCAAATAAAGATGCAGTAATGGGCTAGTGTTACATGGAATTTTAAATACACTTTTGTTAAGGTTGGCTTTACAGTAAAGATAAGATAAAATGCTTTCCCCTTGATTAGATCCTCAGATAGTGTAACAGAGGTACAAGACCCCTCTGTAATGCAGAAAAAATATTCAGGCAGTGTTATCTCTGTATTGGAAGCAGAAAGGAGTCTCACAGCCCTTCTCCCCATGTTGCTCTGCACTACAGGTGAACTATGTTTCAGTCACAAAGCTTGCTCTCACTGGAAATGACTTACCTCAAACTTAACAATCGCTGACTCAGAAAGGCAGGTGCAGTGTAAACACAGCACACAACCCGATGCTGAAGCCACTCAAACACGGAGCGCCTGGAAAGCAGAAAGCATTCTATCTCAGTGTCACAGTGCTGGTATAGTACAGCCTCACCACAGCACCCCAACACAGGGCAGCAAATTCCAACAGCTGGATCCTAACTACAGTCAGCTGCTCAAAAGGCAACACCAGTCAGAACAGCCACGTCCAGTTTAGCACACACAGCACTGAAGAGACACATTTCCCAGGGGTGGTACTCACTAGAGAGAGGAATAATGAAAGACTGAGGTGATGTTTACCCAGAAAACTCCTCCCTTTGGCAGATCTACAGAGGGAACAGGTCACACATGCAAGGGAGCTGGGCTGAGAGCACCACGCTGGTGCAAGGTCCCCTCTAATTCCAGCAAGGGCACCATAGCCATTTGGTCCCACTTACTCTTGTTTTAGCACTTCAACATCCCTCTCTCTTCTTCAACAGCTTATGCCTTGCTGGTGTCACTGGAAGCATTTGCTATCTGGCAGGGGTAAGTGCTCAATGTTGGCTTGACTGTGTGCACACTCTTACTCATTGTAGAACATCCATTAACACACCTACCAGCACAACTTGCCCAATACAAACTGCAATGTGGAGGAATGAAATTTTAAACCACCAAAGCATAGGTACTCATAGGTTTTAATTCCAAATAGGATGGGAACAGCAGGTAAAACTGATCAAGGGGTCCTACAATCTGGATAAAGATACTAATCCACCCCAATGCTACCTCCTTCCCCCATTGCAGCTCTGCAAACAAGGTTCTGCTGCAGGTAAAGGCTGTGATTTGAAGCTCCAGAGATGGAGAGCCCTGCCTTAAATTTAGGCAAAGAGTATGGGAAAGAAGAGGGAAAAAGCTCACTGTTTCAGACTAGGTTTTACACAAGATGGTGCTTAGCATAGTATGATGCTACTAACAGCATAGAGCTGCCAATGCCAGCTGACACTCTTCCTTCATCATCTCTTGCTCTTTGTCTTGGTCAAGCGTGTATTTGAGGCATGAGTTAAAAAGCTGATTAGAAAATTCACTGTAGCCCACCTTCAAAATACAGCTCTGATGCTGGTGGATGCTGAGGCTGCACCCCCCCCCCCCGCCCCGAGGTGTGAGTCCTTCTCCTCCAAGCAGCAGGAGGAGGAGACTCTACTCACCGTTTGGAGCTGGGGTTTGCAGGGCCTGGGTCGTGCTTGCCCCGTTTTGGGTCTCTGGGGTGCTCGTCCTGGCCCCGTCCAGCGCCAGCTGAAGGCTCTGGAGCTGCGCTGCATTCAGACGCTCTCGCTGTGACCTGGTAACCATGGCGGCGTTCTCAGGGCCCAGGTTTGCTATTTGTTCTGGGGACAATGCCTGGGAGGAATGAAAGCCAGGAAAATTGGTTTAGGCTGTCAATTATATAAGGCAGGTAAGGAATCAGAAGTCAGCACTGTCTTGCATTTGGAATGAGGGGAAGGATCCTTCCCCATTGTGTTGCCATAAAAGAGCTCGATAGAGCTTTAAAAAAATCCTCTGCATTCATTTACTTCACTGACCACTCATCTATCTTTCACCCTTCTCTTTGCTGCTGAGATCTGACAGCTCGAGAAGCTTTCTACGCCAACACTGTATTTGACACTTCTTCAATATATTGCTGGAGTTTAATTTTCCAGCCACTTCTTTTCTGATTTGCTCAAAGACTGATGACATTGTGCATCCTTCTCTGTTTTCATTTATTTCCCCTTACATCTGCTCCCAAGAAACCTCACTTGAACCGATGTTTGACCTTTGATTAGAGTTAGCAGTAGAGCAATGAGATGAAAAAAATACAACCCATGCTTTAATCTCATTGTTCAATTTTCTCTTTTAGATTGAAAGCCTTCCAAGTTTGGTCATAATAAAACTTGCATTTAAAAATGAAACATGGCCATCATAATCTTAGAGTAATTATCTTATATCACATAGCAATTAACCAGTTTGTAAAGCCTGCATGTGTTGGGTACGCTTGGATTGCTTTGATTCCAGTTAACATACTGCAGGCATAAGAATTTTAGCCCTCCTACACAACAAGCCTTTACCACAACAATTCTGCATCCAGGATCTACTTCAGAAAGATTAAATTCCCATTCCAAGTAGGTCCAACAATGGAGCAAACCCTTCCCAATTTTTCATTGTCTACCAAGTGGGGCATTCTTTTAAACTGGGTAAACTCATGTCGATGCCTACCAGTCCAGAAATTTTGATCTGAGCCTCTTCTTAACTCAAAGCCCATAATACAGTGTCATTTTTTCATAAATCAAAACCTGAATAGCATACACAACCATAAAGTTAAGTTATACAAAACCTGTGCAGAAACAAAATCTGCTTTGTATCTTTCAAATACAGAAAACTCCCCCAAGAAGGTGCCCTGTTACTTAAGCACATCTTTGCAGTGTCGCTACTATGATTACTAATAAAAACATCAGCCAGCTGAGAGAAGTTCTGTAAGATGCCACAGATCTTCAGCTTTGCCTGTTTTATCAAAGAAATAGTTTCACTTAGGACATTTCAGGCTTATCTAAACTGTCAGTGGCACTGTGTAGAGCAGTCAGTGCTCAATGAGATTTTCTCTTTTATGGAAGCTGACACATCTGTTTAGCTCATCTGCCCATAAGTACATCCCTTGCCCGAGCATCTGAGGGAGACCAGCCTAGGCAGAAGATTAATCTTGTCACTAAGTCAAATAAAGTCTGGGACAATGATCTCAAGATCCATGTTCTAATTGCTGGTCTGCATTCGGAACTGCAGTAATTAGATGTAATTCCTTTCTGACCCCTATCTGTCTGTACAATCTGTTTTTCAGAGCTGAGAGGAATGTTGCCAGATTTTAGAGTAATAAAAAACCTCTTACGTAGTCAGCAGAGAAATTTTAGCTGTGATAGCATCCTTGCAAATATTAATAAACAGAGAGGAAAACTCCAATCTGAATACACTGATGGAAGGAGGAGTCCATTCCCTGCTTTCTGACCCTAGGTCCTTGCTGCTTCCTTGAGACACATTCTGAAGAATAAATAAAGCTTGTCTAGCATATTTTATGGGCATCACAAATACAGATGATATAGCTGAGAGTTAATGTTTTGGATCCTTGACTGCCTCTCATTTAACACACCATAGAATAAAATTCTTTCTGAAACCCAAACTATAAATCAGTGCTGCAGTTTATTCATACTAGAGTAAAAAAAGATAGAAATTTGGTTACTACTTCAATAATTGAGCTCTTACTTGGAAAATTTCAGGAGGTATACGTCTTATTGCTATTGGCTGGAAATACGGCATCAAGTTTTTATCAAAAGCTTTTAATTCATCCTCATTCAAACCACCTAAAAAACCCAAACAATAGGAAGAGAATTCAGTCAATATTCTTTTTATTAGATTTATTTTTAGGCTAATACAAATTCTAAGCACTTAGAAATAACCAATAAATAACTCAGTGCATTATTGGGAGAGATACTGGTTCTTTCTTTGGTTTGTTTCTTTCATTATATTCCAACATTACAAATTACCTGTCCTTAACCACTGGTATGGAATGTACTCTACCTGAATTACTTTAGCTTGGAAAAGAGACAAAAAGAGACAATGCTAAAAGTCAGTAAAATAAAAAGCCGTGTTATTAAGAATGCCAGTTCACAGCCTCTCCTGATGCAAGGTTAGGGGGCATTAGCATGCAGTGGGAGTTACTGGGTTACTTCTTCACCCATCTGGTACTTAACAGTGTGGGATTGCTGCTGTGGCCATCGGGGATGCTGAGGTTTATGAGAGTTCAAGGTGCAGTTAAATGATCGCAGGGGAAAAAAAGAAATTAGAAAATCGATGGGTGGAATGGCACGTGGGCTCTGGCTCAGGACACCTCCCAGCCTGGGAAAGCTCTCTGGAGAAGTACTGCTCCAGGCTAAGCCTGCTCTTTTTGCTTTCCCACGGGCAGTCCATTCTTTCCACTGCTGGGAGGCAGGATGCTTGGTCAGCTAGAGCGCTGCTCAGACCTGCTCTACAGCCACTCTTGTACCAGCATGGTTCACAGACAGTGACTGGGTGTAAAGTCCTGGCTGGTTTTGTCTTTGATTTACCCTTTTCAGCTTATGAGACCCAAATGACTTCAGGCTGTGCTCCCCAAAGTTGCTTTGAGCAGTTTCAGAGAACTGTGTGGAGAATACCCCAACTTTTCCTTAGCACTAATGAAATTGCTGCATGTCCATCCCTGTGTGTGCCTCCTCTCTGGAAGAAATGTCTTTTCCCATTCTAGAAAAATGCACTGCTACATGAACCTGCCCCTTAGTGCTGTACCCACAATGCTTCAGAACCATCTCTGTCTGGAGCCTGAATGTTGTTACCTGCTATGGTACCGATCTCCTGTAGAACAGAGCCGTTCCAGCTGGCAGCAGCACCAAACACCGACTCTGTCATCATCTTAAACTGCCTCAGGACAGGGGTGCTACAGACCAACAGGCCAATCCTTGCAACAGCAGCACTGCAAAAGGCAACAAGGGTAACGTCACTGGCTGCGATTCCATGCAATGCTGGACATGCCTGGAAAAGGCTCAGTGTGCTGGAAGAAGTCTGCAAACTCATTTTCAAGTTACAATACAGGGACACAAATTGCATACAAATGTTGAATGCTTTGAGCAAAAAACCCTGTGTTTCTCAGTGTGATAAATGGTGTGATAGAAATGGCAGAGGAAATCTGAAATAGAGTATGTTTTAAACAACTAGTGCATGCCTTCTGTAACAGTTATTGCCTTTCTAAAAGCATTTAAAATGTTTTTAAAAGTCCTTTTTATTTTTTCCTCTGGAAATCTTGAAGGAAAACAAATTACACAGTAAATTTTATCAATAGAGACATTAATAACTATTTCATTAAGTATCAAATGTAGTACCTGAATTCAGCAGTCTTTATGGACGTGATTTCTGTGGAGTTCAGAGCACAGAGAAGAGCTCCTAATCCAACTAAATCAAAGCTCTTTAGTGTACTGATCGTCTGGCCAGAGTCTTCTAGAAAACCCTGCAAAATAGATCTCGCCTACAAAAGCAGTAAGATATTATTGCATGGACAGAGCAAACATAACTGAAGGCTTTGTTACTAGAAGCTCAAAGCCCCACCAGAAGCTGTGGAGCATATCTAATCCTGAGCCTCCCCCAGTGTAATTAATTGGAGTTCTGCCATGGCCTTCAGGAGGAGCACTGTCACCACCTATGTGTGACACGTAACTTTACACAACCACTTCCCAAGTGCAAACGACTTGAAAGCTGTCTGGACCTCTTCACAAAGAAACACCAGAAGAAATGGGTGTTGAAGAACTGCCCCATTCAATTAACCTGCTAGAACATAAATTACTGAAGGGATCAACACGAAATTTTCAGGTTTTCCAGTACCCAGACTGTCTTTAAGTGCCATGTACAGGTGGTGGCCTGTGTTTAGGATTGATTTTCAGATATGAATGGGATATGGGTACCAAAATGCCTTTGCAAGCCTAAGTCACTTAGGATGGTGCTGATCCTACCTACCACTTAACAGCCGTGTGTCTAGCTGTGTGCCTGCCACCAAGGCATCCCTCAAAGCCATCTGCCAAGATTTCCTAATCTAATGCTGAGCCTCAAACAACTAGCTTACACTGGGGGCCTTTCAGACAACCAAAGTTAGGCAGGCTGAACCTCTTTTAACTAGCTATTCTTACTGAGAGCAGGAAACCCCAAAAGCCAACTAGCGTTGTATAAAACCCTCTCAAATGCTTCCTCCTGATAGTGCTCTTCAGAACAAAACCCTATCAACCAGATTTGTGATATGCTGCCATAGCTGGCTGTAGCCATGCAGCCTCTGTGCAGCCGAGGAGCCCTGACGGTGCGGGTCGCAGTGTCAGACACTTGCTGCTAACTGCACATACAAATAAAAGCTTTTAACTCTTACTATGAACATCCCACTGGAGTAAACAGGTTACTCAAGGAAAGGAAGATGCAAGGAGCGTATCTGCTAATAGCTAAGGCAATGGATGCTGGGGCCTGGAGGCACGCTACCTCTTCAGTGATTACTCCTAGTTAGGAAGGGCTAGTATCTCCTAGCAGGAGTGCTTACTTGGGCCCAGAGTGAGAGGGGGGCTGGACTCTTTTTCCAACTTAGTGGGCAAGTGCTAAATAATACTCTCATCACCACCACAGCTAATACTGATGGATGTCCTCTTGGTCAGTCCTCTGTGCTGACCCACCTGCCCACCTCCCCGGGGGCCACGGCTGCAGAGAAGCAGCAGGGAGCAGTGTTAGCAGTGTTTAGCTGTTTCCTAGGCAACTCCAGGACTTTGGCCCCAAAGGGCTTGAGTCCAGAGCCATTCTCCAGGAGTACACTCAGTAACACACTTACCTGGGTAAGAGTCCATTCCGTTTGCTGACTAAGGACAGAAATGGTGTCCACAGAATGCAAATCCAGCTCTTCAATTTCATGTTCAGTGAGTGCCAGAGCAATGTGGCCCAGGGAAACAATGTGATAACTCTTCCACTCTGGCAGCGATCCCCAGACCTTTAGAAGAGATTCATTAATGCCTGTTAGATCTCTATACATGCCACCCTCAAACCCCTTGGTTTTAAAAGTCTGTGACTGTGGATTGCCTTTGTGACCAGTCACTGAGAAGGGAAGCAGAAACCAAAGGGGAGGATTGGGCAATACACAACAATAGCCAGTTCCTAAAGACTGAATGTGCATACAATACTAAAGTAAAATCATTTGAATGTGTGTACAGACACAATCAAATCTGAAAAACTCTGTAAAAACAAAGCAATAAGCAGGGGCTCTTCCATCCCAGTACCAGTGTATTTAAACCGACACCTGACACTGCTCTTATCTGTGATACAGTTACAAGGACTCAGAACCTGTCACAGATCAGCACGAAGAAAAATTTGATTTGGGGAAAAGGTCTGCCTGGCCAAGGGATAGACAAATCCTTCAAGAGCTGAAGGTGCAGAGTCTAGAGCTGTCAATGGCATTTAGTTGGAAACGACAGAAGATGGTAGCCAGTGGTTAGCATCGCTCAGGATGTGGCCAATCCTCTTTATCAGAAAAAAAGAGATGCTGGGTTTTGGATGGAGGAAGTGACTTGAACAAGACAAGCACACAATGGAAAAACAAAACACCCTCCAGAGGTCCCAGGTACTCCAGCAACCTTGGTTATGTTGGTCAATCCAGGACAGTTTTCTAGTCCATGATTCTGCTGCTAATTCCAAATAGGATAATAAAACTAAAATCCCAGACCTGGGTGAGACCTCTGGGGTGAGACACTCCTTATGCTGCAGGCTTCTGCTGCTCATCCCAACATGCACACCCAACAGAGCAGCATCAGGAGCACCAGGGCACTTGTCTGAACTATGACCCTGGGGTTAAGGCTTTGTTTAAGAGATGCTTTGCTGGACCTGTACCTCCCGACCGAGTTTCCACCCAATGCATTATGTTGGCTTTATATGTCATAAAGAAACAGGAAAAGGCTCTAAGCCTGAGAAATTTCAATCTTTTTCAAAGAAAATAGATAGTAAAAAGCATTAGCCCAATTTTAAAGCTCTTAATTCTCTAGCTTAAGAGATATGTGAAACACACACAGCTAAAAATGTCATGTGTCTAGTTCCTGATCTAGGTCATCAACCACAGAATTTGAAGTACCTCATAAATAGCATTATCCCACAGTGCTGGATGAAACCTCAGACATAACAATATAAATAACACAACACATGAAACTGAAACACTCCTTTGTCCTCATTCACCTAGAGACTACAGATCCATACATCTGTTACTCCTGCAGAGCCTGGAGACCTTCCCCTCCCAAGTGCACTAAGCTTCTTACTTTCCTTAAGACACCATCTGATAACTGGAGTTTTGGAATTAGTTTGGGGCCATGAGTAGCACATTGTTTCTTTTAGGGGGAAAGAATCCATTT
Source organism: Laterallus jamaicensis coturniculus (assembly GCA_022605575.1). NCBI lineage: Eukaryota > Metazoa > Chordata > Aves > Gruiformes > Rallidae > Laterallus > Laterallus jamaicensis. Next base: position 13,797,917 of record JAKCOX010000020.1, read on the forward strand.
AGGGGAAATTACAGATGGCTTAATCAACCCTATAATCAAAGATGCCCTTTAGTTAATAACATAACAGCATCTTATGCACCTAATTTCCAGAGCTTTGCCCATACTATCTGAATTCTCAGGCTTCACATTCAGCATGACACTGTGCTGCATTGTGCCAATTAATATACAGGAGCTCTGTCTTTGTCTAGCAGCAATCTGTCTTACCACCTCTCACACAGACAGAATATTCTTTCCTTCAGTGTACTACAGGGCTCTGTACCTTTGAATTGAATATAGCTAGGATATGAGTGTATTAACCTTGTTGGCAATTCCTCTAGAGCAGATAGAACTCTGCAAGTATACATTATGTTGCACTGCTGGAAAATACTTTAGCTCCCACTACCTCAGATGAGCACTGTTTTTATTTTCTTCCAGGATTATATTACTTTCCCCTTTTCCTACCCACAGGTCTCCATGCTGACAGAGGGAATCTGTCTTGGGAAGATCACCTTTGGTGCAGTGGGCAGAGACAACTGCAGAGAGTCACGATCTGCTGTTGGAAATCCAAGTAGTGACACTTCTCCCTGAGCACCTGGAGTTCAGCAACTTTAAAAGCTGAGCTTCACTGCTACAAACTGCACTGCTACCCAAAAGTCATGGTCACCTCTACTACTTTGGCTGCAGGTTCAGGTTTAAGGAGATGCTGCCCAGGTCCTTGTCTCCTGATCCCACTTTCCTCCAGAGGTCACAGCCCTCAGATCTCCACGCATCTACACTTGTAATACTCACAGCCAACTGCACTTGTAGATGCTTCCTAACCCCATTCTGTCAGAGTGATCTGATGGAGCCTAGAGAGGACTTTTAAAACGTGGGATCCTTTTGACAGAATGGGATTACAGAGTAGCTAGCCACGCAGAGATGGGAGCAGAGAGCAGGTAACCGCCAGCAGATGCTGGTGACAAGAAGCTGAAGAAAGGCTGGGGATGGTGACCTCATCACCTCTGGCTCCTCTGCAACCAAAACACCCTGACTGCACCCAAAGGCTTTTCCTTGCTGATGCAAAAGCATGTTTGGGGCACTACCTGTTCCCTGGCAGTGCAGGCAGCCACAAAACAGCAAGAGGAGGAGGGCAACACCAACAACAGGGATGAAGTGAGGTCTGACTCATCTCCCAGCCCACAGCTGGCCAAGGCAGCACTGCTCAGAGCCCAGACACCTTGCTGATGCTGTGTCCTGGACACGGCCCACTGACTGGCACCCAGCACAGCGCTCTGCCTCCAGGCTCTGTGCTGCAGTGCCAGGCAGGGAAAAGCTTTAGTCCTGGCTGTAGCATGGACATCATGTATTGGCTGAGCCCAGGGCAGAGACCCCTCTGAGAAGCTCAAGAGGTGCCAGTGGTGCTGCAGGGAGGGGCGTTGAGAGCTGAGACTGCAACCCTGCTCCTCTCCATCAATGCACAGCCCAGCACACAGAGGTCCTTTCCCCACTGTGTTTCCATCACTTGCACTCCCCTGTAACACCTGAGTAAAGACAGAGTAAATGCACCTGGTTTGTTTTCTGCCCCAACGTTTCCCACTGATGGGTTTGTCCTTGCCTGTGACAACAAGGTGGAAGAAGGAGCTTTATTCAGCTAGCAGTCTCTTTTAGTCAGTCTGGTTTTACACCACTGTAAACTATATTTAACATTGATAGACAGTTTAACACTCTGTGTTTAATTGTCAGCAGGCCAATCAACAGCTTGTAGTACTGCTTGCTGATTTTTCATTTATGAAGGAAAAACGAGAAGCAAGCATCTGAAAAGCAATTAAAAAGTAAAAGCACTCGAGGTCTTCAGCTGCCAATAGCTCAGAACTACCCACCTGTTGGCTCTAAACCAAAGGCAATAGCCTTCTATCACCCTCTCCCATTATTTGTTCCAATAAACAATAGATATTCTTGCAGCAGTAGTGACATTGCCATAGCACAGTTATTTTAGAACCGCATCGTTCAATAACAGCAAATCAAATTATGGATTTAATTTTCCTTCACAGACAGGATAGTTACCTCCTTGGCTTTTTCCTTCAAGGCAATAAGCTGGGAGCTGTTGAAACCTGAGACAGTCCCAAGAAGTTCCACGCTCTTGTCGAAAGTCTCTGCATCAATGCATTTCAGTTCCTGAACTGACCAAAAGACATTTGCTTCTGCTAATTTGATAATTTCAGCTGAAGAAGGAGCTCTGGTTCCCAGGCAATCTGGGAAGAAAAAAAAAGAAGTCAAATAACAAGAGTTTTCTTCAAGGAGATCAAGGAAAAGAAATCAAAGCAATGCAGAGATTTAAGAGGGTGACAGACTATGAATTCACTTCAGCTGATGTGATAGGGATAAATTCATTACCTTGTAATAAAATAATTTCTTTAAATATTTACATTGTTAACATCCTGGATATAAAACTAGAATTTGCCTAACTTGCAAGAAATTGTTTATATTCTTTGTCCTCCAAAGGCAGTGGAAGAGAAAACAGGAGCAGACATCTATTTCAGAACAGTTATAATACAGGAAGCCACAATAAAACTACAGTCTGGATGTGTGCAGCAAGAGTAACCAACATCTTGCACATTTCTTTCAAGTCTAATTCCCTAAAGGCATCAAAACCCAGGCAAGGGCTTACTCTGAGGTAAGCCCACCATTGGCTGGGAGCTCTGCTTGAGTGAGAATGAAATACAAATCTTCAGGGTGACCTCAGTGGAAGGCTCCACACAGCTATGTCACCCTTCACCAGAAACTGCTGCAGCTGAATAAACTCCTCCACGTTCAAGCAGCACGTACGTGGATCCAGCTCAAGAGGAAAGGAACAGACACAAGAGGTCCTTTTGCTCTGAAATACCCTGACAAAGATGTATGCCTTGTCAGGCTCGCCTGACATTTCAACGAGGTGAAGACAGAAGCTGGCTGTGTCAGAGGCACACAGGGCTTGTTCTTTATGTCAAGCATGTTGTTAAAATGTCAGGATCTGGAGAGGGCTGTTCACTTACAACAGAACTGTTTGGACAGACAAACTCCATTTAAAAATCTTATTTAGGGTCAGGTTCTGGCCCTATGCATGATCAAACAAGACAGTTTCCATTGTGTGTTTTAACAAATCCTGGTCTTTGTCGGTGTAATCTCCCTCTAATATTGATGGAAAGCAGAAATTAGAATCCTAATGTGGTTGCTTACTGCTCTCTCCCCTGTCACTAATTTAGGAAAACCTTATTAAATAATTATCTAAACCCAATAATCCCTACATGCCTTCAGATATGGTCATTATGAGTAAAAAGCAAGAATTTCACAGATGCTCTGCCTGAGCTAAACCTCCCCCCGCCCCCCGATAAATAAATTAAAGTGAGGATGTACAAAGTAGATTTGTACTTTGAAAGGAGGCAGTGGAGGGATTTATTTGCATCAAAGGAAGCTGCAGCAGTGGGTAGAACACTGAAAAGATTGAATCTGTTGAGCAAACGAAAACGTTGTTCAGCTTCCACTGTACCAGCTGATGTTCTGCTCCCCCTTTACACTGCCCTCTCCAGCAGCTGCATTGTTTCACTTTCCCCTGCTGCAAAAGGTCAGCTTTTCTCATGTAAATACTACCCACCAGACTCAAGGCAGTGCCCTTCCCCGAGTCCTGAAAACCTAATAATTTGTCTTCTTGGAAAAAAAGCATTGATTTTATTATTTGAACACACCAGATACATTGGCCTGATTACAGAGGGATGTTCTAATTGGGCTCCTGGCTTTGCTTCCTCTATCCAACAATACGTCACTCTTCCTTCTGCTGTATAATCACATTTAGTTTGATGAAGAACTTGTATATATAATGTATTACAACATAGCAGTTAGTGAGGTAACTAACTTGAGTTCTTTTTCCAGCACTGCTGCTTTCAGGTAGCATTTTGGACACACGACTCCTGAGTTTTGCCTCATATGCTCCATCTTGCCTTAAGCACCAGCTTTGTTTTCATCTTGATGCAAAGTAGGAAGGACTCTGTCACTGGTAACTGCCATGTTATTAACAGTCGATCACAAATGGACTGGGGGGCATGTAAAATAGCAGGTTGGCAGCATGAAGAGCATCAGTGTTATCCTAGAGCCATGTTCATAAACCCCAATTTTCCAGTGATTTACAAACCAGTCATAAAGCCTCATTCCTTATTGAAACCACCGTGTGAGTCGTGTGGAGTTGATAAGATGGTGTTTGTAACAGAACTTCAATACCACACTTGGACTGCAGAAGGACTTCTTAGACTATCACAAACAATCCTACAATTTTACATCTCCTGGTCTCCTGCCCAGCTGAGCTGGTGCACCTCAAGAGAAAAACAAAAAGCCTCCATAGCTGTGGAGCCCCATTATCCTTTGACAAAGATCACGAGCTTCACTGAGAGGTTTATGCTGCTCTTTTAATGCAGATGAGAGAGCTCTGCAGCTGCACTGGATGTGTGTTAGTCTGGTTAGAAGTCACTGGGATTCATGTCGTTGCAATCCAGAGGTGTAAGAAAGCACAGGCAAGGACACAAGCACGTGGAAGCACCTGATGCTGAGCCTTTAGTCCTACAGCCCATGTCTAAAGAAATGCAGTTTGTAATCCCATGGCTTACTTGTTGAAGAAAGAGTGAATTTCACACACACAGCCAGAGTAACGCTCCTCTATTCTGCCACCTCGAGCCTGCTGTTTCAGAGCACAATAATTGTGTGTTGACTCCTCTGAGCAGCAGAGGTCATGCTTTTTTTTCCCCCAGCTATGCAAAAATCCAGCTCTGTAACACGCCCTCTGCCTCTCTGTGTATGAACAGAGGATTACCAGGAGCAAGCTCGTTCCTGAGACACACAGTCCTCATCCAGAGCCACCCTCACACAAGCAGATGGATTCCCATGGTGGCTCAGGGCTTGCTGAGAGCTTGCATCTCTATTCCCTTAGGCACAGAACCAATGGGGAGACATTCAAAGACCAAAGCAGACAGTACTGAACTCCCTGAAGTTTTGGGGGACTAAAATCCTGTCTGTGCTTCCAGAAGCCTCACCCACAGCAGGGCTGCTTTCCACAGCCTGAAACTTCTGCCTGGGTGAATATCAAGTCAGTGAAAGAACACAGCTATTGTACCAACAGAATATGGCCAAATAGGTGCCTTATACAAAGCAAAAAGTCCAATTGTCACCTGAGATACTCATAGATTAGCTTGCTAATTAAAATACCTTTTTGATTACAACAAACTTCATCCATTTGGAGAGACAAAACACAGTGCCACCAATGTCAGATTTAAGAACAGCCAAGTCAACATATGCTCATGTCTGGCAAAGGATTACTGCATGCAGTCTTTGGGCACAGCAGTAACTTGTCACCTTCACGGCTTTTTAATTCAAGGATTTTCAGTTAGGTTACAAAGGAAATTAAAAATAAACAAAAAAAAAAGGAAAAATAAAACAAACCCCTCTAATTCTAATAATTCATCTTTTCCTTTGTGCACCCAGGCACATTCCAGGAGATGCTTAAGCAGGCAATCCTGTAATGAAATTAAGTGCTGCAGCAACTGGTCAATACATCAGCCCACAGGCAACAGAAGGAAGACACTCAGGTTTTGGGGGTTTTTTTTTGCTTAAAGTCTGAACCTCTACATTATTCACTGCTTTACATTTTATTTTCCAGCTTCTCAGAATGCATTTGATGACAAAATGAAACAAAAAGTCTGTTTGAACTGTACTGTCCCAGCCCAAATGGCACCACTGTAACTGTGGCTCTTTGCAGAGACAGAGGGTGAAATACTGACCAGGTCTGGTGAGAGGTGGTTGGGTGTTGGCAGTGGACAGAGACTCAAATACAGTTGATAGAAGCTCTTCAGCTGAAGAAATCGGCCCAACTGTCTTTGCTATTTGTAAAATGGTATCAGGGAACTTCAAAAGAAAGAAAGAATAAATGACACTTCTCCCTTTTAAAACAAATCAGTTTGCAGGGACAGGCTGGTGCAGACCTCAGCAAAGCAGGGGTTAAGGACAGCTCAGCCTCCTTCCTACCCCTGCAGATGCTTCAGAAGAGGAGAGTAAACTGGCTGCTACTGAAAGGTCAACACAGCGTATGTTTCAGGGGGACAAAAACTAGAAACAAGGCAAATTGAGAGTGATATTCTCTGTTGCATGTCCTCCCAGCTTCTGGCACCAGCTGAGCACTGCCTGTCTGGAGGCTGCACCCAGACCCTCCTGTAGCAGTGAGTTCCCCCATGTCTGTATGGGCAGTATGGAAAGCACTTTGTTTCATTTGTTTCATGTTTGCCAGATAAGTGTAAAAATTGAGGAAAGGGTCCCAATTAAATTATGAGAAATAACTTGAACCTGTTCACCTTTTTTAGGCTTTTTTTAACCTCCTCCCTGCACCCTGCTAGACACCTTCCTGTCAGTTGAAGGGTCCTGTTCTGTTTGGTCAAGTATAAGCATTATCTCCTGAATGAAAGCTGCTGACTGTGCTCACATATTTCTGCTGAAGAATGAATTCCTCATCCCAGCACATAAAAATGTAAGATTATAAGAACTAAAGAGGGCAAAGAAACGACCAAGTGCAATGCTGAGGCTATCAGTTATTGTTACATGTGCTGTGCTGGCCCTAGGGCAAAGGGCCACATGAGTAAATGCTGATTTGATCAGTATGATCCCATTATTAACAGGATAAGAAACATAACTTTTATGGTTGGAAGGCAAAGGAATGGAGGAAATTACACTGCAAGGTGTAAAGTACTAAAAAGGTTTGAGTCTGAATCACTATAAATGCAGCTTTTTTTTTTTCCCAACATGAGAATGTGCAATTAACACTGTGTGTGTGCAAATAATGGTTTATATTGCATTTACTTTCAAGAAGAAATCTCAGAAATGTTGATGGAGTCAAGAACATGTGAGACATGGATCCTTGCCAAGAGAATTCTTTACCTAGTTTAGCATTGGGTTTACACAAATTAGACTGAATTCTGGCATTCCCAAATTCCCACATTATCTTTCACAAATTTAAAAATGAATTAAAACATACCTTTTCTGCAAGGATGTTTAATTCCCCTTTTGACAGCAGAGCTATGAATGGTCCAACATCTAATGATGTTTCAGCTGTCCAGTTGCTTGGGGAGCTGGAGAAATATTTTGGAAAATTATATTAACGAAGAAAGTTTGCAGAAACCAACACTAAAACTTCAGAACTTGTCTTATCCTGTATCATACAGGAAACACAGACACTTCTATGCCATTGTAATCATTGATGCTTATTAACATCAGACTGAATATTCTCACTCCCTGTGATACACCAGGAATTGATGGAATTCTCTGTAATTCAGAGAAAGCTTTTGAACACTGTGGTCAGGGAGACCTCTCTCTCTGTCACCAGTCATTGTTAGCATTACAGTGTTCAAGCAAGGAGAAGTAATTCTTATTTTCAAAGAAAATTTACCATTTTCTACCTGATTCACCCCACAGTAGTTGTCTGCAAAGTGGTATCACTTTGAGAGGAAGAGAAGTAGAAACCTCGTAACCAAACCTGAAGCCATCCTTTTTCCAAGAATCTTATCCTAAGATGTGGCTAATATTTCAAGCAGGCAATGCTTGCCAGTAGTTGCTTATAGATGTGAAACAAACTTTCTCTATTCTATTATTTAACTATTTTCAGGGGCACAGGGGCTGGTTTTCATTGGTCTTGGGCAACTGTAACTCTCCCTGGTTTCAGCAGGAGCTGTGGGTGCCCAACACTTCTGAGAAGGGTCCATACACACTTGGGACAGGTTTCCCCTCATTCTGAAAAGATCAGAGTTCACTAAACAACTTTGGAAAGTGACTCAGTGTGGTACCAGTCTGCTGCTAATGCTGCCTTTTGGAAACTAAAGGTTAGAAAAACAAAACACATAGGCGATAGGCTGAAGATTTCAATCCATATGTTACTAGCTCTGTATTGTTACTGTCTGCTGTTTCATTCATCTGCCATGTCAGGAGTTATGGAAGGCAGATGTGACACCTTGGGGAACCACATCTAATGGCACCTATGCAGTTTCTGTATGAGACACCAATTCTATGATAGGTAGCACGTCTCCTGCAATCCATTGCTAAATTATTTGCAGGAATTTCAGGTCTTCAAAATTAAATCCAGGTTCAGCTCTGAGTGGTTCTGGTTGTTTCAAAACATATGTAGCTGTACTGGTTTATTTGTTTGACACAAATCTGACAGATGTTGGCCAACCCAGTTTGTTTTGGACTGACAAAACACCTGGATAAACCATTTTCAGCTGAAGGTGATGGTGGTACCAAATCTGTCACTAGTGTATGTTCTTACAGAAAACTTCATTTGGTTTGTTGCTCCACTACGATGACATTTGACTTGACAAATATGTTCAAAACAAAACAAAATAAGGTATTGTTTAGCATTGTTTGCCATGATTCAATAAAATGGATCTGTATTAAGAGTAATGTAGGGAGAGGATCAGGTGGAAAACACAGCTATTCCATGACCAGAAAAATGCTGATGAGGAGGGAGCTGAACGAGCAACTGAAATGATGAAGTGGATCAAGTGACAGACTTTGGGGCTGAAGGGATGGTTAGAGACTGGGCAGTGTCCCTTTTCAAACACACCATACTTCTGAGAGACAATGCAAGAGAGAAACAGTATATTCTTGCTAGATAGAGGACAGCTTTGTTTTTTGCATGACTGCTACAGCAATGTGGTTTCAGCCAGCCTGCTAATCGGAGTCATTAATGACATCTAACACGCTGTCTGCTTTGCTGCTTCAAGCTGACTGAACTTTATATCCCTCTGCTGCTTCTCCAGCTCTCTCTCATTGCCACAGGTGCTTGCAGTCGTGTTTATCTCTCTTCTCACACCAGCACACTGGGTATCCCATTTCCATTTTCCCATTCTTTGCACTCCTGCACTCTTCTTTGCCCATGACACCCTTTACCATGCCAGGCAGTCCTCTTGCCTGCCCTTCCTCAAACATTCCACCTTCCCTCCTTTTCCTCTGGGACTGGAATCACACAGTGTGTCCCTGGGGCTGTGTTTTGTTCCCCTGTTATCATGTTACACACAAGAACAGAAATGTCATTCTAGTGGACAGAAAGCCCACGCTCAGCCCCTGACAGAGGTTGCTTTGTGTTATTTCCTTGCAGTCCTGTCTGGGCAAAGCAATCGTGTGGTATTTGCAAGGCTTGACTACAAGCACAAGCAAGGAGGTGTATCTAATACCTTACCCGTATAACTCCAGGAGTCTGTATTTAATTTCAGTCTTCTGCTGGTGGCTGAGCTGCTGGCAGAGTTTGAGTTGCTGAAGGGCTGAGGCCGTTGCCTTCAGGGACACTTTGCCATGTAGAAAGGCTGGAGGTAAGTGGCAGATTAGATTTCCCAGTAGGTCAACATCATATTCATCAGCAATGGAGCCGTTCTGAAGCAAGAAGCATTTACCTTGTTAGCAGAGCTAATCTTGGCTCTTGCCCTGTACCACTCAGCTGCATCACAACACATTTAAGCCCTGTGACCCTTCAAGGAACAAAGACAGAACGCTTTGCACTAGCAACTTAATCTTCAATTTCTGCTGAGACTCCTTTATGCTTTTTGCTTTTGCCAATGCAATCAGTACTATTCAATAAGCACTTGTCAGAGCTTTCAGTGTATTCTTTATTCTATCTTGAAACACACATTGAAGAAATAAAAGTCAATCTCCTGCTGCAATCTCTCCATCCAGGTGACCACCCAATACCTGCAGAGGCGGTGCAGCTCTGCCTGGCAGCTCTAGCTGTCAGCAGGCTTAGCTCTGAGGGGTTTCTTGAGCAGCTGCCAAAACGCTGGGGATTATAGGGCTGGTTCATATGTATAAGGACATGAATATTCACAGCTACATCAAAGAACTATTTTGCCCTAAAAATTGGTGACTGCTGCATCTCCCAGACAGCAGAAGTCACAAAATCCTCCTGGTACCACCACCTTTCCCAGAGAGCTTCCCGAGCCTCACACAGCTCTACAGGACCAGTAAGGAGAAAGAGCTCCAGGTACAGATGGGTGTTGTGGGTTTGCCTAGCAAGGTACTCCTGAGTGTTCTGATGGGATCTCATGAAACTGCAGCCTTCCAGTCCCTGAAGGGAGCTTAGAAACAGGAGGGGAACCAAAATGGCAGGACAAGGGGGATGGATTAAAGCTAAAGGAAGGAAGGTTTAGATTAGATATTAGGGGGAAGTTTTTTACAGAGAGAGTGGTGAGGGGCTGGAACAGGCTGCCCAGAGAACTAGTGGATGCCCCGTCCCTGGGGGTGTTCAAGGCCAGGTTGGATGGGGCCCTGGGCAACCTTGTGTAGCTCCAGGTGTGGAGGTTGGTGTCCCTGCCTGTGGCAGGGGGGTTGGAGCTCTGTGATACTCTGTGATCCTGGGGACCCAGACCAGTCTGTGATTCTATGAAATGCCATTGCTGATCACAGTGAACTGTCTGGGAGAGCCTGAGCCTCCCCAGGAAGGAAGACACAGAGCAGGAGAGCCTGTGCCTCAGGTTGCTGTCAGTATAGAAGAGACCATGAGCCTGGGCATGTGGACCAGAGAGTACAAGTAGGCAGGGTAACTTTGTGATGCACCACATGACAACAAAGGAAGGGAAAACTAATCAACCACTCTCACTTAGTTTGGAATTGTCAGTGGCTAATTACAGATTGCTTTTTTGCAGCTCCCCCTCCCCTGCTGACCCTTCCCAGCCACACATACCAAACACTCCTGTATTTTTTGCAGGACAGCGTTCCTTTTGTGAAGGCTTGGATTCAAAAGGGGCATCTCTGTCTTGCCCAGGCTTTCAATGAAAGGGACACACAAAGGGCCTGAGACATACTCCAGGTACTCAGTCCTGCAGAAAGAATTCAGACAGCCTCAGAAGATAAACCTGACCCTCATACACCCATAACCACACCCTTAAAATATGTGTTGATGGAAAAATTTAGAGACAAGTCTGAACTTGAAAAATTGTGAACCAGACAGGACAGAAAAGCTGCAATCAATCCACACCTTACTTGAACTTACATCTTTTCTTCCAGTTCATCAGCACATCAAAAAAACAATGGCTAAGAGTTATAAATAGTTGCAAGTGGGTGAAGGTGCTCTGAGTTGTTCTAATATCATATGAAAGAAAACTGACTACAGTTCAGAAGCTTTCCCCCTTTCTCCTTTTCATTAGGAATAATTCTCTGATGAATGAAGATGTGGTGGGTGAGTTAAGGGCAAGTAGCTTTAATGTAGCTTTCCTTTTCATCAAAGTCCAAGACGACCTGACAAATTCACCAAATAATGTTCTTCTCCACCCAGAGTGGCAGGCAGCCTTTGCAAATAGAAATCCCAGAGCTGTGCAAGCCCAGCCTTACTGGGGTTTGTAAGCAGGAGCACTGGCAGCTTCTGATGGCCCTGAACAATGTGCAATTGCTGGCCAAATAACTTGGTGCTGCAGTTTGTAGAAAGTCTTGTATTAACATCTTTCTATTATTATTTTATTGTTTTTAAATAGAGCAGTGACTTTTCAAACAGAATCCTTTTCTTTTTTCCAATTTTCCAGAAAAAGACTAGTTCTCATTCCCTTTCACCCCTTTAAGCATGTAGGAAGAAAGAAGTAAGGGGAGAAAAGGGGAATTAGCAAGTTGCACAATTCAGGAGTTGCTATCAATGTACACATTTTTCGAAGGCTATTTATATAATGCAATGTTTTGCTAACTTGAAAAATGTCTTGAAATACATTGAAGTGTTTGTAACCATGCAGAGCAACATGCTCTGCCAGAACCCAATGGCTTTGTGTTCCATATCCACTTAAACCCCCCCAAATAACCCAAACAAATAAACAAACCAAATCTCACAACCAAGGGGGGAGAAAAAAGAAAAAAAATCCAGCATAAACTATAGTAAAGTGGTTTTTGATTTTAAACAATTATGCTCAGTAAAGCCCAACCAGTTGGGCCCTTTCCTTTAGGGGACTTCTGCAGTATAAGCTTTTCCACTGCACCAGGATTCAGCCTATGCACAGAGCGCTTGGAGGGGGCTGATTCCAAGGATGCAGAGTACCTGTAATTGTGACCAAAATGGGCTGTCCTGAGACATCAGCTGTTACCAACCTGCCCTTGACACAGATTTTGGCTACAGTCAGTGGCTGTTTTTATAAATTACCATTTGTTTGAGCCATCAGTTTTCTTGGGACTGAAGAAGTGCTCTGAATGCACTGCTACAAACACAGTAACTGAAGCTGTCAGAAGCTGTAACTTACGGGAGTACCAGTAAGAGGAAAGGAGGAATAGATGCATTGGAGACTTTCCAAAACTTCCAAGCCAAACAATTAACCTAAAAGCAACACAAATTTTTAGACCTTAAGTGTTTGGAAATTTTGAGTCATGATGAAAATATAGTTTCTTTATTACAGTTTATAAATTGCCATATATAAAGCCGTGCATGTTATCTTCAGAAAACTATTTTCTTTGGCTTTTTAAAGTAGTTTAGAGTTCCTTTGTAGACATTAGAGATGGAATTTTTTAAGTGACAAATGAAATTGTCAAAATGCAGTACAGCAGCAGATGAATTCACACATAAAAGATTTAAATGGAAAATGTTAACAGACAAGTTCACACACACAAGATTTTAGGGGAAAAAAAAAAGATATAAAAAGAAAATAGAATGCACCATCTCTAAGTTACCCACAGTCTGGATATTGGGGAGCATGGTTAAGTACAGAAAGTCTTTGCTTCTTTGTTTGTTTGTTTTACCTGATAGGGGGAAAGCAGATGAAGATTCTTTTCAAAGAATTTATAAGTGTTTAAAAAAAGGTCTGTGCCCATACTTTCAATGTGTCGACAAGTTACTCCTTTCACAAGCTGTCCTGTGCTGATAGGGAAAGCAAAGTTCAATTTCTGAATATTTAAGCAGGTTGTAGTCCTTACCCCCCACAACCAGTGGTCCCTCCCTTTCCCCTCTCTTGTAATCAAAAGGAAGGTAAAAGTAAAAATGTAATCACATTGAAAAATATTGACTGAGCCTTAAAACCAAAACCTCTGCAATGCTCTAACTGAAATATAGGATTTGGGGTCCCTTTTTAATGAGGAGGGTGAATTATCCTGTGGTACCAAGGAATGAATAAACATAAGACAGTACAAAATAACCACACAGTGTTCATGTTTACCTCCACATCACTCTCATCACAAAACTAGGCTTAAACTCCATTTCAAGAGAGACTATTATCCATACCTCAGCAGGTCAACAGGAGAGCTTTTCTTTGACAATAATTCATACAGATACAAAGCCTGAAACAAAACCCACCACATTTAAAGTTAAGCTTAGGTAATTCAGCTTTTAGAGCACTAACTGCAAGGTTTTTGTATGCTTAACTCTCTTCTGTACTCTAAAGGTGTTTCTGTGGCCCAGTTTGGCCAACCAAAAGGGTTGGAATCCAGTGCTGAATTTCTTCTTCACAGGACAAGACATCACTGGCTATAGGACAATGTTAGATATGTTCATGGCACACAGCCACAGAATAATTCAGGTTTGAGTGGAGCTCTGGAGATCATCTGGTCCAATCTCACCTCTCTCTGGACAGAGCCAAAGGGCTGACTGTACCTGCAAGCGTCTAGTGTCCAGTACTGAGGAGAGAAAACCTATGTGGTAGAATCTTGAAGGCCTTTAAATTCAGGATATTAATGCTTCCCTTTCTATCTCATATTGCTGCCTAGACTCTAAGTGACCTCTGGTTGTTTACATCAGGATATATTTGGGGCAGTTCCTTCCTTTTACCTGAATTCCTTGAAAACATATGCATTACAACCCTTCTCCTATTCTCCCATCATACTAAATTGCAGTGGAATGGGAACTACAAGATAATTTTTACCTGGCTTCTTCTTAGTTCTTTTTCTTTCATCATTGAAGAATTATATCCAGTCTGCTTCCATAAATCAGAAAGAGATATTTCTTTAAAGAAAGCTCCTTGTATATCTGTGACTGATGAAGAAAAATCTCCAGATGCAGCTATCTAAAAAGAGGAACAGATAAATACATGGCATTTCAGAACGGATGCTCAGATTTACAGGATTTGCCCTTCTTTCTGTTCTGAGTAATATTTCTCTTAAGAAGATAAAGGAAAAACATGACAGTATTAAAAATGCCACAGGACTAGGCAAGAGCCAGCCCTCAAAATACACTTGGTGTTCAGAAAAAACACTGGAAATATTAACCATTGAGCTACAACACGTATCTCAGTGATAACACTTTAAATCACACTCTGTGTAACCAGTTACTGTGCTCTTCTGCAGAAAGAGCCTGCTACACGCTCGAGTTAATAATCACCTTCCTGAGGATCCCTTGCTGTTGTGCAGGCAACAAGTCAGACAAGTACTGGGATGTTGCACCTCGAATAACCTGAGAAAGCTCCTTTGGGTCCATGCTGTAGAGTGACTGGGTGCTGACACCAGTTACCAACGCGCCCATTTGACTAACGTTGTGGAACGAGAGAACCTGAGGAGGAAACATCACAAACAGGAAGTTTTCTGGCTTGAGAACAACAGATGCATTTAAAAGCAAAAGTTAATAAATAAATCAGAACTATTATTCTTGACTACTTAACACAGGTCTTGCCTGGGGATGCACTTTCCTCCGATTTCTTTCAATTCAGACCTGACTGTCCAGGGAAGGAATGTGACAATTGTCTCAGGCTCCCTGTTTTGTAACTTCAGAGAGGCCCCTGATTCCTTCCATTGCATTGTAGAGTAATATATAGCCTGGGCTCTCTGATCATTCAAATTCTGCCTAGGGCAGTGATACAGACAAATTAACTTACACAGCTGCCAAATGCAAATAGCCTTTCTGTCTATCAGGGGAGAATCACTTTGGGAGGTACAGTCTGGGGTGTTTTTATTTGACTTAAACAACATTTTCAGACTAATAGCAGTACTAAAAAGAAGTCTTGTACTAAACTTTTTAAGATCTATGGTTATCATTGAGAAAAAGCCATTTCACTTTTAAAAACAGAAGGTAGGAGAGCTGTGATCAGAGGTACCTTTTCAGAAGAGACGTATTTACTGGATAAAATCATAACTTGGCTTTTTGCCCACCCAGAGACTTGGTTTAATGTTGCAATAGCATTATGCACTGCTTCAGGTGACAAAGATTCCAGCTGACTTGAAGTCAGCCCAACCACAGCATCAGACAGAGACCCAAGGATATCATTCAGTGTCTGGTTTTGCATGGCAATGCTCAGGAGTTGAGATTTGAGCTGAAAAGAGGAAAAAGCAGATGGAAAATAAAAATCTGCCAAGAACTAATTCTCATTTTTACCCAAAACTTTAGCTGGAGTTTCTGGAACAGGCATTGGCAAGTATTTAGTGACCACACACTTCATAAAAATTCAAAAATAGAACCACAGTTGTCAAAGGAATATGGAACAGGAGGAAATGGAATGAGAAAAGACTTAGCAGTGTGCAACCCCCCTCCCCCAATAGGCTTTTATTCATCACATTATACGATCAAGAACTAGATTCACTTATTTCCTACATCCCAGTCATTTTCCACTATTTTCTTTCCAAATTCCAACAGAAAGTCCCTCCTCCTCTGCTTTCAGGATTAGGTTATGCAAGAAGAACGAGCATTGCACCCACCTTCTGAACCTCAGCCTGATAACCTCTCAATTGATTGCATTTAATCATTTGATGGAGTAAAGCCCGGGCCACAGCAGCATCCATCTGTTCCATGTCATCATAAAAGCAAACCAATAAACCCAGCCTATATGGAGAGAAGACAAGACATTAGGTAACTTCTGACATAAAAGGTGTCACTCTCAGGAAACTGAAATACAGCATGGTGTACCCTGCTTGTGCTAAAAGCTTGAGTCATTTCTGTTACTAGTGCCTGAAACTGCAATCTTTAAACCTCCACAGGGCCTGAGAGGTGGTATGAGACATATGCAGTTATCTGTTCTCAGCTTAACTCTACCCAAACTGCTTGTGCTGTCAAAAATTTACCTTTCCTGGTTCCATTTGTCCATGGCTAGATTTTCCCAGCTAACAGCTCCACTCCCCTTGGCAGAATTTGCAGTATAATCTCTTCTCTGCCTTTGTAAAGGATGGAGGGCTAAGTAAGTCTCTAGAAGTGACTTGCTGAGTTCTCATCTGGATTGATCGGATGTTTTGAACTCTAAATCCTGCTTGGGTTTCACGAGCAACATAACCCATCCATGTGTCAGGGCAGCAGCTAGGGCATTACACAGCCTCTTTAGCATTTCAGGTTTAAACACAGCTTGCTGTCATTTCACACCACACACACAACTGGCCCATGGATAGAGACTTGTCCAACTCAAAACTGGCCAGGAGAAACCAGGCCAAGGCTCCTTCACGGCCTCGGCTGAGCCAGCACAGCAGTTGGCAAGGCAGTGTTGGGAAGCAGATGTGGAGCTCATTTCTCTCCACACTGCAATATTTAAGTCAGCGTTTTCATTACCCTCTGTAAAGCACAGCCAGAGCCATACAGCTGGTGGAGAGAAGAGCTGTACCCCAAGGGTAAGCGCCTGCTCTGGGTGGCCTGCTGCCTTGTGCTAATTTACTGCTGTTCCTGCAGCCCTGCAAAGGGCTACTACACCATGTAGCGTTCTCTCTGGACCTTAACTCTATACTGAGGGTGATGAATTTGTTTTGTAGGAAGCCCTGGATCAGTCCCCTGTCCCTGTAAACTCCTAGCCTTTGCTTGCATAATTTACAGAGGACAAGAACCCACACAGATGTGGCCTAAGCCCAGCTTTCTGCTGGGAAGGTCTCAGGCTTTTAGCAACTCAGTGATTCAAGCACAGGTAGAGTCCAGGCAATAATGTCCACATGTGAACTAAATCAACAGTGGACAATGCTGCCCCACTATCACAAATTCTGTTCCACAGAAAGGCTTAGCTTTTAGTTCCTCTATTCCTCAACAACAACCTGCTTTTGTAACAAAACACTGCTTCAGCAGCCCATGTGAACTCGTGAGACATCACCAAACTAACATACAAATCAAAGAAACATCTGTAACTGCATTTTTATAACAAATAATTACCTTCTGATGCATTATTGCATAGCCACTGAGAGCTCTTCCTCTCCTTTGGGATTAGCAGCAACGAATAATACTACTTCTTGAAAGTAAAAGTGCATTTAAATCATCAGTATGGTTGAAATGGGTAATATAAAATAAGTGTGTTGTAAAAATGGAATATATTAGGGATTGCAGAGCATGACATTTCTCTCATCTGTGAGAATGTGGCACCTCTCACGAGGAGTAGTAAAATAATTTTGTAGATTTCTGACATTGAAATTTAGAGTGTGGGCATAATTCTCCCCTGGCTTACACCTTTGATGATCAGCAATACTTCATGGAAGTCAGTGAGTTACACTGTAATAATGACAGGAGCTCTGAAGCCATAAAGCATATTTCCCATCAATTTAAAACTCCTAGGTATCCCCCAAGGAAACTCCAGGCAGCGGTGTCTTGGGACCAAATACATCCACTTACGTGACAGTGTAAATGTAAATGTGGAGTACAGCACTTCCTTGCAGATGCTCACGGTGTATTTATGAGTAAAAGCAGTTTATTTTGGGTTTTTATTATTTTAAAGTAAGTTTGGTGCTGATTCCACAGCCCTGAAAATGCTGTTTCCAGCATACACGTGTAACAGTCACACAGATTTAAACGTGGCTCATCTCCACTCTGTGGGGCATCAAGAGGGCAGCAGGCTGGGCTTTACACCTCTTCCCTTTGCCCCCCTCCCAGTGACACCCATGTCAGCTAAGAACCACTTGCAGTCCTGGCTGTCATGAGCTAAGATTTCCTCCTTCAATCCCAACTGCAACATGATTTCCCAACTCCTCCATCTTCTGTGATTCGATCTGTCAAGCCAACTCATGTCCTGCTGCCCCAATTTACTTCACTGCTGTACTAATGCGGTGGAGCTTTGGTTGGGTCCCCCAGATACTGCTGTAATCCTCCTACTAATACTACAGACAACCCCTCACTGCTGAGCAGGAGACAAAGCATTAGCTAATTAGGCACACCTCCAAAAATTAATGAAGTAGCAATTCTTCACTGCTGCTAACCAGGGTTGGATTCCAGCCTAGATTTTTTCTCTTGGAAGGAAATATGCTACATCAACAACCTCATCAGCTGCTTCTTGCTCCTCTCTTTCTCCTTGCTTCCTCATTCTCTCCGTACACAGCCAGGAAAGAAAAAGAAAAGCAGTTTTACCTGTAGATTGTTGAAGTGTTTCTCATATCAAATCCTGAGGAGTTTATTCTTTCCAGGAAAGCTTGTGCAAGCTCTGGTGTGATATCATACACTGTGTCCAACTGCTTTGTTGCGTTGTCAAAGCTAATGAACAGTCTTATCTGATGAGTGCAAAATCATGTGTCAGGATTATGAAGCAGTTACCTCCAGTATGTTTGACATTCTAAATTAATTAACTCCATTCATGTTATAGGGAAGAAGATAGGTATGGGTAACACAAGTCTTTTTGAAGGCAAAGCTGAGTAAGCAGAGTCTAAGGGTCTTCTGTCATTGGTCCCTATTCTTCTTTCAGTACAAGTCACAGAAGTCTGATACAGATTAAGAATTACACATTAACAATAGGCACTTCCAAATTAAAAAGAAGAGAAGAATATTTGTTTGTCAATGGATTTGGATTCACTTTATATTTAAGTAATTAAAATATATAAGCTTCTTTTTCATGTTCAAGTATGCATTTGTATTTATACTGCTTGTGGCTGACATCACTTGACAATGACATATCCAACTACATTTTTGTACTTACTTCATTAAGACTAATTCTGAGAATTTCTTCTAATGAGAGATGGACCATGTATCTTCCCAAAATCCGTAAGTTTTCTGCACTGACCCAAGAAGTGGATTCATTGAACTCTGTTTTGCACAAAAAAAAAAATCACAACATTAAGAAAGCAATTCTTTTTCAAATATATTGTACCCAGTGCATTGTTATGGGCAAATAGTAAAAGAGTCATCTGCAAATCAGAAAAACCCTTAGCTGTGAGAGTCAGGTTCCCCCCATGAGCTTCATTTTAGCCCCACTTCTTATGAGCCCATAGATTTTTAAATGAAAATGAAACTGTGCTTCAAATGCCTCAAATTTTCTCATAGGAAAACGATTCATGTTTTATGTTGTTGAAATAGAAAATGGATAAAGCAGCATTTTTTAAAATTGAGTTTTCCTAATCAAACATATTATTTAAGGACACTAGGAAGGCATGACACTTTGCAACATGCTACACATCTTACCTGTTGTTACTGATGATACAACTGGTTTCAGCAATATGCAAGAGCAATAATGGAGAAAACAAAGAATCCTTTCCCTACCTACAGGGGAACAGGTTAGCAAGAAACACAAAGTACTGTAACCAGTAAAAAATGTCAGCCCTTCTGTAAAATTCTCACAAGGATTGAAAATGAAATCCAGATCCAAATATCCCTGAGAAAAAAGTATTTCAGGGCAACTTTGAGCCATGGAGATGGTGTTCGCTCCCAAGTGTCACAATGAGGATGCTCAGCGTGTGATACCACTGAATGTAGTCCTTAGCAGTGCTGATACTCCCAGTGGTTAAAATCAAGCCATCAGGGGGTTTTGCCCCACTTCCGCCCATATAAATACCAGGAGTTGAAGAACCTCATTTACACTAAGTGGGGTTTTTTGAGAAGCCAGATCTGCTCCCAGCAGACCTGCCTGTCAAGCCTCCGTTTTCTGAAGTGATAAAATATTAATGACTATCAAGAGACCTGAAGGATATGACAGAAGAGTTAAGCAAAAACTATCACAGTTTAAGGATGTTGCTTGTGGCCTTTAGCAAACAAACTCACAGTTACCAACCATGGTGATCCCCAGAACCTGCTGTGTTATTTTTAACTAAGGTACAAAGTTCAGAAGCTAGAGCTGCCTGTCTCTGCAAGAGCACAAGTCACCTCTGAATACCTGGCATTTTTAATATAGGAAATGTGATCATTGGCTCAGTGGCAAAGACATTTCTTGAAAGGTTTGGCTCTTAAGACACACGTCATCTCCTGCTCAGCCAGTGGTCTAGCTGCAGGGGCTGCCTGACACAGTGAAGAGATGTGGTACAATGCAACAGCCCTCTGCATTTCTGCAGGCACAACAGAGGCACAGCAACGAGCTTTGTCACCAAAACCAGAAAAAACACTTGGCAGGTGGCACCACAAATATGAGGTTTCTTCCAAGTTTCTTTCCAGCTGAGCTTCAGTGAGGAAGATGCTGCTTCTGCAGAGGGCTAATCCCTTCCCCAGGTGGTCCCAGTGCTATCCCACATACACTGTTCAAGCGAGTAAATCAGACTGCTGCAAGACTCTTGTGCTGTCCCACCCTCGGTGCTGTGAGCTGCAGCGTGCAGATGCACCTGGGTGAGCTTTAGACCTCCCAACCCAGATGTTGGTAGCCGTCCAACATCTGCTCAGGGCTGCTGGGCTCTGCAGCACGTGCTACCAGACCGAGCTGGTGAGCAGCCCACATCCAGCACCTTCAGGAGTGGATTCATCCTATCTGCACAGCCTTGTGTCTGAAGCAGCAGGCAGGACATAAGGGAGGCAAGGTAAAACTGGGTGATCTTTTACAAACTGGGGGTTCACTAACGTTTCAGACACAACCCAAGATGTCTGATGCCCTGTGATTTTCCCAGGACTGCTGAGTACTGCCAGGCAAGGGCTGCATCTTTGCTTCCCCACTAATGCACTGGCATTATTATTATTATATTATTATTATTATTATGATATTATTAATGCACCACCTCACAGCAGTGTCATGAACCTCCTCCCCATGACTTCATGGGTTACTCTGGTATTTGGAAACAGAAGTTCCAAGAGCCAAATTCAGCTCCAGTGAAGCACGTGAGTATTTTGCCTTTGATTTCCAGGAAAAGAGGAAGACCATATGCACCCAAAAGTCTCAAATGGTCCCATGACAGCACTTCTGGGATGCTGGGTGCAACCAGCTCTGATGTTTCTGTGCCGCTGCCGCTGTACAGCCCCCTCGTGGCGCCTGTCCTGCACTGTCCCAGCTGTGCCACATCTGTTTAAGACATACTAACAAGGCAAACGTGGTAAAATGCATAAAGCCTGAACCAAGTAACTCTGTTGTTACCTTGTCTCTTTTCTGAACGAGTCAGTACCATGAGCAGTAGAGCTTTCACAATGCCCTGCAGATCTTGAAGGGAACTTATAAGCAGGAGGGGATTCAACTTTTTAAAAGGATAGACAATGGCAGGACAAGGGGGATGGATTAAAGCTAAAGGAGGGAAGGTTTAGATTGGATATTAGGGGCAAGTTTTTTACAGAGAGAGTGGTGAGGTGCTGGAACAGGCTGCCCAGAGAACTAGTGGATGCCCCGTCCCTGGGGGTGTTCAAGGCCAGGTTGGATGGGGCCCTGGGCAACCTTGAGTAGCTCCAGGCCTGAGGTTGGTGGCCCTGCCTGTGGCAGGGGGGTTGGAGCTCTATGATCCTTGGGGTCCCTTCCAACCCAGGCCATTCTATGATTCTATGATCTTTTGTATTTTTAAACAGTGCCCACGCTGGGCAGTGTATCCTGAGACACAGCTGTTTGCCCAGGCTGAAGAGGAGCTCAGAACATGTAGAGTACCTGACAACTGGATCCTATTTAAGCCTCAGAAAAAGGACTCGACTACAGAGACTTTGTGTATTGCTCTGTGCAGAAGAGGTGAAGAACAAAGCACCTTTGGAGAACTACTTCCTGTGAATAACAAAGACATCATGCTTACTCTATTCTGGAGCAAAGTTACTGAAGACAGCTATGCTTAAACACACCTGTGTTAAATTTAGGAAACAATTTCATACCATGGATAGGCCTTTCACTGACTGTTTCTCTCTTATGATAAGCAAGAAGAAAATACTCTGTACATACCAGTCATGTTAGAGGAGTTTTGGAGAACCTGCTTCATCCAGCCATACAGAGCTCTCTGTGTATTTGCTGAGGTTTTGTCATAGAGGTCCTTGAATATGGTTGATCTAAGTGATAAGGGCATATTAGCTCACTAATGAATTAACTTTATAAAGAGACACATGGAAAAATGCAACACATAAGCAGATAGCTCTACCTCTGTCTGGAAAATAGACTGAGAACACATAGTACTATCTTTTTTTAACATATATACTGTCAGCAAATGCTACTCAGTAGTGAATGGGAAAGAAATGGCTTACAAGTTTCTGAAAGCATCTCCCTGCAGAACGTTTGGGAGGCTCCCAACTATGTCAGGTTGGAGATAGTTCACCGTGGACACACGCAAAACCTGGCTTAGGATATCCACACAGTCCAAGGCACTCAGAGCCAGGAAGCATTTATCCAGTGTTACAAGGAACAAGGTCCTGTTTACTCCTGGACTTTGAAAAATTCTCTCTCTAGTCTTGTCCCAATCAAGAACAATACTTCCCATTTCCTGCAAGCAAAAAAGGTTAAAACACATATTCCTTTGATTAATTTAATATATTGTTCATTCTGAGGCCTGACAAATACACTCCACAAAAAGCATGGTGCAAAATGCTGTCTGATTGCATTACTTGGGATATTTCCTTTCTGACACCAGCCAGAGACCAGCCTGAATCTTTTGACAAAATGAAAATGAAAACCAGACAAACAATCCAAGTGGCTGAAGTTATAACGTGTGCTCTGGTGGAAGAATTCCTTACTTGGAAAATGAAAGGATACTGGGATTGAATAGGTGTTATTTCATACATGATACAATACCTAGACACCTCTAGAACAGACCTTTTCCCATGCAGCATACTTCTTGCAGCCATTAATACAAACATCCCCCCAGTAGATGGGGCAGTATCAAAGAACTAAGCTCAGGGAATAAAGTCAGCCTGGCTGGAGAGGGAGTACAAGGTTCTGTCTCACAAGCTGACATGTCCAGGACAGCCTGGTGATTTGTTCACACAGCATTATCAGTCCTGGAAGAAGAGGGGAGGCCCTTTGAGAAGGCAAAACATGCAGTTTAGTGGAAGAGCTTATGCTCTACTGCTCTGCCCCGCAGTGCGTGCTGCACACCTATCCTGTGTGCTTTGGCAGCAGGAGCTGCACCACCATTGTTTGAAGAGTGGATTATGCAGTGTTTGTTCTGGGCAGTCACCTCCTGTGTCTGGGGAAACGCTCTCTTTCTCCCGGATTCATATCCTGCAGCAGGCTGGGATCCCACCCCTGCAGCAGAGATCCCCAGTGAGTGAGACTTTTAAGACAGGGTATACAGGGAACACACCACAGAGGCAAGGAAATGCTATGATGCTGACACCCCTCCATATTGCATAACAATTTGCTTGCATGCTCCCATAAATAATTAACAAGATAGCTAATTTCACCTTCTTTAAGTCATGTTGGCTCAGCCACTGAAGAGAAGCAGATAAACCCTGAGAAAACTGGTCCTATCTGCCTTAGATACTTGCTTTGGAAGGTAAATCGTTCTCTGGAGATGGGTTTCCCTGCACTCATTACAGAGAAAAGCCAGGTGACTGACTTGGAACCAAACTTTTAGACAAGAATTAAACTAAGTGAGTCCAACCTACAGCAAGGGGGCTCCTGGAATCTGACCAGCACACAGCTAAGTAACTGCATGGTGTGTGCTGCAACACCCCCAGCCTGGCCCCCTCCCCTTTATCTAAATCACCCAGAGCTGCTTTTCTTTCTCACAAGTGCAAAGTGACTTACAAGATGGTCTTTTCTGCTATTGAAGAGATACTTCATGGCAGTTTGGAACTGCTGCTGATCAAGCTGCTGAAATTCAGACAGTAGTTGCCTAGGCTGGTACAAGAGATTCTTCAGGTAACTTTTAATGGACATCTGAAGTATAGAAAAATATGTGTAATATACATAAAACTCACCCTCTTGTACTAGGAACATCTTTTACACCCTGAAAATCTTTGCTTAAGAAGAGATAAGTACTTAACTCCTGGATTGTCTGCATTGTCAAGAACTTGAATAACTAACCACAAATTGTAAACAACACTGATCCAAATGTTATGCTGAAAGACAGTAATTTTAAAATCCTATCCTTGGCTTCATGGGTGAGTCCTCTCCAGTGAGCCCTTTAACAAAAATGCCTCAGTTTCTCACTCCATAAAACAAGGGTAAAAATGCTTTAATGCTTCACACAGCAGAGCTGTGAGAATGAGCCTTTTAAAGAGCTCCAAAAAAATCCCACCAGGTACTGCATGCACATTAATATTAATTTTTAAAAGGAAGGAAATGTACAATTAGGTGGGAGGAAAAAATCTATATTGGGCTCCAAGACAAAAATATTCTTTCTCACATCAAGCTGCATTACCAGTTAACAATCTCATGCCTGTTTCAAAAATCTAAGGGGAATTCTAACACTGGCACAGGAAGCACTGCAAGGCTCATTAGCACCAAACTGGAGTAAAATCCCCTCTAATTGCTGACAGAATTATTTCAGGATTGGTTTGGAATTTGAGTCAAAACTGTACTTTGTTATCTCTGCTTAGCTTGCAGTGCCACTAGCAAATATTAATGCCTTTGTTGTCTCTGGGTCCAGGCCTGGTGACAGCCCTAAAGTGTTACTAGATCTAATGAAGTGGGAAGAGGCAGTGTTACCCTCCTCTGGGTTTGGATGAGCTGTGACAGTGAAACGGAGCTTGGGAGAAGGTTTGAGTGCTGCAAAGCTGCATGGCCCTGGGCTTTTGGGAATGCCTGAGGCTCAGGGATCGCACATTTGACACTTTCCTTTTTACAGAGTATGCGTAGGGAGGAGGGAGTGGGTCAGGTTTTGATTAGCAGGCTACAGCTCCACTTAAACCAGCTCATAATTAATCCTAACGACCAGGGATAAAGAACAATGGCTTTTTCTCCCGTATCACTTTCACACTGACAATTCATGAAAAACAGAGTTCTGAGGAACTTTGAAAGGTGGATGTGTTTTGCTAGGATGCTCTGGAGCCTCTGCTGCCATCAGCAGCTGTGCAAACTACAGCCACAGTCAAAACCAGGGAGGAACCTGCCATTTTGTGGAGAAAAACCATGTATATACACTCAAGAAACAATCACTGAGCCTGAAAACTCTTTAATTTCTGCTTTCTGTCAGAAGAAAAGCAAAAAGGACCTCTTTCTGATTATTTCTGCCTTGCATAGTCCTGCCACCTCAGTGGAAAAATCAACCCCAAACCCCCTTTTCTGATTTCCTCCTTACCTGCTACACTGTGGATCTGTTAGTTACCTTTATTATTGACAGCCTGGTCTTGGTTACAGACATAGGTTGCTTTTTTTCATCCCTTTTAAAGTAAGGATTTCCATGCATTTTAAATGGCACAAACCTGTAGGCTGCTAAGAGTAAACGTAACTTCCTGGGCATGAAAATATGCCATGACTTTTGTTAGCATGTCTGCTGTCCAGACATTGGCACTGTAACAGAAAAACAGGACCAAAAATGCCATAAAATAATGTGACATGTAAACTAGCAGATTAGCATAAAAAACAAGGATAAGAAAAGCAAACACTGTGACACCATAATGACAGGAGTATTCAGCTTTTTGGCCTGACAAGACTAACAGTCAACTCATTTAATGCAATGAAAACATGGGGTTCAATGAAGAGTGGAAAGAATTTGTGGGGTTTTTTAAATCTAAATCCACAACCAGCCACAAGAACACCCATTTTCCAACATGTTGCCATTAGTAGCATCTCCAGGCAGAAGACAAGCTGTGCTGTGGCTAGTCCAGGGCTATAGGTGTGCTTCCTGGCTTCACATTATGCCTGTTGTGGTCTGCCTGTAGGAAGTACGTACAGCGACTGATGTCTGCTGTCCCTCAGCAGAGGCATTAATTGCACTGTGTCTTCTTCACACAGCCACTGATTTCCTCAAAATACATAGGAGTGGAGTTGTCTTTGAGGCTTACATTGCTCTTTCAAATTTAAACCAAATTAGCAAGTAATTCAAAAGTCACCAGGAGCTGGAGGAAGTGGGATGGATGGGGATGGCACAGGGCTGGAAGAGGGAGATGGACAGAAAGCTGGAACTGCACCTCATTTCCTTAGGAAGCCATTCAGAACCATATGAACAAAGTTAATTATCAAAGCCTTTATAAACTGTAGCAGGTTATTTATCCTCAGCCTCATTCTATGCATGCTTTTGCTTTACTGTGAAAAATGTCTTCTTCCTTGTTAAGAGGAAATAGTCCTCAAGGGAGAGCTAGATCAAAGCAATCGTATGTGCCAATCTCATTCTATCCACAATGTTCCAGTGTCTGTGGAAATGAAACAGATCATATCAGACATGCAAGATAATACCAAAAATTCGAGTTGGGGAGAGTAATACATTACCTCTGAAAATGAAGTATATCAAGGAGGGCTACACATGGAAAATGGAATATGGAAAGTTATGGTGAGATACTGGGTTTGAATTCTTTTTAGAAACAGGAGTGGGGACAATTTTGTACATTACCATTCAGGTATTTCCCAGTTATTACCTCCTCCTAAGGAAAAAATGGTAAATATATGTAATACATTATTATTCTCAGATGATAATATGAAATGTTAGTAGAGAGATCAAATAAAAATACTAACCACAGCTTTGTGTAATAATGGAGGCAAATCTGTAAAAGATTATCCTGTTACTGAAAGTTGATTTAACACTTTGCCATTCAACTGTGTCATACAAAAATAAATGTACTGTATACAGTGATCAAAGCTATATAAACACATATAATTTATTTATAAGCATTAAATGCAGCTTTGATTAAACACATTTACAGACAACCAGCAAAAATAAAAGGCTATTAAATAAAAAAAATCTTGGTTAAATTCTTTTATGGCATAGCTCCAGGAAGTCAAGAGAGCAGAGAATATGGACCTGGTTACTAAGCAGTGCTGAGTCTATTTTACTACACACAGCTCTTGCTATCCACACACAATAAATGCCTCATACAGGAGTGCTGGTCTTACCTTCAGGGTTCTGACTGTGAGTAATCTCAGCGTGATTCATTATTAGCAATAAGAAATATATCTTCAAAAGCCCGGGCATTTCTCCTGGTGTTTTATCAGAATGAGAAGATATTGGGATCGAAAAGGAAAATAAAAAGAAGAGAGTCAAAAGGCAATATGCACCCAAACTTCCACAGCTATAAATCAGAGACAGCCTAAGCTATGGTGTACAGATAGAGATCGGAATGATCTAGCAGTGCTTGCTCCCAAGTTTTTAATTTAGATCTTTTCTCAGAATATGTATTTTATGCAAATACAAGTGTGTATGTGCAGCCAGATTGATTTCCCTTTAACCAAGTAGCTCTTTTAATTTTCTTCCTAGTAGCACTGTTTATTTACTAAGCCACATTCCACCTAAATACGACTGAAATGTAGTTTTGTTAAAGCAAGCAACCCAAGGCTTTTAAGCTCCAGTAATAAAAAAAGAAATTGAGGGAGTGAAAAAGGAAATAGTAAAGAAGCTCCACATGAACCCAAAGCCTTTTGTAGCTCATTAATTGCCTGCATGATTACTGCACACCAGGTCTGGGAGCCTCCACTTGCAGATCTCTGAACTCAAACCAGCACTCTCACTCGCCCCGTGTCAGCACAGCATGCTCCAGGCAGGGAGGGTGAAGGAGTGCTTCCCTGCTTCCCTCACTCTGTGGGAAGGGGGAATTAAATGTCCTTGTGCCCTTCTGCAAGAGTGGGGAAGCAACACATTTGGGTAACGGGGTTCAAGACCATGCCACTTCACTCAGACAGATGGCTGTACTCATGAGAAGTACACCAGCAATTCGTCACCATCGGCTGTGACAGCTTCTACAGAAATAGGTGTTTTAGTAGCTTTTGCTATCCCTGCTGCCTTGTGCTATGTGGTGTAAAGACTGAGGAAAGATGCAGTAGCTGGAAGGGCAGCAAGGGGACACCCAGAGCTTTTCACCAGGATGTTGTTGATTCTCATCAGAAAAGCGACAGTTTCACAGTTGTCCTGTATGAAATTAATTTGTTGGGTTTGGTCTGGCTCCTGAAGGACAAGAATACCCAGGGCAGTAATGCACTGGGATGGAAAGGAAGCTGAGACTGAGCAGGTCTCACACACAGAGGTGTTTCTGCAGCCACGACTCCTCACAGCACCAGGAGCCATCAGCTGCTTTAATCCCCATTGCACCATGTTTACTGCAGAGAGGATTTTCTGCCTCTGCACCCACAGCCTGGCCCCCTGCCCTGAGAGTCCCCACAGGCAAAAGCAGCAGTTAATCTGAGATATTAGATGATGCTCTGCTCTACAGATTGCAGCTTCTTTTACTGGAATTAGTCCTTCCTTTTAGCAAACAACAGGGAGGGCCCCATCGGTCAAATATGCTCTGCCCCTGAGATGACTTGGTTAGGCTTTCGCTCCTTTCCTTAAATTCAAGGGTTTGTCTGCAGCCACACTTAATTCCTGCAGTGCTTTTTGTCACTGAACTTGGATTCTTTTTTCTTGTTTCAGGGGTTTCTTCAGGTTCTCTGCCACAGCTTGAGTTACAGATCTGAACACCTGATCAATACAAACACCTTTTCCAGATGGTTTAATCTCATGTATCAGCAAGGTACTCTTTTAGGAAAACATCTTTCAGCAGCCTCTGGCAATACTTCAGTCTATCACAAATCCTTAACTCCAGCCTTGCCATGGGAGTGACTCAAACTGACAGATGCTGAAATATTTAAACACTGACTTTAAGAAGCTATGGCCTCCATCCTGTTCTCACACAGACTGAAACCCTTTTCATCAGCTATTCTTTTGGGAGCGCCACAGTACATGTCTCTCATTCAGACATATCTGGTTTCCTAGACAATGAACTTTGTGTTTGTTTCTGCCTCTGCCCTATTAATTTTGCAGTAAGGTTTGATTACCCTGCAAAGCTTAAATCATGCTACCAATGTCAATCCTGATTTGTTTATTCCAACTCATTCACTTTGATCAGGGAGCGTGTTTTAATTAAAGCATGCTGAATTAATATATAAGATTAAATGCTAAGGGAAGTGCTGTTTTACCCTGACTAACTCCCGTGGACAGCCAGCAGGTGCAGAAAAAGTCTGCTGTGCAATAGTCCTGCTCGATAAAACAATTTTCAGGATGAAATAGTTACTTTAGCCAGCAAAACTAGTCCGTTTGCAGAAGTTCACTGCAGCTTTCAGACAACCCCAGATCACCCCGTGGGTATCTCTGCAGATCCCATACAGCATTTCCCCAGAGACTGATCCTTGCATCACAGCAGCATAGGCTGCGATCAGATCTCTGAGATGTCACCCTTGCAGGAATCCCCTGTTATGAGGAGCTCCCAGATTACCCCTGCTCCCCTAACAGCCACTCTTCAGTGTGAAGAAACCCTAGACTTTTTATCACTCCCTCCAATGCAGCCACTGCCTAATCTGAAGCTGGATAACCAGAAAGCTAACCTCTTAATCAGAAGCCTCGCTGATAAGCCCATGCATTGCCAGTGCCCATCCTCCCCCCTGCAACCAGGCTCTGTGGTGAGGGAACCCTCAAGTTCAGACTGGCAAGTGAAGATGGGGAGAGAGAAGAAAAACTATGTGGGGTTCTTGGGGCATCTATAGGGAGAGCCAGGACCCCACGGCACTTTACCTGCCTCTGCAGCGTGCGACTCCTTCCCCGCGCTCTGGTGCAATGAGCTGGGCGGCTCCAGCCAGGGACCCTGAGAGCCAGGGGCAGGGACTGGGGCCAGCACCGCCTCGCAGCGCAGGTGTCTGCCCAGCAGCACCGGCCCTCAGCCAGAGGGGAGGGGAAAGTCTCCTCTGCTGGGGGGCTCAGAGAGCACAGGCAGAAGAGGATGCTGACCCTCTGAGGATGAAGAGCTCAACCTCTTGCATGGGGAAAACACGCAGGCCAAGCTGATGCTGTCAGCACCCTGCTCCCCACCCCAAGCATGGGTAGGTGTCCCTGGGCTCCTCAGAGCAGAATACAAACTGACTGTACCTGGGGTCACCCAGCAAGAGGAGGCTGTGGTTTCTGAGAGATGAACTTGTTCCAACTTTGCGTTGAAAGTTCCCGATTAAGTCGTGCCCTCACACAGCATCTTCTCCTGCGATGCAACACAGCCACTGCCACCTTGACAGAACAGACAGGTGAGTTACTCTCTGGGGTGAGACCACCGAGGTGCGACTTGCACACCGTCACCTCAAGCAGGACAGGCAGGGACAGGGGAGGAATGAGGCAGGTTCCCCAAGCCTGGGAGGAATTAACTGGGACATCATCAGACTTGCAATAAACGCTTGTTCCCTTGGATGAGATCTTAAAGGTATTTCAGGCAATTAATCAACTACTGGACTTAAGAGTTTCTTCACACAGGATGTGTGAGCAGACATTAACTGCACACAAACGCGCTCTCAAGGCCTGGAAAGACATCCTTTCCCTAACCCAATGAGCCATGCCAGCCCCCCTCTGATTTTAGAAGTATAAGTCTAGGTACAGCCCCTTGGGGCTACTCTGCACATTCAGCAGGACAAAGCAGGGTTCTGACCCCATCAAACACGATCCCTTAGAATTTAAATTTACTCCATTGTCAGTTTTTCCTCTACTGTTCATGTTTTAATAAGTGTTTTAATCCCCCATCTCAAGTGTAAAAATACTTATTTAAATACTTATTTAAATGGCACAAAATAGGTAATCACAAGAAAAAAACCCAACTAATTATTATTATTTATGTTGCACCTTCTGTCCTAAAAACTTCTCAAACCTATCACAAACCAATGTCCTAAGTGACAGGAGTAACAAATAGGAGAGGTGTGAAATGCAGTGTCTGTTGTGTGATTTTTTAACCTGTGGGATTAAAACACTTTTGTTCCTTTGAAGAATTCTGCTTTCAGGTGTATTTGCTACATGAAGCTAAACTCATTTTGCATTAAGAAACAAGTTTTCCTACTGCTAGATGAGTACAAATAAAGGTAACAAAATAAAAATGAATGGATTCAGGCCAAAGCGTACATAGCTCATTTTTCCAACAAACAAATCTGACTGTGCCAAAATTCAACAGCACACGCTGAAATGATAATTAACACTGACCCTGAATTACTGTTGAGTGCAACCCAACAGTCAGTCTCCAGAATACTTGATATTTAACAAAGATGACTGAGAATAAAAGGCCATTAAATTAGGAAGAGAAATCATTAACCATCAGGCAAAGCAAGTCCAAAATATTCTGAAAAGAAATTCTCAAACATCCTACCTGGTGGAAGATCACTGAGCAGTAAAAACAACCCACCCCAAACAGCACAACACACTTTTTTTGACTTCAAAACTAAAAGGTAAGTCAGTTCTTACTTTACTTACCAGTTGAGACACAGGCTGAGGTTTCTCTGCTCTCCCACAACACTTACATTCCAAGCAACGTACAACACACGCCTGCCAGTTCTGTACTACTTATGATGCCGCTCGTTGTTTTAAAGGAAGGTTATATCCCAACTGCCAGAAATTATCCACTTTAAGCAGAGTTTTTAAAACAAGACATGTTAAAATAAATAGCTTTTTTTTTTTAATGCTCCCAGAGAAAAGAAAATGTCCCAAGCTAGCAAAACCTGCAAAATCAGGTCCCCTGAGCTTGATCCTCACAGCCAGTTTGACTTGCAAAACGTGCAAGAAACAGCCTGCAAGTTTTTTATGCTGAAAACTTTTGGGAACACCTTGCTTAAAAAGTTTGTTACTAAACCCCACCAGTTTAATGTGCTGTTTTGGCAAGTTCTACCATACCCTTTCAGCTGGAAAATGGCATATGCAAAAGCAATGAGATTTATGAGGCTTTGAGAGGAACATGAAGGAAACCCAACCAAAAGTGATACTTATTTTTGTGGACTGTTATCCCTTTAAGCAATACTTAAATGCTGCTTAAATAAACACAAGGTTGTGCTGCTACTGAGAGCTTGATTCTCAACACAAAGAGCAGTTGCTGCAGACAAGCGTGGCTATGGTCACAAAAATGAACACAAAAGTTAATGCAAAAAGTCATCTCAAAAAAAGTTTATTAGCATGATTAAAACATGTGAAGAATGACAGCAAGAGAGAAAGTAACTTAGCATGGAAGAATATCCATTTCAACAGTTTAGAGTCAACAAGGCTTGAACTGAATGGGTAACTTTATTGCCAGGTTTTGCTTGATTTCTTTAACAACAGTTCACATTGTATCAGTTTCACCACCATTAGGACTATTGCTTTTGTTTGGATCTGATCCCTGTTGCAGGTAAGTATAAAAAAATATCCCCCATTACTGCTGGATGGCAGAATGCATTTGTTGATTTGAGAGCTGGTAAAAAAAGAAATTCTCAACTGAAAAGTCTGTTTAAAAATCAACCTTTCCCCCCCACCCCTCCCCCAATCGCACTACAAAGAAATACATTAGTATTTTGGCCTTTAAACTTCTTACACGGTATTTATTTAGCATGGCAATCCACAAATTCCCCTCCCTTTAAGTAACCATAAGCCAAACCGCTCTTTCAGAGGGCTGCTTCTTGGGTTAGATTTGGAGATTTACGTCAAAACACGCTTACACTGGCTTGAGGACGAAGACAGCATCATCTAGCACATAGTAGTCATTATACATGTCACCTTCACATAGGTATGGCAGTCTGGTGAAAGCCTCTATGGCAAAACCGGCTTTACTGAAAACTTCTGGCAGACTGTTCACCTGTTCTTCCCAAGTGTGCCCTTTGATTTCCAAAACTTCTGAGGGCTTTTCCCACTTGCCACCTACTGAAGAAACAAAAGAGTTTTGTTTAAATTATCAAGAAGGCTTTCTCATGCATAGTATTTTCTCAGAGAAGCACATTACACAGATGATATTCCATTCCACTCCACACCAGAGGTTGACAAGCCATTTTTGGAGCTGTTGCAAGATCAGTTCAACATTCATCCTACTGTTCACAAGCGGCTCCTTCTTAAGGTTATTTTCTGTTACAAACTTGGAACTAGCAGTTCCAAGAGCGACTGAAAAGTAGCTTCCGTTAGCAAGGCTGGTATTCAGCAGACAAGGACACACAATTTACATTATAAAATTCTTTATACCCACTGTCTGGCCAAAGATGACCTCAGGTAATTACATTAAATTAATTAATTAAAGCCAGTGACTTGAAAATTATGATTTGCTGTGAAGCTTCCATCAGTAAACCCACACATTACAACGGATGGCTACTGAATCTCTTACTCCAGTGGCACCTACTAGCTGATATAGAAATGACTGCTTAGTGTTGTATAAAATTAAGAAGCCCAACACTTGAGGCATGCTGGAAAACCTGGTGGTGTTTGTTATATCCAGTGAAATAATCTGAAGGGTTACAGACACAACTCTGGAAGTTCAAAATTATCCTGAGTTGGAAGGGACCCGTATGGATCATCGAGTCCAACTGGTGAAACTCTTCACTCATGTTCCAAGTCATGCCACCCAAAAGTGTTCTCTGGTTTGCTCTGTCCCTTTAACAAGCTTGCTAAATGCAATAGTAAACGCCCTTCTAAACAGGAAGTTCTAAATCTTGTGATTCAGAGAGTTCTGCAACTCCAAAGCTTTCCTAAGTTCCTCTTCCTTCAAGTAGAGTTATTTCCAGAGAGATACAAGAAATGGCATCTTTCAACAAATTAAAAAACGTACTAATGCTGGCATTTGACTGGATTCTGTACAATGCTGGTAAGACCTCTTTTTTTTTTAATCTTCTTGTATTTTCCCATGCAATAGCAGTGAAACAAGACTGAAAATGTTGTGGTTATGATTTGCAATATAATTTCAAAATACCAGCAGTAACAAGTCTTGCTGATAATCAAGCTAATTTCGGCTGCCTTCATACAACTTCCAAATTAAACAACTGGGAAGAAAAAGCATTTGCTAACAAATTAAGAAATCATAGATTACAAGTGCATTTCAGGCTGAAAGTCTACTGCACTTCCCTGCAAAGGACACTCCAGCAGCAGCAGCAGGAACAGCACCTGTGCTTGTTTGTGAGGAGGTTTTGGGAAGTTCAAGAGTCAGTATCTACACGACCCGAAGACACAGAGCTCTGCTCTGCAAGGCCAGGCAGAGCCCCAGAGCAACCTTGAAATGATGAGGGGATCAAATGCAGAAGCACAACCTACTGCCCTTCTCCACACAGGGTGCAAGTACCCCAGCAAGGGGTATTACTACAACTGCTGTTGCTGCTATGGAATGGCTCTGGTGTTGATGTGACACAGAAGTAGAGTTTCACTTCATTCCTGTAGAAGTCACAGGCACTGAATCTGCTTGGGTTTGGTCCATAACTCTCAGTGAGAAAAATGATCAAGGGACAAGGCTGGTTGTTTGCCACAGAGAGGCTTACAAATTGTGTATCTGAAGTAGATTAAGAGACTTAACTTTATTTTTCTTTTAGTTTGTCGTTTTCTAAGAAGTAGAAAAGGATGTGGTTAAGCTACTACCTTAATTTTCACTGCAATAATCTCAATTCCATTGTTTAAATAATTAAGCAATTTATTTCAATAAAATTATATATATACTAAAACAGTATTTAAATTATGGATCTCAATAAGTACTTAAGAAAAATATCTCCCAGGCCAGTTACATTAAACCTTACATTTCAGTTCCTTAATTAGAATTCTCTTCTCTGATTATCTTCCTGTTTTTTCTACAAGCATCTTTAAATGTCAGAACTAACAAGCAATATTACTATCCTTAGAAACCCAGAGTCAAGATACCTGATGAAGTGGAAGAATGTCTAGGAACTATTATGAATTGTAATCAGTGATATGAAATTGCTAAATTATAAATGTATCCTTTTATGACATTTCCACTGCCTGCCATCAGGCTCACAGACCAGGTACAGAGAGAAACCCTTGCAGAACTACACCACTGAGCATCTAGAGTTGTCGCACAACACCCAGTATCTGCCCCCAACTAATGCCCAAAACACTCAGGGCTAAATCTGAGGCAGGGAACTACACAGAATACTCTTATAGTCTTCTCTTGGGCCAAAGGAGACATTCGCATTATTTTAGCTATATGAATCTTCTCTAAACTTTTTCTAGAAGAACAGAAAGCTAAGCACACAGGTAAAACTGTGACATGAACACATGGGCAAGGTGTAGGAATTTTCCACAAGCTTGCTGGAAATAACCTTAAAAAAATTGAAGTCTGAAACAGTTAATTTTCTTCCTTTCCTCCTACCTTTTCTCAAATTAACTTTTCTTTTTTAGATAGTGACTGTCCCTCACATTACCAGGGTTTTTTTTTTCCCCTCAACAGGTGCTACAGATACTTGCAAAGTCACAGTAACTCAACCTGGATTTCGGGAAGCTGACTACTCTGTGCAAACCATATTCCTATCATGTACTTTCTCTGCCTCTGGATGCTCCTCATCCCCACCTCAAGTTCTCTGGTTCCGCTTTTTAACTAACAAACACGAGGATCTGTGTACTCCTGAATGCAAAAAGCAGGAGAAGTTCAAAGTACATTTATTATCAGAAAACAACGTTTCACTTCAGATCAACAACCTGACTGTAGAGGACAATGCTGTTTATATCTGTGGAATATCATTTTCAAGTTCACATTCACCGCACGCTAAACAAACAGGAGATGGAACCATACTAAGGAAAACAGGTCAGTTGATCATTCCCTCTTAATGAAGCATCTTAGAAATAAATTCTCTTTCCCAAATACTCCCTTTACTTACACTTTCAAGAATGGCATTTAAGATGGAAACACCAACAAAGCCATTAGGAGTAGTATAACTACATTAGAATATGAACAGTAAAACCATGGGGTGGGTATTCTACCAATAATCATCTTAACCTCATTTGCTAATTAGACTGTACCTAGTAAAATTCTACAAAAGAAAGAAGTTTGTACTCTGTGTTATCTAACCATACTCTACATCCTCTTCATAAAGACTCTAATGGCTGCTAGAAAGGAAGTGTCAACAGAAAAATGGGAAGTGGAGAAACTGACTTTTAGTGGAACTCCACGCAACAGAGTACACAGGGTCTCAGAGCTGGGGCTTCACTCTGCCAACCTGAGCAGAAGGTTGTAGTTCTGAACCTTCGAATCATTCACCTTCTAGTTAAGAAAGCAATGAGACTTCTTTAACCACATTTCAGTTTGACATGCCTAAAAATAGAAAGAAACATCCAAACAAACCCTAGCTGGGTTATTATTTTCCCTATATTCATCCCTTCCTGTGTATCTGTGTTTCTGAACAAAAATTTAAGTTTTATTCAGATATTCCTTTATGAGAGTAGAAAACTGCATTGTCTTCTGTCTACCTCTGAAGGATGGGTTCATAATCAAAAATAGCCAGTCCCTATTGCCCTTACAAACATTCAGGGAAATAAAAACATTTAAGGAATTTAGACTGAAAATGAACCAGAAAATATTGATAGGTATAAGGTTTTTTTAATTTCTCAGAGGAAGGGGCCTGAAATGCAGACTTTTAAGAAAATTATGTGAACTGGAAGAACTGTCCTTTATTCTAACACTCACTTTTAATAAAGGAGAAGAGAAGCAGCACAGCAATGGAAAATTCATCTTCATGATCATCGCCTTATGCTTAATGCTCCTGTACAACACTGCTGTAATATTCTTTGTACTCTACAAGGTAGGCTCAAAGTGAGTTTTCTGCTTTTGTTAATTTTGTAAATCTGAGCAGTTTTAACATCTCTGTAAGGAGAATAAAAGACATTCTTAGACTTCTGTAACTTTCATGATTAAGTTTGCAAGCTATGATTAAGTTTGGTTGAAGTTCATATGCTGCACACATCTGCAAACTCCTGTGTGGCACATACCTGTACTCTCAAGAGCAACCTCATTTGTTTTTTTCAGTAAAGTGTCTAAAGGAGAAAGTATTTTAAAGTTAAAGTTACTCTGAGAGCATTAATCAGCATATTGGAGATGACTGACCAAGGCACACTAGAAAAGCAAAAGTATAAATTACCTTATTAACTCTCTGGATTAGTTTCAAGTAAAATAATTTAAGTTTAATGTCAAAGCCCTTGTGAGCTGCAGTGACTTTACCACAGGTTGTGTTTACATGTGTAATGATGTTCTACTCATACAATACACAGAAGACAGTCCTTGGCTTCTAAGTGTCGGCAGCTTGGAAGAGGTTTTATGCTTATAGGAAAGGAACACACCAGGAGGCATCTGGTTAGAAATTACAGAAATACTGGGCCTTTTTTTTTTTTTTAAAAATCTTAGAACAACTTTTGTGTTTAGTTAAAAACAAACACCCAAAGCTGCAACTGGAATTTTTACATAATAATGAGACTGATGTGAGGATCTATCACCAGAAGCTGGTAAATGCCTTACAGGCATGAAAACTTCTCAATGAAGGTTTTTATCTACAAAGTATTGGACCATTTTAACTACTGAATTACTTTAGCAGTTGGTTTCTCATCTTGTATTTTAATCTTTTTAAATTTTATTATCCCTCCCTCCAGTTAAAGCCAAAGCTGCTAAAGAAAAGTGGGAATGAAGACCAAAGAAGAGAGAACTGTGTATGTTATCACTTAGTTTGCTTTGTCTGAGAGTCAGAGCTTCCCCCCCCATCTTTTCAAAGTATCAGTTCTATAATTAATGATTCAGAGACAGAGTTGCTAAGAATTTACTTCAGATTTGTAAAAAATAAAGCCAATGTACCTAAAGGCCATCACTAATAGATAGCTTCATTTAGGTAAGTGAATGTTGCTATCAAGCTTCTTAAAAAATAGCAGTTTCCTAATAATGTTTTGTTTGTTTCAATGGGGCATTCAGGTAAGCCCTGCTGTATTTAAAGTAAGCCTAAGAAACCTCTATCATCATGTATCCCTGACTAAAAAAATGTATGTGTGTCAAGAGATGTCATATTAATGTAATTAAAAATCCTTCTGTCTGTTAAACTGTATGTTCTTAAAGTGTTATCTAATAACACTCCCAAAGATGTGTAGAGGGAAAAAGTCAGAATTACAAAAGGGAGAAAAGGATGTTTCCCCCAACTTAAAATGTAGCACCTACCTAAAATATTTTAACTCATTTCCAGAAAATCAATAGTGGACGAAAGATTTTTCAAGCGATTGCCCAAGAACTTCACAAGCAGAAGTATGCTGAGCGCTGCAGGCAGCCTGTAAGTATCTGGGAACCAAACCTGAAATCCATGGGGAGAACCTAGAGTCTTCAAGAGTATCCCATTTTCATTTCCTCTGGAAAAAGACTTTCACCTTTTTAAGGACTAGAAAAAATGTATTCTGCACAACAAGGCCATTATAAAGCATTCTAAATGGCAATGGATATACAGTTGTCCATATGATGGTGTACACCTTATCCATTGTATGTATGTACATTTAAAAATGAGGCGTCCACAAATTTCTATTTTGGCAAGAAGAGTCTCAACAAGGGGTTCTGGGCTCTTTGGTAAAACACAAAGCTATTAAGAGTTAATTATTGAAAAATACGTATATTGTAGTTGTTCTTGCTGCCTTAGCCCAGGGTAGCTAGGTGACAGAAACATAACAACTTCCACTTACATAGCCTGAACGAAGTATTCAGCATCACTGGGTAAAGCCACACAACTCCTTTCATCAATCCAAATCTGAGCCAAAGTCTTGTGTGGCCATACAACAGTAATTTTGCACTTGCCATGTAAATTACAGAAAAGCCCTTTAGAAGTCCCATATATTTGCAAGCAAAGAAAAAGGTTTCAAAATCCTGCTTCAAAAACGTTGCTTCTCTTGAGGAACAGTGTAATTTCTTTTCCTATTCTGAGCATGGACCACACCACTTCAGAGAAACCAAAACAAACACAGAACACAGAGTGAAACATTTGTCCTCTATACATTTTTACTTTGTTTATTTCCATACAATCCCACTGGTTTTCCTCTGGAACTAATGCCATAAAGATTTCAAGTCCCTGCTGATGTGACCTGGTTCGAGCATCAGATACGAAAGCAGCGACAACAGGAGGTGTATTTTACTGCCTCTCTGTATTCCCTAGGGATTAGGAAAAGCCCAGAGGAAAAGAAAGATAATTTGGATACTGTTCATGCCACGTGGACAAAAAAAAAAAAATGGGCAAGTGGGGAAAAGCAGTTTACTGAAACAGCAAAGGATGGAGTTTGCCTCAAGAAGGAAATTCTGCCTTTTTTTTTTTTTTTTTTTAGTAAGGTCACATCAGTAACAAAATACTGTATTTTTCCCCTAGGATGATTTGGAAGATGACAATGTTTATCAGAACAGATGAGCATATGAAGCAGTTCAGATTTGTTCAACATTTCTCATGCAAGCAAAAAGGGCAGATGAAGAACTTCAGCTTCTTCAACAGGCTTCCTTTGCTTTAAAGAGAGAGGAGAAAACCTTGCAGGGCTGTGTTCTTCCTGAGTATTTTCTAAACAGATACCAAGTGCATCATATGTTACATCTATGTTATGTATTACTTCCTTTTTCCAATCTGGAAGAATAAGAACCATGGGAAAAGACTTCATCATTCATAATAGTTCATGCTCCGAGAAAGTTTCCTTTTTTAGTTTAGACCTAATTCTATGTCTTTTTTTCCTTCGTTTACATGTATTCCTTTTACATAAATTGAACATTTGTGAAAGATGTATGATAATTGACAGTAACAGAAAATAAACTCATTTCCTAAGTGAAATTTTGGATTTAGTCATGTTAATATGACAGTTGTTGATCTGTGTATCTGTTACATCAATAATTATTGAGTCTTAACTTAAACATAGCAAAACCTATGTACTCTGTAGACAGGCAAGCAGAATAAAAAAAAAAAGAGGCAATACAAATGCATGTACTATCATGGTAAAGCTCATTTGGGGTGGGACCTCCTGCCCAGGCTATTTAGGTCACAGTGAGAAGGTTGCTCCTGTAACAGTAAGATTCACTTGCTAGAGAGATAACCCCCATCTTCCAGCCCTATCATCCAAAGCCAGGATTACCTGGAGCACCAAGTTTTGCCTGTTCAACATGGATACAGGCATGAGCACAGAAGTACACCACCTAGTCAAGGTAGTTTGGTTTATTTTAAAGTACATAGCTAATCTACAAAGCCAGGCATTCTCCCTGCCAAAGAACAGCTGCATCTTTTATCATCATTTCAATAAAGCAAGACTTTAACGAATGAAAAGATTTTTCTCACTACAGTGAGATAAGAGCTGACATCTGAGACAAAGCAAGAGGCCATCTAGCACAGTACTGTGTCTCCAGCTCAATTTAGTACCCAGATGGAAAATGCATATTTGTCTTGTTATGCCTGTCAATCAATCACAAGGACATTAACGTGTTCAACAAGAAAATTTCACAATCCCAGGCTGCTAGTGTTTACTCCTGATGAAGTATGGTGTCTCTGACATTTTTGGTTTAGAGAAACTTAAACCAGTCCAGCCATACATTATCTAATAATGCCTTTCTGTGAACATGACGCCTGCACTGGGAAATACAAAGTATTTTTATATGACTCTTTGGGATACCTATTAGAAAACCAAAGTTAAATAATACATGTTCTTGTGTGACTAGTCTAATACCTTATAATTTGTCCATATTATTGCACATGCCTAAATTAGGCAAGTAGAGTGCTTTACTTATTGTCCCCTCTGTTGAAAATAAAACTCTGAAAAGCCCCAGAAAGAATTTATGATTAAGCCACTTTGGACTCTAGGTGTCACTGTAATTCCAGAAACACTAAGCACAGAAATATGTTTTACCTCCTCCTCCACCTTGCTTTGTTCTCTTAAAGCAAGTTTTATGTTATTCAGAGAGACAGTTTCCACAACTACACTCCCATTACATTACCCATAATAACCCAAATATCTCATTTTGATTAATTTCTCCACTAATCAAACACCTTGCCTGCCTCATTTCTTCTCCATTTGTTCCTCCCTCTAAAATGCAAAAGTTCCTCTAGATGGGTCCAAACTGCTTTTAATTAGCTCATACAAGAAGTTACTTAGGCCATAAAATGTTCTCTTTGAATGTTCTAAGTTGTTTGGATGTCAGGTTTGTATTTTTTTTTTAAATTACAAGGCATAGGAACTCTCTAAATATTTTTTAAAACATATAGCCTTGTACAACAGTCAAATGAAAACACTGAAATTCTAAAATAATTTGTACATCATGTGGCAGTTTGCCTGCTTCTTTCAACTACAGTTATATAGATCTTAAGCAGGAAAGTCTCAGTGGAGTGACAGACTTTTGTGTGCACTGACCTGCACTGTCTAAAGAAGTTTGTATGGGGCCATATTCAAGAAAGTGGTAAAGAGACAAAATAATTAAGGTAACAGAACTGCCTTATGCAAGGGACTAGTCTGCTGTAAGTCACCACCATCAACAAAAGAACGAATTTGGTTTAAAAAAACACCCTTGCAACAGATTTCAACTTCCCATAAGTAGAAATGAACAAGTTCAACAATCACAGAACAGGTTTCCAGTCCCTTGAGGTTTATGAATTTAACACACTACTCTTCTCCCAGGATACTGTATAAGATTAATGATGAAAGACAAGAGGACTTAGAGCAGTTTCTTCCTTAATTCATCTGCCTCTCGTTGAGCCAGGAAGTTGCATGTGGTCTGTCGTGTTGTTACCCAACAGCATGCAGAAAAGTAGATGTTAGGTGCAATAGCAATTGCAAAACATAATGGCACATGGTTTTGAAGGCATTAAAACCAAAAAGTCACCCAAATATTTTCTCAGTTTTCTCCATTCTTCTAATATGCCATCGAAAGACCACAGAGACACTGCTGTTACTTGGAGTTTTAAAGAAGCCTTATTGTTCCACCATATAGAAACCATAAATTGTAACTGAATATGCTTGAAATACTGTACAGATGTGCAAGTCAACCCATATGCTCAAATATTGTATTTTAAGCAACTCTTCATTATGATGGCATTATTTTTTCATACTTAAAACTTTTTGTCTCCTTCCACCAAAACGCCACTGACATGAAAAATAGATTCAGTTGGATGCATTTGTGATTACCACAATGTTGTTAGTTCTGCCTTTTCTGGGAATACATGCCTTTCCACAGACAAGTCTTAATATTCAAGGAGAGCCAGTAACCAAATGATGCCTGATGAACACCAGCCTTCTAGGATTCAAAACACTTTTAAGGTGTCTCAACCCAAATCCACAATCATAGGCATGTAAAAAGAAAAGTTTCTAATCTCTTGGACAGATTAATTTGAAAATCTCTCATGTGTTTCTTTAAAATGCAACTAAAGGAAAGAATGAAGTTTTAGCACTTTCTTATTTCAGTTACTAATACAATGTAAATAGTAGGGGTTGATATTCTCCTTTGGGAGTTCATGTTGGGAAGTGAACATTATCTCTCTATGAATTTTTAGGTGTAGTTGATCTGGAACACTTGAAACAGTTTGACCTCAACTGCTCTACTCAGCATTACAGACAGTTCTGATGGCTTTTCTCCCTGGTTGCTGGAGACAACTGGGGTTACCTATGTGACAGCAGCAGAGGGCCCTAATCAGAAATCAGTTTTCCCATGTTGCTCCAACACAGCTCAAGTGTGGCAACCTGCAGAACAGGATATGTGACTTCAATATTTGAGCTTTTTGTTGGTACCAACAATGCGTGTTGGGGAATAAAGAAAACAGCTTACATCACGTGTCCTGTTTACTTATGATTTCATACTTCTGAACATGCACCATGCAAGTTATTTGGAAAAATCAAATACAAACATGTAGATTATTTATTAAACATTTAATTCAGGGCACTATAACCTACAAATGTTTTCTTTACCTGCCTAAATAGCTGTTCATCTGTGTACTTACCATTTTCCACATATGGGTGAAATGGCAGAACTAATGCTAGAATGACTCTGCCTCTGGTTGGCTCCAGTACACTTCTAATATCTTTTAATACAGTCAGTGGTTGATCACAGCGATCCAGCAAATTCAAACAGCTGATGACATCATACTGAAATCCTGTGTTTTGCCATTCATTTACACCAAGCACCCTACAAAGGTAAGGAGAAAGAGATACAGTCTGTTAAACAGACACAAGCTGAATTCAGAGAGAACCACTGAAGACGGAAATTCGCTATGGATGCGTTGATAGTGCAGTTAAGGTCAGCCACCTATGCAATGAGAAGAGACAGACATGCCTTTTTGAAAACTAAATTAACAGTGGACATGGGTTTATGTCCAGCCATACAAACCTTTATACTGCCTTGCAATCATCAGGCAATAGAGGGAGATGAAACCTAAACCACCAGGTGTTAAAAAAAGGCGTTGTCTTAGAATAAAACTGAAGATACTTCTCAAGGAACAACAAAGCTGAAACATGATTAATGGCTTGCAGCTATCTATCCACTCTGATTTACCAGCAAGCAAACCTGGATTGCCAAGCCTGCTACGTTTCCACTCAAAGACAGCTGAAGAGAAATCCACAATTCCTTCAGGCTTTGGGCTGAAGGCTAGGGCTCCAGCGCCTGAAATGCTAACAATTACTCAACAAGACTGGATACGACGTCTGCGAGAAACTCCAGGAGCTGTGACAAGTGCATGAATTAAGTTCTGAAAGTGCTGAGGATTTCATAACCAACTATTATTCAACCTTAGCAGCAGGAGCTAAGCATAGCAGGAATAAAAGAATCTTTACAGAGTCAGGTCCACTGTGGGATTAGGTAGACACAGTCATTGAGGTATCCCTATTACCACGATTCAGTT
This sequence comes from Laterallus jamaicensis coturniculus, assembly GCA_022605575.1. Taxonomy (NCBI): domain Eukaryota; kingdom Metazoa; phylum Chordata; class Aves; order Gruiformes; family Rallidae; genus Laterallus; species Laterallus jamaicensis. Next base: position 13,841,539 of record JAKCOX010000020.1, read on the forward strand.
TGCTTTCTCTACAGTACCCGTGTCTTTCTTTTGCAATTTTGGACTGTCCATCTGAATTTCATCTTCCCGACTCTCTTCATTAAGGCAATTTACATAAACTATGAAGAAAGATACTTCAAAATGGCTGTAGGCTATTTTTTGTTAGCTGGTAAGAGGGAACATCCACATAACAAAAGCGCAGGTAAGAGGGAACATCAGATGTGTTTGTTTTCCTGCTTTTGTACAGCTTAGCCTTTTCCATAACCATCAAACAATAGAGGAATTGACTGAAAATACTGAACATTCATTAAATATTACAAATAGACTACTTGGCTGTAATGCCCAATATAAAGGATGTAGGAAGTGTTCAATACCATACCTGTATTTCTTCTTCTGAAGCTGCCATATCATAGTTTCAGACAATTCGGTGGCATAGATTTCTTCAAAGTGAGGACTCATGACTTTAGTGACTTCTCCATCCCCGGCCCCTAAATCGAGAAGTCTGTGGGATTTCCATTCTGGGTTTATTTTAAGCAGTCTTTGAAACTGTTCTGGGGAAAACACAAACATCGAGCCCCTTCCCAGCAGCCTGAAATGTAAAAACAAGAAGCGATCAATTTTGTACAGACAAAGGAAGGACAATGGAGTAATTTAGAATGTACTTTGGCAGCAACTAGTCACACATAAGGAGACAAGGTCACTGCTCAGATAAATTTTAAATCCAGTTCAACTTGCCTTGCCCTTGTCAGAGATCAAACACGCAGCCGCGTGCAGTTACAGCGGTTAAGACTTCAGGAGGAATTTGATTAGGTAAAGGGAGAGCTCATGGGGTGCAAGAAAATGATCACATAAGAAAACAAAATAAAAAGAGGGGGGAGAGAAAGAGAAGGAAAGAGGTGGAGCTGTATTTATCATATCAGAGTAAGTAAGATGGCTGCAGAGAGAAGAGCGTGCACAACTAACGAGGAACCGGAGCTGGAACCAGGAGGGAAGCCAGGGAACAGGTTTAAAGAAGGGATGGGGGTAACATTGCTAGTGGCAAAAGGTGTTTTTTAATTGTGTGTTACAATGGCTTTTGCTGCTATCTGCAGATCCTGCATTCAACATGAACAGCTGTGAACAGAAAACAGGCAACTCGTTAAGGAATTGGGTAGAGGCGACGGTTGGATTCCTCATGGATCAAGTCAATGACATACCCGCCTGTAACTGTTTGAAGACTACACTGTGACTGATTTCAGCTGTCATAGCAGAATTCAGAAGATAAAAGAGTTAGGAGAGCAAGCAGAGGAAAAAGAACTGGTCAGTAATAGACTGAAGGTAGATAAATACTATTATTTAAACTGATGTTGAATAGCAGGTTAAACTTAAAGACAATGAACAGAAATATCTTATATTCAAGGGGTAAAAAAGGGTAAACAAAGGTAAAAAAGAAGCAAATTTTTAAAAAAATATGTAAGGAGGTGTCCTAGGGAAGACTGACTGTACTAAAACCAAAGAAACAAGCAAACAAAAAGGACAGAACATACAAAGTCATACAGGAGAAACTAAAGCAGGATATGAAATGTATAAACAGAACACAGCCAATTTAAGTAGAGCCCCCTTGCAGCACACTTGTGTCAGTCCACACTGTGTAATTGGCTCACAGCTATTATTCCTAACAGCACTGTGAGGTGTTATTCAAAGCACTGGAGATCCTTTGAAGAAAAAAAAAAGGAAGAGAAAGGAAAAAGAGGAGACCAAAGGAACCTTTATATGAAGCTACAAGTAACTAAGAACACCACAGGGAAGCTCATAAAGTCATCTGGTTAGAAAATAAAGAAAAAGATTATTTTTTGAGCCTTAGCAGGCAGCTACTATCCTCCTAACAGCCTGTAGTAGGTGCAGAGGTGGGGAGGGTGAAGCAATCAGGTAAATAAAATTCATTCTTCATAAGGTCAAAACTGATAAGCTGTTAAACAGATCTCTGAGCACAATGATGTGAGTAAAAAAAAGGTACTGACTTTTTTGGAAAATAATATTAAAGCACCCACAAACAGCTGAACTCCCCTGCAGCCACAGAAGCGACTGATGCAGTAAGACTAAGAGAGTACTGTTTTATAAACTTCTCTTTTCCTGCCTTCCTGATGTTTCAGCAGTCACACATGCTACATCAGAAGTTACCTGTTCAGGTACAGCTTACGCTCAAATTGACGTGAAATTAAGTTTAACAGAATAAGGGAAAGGACAAAATTCTGTCCCCACATCATCCCCAGACACAGCACTCAGCCAGCTTCTGCACTGTTTTGAAGTCTGCCTAGGTTTGCAGTGGTAACACACACACTCTCTACCAGAAAGAGTTTTAGATGCCACACACAACACCTTCAGCAAGGACAATCACAACAGTGATATGGCAGCAAGTGGAATAATGAGCAAGGAGGGCAGGGAGGAAGAAAACATAAGGGTGAAAAATAAATTGCCTAACACAAAGAGAACACTCACTTATTCAGAAAGAAAATTAATACAAGTAATGCTTATAAAATACAGTTAGAGTTCTCCAATTTTCTATTATTAATTGCAATTACCTCCTCTATCTCCCCATACCGGAAACAGTGTTCTTCAATTAAGAGGGCAGGGCAAGAAGAGCACAGTAGGGCATTTCAGATGTGCTGCACTAGCAAAGGGAAAACTACACATTTAGGAAATGCTGAAAAGCTACGGCTGAACACTGAATCCAAACTGTATTTAGACTGGCTTTCACTTACCCATTGATAGATGTTCTAGACATGAAGAGGCTAAAAATTGAGGACACAAAAGAGTGATAGAGCTGGATAAACAGCCAGCCTGATTTCTCAATGCTGTTGTTTAAGAACATCTGAGTTCCTTGGTCAAGATAACTCTGGACAAAAATAGGCTGAAGGGATTCCGACAACTGTTCTGTGTTGCAGACATACCACTAGAGAAAGAGATACAGGATCATTAAAAAGGTCATCAATTAAAAAGAAGCCAACAGTAGGAAGAAAAACCCTGAATACAGAGAAGATTATTATCAATTTCCATAAATATACACCACTTAGGTTTTCCTACAGACTTTTCAACACACTTCAGGGTTGACCTAGATGTGAACTGCAACTACTTGCTAAGAAATTTGTGTCTTAATCACTACCCTGTACTTTGAAGAATTTTAAAAAGTAATAGGTCCTGTATGGAACAGCACCAGGCTGATAAATGGTATAACATTGTTTTCCATGCACTAACCCATTCTCAGGTTTTCCATCAGCATCCTCTGAAAAAAAATCAGCAATTGCATTTGCAGTATTTTTCCAGGACAGGAGAGAAAAATCCACTCAATACTTTAGACAACAGCTCACCTGTCTTACAGCATTTGCTGCTTCACTTACCAGTACCAACAAGCAGGTGTGCAAGTCTTTCAAAACAGTGACATCTATGAAGCTGCCTCCCAGCTTCTCTACTGAACAAAGAAGCAGGTTCCCACATTTAGGGTCAGCAATATCAGCTGAAAGGCAGTTCTAGACTTTTATACTGGTAAACAATAAAGCCCAAGCTAAAATGGGGCAATGATTCTTTTTGCCTTGTGTTATCTGGTAGGAACCACTCCTATACAGACTACACTACCTGTGGTACACAAGCTACTGTTCAATTAACTGTTAAAAAAAAATAAATTATGCTACTTTTTGATTCAAACCTAGCTGGGAAAGTAACAAACTATGCAATATCCTAATATTTTAGTATCCACATGTAGAGGCATATCTAAACTGCTTCTTCAATACCAGTTTTACATTATTTTAAATGCAAAAACACTCGTGCAAAACAAGGCAAACCTGTAGAAATTCTGAAATTTTGGGGCCCTCAACAGCCACCTTCTGCACCTCCAGCAAATCCCTCTAATGCTGCAGCATTCTGGAATACCAGCACTGATAAATTAAAAAGGTTGCTTAATGCTAGGTGGCAATGCCTAGCCAACCCACCCCCCCCCACCCTGAACACTCAATATGCAGAAGTCACGAGAAAAGTTTTAAATGTCATTTAAATTAAGAATGTTGGTATTATTTTTCACTCTCCTATGCTTATGCAGAGTTATTGTCAGCCTTTCTCAGAACCTTTAATGCCATTGTGTCTGTTTTCTAATAGCAAGAATTACTCTCTGCAGCTAACACTCTTATCTCTCCCTTAGATCTTGCAATAACGTTCCCTTATCTGGCTGCATGTGTTTGCTGTGCAGATAGGGACACACAGGTATCTTAGCAATAAATGGAGAGTTTTTAACAGAATCTTGTAAAAATGCAGGTGAGACAGCAAACAGTTAGCTGGGATAACTTCCCAGAGATTTAAGACCAAAGACTGTGTCTATAGCCATGCGATGCAAAAATGTATGTTCATACCCTGATCTAGGATCTGTCAGTGCCTTGTTCAGAGAGGAACAGTCACTTAACACATTTACACAGTGATTTCCAGTCACTACTGTAATACAAATAGTAATGGGACAAGATTCTCGTTCCAGTGTCCTGCTGCTTCACAATAATACTGCCAGCAAGCAGAGGGGAGCAGACATCTGCACAAAGATTACTGTGCCAGATCCATAAACAGAAACTCCATCAAACACTGGCCCAGCGTAGCAAGAGATGCCAACTCCCTTCAGCCAAGAAGCAAACACATGCCTACTCAGGCTTACTTTGAAAGCCACCTGCATAATGGGTACATTTCTGGCAGAATCAGGCTCTTGACTGTACTTTCAAACACACCTGTAGGTACCACAGGTGATCCTTTCCTCTAAAAACCAGATGTTGACCAAGTCTGTACCCCAGGACAGAGGCTGGCACAGGGATCTCCAAGACTGATGACTGACCAGTTTATGTCTCTTCTCCCTGCAGCACAGTGCTACCTGAATGAAATCAGCACAGGCCAGCGACCCCACTAAAGCAGCAGCCTGAGTACTTTGTCCATCCACCTTCAGAAGCCAATTTCAAGATCCTGGTAGAAGCAAGCAACCTTATGGAGCTGAGGATCAGGCTGGGATATGCAGCAGGTTCATTCATGAGGCTGCTGCCTCACTACAAGGGACAGGTTTGGAAAGGCTTTTTTTGATGTGTTGCCATTTTCAATCCAGAAGAAAGTGTATCCATTTGGGAAACACAGGCTTTGTTCCATAAGCAGCATGACTAGGTATGCACTGTATCTGAGCTCCTACGTGTTGGCTCCACACTGAACTGTCACCTGTAGTTCCAAAATCTGACCATGGAAACTATCAGTCCTGCAATTCCTGTCTAGGACTTCTAAATACTGGTATATATTGACACAAGCATTGGCAGAATGATGGTGGTGACAGCTGTGAGAAGAGAAGCTTGTTTCCAGAAATTAGGCTTTGTTCTCAGACCGCCCCCAGTATCTTCTTCATAGTTAATCTTGCCAATAAGGTTATTGGCAACTACCCATATAACACTAGTGAATAACAGAAATTATATCAAACTATACAAAGAGGAGGGGAAAAAAGAACCCAAAAAACCACAGGATAAACCAAATCCAAACTTCAAATAAAAGAACTGGTGAAAGACAGTTTAATTATGGAACTACTTCAACACAACAGAAACTGCTCTTGCTTTTCCTCCATGTACAATATACAAAGAGCCTTTTTCAGGCCACTGTTTTCCTTTCTCTTACAGCAACATAGTAGAAAAGTTACAGCACAGAAATCTGAAAAATTATCTCAAGATCTTTGTTATAATAAAAATCATTATTACTGATAACTGTTTTCTAACATTAGGGAAAGGAATAAAATGTTATTTTAGCTAACTTAGGTAAAACTAGCATAATCAGTAAATTGGAGAGAATTATGGGGCCTCAACAAGCAATCTTTACTTATGAGTAAATCCACAAACTTGATTGCAAATCTTGCTAAACTTACTAAATAACGTCCTTTAGGTTTAAAATCTAGATCCCATAAATTAGATATGGAGAGTATCCACTGCAGACCTATGAATGACATAACCATCTCCGTAACACATTTCCTTGGTTGACGTGTCCTTCTTGCGTACTTTGTAGCACCACAAAAGACTTTCAGATTTTCTTTGTCCACCAGGACGTTTTTCCTGTCTTTCTAAATTCTGTTTCTCTTTGCCATCCTACTTAGGCAGCAAATGATCCAAACAGCACACCACATTCATGAAACCCCAGTAATACATGCATTCATTCAGTAGCAAGATTCTGGGTGTCAGTGCCCACCCAAAGTACTCCAGTAATGGACCAGCTTGAAGAATCCCAACGCAAAATTATGTTCTTCCTTTGTGTTCAAGTATTTATGCTATGTCTTCTCCATTAGCTCAGCTCTCTATACTTAGAATAAGTCATTATCTTCCTTCAACTTTTTGTCTGTCTGAACGCCTGCCAGATCTTCAGCAGCATTTTGGTAAAACAAAGTGCAGATCTGAACACATTCCAAACACAACTGTATCATGTAACTGCTGTGTAGAAAGGGTATATAGTGCCTAACATCTCCACAAGGCACTGATCCACCTGGCTATACTGCCCAAACATAGCGCCCACCTTTCAGTGCAGTCATATCACATTGAAAACTCTTCTAGTTTGCCAATTCCTACTGTTCCAAGGCCTCTGCGAGCTCTGCAGCTTCCCAGTTCCTCACTTTTAAAACAATTTCCTCTAGATACACCGGTATTAATTAAAACATCTCAGTGATCACAGACCCACCTCATTCAGCACCACCTGCAAACTTCATTCAAGTGGTGTTTACTCAGCGCTCACCGGGAAGAGCACAAGACTAAGCTGAAAGCTCCCAGGAGCAGCTCTGACGCCCCACCGATGCATTGCCTTTCTCGGGACATCGCGCCGGCTCCCCATCCTGGTCTCGCTCCGAACCCCTCCCCCGAGTGCACTGCACCCTCCGGCAGCACCCGGCCCCGACTACCTCCTCCCCGCGGCTCTTCAGCCCCCGTACTTCCTCACCTCCCCAGCGTGCTCCCGGACGTATCGCACACTGAGCGCACACGTCAACTTTCTCACCGGGAGGACCGAGCCGTTCCCTCTCTTTGTCTGGCGCTGCCCAGCCCGGTGCCCCCCTCAGGCCGCACCAAGGTCCCCGCTCCCCCTCCCCGGGAGGCGGCCGGTACCTCAGGGCGTCCCGGAAGACGAGGACACCCCACACACACCCCGCCCGCCACCCCCGGCGGAGCTCCCCTGCTTCCCCGGCGCCGGCGGGAGGGAAGGAGGGAGAGAAAGAGGGAGAGAGGGAGGCCCCTGTGCCTGCCGGCGCCGGGGAGCCCCCCGCCCAGCCCGGCCCCGCCGGGCACCGGGAGGGAAGGCGGGGTGGGGGAGGGGAGGGGCGGGAAGGGCGGCTGCCTCTGGGGCTGTACCTGGTGGTTCTCCCTGGCGCCCGGGGCTGGCTGGCTGTGGCTGCCCATCATATTCACGTAGAGGGACCTGGATAAAGGGCTCCTCAGGTACCTGGCAGGGCCAGAGCACATCCTCCTCCTCAGCACCCACAGGAACAGGGTGTAGCAACACAGCCAGCACAGCCACAGTCTCATCGGGGGAAGGATCGCGGAGTCACCCCCTCCCGCTGCCGCCGCCTCCCCTCTCCATGGCAGCGGCGGCGCCGGCAGCACGCAACTCGACCAGCTCGGCTCGGCTCGGCTCCCCTCCGGGGCCCGCACAGACGCTCCGGGCGGAACGTGCGGCGCCGCGGCAGCGGGGGCCGGCCGGACGGCTTCGCTGCGACACGCCGGGGCCTGGCGCGCACCCGCTCCCTCCCCTCTCTCGCCAATCACGGGGCGGGCGGGGCTGTGTCGCGGGGCGGGTTGCGCCGCTGGGCGCCGCTTTCAAACCGGAGCGGGGCCGAATGGCGGCGGCAGCAGCGGCTCGTCGGTACCCGCCTCCCCCTCCGCTCCGGTCAGCAGCGGCAACGCGCAGCCAACTGCCCCTCACAGGGGCTCGCGCCAGCTTCCTCAGGCGTGCACGTGCTTGGCACCGCCCTATCACCCGGGCTGCGCATGCGCAGAGCGCCTTAGGCGGGAAGCTCTGTGGCGGGAGGGCTGAGGAGGGCGCAGGGCTGAGGAGGGGGGGGCTGCTGCTGTTGTCCTTTCGCTATCCCTTGCCTGTCTTTCCCGCGTTCCCGGCCCTGCGCCCACCGCCGCATCGCCCACACGCTGCCTTGATAGTTCAGATGAAAGACCTCTCTGAAACCAGCACCTTTTTTTCATTGGGGTTCGAGGTTTTGGTTCATCAGTTTGAGAAATTCTGGGCTCCTACAGCAGTAATGCCGAAGGAGGGAAGCAGTACCTCACGTGTCCAGTGTTCGTTGCATTAGGTTTTCCCTGCAGAAATCTGAGCTCAACAGGCACAGAGGTGATGGGATTCCTAAAAATCATTTTTTTAGGAATTTAAATTTTAAATTACAGCATTTAAAGATAAATTGGTAGTGAGAGGATTTGCTCTTCAAAAGGGCCTTCTATTTGCAGGTGAAAGGCTACAGCTATTTGAAAATCAAAATTTGGCTTTCCATCCTCAAGACATGGCAATTTTCTGTCTTAATAACTACTTCACAATGGCTCAGAGTAAACCAACTTGCTCACGTGGAGCTTCTGCAACATTTTGTTTGCTAAAGGCTTCTTTACAAAGCCTGTGCTCTGCTTTGGAGGATGTAGGCTCATGTAGGAGCATGGGGCACTATATGGAAGGATCTAAGGCCCTCGATCCAGGATTTTTTTTCCTGAAGCTATAGGATGTTTGTGCAGAGGAAGAAGTCATTGCGTAGGCAGGAAAACAAGAATTTAAGAGCCAGGCTCCATTTTAATCTGCAAAAGTCAATCTGGATAACAATCCTGGTTTTTCATACAGTAGTACAAGCCTTTGGTAAAACAAAAGCCATCGGGGTGCTGTGAGTTTGCATTAGGCACTGCAGTTCCCACTGATGCTCTAATAAACAGGTTATTTGTGGTAATAGCATAGAAGGTGAGGAATACTGTATCCAAATAAAACAAAGATCTAGACAAACCCAATCTCACAATTCAAATTCCAGCTGAGTAAGGCATCAGGGCATTATGGCATTGTTAATCTCAGAAAAATGTTTCTCAACAATCACAAGCAATATCTTCCCTTTTGATCAGATTTGAAAGACTACAGTCTAGCCCCTTCATTTCTTGGGAAGGGTGACATGGGAAGTCAAACAACTGCAGGATCCTGGCTTCTACCTGGAGGAACCTGTGATCAAAGTACTAATCACATCCAACCTCGCTTATCCTGGGAAATCAGCAAAACCAGAGCAACAACAAGATATATTGCCAGAGGATTTTTCTGTTCAGTTCATGTTCACTGATGTTTAACCTCCTTGAGGAAAGTTTTTGACATGAGAGCTTTAGACAGTTTTCCACATGAAGATTTTTTTTCCTCTGGTAGCTAGATGGGCTAAAATGCCTTTTTTGGTCTCTTTCTTTTTTATTTGGTTTGGGATTAAGGACTTTCCTTTCTATGTTCTTGTTTGTAAAGACAGCTTAGCTTATTTTTTCCCTCCAGGAATAAACCAACTTTATAATCAAAATCCAAAATGACAAAAGCTAAATTTGCTGCTTTCTAAATAGACATCTGCTCACTATGTGTAGACCAATAAATAAAAAAGCTTCAGGTTAATTACATGTTGCTCACAGGGAAACATATCTTAATTTCGTTACATGCAAAATACAGAAAATAAATAATTGTGATAGCTTTTTTCTTTGTATTGTTAGTACACAACCTGGGTATGTTTTAATGAGATTTTTTCAGAGTTCCTATCCAGTGTTACATTTGAAATTAACATTCCGCTGCAGTAGTTGTATACTAAGCATATCTTTTCTCTTGACAGGCTATAAAGAACACACTATTCATGCATATTTAGGTAATAATTTTGATGTATTGTCATTTGCATATAGGCTGGTGGAATTGTAACCAATTGCTGGACAATCTCAGAAAACTATTTGTTGTGTAAGTGTATACATACGTCACTCAAAGCAATTAGTGTGCCAGGAGAGGATTTCCAGAAAAGAAAAAAAACCCCAAACTAACCACCTTTTTTTTTTTACCTTGTCCTCAATTATTTAGGTAGCATTCCTTCTTTTAGTGGAAAATTTCTATAAAAAATGAGGGTCCAAAAGGTTCAAAACACACCCAAAGGATTTGAATTTACCTCAGAAGGAGGATTTTTAAGATGATCTACCTTTTCAGGGATCACAAAGAGGCTGGTCTTCTGGCACAGGACTTGGCAAGAGAGCTGGCTGCACAGCCTCACACGTTCTAGCAATGAAACCTCTCCCCCTTCTATTATTTAAACAGTAGTGAAATAGTGATTTCCAGAGAGCAGTCTTTAGGTCAAACAAAGCTGGCTATCCTAAATCGGCTCTCCCAAAGGTAACCCAGGGAGCCCAGCTGTGGGTTTGTCCAGCTCTCCAAGGCAAGTCCCCTCAGTCTCAGTTTACTAAACCAGCTAGGATTCTTTTGACTTGCTGAGCTTTTTCCCTGAGCTGGCTTCACTCTGTAAGAAATAGCTCAGGAGCATTTGTGGAGATGTGGCTTATCTTAACCGCTCCTTCCCCTTCCTGCCTGCCTTTCCTGACAGCATCCATTAAGCTGAGAACCGTCTTCAAATGTAAACATCCTACTGGCCATGTCAACATATGTCTATGCACGAATTACTGAGCAGTTCCAAAATGAGCACAGCAAGAGACCAAGAAGGTCATTTTATAGGAGGGAAGAACAGAGGCAGCCCTGTAAGCTCTGCAAAACATAAATCTAATTTTTTTCCTACTTAAAATTTAAACATGCTTTGCAGTCATTGAATAATGTCTTCACTCTATCACTAACCATGTATTATATTATTACTGCATTAGGCTAACATCCTTTTGTATCTGTTAGGTAACATCCTTTTAAATCTAGTAGACACTCTCACCTATTGATTTGCAATAAATAAAATGAATTTGGTGTATTGAGATCCAAATTCTCAGAATTTATAGAGAAACTCTAAGAATAGGATCCAAGCATCAAACTTCTCATTCCCCGAAGTTATCACAGCATTTCATATTTTATATTATACACATTTAAATCCTCTTCATCAGTTATGAGACTATTTTAGATGCTCTTAAATTCCCAAGATTAAATTGGGGCACTTTTCCAGCAGCAGGACTTCAGGCTGGGATACTATTAGCTAATAAGGAGAGAAAGCAGATGAACCAGCTGTTACAAGACACTCAGCTTTTCCCTTTGATCATCCTATACTTGATTTATGGCCAAACCCAATCACAGAGGTTTAGCAGAGGGTAACAAAGTTTAGCGGGTGACCGGGAAATGGTGAATAAGTGATGTCAATCATAGCGTACCCCCAGACCTCTACCACAAGTTCTTGTAGTAAGAATATCACCTGAATTTAAAGCAGTTTTCCAGTCCTCTCTTGGGTTGACTGTTGGTGTGATGAAAGACATTTTTCCCCTGCCCTTATAGTAAGAGAAATAAGATAAATGGGAGAATGCTAAATTCCAGTAATTTGCAAAATTTTTGGTATCTTACATATTAAATATTTTTATTCTATTTCTCAGATTTTTTTTCTGAATGAGTTTATTCTACACAGTTACTCTCTTGTATCTGAAGGTTGTAGTTTTTAGAGGCTATTCAAACTGCACCTTCAGTCATATCCCCCCTTATTCCTATTTCAGCAAATAAAATGTTTTTTTACTAACCATTTTCCAGAAAAAATAATTCTGATAATTTCAAAGAATTCTTGGTATAATTTTGACTCCTAAAACCACTTATTAGTCTTTTTGGTGTATAGCACAGTACTCTCAGTTGCACACTATGTTCGAGCAATTTAATATTAGAACTATGTGATGAACACAGTCCTCTAAGAAACCTATTTGTGGAACAGTAACATTTTCACCTATCAAAATATGTATTCTAGGATGAATATAGGAAATTAAGGAAATATAGAAACAATAAAGAAAAATAAAACTATTTTAAGTTATTTATTACAGTTTCAAAGGAACTGTCAGGGAGAAAACAGTTTCATATAATGAATCAGAGATTACATGAACTTAAATTCTTTCACATTTTTGTCCCTTGGCTTTTTCTCCTTCCACCTCTCAGGCAGAAAATTCATACACACTATGCAGTAAATCTTTTAAGATTTGGAATCTAAACACAGAGTCGATATCTGCTCTGGTATTTGTTTAAATATTCTTTGGATATGTAAATACCAGTGACAGTAGTATGTGTACATAGTGCTATTAGCATGTCCAATGCAAATGACTAATGATATCTCTGACAAGAGATAAAAAACAGATAACGCAACTTAAAACATCATCACACTTCTTGCTTCTTACATTTTAACATAAATCTTCATATTCCTATCAAAGGGTTCATTTGGATTTCTAAATATTTAACAATGCTATCCTGCTTTTTCGCTCGTCACTTTGAAAGCACTTTGCACTTCAAAAAAGGCAAAACATTTCTCCTCTGCAAATGTAAAAACGAAGGTACAAAAGACTCCTTTCTTCAACAGTAGTATTTGGAATCTCAAATCTCTCCATGCTAGTGTCCACCAGAATGCAGGGCAACTTCTTACACTCCTTTCTTTTCCAAGTTACCTAGCACAGTAAATATAGAGCCTTAGAAATTACCTGTCTCAGCACTTAAAAATCAGGGCACACACGTTGCATCTTCCCGTACTTTCAAGTGAATGGCATTCGTAAGGAAGGTGTTTTGAAGATTCTGTTTGCACAGGCAAAGCAAAGAAGAAAAACGAAGTGGTTATATTATACTTTAAGTTATCTATCATGGCACACTTACACGGTGGATGCACTGGAGGAAAAAGCGTATTTACTAAATAGAAGTATTGTAAAGGTGCTAATGTCTCTTGTCTCTACTGATGCCCCAGGACTGATTATACTGTACTTGACTACAACATGTGTGAAATAAAGACAGGATTCAGTGTTTCTTAAATAGTCGAAAACTCCCTTTATTTTATAAAAATCACAGGATTCATTTAGAAGCTTAACTGAAAAGATTTTTCATAGGAATTAATCAGAAATTAACTTCAGCTGTCAGCACATCAAATTAATTTGCGAGTGTTAACACTGCTACGCAGGTAGAGTCTGATCAGTATGTGTGTGCTTAGATGTGTCCAACTAACTGAACATCCATGCACTGACCTTTTCCTTACCACAACAACATTGTGTATGAAATATTAACAGTGTGCTACCTTCAAAACAATTTTCCCATTTAAAGCCATCTACCTACCACCCATGTGTCTTGGAAGCCAGTGAGGAAGTATGGAGCCAACATTCAGTGTCCAACATTATCTGTCCTGATACTGGTCAGCTACACATCATCTAAGTTTGTCTCTTCATCTCCCTGCCCTCCACGAGGGACATGCAACAGGTTCATCCAGATTAACTTCAGAGATCTGCCATCTTATCAGGATGGCAGAATTCAGCTACCATCTTTCAGTAAGCTTAAGAAAATACAGTTCACTTGAATTCCAGGTGCTAGGTTGGGGTTCCTTTACCTGATCTGCTACATCCACTCTTCAAAGGAATTAACAGTGACCAGTATATACCAGAAATTACTTCAGAAATTAAGGATAATGCCCATTAAAGGCAAACAACTGAACTAGAAGAAACTCTGTGCAGGCTCCACATTAAGGCCAGATGGGATCTGTGTTATAGTCTGTGTAGACTGAAGAATGCAACTCTACTGGAATGGCTCAAACTGTCTTTGGTTTAACAGTCCCATGAATGCATTTTGCTTTTTCACATTTAAAACATACAGTTCAGCAGCAGATTTACTGACCCACTCCTAAATATTTAGCGTACAGCTGTCACATGAGTGTTCTGGATTGAAAAGGGAGTCCAAGTCAGGATCTGTATGACTGCGATGCAGAGCGGAACCAGACAGATCAAATAGAACATGGCATCATGGAGTCCTAGAAACAAACTGGTGAAAAAGATGAAAACAGCTTTCAAGATAAAGAAGATAACTTTCGTGGTCAATACACCACAAATTATTTGTAAAGCTTTAGCATTATATGCACATATACATGTTACTGTGTAGAATCAATTCTATATAAAAGAAATATAAATCTCAGATACCAGATTACTTCAGTTTTATATTCTAATTCTGCATACAAGTATGTATTTTGTGTTGTTTACTCCTTTCATAATAGCTGGGAGGAAAGTAATTAGCAAGCAAAGAGTTAATTTTAATACATGTAGGCAACCTAAGAAATCCTGTTCACTACTTTAGTACACATCTGTATTATGCAATAGAGAAATCAATTTAAGCAATATAATCCAATTACAGAACACAGCATCAACAAAGGTTTAGTAAGGCTGAAAATACCTGGAAGAGAAAGAAAAGCAGAAAATGGAAGCAAGCATTTTAATATGAAATTATTTTAAGTTCAAATCTGGGCTACTGGCTATCCACAGTGGGGTGTTATAGCTGCTGAGGGCTAGATGGAAGTCATGATTAATGTATAAATGGTATAAAGGGCTGTTTGAAATATCACGCTGTATTTAATTTTGTTTTAAAATAAATGATTACAATATACACCATAAACAGAATACATGTCAAATGAACACTCATGCTCATTTATTCTCATGGATGCATGGTAGTTCCTCATCTAAATCTTCTCTGGGGAATAAGAGATAAAAGCATCAGCAAATATGAATCAGAAAAAGGAAATATAGGAGCTAAATGAGTCCCCTTTTATGAATGGTATGGTTTCTGACAGCTCAAAGCACACATTTAGACATTCATCTAGTAGCTAGAATCATTATCTACTGGCATTCTGTTAATTATTGGATTCTAATTACTTAAATATCAGGAAAGTCAACTCAAGCTGAGAATCAGCCCCTAAATGAACCTTCTCTCCATGAGGTAGTTGATGTTATTTTCTTTTTTTTTTTTTTTTCCTCCTTAGCATCCAGGGATGAGATAGGAGACTCACAGAACAGCTATGGACATGATCCAAAAAACCCTGAAATCCATGGAAAAAAATCCTCTCATTAACTTGAGCAGGCCTTTGAAAAAAACCTAAGAGTTCCTCTGAACTATAAAAGAATCAACTCATGTCTCACTGCATTTAACAGAAAAAAAATGCTTGCAGCCTTCAACATAGCCCAGATTTATTCCTTAGCACATGCACACACTCACACAGCAACCATAATTCCTCTCAAGTCATGGATATGCTTACGTGATATAAAATACCCTAAAACCACAGGCTTACAAGTGAATTACTTAATCACTTGGGCAATTGCACTTAAGACTGGAAGTGTTCGCTAGCAGGTCACTGGTCCACAGCCAATGTTTATTGGCAGTGACAATAGTTTACCATTTACATGTTGTTTACTGGCCTGGGTTCAGTTGATTTTGCAGGCCACTTACAAGTAAACAAGGGCCTGCACCATGCACACCACCATCACAACTGCCCAGAGTGACTGTGCGAGCAGTGTCAGCAGGGACACCACTGACAAGGAAATCCCTCACCCATCCGGAGACAAAATTAGGGACAGAAAAAGAACATCTGCCAAATCACTCGCCCTGCTGCAATCCTGATTTGGTTTCACTGGAACAATATTTGTTCAAGAAAATAGTATTGCCTATGGTACTGTAAAAGTTTAAGTTACTGCAGAAACAATGAATAATATCTGTAGCATGCAGAACATGAAAAGGGACAGTATTTCATTAAGGGACTGGGAAAAATCAAGAGCTGAACCAGCAACAGAAATTTCCATGTCTACACTTTTGCACACACAGAAATATAACAAACCATCTTTCAATAAACAGCCCTAGGATCACTCTGAATAGTACTCCAGTAATACAGTGTGAAAGCATCAACCATTTAAAGTGCCTCCAACAAGTAACGAAGCTTTGCTGACAAGTAACTTCCTTCTGAAGTACGACTCTGAGACGTCAGCTGTAGCTGCAGCCGCACTCCAGAAGAGGGAGTTTTAAAACTAGAGATCTCTTCCATAGCGAAAAAAAAAAAATCATAAAAATTAAAAAACCCAGCCCAACCAACCACAAAACCCCAAGCCATATGGGAGAAGTGATGCGTTGCTGCCCTGATGGACCAAAATTTCTGATGAATCTTATGATACCTCACAGATGAAAGAAAAAGGTGACTGAATTCTCCTTTCTTCTAAACTTTAACTGCATAAAACCTCTTTGCTGTTTTACCAGCTTGAGTGCCGTGCAGAATACACCTGTAACACGGAGATGATAATGAACTATGCTCTCAAAAAGGCTTCAGGGTAAGAATTTCACTCGTAACATACCAGTTGTCCTAATAAGCTGCTCAAGAACATGGTCTCTGCTGAGACAGAGAACACACATGTGAATTCCAAACAACATGACAGCAATAAAAGACAGGCAAAGCTTAAGAATCTGCAAATTGTAGCTGGCTAGTATTTTCATTGGCATTTGGGTACTTTAGTGAAGCAGAAGAGAAGGATCACCTCCTTTGACCTGTTGGCAATACTCTTGTCTAATGCAGCCCAAGATACCATTTGCCACCTTTGCCACAAGAGCACATTGCTGGGTCATGTTCAGTTTGCTGTCCACTGGGACCCTCAAGCCCTTTTCTGCCAAGCTGCTTTCCAGTTGGGTGGCCCCCAGCACACACTGGTGCATTGGGATGTTCCACTCCAGATGCAGGACTTTGCACTTCTTGCTGGACTCCATGAGGTTCCTGTCAGCCCATTTCTCCAGGCTGCTGAGGTCCCTCTGGATGGCAGCATGGCCCTCTGATGTATCAGCCACACCTCCTAGTTCTGTGTCATCACCAAACTTCCTCAGGTTACATCCTGTCCCATCATTCAGATCATTAATGAAGATGTTAAACAGGACAGGGACTGGTCCCAGTATAGACCCCTAGGGTACACCCCTAGTTACTGGTTTCCAACTAGACTTCATGCCACTGGGGACAACCCTCTGGGCCTGGCCATTCAGTTTCCTACCCATCTCACTGCCTGCTCATCCAGACCATATGTCAATACCTTGTCTATGAGGATCTTGTGGGAGACAGTGTCAAAGACCTTACTGCAGTCCCAGTAGGAAATACCCACTGCTCTTCCCCTGTCTACCAGGCTAGTCATCTCATTGTATAAGTTTATCAGGTTGGTCAAGCATGACTTCCCCCCCCCAGTGAAGCCATGCTAATACTGATGGTTTTATTGTCCTTAATGTGCCTGGAAATGGTTTCCAGGTTTAGCTGCTCCACCATTCTTGCTACTGTTTTACTTTCAGCTGAAGAAAAAAATTAATCATTTAGAATTCAGCAAACAGTTTATGGGTTTGGACTCCTCCCAGTAAACAACATCGCTGGAAACTCTTAAGACATACTTACTCAGGGACCAAACATTTTGTTAATGCAGAATAAGGGTCCTCAGTGCTACCTTCACAATTTACTACCACTGTATCTAATAAAGTAAATGCTGTCCAGAACATTACAGATATTGCCAGCTTTGGAGCAGGAGGAAGGACACAGCTGAGACTGTACCAGCATCACACTTCATTATACATAATTCACATGTGAAATTCTTTTGGGTTTTTTCCAAATAGTTTGAGCATATTTTAAGCAATCTCCTGTATTCATTTTCTGTCCCCAAACAACTTTGTCCTGAGGTGAATGTATTCTAGCTGTCTGCCTATGGCTGAAATCTGAGAAGAGCTGACAGGGTTCTAATATGTGTGAGTGGTTTTAGCTCAGTCAATGGGCTGAGTAAATTGTGGGCAAATTGACTCTTAGAAACAGTCTGGAGTAGTTTGGTCTTTGCTGACTGTATGGCCACACTGCAGTCCATTTGCAAAGCAAAGGGCATGAACATTCACACACACAGACACACACATTATTTTTGAAGGGATGTGTGAGAGAAAAGCAGTATACTTCAGGTGCTCTTTGATTTACTGATCTCAGCTGTGTACGTTTATGCTGTTCCTTGCCCTGGTGAAATAAATCGAATTTCAGGATGCCTCAGGTGAAGACAGAGGTTTTAGAAATTGAGCATTCAAAGTATTTCAATTCTATATACAAGAAATTTAGTGTTGCTATAGTCCAGAGGCTACTTACTGGGGAAAAAAGAGATTTATAGCTACTGTGATTTAAAATCCATCCACAAAGGGATCATATCTGTGATTGAGAGGGATCAGAACTGCAGTTATTATGTTTCAAATCTGAATTTCTCTGAATCATCAAGATGAATACATTCAGCCCTCTTATATCCACATCCAGTTCAACCTAACGCTCTTCTGCAAAAATCACTCATCTTATTTGACATGATAATGAGGTTCATGTCCTCTCCACATCATCACACTGACTGGCTATCTAGAGAATGCATTAAAATTAACTATTCTCACACACAGCCTCAAATTTCTTCTTTGCTCGTGTCAAGATGCTTTTATGAAGACCACCTGTTGTCTTTTTATGTCATGCTTCTCCTCATACATGGTTTTAGAAAGTTCCCCAAATACAAAATACTCTCCTAACATTAGGTGAGACATAACAAGTAGTTGCTCTTTCAAGACCCATCTCCACACGAGTTCATACACAATTGTATTCTATGTGGTTTTTTAAGGCTTCTGCTCAAAATTGAGGAGCTGTGTAGTTTTTAGGATACTTACATTGCTCTCTCAAGCAAATCCTAACCAGGACTGATTTGTACCTTTTAGTCTTGACTTCAGTTACTCCTCACATTGCCACTTCCTCCTGTTGGTCATAAAAACCCCGTCTATGACCCTTTCAGGGTACAGACTCCCTCTTAATTTGTTTTTCTAAGAGCCCATGCATTTCCAATGTGCTAACTAGCAACCACAGCTTTATGCTGTGTGTTAAGGTCTCTGGGGACTGCAATGAAATCATTAGCATTAAAATGATTAGTATTGAAGCCAAAATTACACTCCTAGTTGAGCCAAATTCCCTCCCTCCAGTGATTATACTGCTTTCTCTCAAGCAAAAACCTCATTATGCTTATATATTTAAGGAAATAGGTTTAAAAGATAAATAAAACAGAAGCCAGGACAACATGTATCTTAGTAAGAAGTATTAGGTGAAGTCAAACATTTTCTTTTTCTTTTCTGCAATAGAACAGGAGATGGTCAGCCACTGAAATGTATTCTTTGTTTTTAAAAATTAAGTAGGTATCCTCATGTCCATTATTAACAAATAATGAATTCTTTACAATTTCCAGAAAACATTTCTATTTCTGTGCAGATAAAACACAACTGGAAAATATTAGTAAAGCAGTTATATTTTTGAAGTACAGTTGATGCAAATTAATTGCTGATTAATTTGCTTTTTAGATGACAGTATTATTTCAAATTAATTTCTACAATTTAAAGTATCCCTTCTGAACTCACCTTGGATCAGGTTGAGCAACTTTATTATTCAGGTTCTCATATCCAAATTGATTTAGTATTGTAACCACAAGCATTGGAGCCAAAGATTGGGCAGGCTTGGTAAATAAAGCATTGGTCCCAAAAACCATAGAGGAAAGTGGAGATCTAAAATGTTTGGGAAAAAAAAATGCACAACACAAATTTATTAGTATATTAATTTCAATAGTAATTTTTAAATCCTGTTAATATGCAAATGGTAGCTCTCCCACATTATAGCAAACCCATCAGCTATCATAATGGAATTTAATTTTCTTTGGAAATGTGCAGTAATAAACCTCTGGGGTATATATCCAGCTTGACCCCAATTCTGAAATGGCTTGCACTTGAGTTCAACGTAGTGCACTTTTGAGTAATTACTGAAGTTAAGTTAGTCTGAGCAGTGCATGGAGAATTAATTATAACTTAATACTTTACATCCATAAAGCTAGAAAAGGAGGTGGTTGTTTTTTTCTTCATGAAAGCAATAGCTCTCACCTTGGAGGGGCAAGTCCTTTAATGCAGTGACCAGGATTGAATCTGCACTTTAATATAAACATGGATGGAACCAACAGGAAGTAATCTGCACTTTGATAAAACGCCACGTCACAGCAAGCTTTATAAATCAGCTTAGACTTTGAAATTTGCACTTTAAGTAGCATAGGCAGAGCTTTCTGAATGGTTTTTCCATATTAAAAAGGCTTTACTCAGAAAATTCCTTAAGTGAAAATAGATGTCTATGGTTAGAAAATAATTCAACAACAAAAAAAACCATAAAAAGTTGAGGGGTTTTCTTATTCTATAGTATAATAATCTGAAGTACCTGCTGGAAACTCTATTCAAGTTCTTATCTTTACTTGGCTCTTACAGTAAGTACTTCTGTGTCAAGGATCCAAGATCACGTACTCTTTAACACAATCTAAGTTATGGAAGAGGAACATGGCTAAGAGATAGCATGGTTAAAGGGAAGCAGGTGACTGACGTACCTCCGCTTGTGTTTTATTAAATCTGCATCAACGATATCTGCCAGAGGCAAGTTGAACAAACTAAATGAAGCCTGTACAATTACCCTAAAAAAGACAAAATATTTAAGATGTTCATAGTCCTTACATATATGTCTTTATATATATACACATTTAAACACACACACACACATAGCCAACTCTTAACCAAATGCTAACTGAAACCATAAACTCAAACACTAAGATTTCTATGTCTCACTAAATTTTAGGTATGATTAGCTTTTACTTAAGAGAGGCTCTGAACAACTAGCACTTTAAATATACACTCTTGAGGTACCTTAGAATTTTTTCCTGGGGAAATCAAAATGTATCTTCATCATTTAAAGTATGCAGGTAATGTAATTCACTTTATTGCTCAAACAGCTCAGTGTTACAGTAGCCCACGACTGAAACACTGAAAATAAGAATTAAAACAGGAAGGAAAAAAAGAAGATAAAGAAAAGGGGGTAGGAAAGAACATGTAGAAAGCAAGCAGTGAAATAAAAAACAAAATATAAACAAACTGCTGTAACAATATTCTGATATAAACAGGTCTTTATTTTTAAATAAGGTTTTACATGTATCATAATATACGACTACTGTAAAAATACAACTTCTTGGCATCATACTTACCCAGTCCCATTGAAAATGTGGCTCAGGATTAGTTACCTAAGATACCTGACATACTGAAATTTGTTTTGCAGTGCAGCACGTAAGTGTTCATGCAACACAAAATGAGGTCTGAGCTTTCCTAGCAGTCTCTGAAGAGTTCCTCTACTGAGACCTTCTGTGTCTATGTGGATGCGATGTTCTGTTTCCCTTCAGTTTCACATTACAGCAGGTATGTGGCTGGAAACCTTAAATACTGTTCATTTTTAAGGCTTTTTTATTTTGGTATTTTAAAGCAAATATTAAAAGCTGAAGCTGAGTGAAATGGAAGTTGAAAAAAGTTGTAACTAGAGTTTCAAGTTTTCTGATAAGTGAAACAGAACAGAAAAGCAGTGGCAGATAAAAATAAGTGTCGACTCTGTTAGAATTATTTAAGCCATATCTATGAATAGGAAAATGCATTTACTTACATGTTTGCTGTGAGATAAAATGCCAACAGATAATAGTGTTCTGGCCCTAGAACAAACATGACAGCAGCAGCTACTCCTTCAAAGTAAAAGGAAAACAAGATGATTCTGTAATAACCAAATTTCTTCAGCGAAGCATGACTGAGAAGAACAAGGCACTGCAAAGATAATATATACACATACATGATAAAAAGTTATAGTATGCTATCTCAGCTTTAGGAGAGGTATAAAGCAGACAGACCAGACATAAATTATTATTACTCACTAATGAAAAAAGACTCTGAAACAAACCTTTATAAAAAGCTTATTGGGAAAGAAAAAAAAAAAAGAATTTAATATAATGAACAATCTACTGGCTCAATCTATGCTACCTCTATGAGGTAAGAAGAGTCTTCTTTCCAGAAGGATCTTGTTTCCCTCAAGAACAGCCTGCTGAGAATGACTAAATCCTGAGGAAAATACTGTTTCCCACATTACCTATTATTTATACCCTTAAATAATTAACTTTCCAGTATGTTAAATGCAACTCAAGCATCTTGCCACTTGAATTTTAATTGATCAAAAATGTTTTCAGTAATTGTATTTTTCATTGATATTAACAGAAATTAAGCACGAGTTAAGTTGATAAAGCACATTCCCCAAGTCAGTTGATCTAAGGAAGTTAGAGACCTTACTAGCAAGAAGAGAAAGGCAGATTGGCAGTGGAAATTTATGGTTGCATTTCAATTTCACCAGTTTTAGGGAGCAGTAATCCACACAAGAAGCTAGTGACAGGCAAACTCTTGAAAATAGCATTAAGGGCTGCTCACAGAATGAACAAAGTATAAGCTCTTCTATACTGTCCCACACTTTCCACTTTAAATAGGACATTTTCTCATGCATTATGTTCCTTTTATTATATATGCCTATGTCACATCTACATGGTCCTCATCACTGTCACAAAAAATTCTCACAAACTCTGTAATGATACACACTTTCTCCCTCCTTCTGTGTTACAGATGTAATACTCAGCTGAAGAGCAGGAAAGAATTCTCCTTGTACGTTTGTTCCCACGTTTAAATCACATGCTTTACCATAACAAAGAAAACTAGGATGACACAGTCAGAGATTACTGTGGGAAATGCTGTTTTAAAGAAGCTCAGGTTTTCTATTTAAACCAGTGATCAAGAAGGTAGAGCACGTCTAGAAAGTTGGTATAGGAAGAAAATCTGTTTGTAAGAAACTTAAACCTACTTTTTCCCTGGTTGTTTTCAAGCATTCTGCAGAAAAGTGTTTACACTCAAAATGGCAAGGGATTATGTAATGCTTGTTACTGTAAAACCATGACCTTGTCTCCCTATAGCTGAGAAATAACTCAAGAAGTACTGATGATTTAGAAAATTCCTTATTACCTGCGTGTTTCTAAGTCTGCATATTTCTACTAAAACACTAACTCAGGGATGCAAATGCCTCTGCTCCAGCAACAGGGTTTTCCCCACAGGCAGGTTTTATCCTTCACACCCAGTACTAAAAGGAACCCCAAACAGAAGCTGAATTTTAGTTTAGTACAGGCCACTGCAGCACAGTTCATAAGAAAGGGCCTGATTTTACATGGGTTGGATGCTTCTCCAGTCAGTGAAGTTTAGGACATTGTCACCAGAGAATTCTCTTATTATATCTTGAGCTCAAAGGGACAAAACCTGAGAAAAATAAGGTCACAGCAAACTCTCTACGGTTCAGTGACCTTCTAGACAAAGAGTCTCTAGGGAGCAGAGAGAGAGATGCATTTTCTGACAGATTCTTCCTTTCACACTGTCACACTGATTTTATCAACAGCAGTGATTGCTATATAGTGAGTGTAAAATTATTTAAGCTTTCCTAACTTCTGTAGTTTCTGATTTCTTTCCAAAGTTCATCAGCTAACTGTTTGAATTGCAGGGAGAAAAAACCCCATTAAACCTGTGCCAAGGAATAAAGTTGAAATTACATTTAGGAGTTATGGAACACAGAAAGTATGTTTAGGATTTGTTTGTTACATATGCAAAAGCTGAAATGTTAACTCAAATTGAGCTGTAAATTCCAGTTGCATTTCCATGTATTTTCAATTAGATTCTACTGTTACAACTTGATGAACATAACAGCCTGATTTTCAGAAATTCTGAACATGATCAGCACTTATGATGAAAGTCAGAATACCCAGTTTTTGACAATCCAACAAGCAAACACAGTGAAAGTTGTAAAAGATGCAGTGAAAGAAGTCAGAAGGGAACGAACAGCTTTATTTTTAATTCACTGCAGACAAGTATATTACATTGTGGGATGTATTTTTGCTGCTTTTGCTTGTTCTCACACATTACTTGTTTGAGTTCTTTTCCAGTTCATTACTTCTCCTCCCATCCCTGATTAGGGGCTTTAAAGTCTCTCTCCCCAGTAAATGTAACTGACCAAGACATTAAACAGCAAAATAAATGGGAACATATTATTCTCCAAAAGCAGCTATTTTTGTTGGGTTCCCATGACTGAGATAACACGTATTTCAAAAATGCTTTTAATATCTAATAGTTTTCCTGTTCTTTTGTGTGGTTTATCTCAGAAACTTCCTGAAGAAGAGATTATTCTTTGATCATGTATTACAAACCAAACCCGAAGAGAATTCAGAATTCTGTAGATTTTGCTTTAAGAAAGGTTTTATCCTGACCATGTGTTTTTTCATTCCTTTATCCTGAGGTATTTTAAACCTTGTGGGATACAAAACATTCCCTCCTGGCATAATCAAATCACACATTCTTGTACAGATACTCTACCAGCCTGCCAGCATGTCCTCTCTCACTACTCTGCCCTTACTTTTGGTTAGCCTGTACACAGAGATACTGATGAGCTAGGTTTGTCTCTCAGCATGGCCAACGGCTTCTGCTGGCTACAGCTGTTTTCCAACAGTGTAAATGGACACCTTACACTAATGAAAACTAGTAAAACACTGTGTTTTCATATTTTGAAATAAAAAAGTATAACGGCCTACCTGAGGACAAATAAAGCCTGCTCCATACATGATGCTTCTTACTGAAGAAGAAAGCACATCCTTAGGAATAAGGTTATCCGCAAAGATCATCATAAAATTGTTGCAGAAGGCTAGGTGAAAGACTTGGAAGAAGTTCATTGTTACAAAAAATACAAAGTTTTTCTCAGTTATAATCTGTTTGGTCAATGAAATTACAGAGGACCAGGAGAGAGCTCCATCATTTTCCATGCTAGTATTCTCTGTACAAATTTCTCTCCACTCATACTGGCTGGTACTGTATTTGCCTGTGTAACACATACAAGCTGTTGCCAACGCTGCAACCAAAACAGCAAATGCCTGAAAACAGGCAAAATTTTCCATATTTTCTGATATGAGACCACAAAAGAGAACGCTTGTTGATCCAATTAACGTTGCTACCTGGTTGTATTTAATAAGCTGCAGCCTGCTTTCATGTCTTGTTGAAATTTCTGCAAAGAGTGCACACTGTGCCAGCAGCACAAACGTAAGCAAGCCATCAAAAGCACACAGAGCAACGATGAGGTGAAGGCCACTTAGCCAGTCACCTTCTTCATAATGTTTCCAAGGAAACCAAGGAAGCAAAAAGGCTAATGCATATAAAGGAGCTCCGTATAAAATGGAAAACTGGCGGCTTGAGCAGCACACAAACTTGGAGTTATCTTGGATATACCCAAAAAGTGGATCGTTAATGGCATTCCATACCATAAATACAACCTGTGACAAAACAAGTAAGAAACACAACAGAAATTATCATTAGCGTGGGTTTTTTGCAGAGGTTATGCTAACACAGAAGTAATATACATCTCAGTTATTTAAAACAAGCCTCTGTTCAAAGAATAAAGAAAGATGAAAGCTTCTCAGGTCAAAAGAGACTCCAGAGCAAGTTCTCAAAGGTACTGAGAGGCTTACAGTACTTTTGAAAAACAAGTATGTAGGCAGGTGCTCAACTGCATGTGAAATAAACCCATCCCTAAGACTTCACTCCTTCAAACACTGCTGCATCTGGGGGTTTTCATCTTGCAAAGCCCAGATACTACTCTCACAGCAAGTAATTCAAAACACAGGCTGGCCCATTAATTTCAGGAGACTTTATGACAGGAGTTGCTCAGTGGATAATGACTTGCAGAATAAAGGCAGTATTTAAGCACTTAAACGGTCCATAGGAAAGCAGCAGGGTCAAACATATCCATGGAGCTGAGGTGCAAGTTTACTTTGTAACATTATTTCCTGCTATCAAAAATTTAAAATCTTGCCACCAATGAAATTCTGGAGAATTTTAGTCTAAAGCCTGTAAACAGTGTGCTTTATGTGTACTATCAAGTGCCTATGGATTAATTAAATTTAAAATTAATGGACTGCATAACTAGTTTCTATCCTTTCAAAAATAATGTTTAAGTTAAATAAAGGACTTTGTTAGGGAAACACAGACACGTAGCACAACACAGTAATCAAAACATTGCACCGTACAATACCTGGGCTTGATGAAATGCCACTTCAGAAATTTTATATCGATTTAGGAAAAGCTTAACGTAGTAGAAATTAAAGATGCTGTTCATCATTCCAGCACCTAACGTAGTCATGGAGTATGCCAGGGCATTAGGATGAATTCCCAAAACAAACTTCATCTTCCACAGCTCTCTTCTTCCTCAAGTTACAAAAAAGAATGACAACAGTTGGTAGAATAATTTTCCAAACAAAGATGACAGAGGGTATTTGCTTGTTTCAGAGGTGTAGAACTGGATTCTCAGAGGAAATTTTCCCCATTCTTCCTTTTCTTTAAAATGAGAAACACACTTTACTGACCTGCATGGCACTAAACACAAAATTGAATAGATGTGAAGTATTAAGAAGTCAGTGACATTTCTAAATACAATCAGTGCTTAAAAATCCATGGACCACATAGACAAAAATTTAAAAGAATGCCTTCTTAACTGGTGCACTGAGTCAATATAAAAATCTGCTACTGCAAGCATTAATCTTGGTGCAGAGTTCAAAGTAATTGCATACATTTTACATCTTTCTTGCTAGCTACGTAGTTTTTAAAATTATGGACTGTGTAGGAATGAAGTGACTCAGTTGGTATCATTACATATTCCACTGCTACGAATGGCCAATGCAGCATGCACTCACATGAACACTTATTTCAAAACAAATACCCAGCTTTGAATTTCTAAATGGTAATCGTTAGGAAGCCATTGAAGTGATACTTTCACCAATAAACTAATGATAGGAATAGAAACCATAAGCCAATCAAAACATCTTCTAAAAGTTTAAATATTTTTAATGCTTTACATAAAAGACTGTATGTAAATGAAACCTAGCAAGTAACACGTGCATAGCATTTTAAATATGCCCAAATAACAGAGTCAACTCAAGAATCTGAAGTTCTTTAATAAAACAGATCTTCAGCCAACAATTTTTTAAGGTGCTGACATTTTCCATCTATCTAGCAATTAACTGAAGTATGCTTGGTATAAGGTATCCCATGGAAATAGCTAGCTCCAGGGAACAGCTACGTGTTGAAGCAGAATAGTGACTACCTGAAGGGAGTCCCTGACCAGATTTGATTCCATAAGCCCAATACAAAAACACTTCTCCTGGGGATCTCTTAACTGAAGCTTTATTCATCTATTTGAAAGAAACTGCCTGCCATTAATTTGGAGATACCTCAGGTTCAAATTTCCACCTTACAACACACTCCAACTCCAGAGCTGTACAACATGCTCTCTGCTGCCAGTCCACACTTTGCTCCTCTGCATAATAACCATTTATACCTAAATGTGATTTTCAAACATCCATCAAAATACTGAGTTTGAATATCTGCTTGTTCAGCTCGATAGGCAGATCTGTAAGCAGCTCCCTGAGCTCATAAAAATGACCATGAAAGAAACAGGAATTTCCAACCTTCCTGCCTCCTGTGGTTTACAAAGTGGCTGAAGACGCAACTTCCTAATCTCCAGGGGAGAGCCAGGCAAAAGCCACAGGTCAGGGAGGGCCAGAAGTGTCTATGCTGGTTACAGCAGAGGATGGAACAGTTTTTCCACCCCAACACAGAAATGAATTCTTGAAGGGCAAATAAAATGTGGATGCATTTTTGCATATATATATAGTTAGGGTGCTCTAATGTGAAACAAGACAGAAAGAGTAGATCACTTTACAGGTTAACAAAAAAATTTGACAACTTGAACCAAGTTTGTGGGTTTTTTTCCTAACACCAATGCATTTCTAAGAATATGACCGAATTTTTAGATACTTGAGGATGATTGTGATGTATATTTTCAATTTTTCACAGAGCTGCTGTAGAGACATTTCCATTTGCCAGTGATAAAATGTTGGTTTTTATAAACAAGTTCAGTTTCCCAAACCTTTACTGAGAAGCTTAAAATGAAGAGTAAGGTCAGTGAAAAGATGCCCATTTGAAATGTTTCTTCTTAAAAATAAATTTGATATTGCTATGAGAGTCCTTACAGTAAGTATGGTATTGAGAAGTGTCTATTTTTTTTAAAAAGAACTATATGTTTAAGCCTTCACAAAGATACTTAATGAAGTGATTTATGTACTGGGTATCAGAACTTTTGGAAAGCTAGACAATGCACTTCTGTTCCTTCCTGGAGCCCTCTGCATGGGTCTTCAAATGGACAACTGGGAGACTCTCCTTCAAGTATGAGCACCAAGAATAAAAGCACTTCACACTAGCATTCCACAAGTCATATTTGACTTAATTCCTTCCTACACACAACTAAAAAGTCCCCTCAGATCCAGAAAATATGCAAGCAATCAGAAATTTGAAGTTTCTTCAACAAAAACCTCCCAACAATGCACAAAAAAAAATGCCTTGCTGCTATGACTAATCATAATATGCAGGATCTGACACAACTCTTGACACTAATTGGTACATCTGGTCCCATACCTTGTTTATGAAATAGGTTCAATTAGAAGTTGAGGTACCACACTTCCTTTCCCAGAAGAAGTGCTCTTTAATTGTACTACAATGAAATCACCCGTTGAGTATCCCCTCCCTCCTCTCAAGTCAGCCTTTATACTGAGTCGGTTAAAGAACAGGTGTTGACATTTTGTGACTCACAGAAGGCAAATCAGTTTTGAGAAGTGTTTCGTGGTTACAACTGTGCAGATACAGAGGAGCCAGGGGAACAGCGAGACATGGTACGACTTTACTTGTATCGCTCCCAGAGCTGGCTGACTATCACTAGGAGAAACTAAAGCCTGTGTGTGCCTAAAGCGGATTCCCAAGCAATACAAACTTTGAAGCACGCTAGCTGACACCGTGCCTTGCCAAACTGCGTCCCAGCGCTCAGAGCCCTGACAAACTGGTTGGACACAAGGACCTTCCTCATCTTTCTTCCATGACTGGAACCACATTAAGACAGAACTAAGAACAAACACTTTCCTGGTCCCGAGGGGGAGTACTCAGGAGCAACGCTGCTGGGGCGGAGGAGCCGCAAACAGAAAGCGCTGGGCGCAGGAGGGCAACTGAAACTCGCTGCTCTTCCCAGCCTGGGATGCTCTTCCCAGCCTGGGATGCTCTGGCTGCCCCAGCGATGCGATCTGCGACTCCTGAAGGCACAGGGCTCTGGAAATCCGGCCGGGCTGAAGTTGTGGAGGCGCTCATCTGTTAGAACTAGGCAAACCAAACCTCCTCCTCCTCCTCAGCGTCTACCCAGAGCGGGAGGCGGCTCCCCCTTCCTCGTAAGGAGAGCTGAGCGAGCGGAGACCGCCGGCAGACACGCGAGGCGCGGGGAAGGAGACGGCCGAACCCAGGCGGGAGAGCAGCCGCCCCGGCTGCAGGCTCCAGCGGGGCCACGCTCCGGCACGAAGGCTCCCCGGGAGGCGGCGGGACCGCGGCCCGCACCTGGGCGCGACAACGGCGAGGGGACGCGGCCCGCGGGCTCAGCCTCGCCTCACGGGCTCTTCCCTCACTGGCGGCTCCTAGCACGGGGCGACAAGGAGCCACAGCCTTCCCCACACCCAGTCGCGCTGCGCTAGCCCGGGCTTCAGCTCTGCTGCCCGCCCACCCACCAGATTACACCCCGGCAACCGCTCCCCGCCATTAACCCTTCACAGACCATAAACCGCCGCCCCCTGCCTCAGGCACTAACCCACCTCCTCTGACTGGAGGCTGCGCAGCCGGCTGCTGAGGCGGGGTGTAACGAGCCTGAGCCAGCCCACCCTTCCTTCTCATTGGTGGCCTGTCGCGAATTCGCTTTGTGATTAGTGTAGGCGCCTTTCAATCAATCCGGCGGATGGCTTCCCATTGGATCCCCGCAGGGGAGGTGAGGGCGTTGTGTTTGAATCGCGGGGAGACGGTGGGCGGGCGGTTGTAGCTTGCCACGTTGCCGCCGGCAGCTTCACGCACCCGACCAGAAGGGGGAGAGGTTCGGCAAAGTCCGGAAACGCTCGGCAATGGCCGGAGGCGGCTTTTAAGGAGAGGGGCGGCTGCCGGCTTGCCCTGCCTCGCCTTCGCGAGGGGACTTGGTCGGTACCGCGTCGCCTCCTCCTCCTCCTCCTTGTCCTCCCGCCGCGAGGGGAGGAAGGGGCGCGATGCTGGCCGACAGTCTGGTGGAGGAGTTCGAGATCCGTGAGGATGAACCCTGGTACGACCAGCAGGACCTGCAGCAAGGTGAGACGGGGTGGGGAAGAGGGAGCGGCGGACGGTGGGGAGCCGGCGTCTGGGGGCGTGTGGGGGGGAGAGGCTGTGGGCAGGGGGGCGTGTGAGACAAGAGGCTGTGGGCAGGGGGGCGTGTGGGGGGGAGAGGCTGTGGGCAGGGGGGCGTGTGAGGGAAGGGGCTGTGGTCGGGGGGCGTGTGAGGGAAGGGGCCGCGGGGAGCCGCCGCGGGGGGCGTGTGAGGGAAGGGGCTGCGGCGAGGAGGGCGTGTGAGGGAAGGCGGGTGGGCGCGGAGTACCGCCACAGCGGCAGTGGGCATCCCGGAGGGACGCCGGGCTCTCGAGCGGAGCTGTGGGAAGGGCGTGAGGCGGCCGAAGCCGCCGGCGAGGGTGGCGGGGCAGCGGGAGTGGGGCTTGTGCTCCCCTCACGGCCCTGCTTCCCGCCGCCTCGGGCGTGTAGGCAGAGGGATCGCTGCTCTCGGTAAAGAGGCCGTCTTTGTTTGGTAGAAGAGGTTGCTGCAGCGGGGTTCAAATGCTCCCGGGTCCCTCTGCGCCCGGGAGGGGTGAAAGGAAAGCGGGTCACCCGAAAAGTTGCGCTTTGGCAGGGTGTGAAGCAGCCGCTCTTGGGGCTGGGCTCTGGGAGCGTCGGGCTGGGTCGCTGCGTTGTGCCCTGCTGAGCCTTTCTCTAAGGGCTTGCGGGCGATGAAGTTGCAGCTGCAGCTCCGTGATGAGAAACTTACCGAGCTTTTGTCTTAAAATGCACAAGCGGCTCCGTTATGCGTCGGAACGACACCTATCTGTCTCCCGTATGCCGCTGTCAGGGGGTCTTAGGAGGCACGGAGAGGCTCGTGCTGTCCGGGTGAGGCGGGTGTCACGGCACCGCGAGCCTTCCACGGGCGGGATGTGGAAAGAACGTGCAGTTCCCGGGAGGGCTTAGTGGCATTTATGACTGGCACTTACCTACTTCTAGTTTGTGTTGCTAATCCCGAGTTTGTTTCAAAAGGCCGGCTGAAAGCTGTCAAGTGTCTAACCTGCTCCAGCCGTACGGGTTTGGCTTCTGCAGTGAAGTTTGTTAGTTCTTGGGATTCATAGGTGTTACTGTACTGTAAACCATAACACCCCCCCCCCCCAAACCAACCCTCTAACTTTGAAAAGCTCTTCTTAGCTAAGCAGCTTTCATGCCGAGATCAAGGCATCTCACAGCAGAAACTTTTGAGACAAGAATAGGTCTCTCAATTGCATGCTTTGACTATAAAGTAGCTATTTGAAAGCTGTATTTAGGTACCCTTTCCTCAAAACAGGTGATTTCATGGCTCTGGGATATAAACCAATCAATTTAAATAAGATCCTGAAACTAGTTTGCTGTTGAAAGGAAGAGTGCTGAAAAGTTGAAGACGTGATTGAGCAATGTTTTTACTGTAGCAGTGTTTATGGGGTGGAGGACCTACAGAGACTTTGCAGTGCATAGCAGCTGGTTTCTTACCTTATTGATGTTTCTTTAATAATCTCTTCTTTTTTTCTGAGTGAAATAATCACCATTTGGCTCTCAGCTTAAGCTTTTAAGCAGCAGTATTCCATTCTAGAGGTTAGTGTGTTTTGAGGGTTGGTTAATGCTCTCCCAACATTTGAATGATCTTTTTCGGGGGATTCTCTCTTTACAAACCTTAAGAGAAGTGACTATTAGCCTTGTCAAAAGGGAAAGGAGGAAGATGAATTCATGGGTGGGTTGAAATGTAAAGAAGAAATTCCTTACAGGAATGTTTTTAAAATATTCTGTCATACTTTATTCCTGGGGACTGACAGATAATCTTTCTCATCCGCCTAAGACTAAGCAATACCAGTGTATGTAAACAGAGTAGTGAGATTGCTTATCAAGATCTCTTTAAACTTTTCACAATCCAAACAATCAGTTCATGTTTAAAAACTGAGGAGTAGGTTTATGAGAACACCTAAGTTGTAAAGCATTAGGAAGCACCCTGAAACAAGCTTGTAGTACTTGTTAGCTAGTCTTTACAACTTAAAATTAGTGTAGGGCTTTGGAAGAACTCCAGCAGTCTTTGTATGTGCCCAAAGCTTTTTTGCCTTGACAGTGGAGGTGGGCTTTTCTGGCATGCTGTTCATGAAAACTGAATGCTCAGGGAATTCCTTAAGGATGGAAACAGCCATCCTTCCTTCTGCAGCATCCGTGTTGAACTACAGCATGCTGACCTTTGAAAAGGAATTCTTTTATGACTGCTCTTCTTACATCTTCCAGTTACTCTCTGTTCTGTGAAAAGTGAGTAATCTGAACACAGAGTAGGAAACGCGAAGCTAAGTGAAAAAACAAAGACTTCAGCTAAGTAAACTTCTGCCAGGCTTTCCTGCACTACTGGTGCCTTTGCTGTTGAAAAGGACAGGCTTATTTTAGAAAGTTCTCTGAATCATTGCTGGGTAGGGTTATAAAAAAGTAGAAGGATATTTTGGTATTATGCTATGTTTTCCCTCAAATACAGTAGTGCTGGCAGAAGAGATTGTGGAGAAGTGCTGGTAGGTGAGGGCTTTTTAACATCACAGAAGACCTGTGACTGAAGTCTTGCTTTTTGTTTACCAGCTTCATCAGAAATCTCTAAATACAACTGATCAGATTACTAAAATGAAGATCTGAAGATCTGCACGTAAGCAGTTTGCATTATTAAAAACCTCTCTGCTTACATCTTGCATGGTGAGCAGGAAAAGTGTGTGTCTGACAGAACTTGACTTACTTTACATAAATTTACAACAGAAAATGCAGTGCGCCTCTTGTACTGTAGAGTAACTAAGAGAAATGTAAGTTATCTCTTCTGGAGGACACTTATATCACACATCTTGCTTAAAATTTGTTCTTTATAGGGCTTACAGGTACCCATGTAGAAAAATGGATGCAAAACAAATTCTTAACTACTTAGAGGCCAAATTGTTTTGGTTCTTGCTTTATCTAAGGGTAGAAGTTAAAGTTTTATTGCATATTCCTGAGCTCTTCTACTTGTCTCCCCCTCAGAAACAAATTGCCCTAATTACAAAATAGCATGCTTGTCCCATAGCATAACAACATGAATTGTATTACTCACACTGTACTGGAAGTACCATGTGGTATGTGCTGCTTGATGTAGTAGATAAGGGGGCATTTAAGAAGGAAACTATAAACTCCTAAATGTACTTAAACACCAAAACAAACTTTCACTTTGGGAAGGGAAATGGCAGCAACTAATTCTATTATGCATTACATCTCAAACATAATCCTAAATCCTCTCTAAAGCTCTTATTCTACTCTATTAAAATAAAAGAATGGGCTGCTTGGTCTTTGCCTTGAGTGATGCCAGTATTGTTGGCTAGCTTTAAAGGCTGTGGTTCCTAGGAAAGATTAGTGTTGATGAGAACTTGTGAATTTGGATTCCATTTTATATAGGATGATAGAGTCACCATATTTGAAGACTACAGTGTTCTGCAGTGTGACAGAACAAACAGCTTGGTGTCTGACTGGGAGTTATTCTGTCCATGGTAAATCATGTACAATCTGTGTTTAAAAATGGGAAAAACTTAGGCAAGCTGCCTTGAGGTTTCCTTATCCAAATACTTTAAACCCCAGCTCTGCAACAGGCTGTGTTTCTTAACAAGTGATGTTACAATGAAAAAGCTACGTGAGGATAAACTCCTCAGTATAGATCAGTATGCCATGTGGCTCCTACTCATGCATCTTCTGGAACTGAAGAACTGTGCAATATCATTGTTTTAAATAACTTTTGTGGCATTTCTTCTGTGAATCTGAATTTAAGGTAGGAGACAGTGCACTGCAGCTGTACAGAACACAACAGCTGTTGTTTTGCCAGAGTTGGACATCTACAGCTTCGTAGACAAATGCTCCTACTCAGTTGTCCTTGTAAGTTTGGGCTTTGGCTTATTGACATAGATGGAGTAATTGTTTTGGACAGGCTGCCAAACTGAAGGTTAGCACAAAACAGTCTTGGGATGGTGTTAAAGCTCTGAGAATGACTAGCTGATAAGATTATTAGGAAAGGACAGGAAAGAGGGAAGGTAACATGTTAAAACAAGGAATCTTAATCACATTACAATGGAATGTGTTTTCCTGCCTGGCTACAGCTACTGACAACACAGTGTGTGTCCCTTGTCTGTTAAGTCTTCTTGAAGGGAATCTCAGTTTTTCTCATTTTCAGTCTCTTTCCCATTAGTGGTGGTAGTTCTGAGTGAAAACTGACAGTGTTGCATTGTGCACAGGCAGGAGACAACCCAGACGCAGTTGAGGTGATGGGGAAGAGGTGGAAAAGGAGTGATTTTTAGACACACACTGTACTCCAAATGTGTGATCCCTGCACAGAGGAATTACAATTTTAGCAATAACACTAACAATTTCTGCATTACATTAGCTTTATATTGCATGTCATAATACAGAATATCTAGCACTACTAACGCTGTTGGACAAATACCAAGCTTCTCTCTAGAAAGGAACTGTGTTCAGATGACTTATTTCTTAATTTGAAACAACTACAGTCACTGCACCCTGGAGGTGATTGAAGATGACTGAAGTGAAATTGAGATTAAGTGCCTGAGAACAAATGACATTTAACAGGATGTTTTGGAGCACATAAACCAGTTCCTGTCTCCTAGGTTTATGAGCCTGAGAAGCAGAATAGCTACATTTCTTTACCAGTTTTATATATTTCTGATATTATTGTTTCACCATAAAAAAAAAAGCACATCTGAAACTTTGATTTAGCACATTGGTCCTTTACGACCTGAGCACCTTGGTGAAGGGGTGATGGAGAAGAGCAGCGAAGGTAAATAGTGCAGTCAGCTTTGGGCTGGGTCTAGCCTGATAAACCTTTAGAGGGTCTTTTATGCTTACTCTTCTAGAAGATGAGTGCTGTAAAAGTGGTGAAGTGTAGCTGGTAGAGATGCTGGGGCAGTACTAGGCAGATGATGGGAAGTAAAGAGAAGATGGCTGGAGGCTTCTGACCTGTGGCTGAAGGGCCAAAGGAAGAACAAAGGAAGTTTTGTGAAGTCAGAGTGTCTTCTAGGCTTCAGGACTTAGACTTGTGTTATATTGTATGAATGCTCCACTTGAGTACAAGCTAAGCTTCTTTTTGAGTACTGGAAACAACTTGGAGCTGTTACAACAACAAACCCACCTTGAGTATTTGATTGAAATACTTTAAAATTAGGTTCCCTTCTTTGCTCAAATTTACATGCAGACATTATTTCTTTGCTTAGATCTTCACCTTGCTGCTGAGCTTGGGAAGACACTACTGGACCGTAACACTGAACTAGAAGAATCTTTACAGCAAATGTATGCAACAAATCAAGAGCAACTGCAGGAGATAGAAGTAAGTATGTAAGGGATCCAACTGTTACAGCATCCATACCTGCAACATAAAAGCTCCTAAGTTGTGACCTGAATTTCTTGATATCCCATGGACACTTTGAAGAAAAACACTGAATATCTTAACCACTTCTGTTCCTTTGAGTATTGACTGCCTGCATAGTACTGGTCATAGTTAGACCTGTTTGTCTGATTGCCAGAAGCTTTGTGCCATTAAATTCCATGT
This sequence comes from Laterallus jamaicensis coturniculus, assembly GCA_022605575.1. Classification (NCBI taxonomy): domain Eukaryota; kingdom Metazoa; phylum Chordata; class Aves; order Gruiformes; family Rallidae; genus Laterallus; species Laterallus jamaicensis. The sequence goes on from JAKCOX010000020.1 coordinate 13,877,210, forward strand.
TGGATTTGGCTTGTTCACAAGTGACCAGTGTGTTCCTTTTTCTATGGAAAAAATACTTCATATATCTTACTGCTAAACTCTGCTGCTCTAAAATGGCACAAAATTATATGACAAATAAATTAATTCTATAAACATGTTAGTTGTTACTGCATTGAAATTTTAATGCTGACTAGTGCAGAAGAGTGACTCAAGTAAATTCTGAGGATACACACTTCTACTGAACTATCTGTGGTAAAGGCAGCTTAACTCTAGTTCAGCTTAAAAGAAAACAAGCAAACAAAAAACCCCAGCAAATCCAAGCACACAAATAGTATCTAAGTACAGGACATAGTGGGTATTCTCTATTTTCTGGGGAGGGAAGAGAAAACTATAACCACTCTTTCAAAACTACTCATCTTTGCCCAGGTTTCTCCCCAAGTATACATTTACTTCTTTCAGTATTGCTCACGTTCTTGCAGACTTAGCACTTGTCAGCATAGGTTTGGGGTTTTTTTCAGCTCTTAGAGGGCAATACTTGGTGTCTGGTAATTATTAAATATTCAGTACTCTGCTGACTGACAACATGTTGGAAACACAGCATTTCAGCTTGGTTTTGGTGTGAATCACAGGGGACAGGCTGTGACTGGGATACACTAGTTTGTATAAAATCTGAGTTCCTTTGGACAAGCAGTACTGATGTAGTTACAGATTGTGTCTGGGTTCTCTACAGCTGCAGCTTAAACCACTCATCACTGCAATGGTCACAGGTAACAAAGAACCCTATGCTTAAAAATACACAGGTGTCTTTAAAGTAGTCATGTTATACAGTGCAGTGGTTTTGTTAGGTGAGACAATTTCTGGGTGCAGGGGTTTTCATAAGATACTACTGGTTTATACCCCATACTTTGGCTCTTTATGTGCTAAATGTCATCTTTACCCTGGTCGTTCTGCAGGATGGAATGGCTGCTGTTTATTAGTGCCACAGCATTACAAAAAGTGCATTCACTTACACAGAGACTTAAACTCATCAACGTGAATGGTTTTTATAAAAAGATTAATTCTTTCCATCTAGAGAGGACCAGCACTCAAGGTGCAGTACAAATATTGTTCTACTTAAGGTTCAATGCCTGTATGAGCAGCCATGTGTAAGGAAGTGCTCAACACACCTTTTGAAATAACAGTGTGACTTTGGGATTGATAACTAACCTGGCTCATTAAGTGTAGCTACTTAATAAGCAGCTGTACTTTAATGCTATCTTGAAATATGGAGAATCTATGTTACTGCTAAGCTGCATTCATTTATACAAATAGTTTAGCACCATTAAGGATGTAAAATCCTGCTGGCTTAAGCCAGTTTATTTGCTTAAGCTTTTTTGGTGGGTTAGTGCTTAATGACTACAAAGAGACCTTGGAAGTGGTCAGAAGTGTCCTTCTGGTGGTGATCTACAGCTGGGGTGTTGCAGGGTCAAGTACTTGTATGTTCAGGCAGCCTCAGGGAGTGCCAGACTCATTTATTCTTTCACTATCTTGCATTGCTTAGGCAAGCCAAAAAAACCCCAACAAATCAAGACTTGTGCAATGCTGCTTTTTGAAGGCTTTATCTGATACCTCTTTTTCCTCTTCCCCCCAACATGGGTAGAAGTATACACTGGCTTGTCCTATTAGCCCCCTCTGTGTTTAATAACATGCTGTTTCTCCATCCCACCTCCTCTTCTGTCTTTTCCCACTGCAGTTTGACAGTGCATTAGCAACTCCCAAACACTTTCTTTATTCAGAAAAGTCTCTCTTGCACTTGGATTTCTGGTAGAAAAGGCAAATTCGAATTTACCCCTTCTTCAGATACCCAGAGAGAACCTCAAGGCTCTGTGTTCAGAGGAGCTGAATACAGGAGCTTAGCAGCACAAGGTGTTGTTTCAGGAATTCACTGAAACAGAGGGGAGTAAAGTTAGCATACACAAGGTGCAGTACTTTTTAGCTGCTAAAAGGAGTTCAGTCAGCTATTTTCATATTCTTATTTCCATCTTTTTGGGATATACCCCACTGCACAGGATGTATATGCATCCAGTCTCTAGGCTTGATTATATTTTCTAATTTTCAAGTGCCTGTCTCTGGCTTAAAGATGAGCTTTCACCTGTTCCTGTAACTACTCTGCTGGCTTTTTATTAGCTTTTTCAGAGCAGTGTATAAGTGTAAATCTTTGGGGTTTTTTCCTATTAATTCACATCTTACAGGTAGCAAAGCCTAGAAGAGGCTAAGAAATCATTCTGAAATACAGTACTGCCTTGTCTGCACTGAAAAGGAAGGGTCAAAGGCCTTGGGATGCTTAAAATCACATCTAATATATTAAATGCTAACATATTAAACATTTTACAGCCTTGGATCATTACAACTGACCTCTGTGCTGACACGTGTGCCTCTAAATAATCATTGTAGGTGTAATAAACGTGGGATTGAAAGGGCAACTTTATTCCTGTCTGAGTCTGTTCTCAGCACTCAGGCTTCAGAAATACTGATGCTCTCCTTTTATCACATGGTAGAAAGCAAGAGAACCTCAACTGCTGCTTCACGTTAAGTGCTCAGTTGCAGGGGAAGTGGAATAAATCTGGACTTCTGAAGCATCGATTACCACACCTATACTTTGTTTTGGTCCCAGTGCTGAAGACCCTGGAGATGTGAGGTGTAGAAAAAGGTGCTTTGCCTCTTCCATTCACCTAAAACTTCTGCAAGAGCTGTAATACATGGCAGCATTTAATTCTGGCACTGGAGCCTTGGTTCCTGTGCTTGGCCATGCTTGTGTTGCTGAAGGGAATCTGAAGATCTGCAGTTCCTCCTGAGAGCAGCCAATAGGGAAAGTTAATCTGAAATGGGTCACACTGAGATGCTGCTGCTAATCCAGGGGCTATTCTGGGGTAAATCCTCTGTCGTGTGCGCACAGGCTACAGAAGGACCCAACCAGCCGCTATCACGTTGATCTTCTGAGTCTGTGTGGAGCGGTTACTAGTCCCAGATAAACTTATTATCTCTTCTTAAATTGCCTAAAATGTAAACCCATCAATCTGCTAATGAGGTAAAAGGTTAAGTAGCATATTAGGTTGGAGTATGTAACAGGCCTATGTAAAGACATGTAACTCTGCCTAGAAGTCTGCTGGATGTTCCTACCTGAGGTTTACTAATGCTGCTTACTGAAAAGTAACACAGAATATATTGCAAGAAGTAAATTCTATGTAAGCACAAAGTATTGTCAGTTTAAAGGAGCAGTTTCTTGTTGGGGTCTGATGTAAACTCTCATGGATTTTCAGAACTGCACTCTGTCCTGGGTGGGACAATTCAAGACACTTGTTTTAAGAGCCTTAGGCGATTGCTGACTGTTCTTAAACTGAGATTTCCAAGCTTTCTGATGCTGTTCAAGAAACTGAACAGTCCCATGTAGTTAACTAAAACTAAAGAGGATTAAAATGAGAATACTTTGTGTGGAGGTTTTATTATCTTTCTTTAAAAAGACAGGAGACTTTTATTTGGGATTACAGTAACTGGAATAGCTCCCTGTGGGTAACCAAAGATTGAATCCAATAATTTGATTATAATTCCTGATACATAGTAGCCCACATACTGCCTTAAGTGTGACCACAACCTAAATTTTGTTTTGCTGAACCTAATGCTGCTTCAGACTAGAAAAACCTTGATCAGTTGAAAAGAGATTTAATTTTGGATGGTGACACACAGTATTTCAGTTCTAATGCCAAGACTGTCAGGTCACCACTGCTAGAAGTTTCTATTGAAGCCCACTGCAGCTTTTCCAAAGACTCAAAGGATAAGAAAGGGTGCTGTTGAAATCTGGATTCGTGGCTATAGTGGTGACTGCTGGACAGACAAACATAGTGCAGGAGGGTGGGTACTGGCAAAAACCAACTGCAGACAGGATAGATGAGCCAAACCCTGCTCCTCAGGGTAAAGTGCTGGTTGATCAGCCTGGGTCCAGCTCCATGCCAAAGGCGTGGCCTGGTGGTGCTTTTTCAGCTGAGCACTTGCCAGAGGAACTACCAGAATCTGCATCTCTGATACCTCCTCCTGTCTCTGAATGGGAGTGAGGATGGAGAATCTTGGTGTTTCCAGTAGAAGCTACTAACAGCAACCCTGTCTTGCAGTACCTCACAAAGCAGGTGGAGCTCCTGCGTCAGATGAATGATCAGCATGCAAAAGTCTATGAGCAGCTGGATGTGACAGCAAGAGAACTTGAAGACACTAATCAAAAACTAGTTGCAGAGAGTAGAGCTTCACAACAAAAGATACTAAGGTAACAAACTTACACTAGAGCTCTCCTCCAGTACCCCCAGTTGACAGTATGAGAAAGAGCGGTCCTGTGTATTTGTGTAGTTACTTTGTGGCTGCCTTGTGGTGTCTCCAATGCTGTTAAATTGAAAGGAGAGATTTCCTTAGAGATCTCTGACCCCCAAAGGGTAGAGGCTGCAGTATGAGGGGATGGGGAAACTCTCATGTCTGTGACTGAATGCTCTAATGTTTTAACAGCAGTCCTTCGTGTTTTAGCTTGACAGAGACTATTGAAAATCTGCAAACACACATAGATGACCTGCAACAACAAGTAGAAGAGCTGAAGAAGTCTGGACGAGGCCGGATGAGCCATGAGAGATCTGACCAGCCCAGATCAATGCATAGCTTCTCCTGTTTGAAGGAGCTCTATGACCTTCGCCAGTAAGACTTTTTACCTTGCATAGCAAAGAGAATACCGAATTGCTTAAAAGCTTTTAAGAACTAAGACACAGTGCAGATACCAGCTACTAGGAAAAAAAAATCTCATGTTCAAAACTAGCAAAACACCTGCATAGTCCTGCCCTGTGCAGTGCTGCCACTGCTGCTGCATGCTACTAGAACACTTTAGTCTGTGCCAGAGAAACTGCAGGTTCTGCTTTGTGTCTTCCAACCACATCAAACTGTAGCCTAGAAAGCTTACAGGGGTTTGCACTCTGCTTTCTTCAGTCAGATAAAAGTCTACAGAGAGAATTTAAAAAACATCTAAAGGCAAAATATTGTTTTTACCTTAACCTTTTCCTTGGGTGTCTGTGGATGTTTCCTTTGCCAAGGCAGGGTTCCTGCAACAGCTTTCCTGAAGTTAAGCTGGTTAAAATGATGCTTAAGCTGGTAAAATGGTGTCTGGAGCTCTGGGCTGCTTAAATGGTGAGCAGTCTCAGCCAGGTGAGCTGGGTTAGAGCACCCATCAGGGCCATCACCTGGGGTAAAATTCCAACTAGCTCCAGTCCTGGAAGGTGCTTTCGTAAGTGAAGCACCTCCACTGACAGGTGGGACGGGCTTTTGTGTCTGGGCTTCAGCACTACATAAAGACAGACTGTAGAGTAAATCTGTACATCTAAAAGTTATTTCTTGACAATTCAAAAGATAAAAGGGGATTCCTTCAGCTGCCAAAGGCTTGTGGAAACACCAGCCTACAGAATCGCCCTGTCAACTTTGGAGCTTGTTTCTGCAGTGATGAAGGTTACAAGAGTGGGGTGCTGCAGAAAAAAATCAGGTGTCATAAAACATTGTATGATACCCAGAGACCATGTTTATTATAACTTAAGATGTAGGTCTCTTACTCAATGAGCTTGTGTTAACTCAGAACTGTGAATGAGCTGCCATTCTGCTCGAGCTGGGAGGCTTGATTTGATGCCACACCAGCATTTCCAAACTCTTCTCTGATTATGAAATGGGCTGATAGGTTAGCACAACATCCGCTACGTACACTGCGGGATGTGTTAGCACAGTTTCAATCTGCCATTAGTTACACAGGCCAGGAAAGTGCTGGCAGGTGTGGCCAGCTCTGCCTCCTAATCTGATAACACTTCCTTCTGTTTCTGCAGGTATTTTGTTTACGATCATGTGTTTGCAGAAAAGATTGCCTCCATGGATAGTCAGCTAAGTCCTCTGGAGGAAGAAAATGAGAACCTAAAAAAGGCAGTTACAGTTCTGCAAGCCCAACTTAACCTAGAGAAAGAGAAGAGGGTAACAATGGAAGAGGAATATAGCCTTATGGTGAAAGAAAACTGTGACCTTGAACAGAGGCTTGTTGATATAGACTTGTACCGGGCTCGTGCAGAGGAGTTGGAAGCAGAAGTGGCTGAAATGCGACAGATACTTCAGTCTGAAAACACGTTCCACAATGCGGAGAAGTTGGTGCCAGAATCCTTCTTCATTTCATTCAAGGAGTCTTTAGAAAGGGAGCTTGGTCAGAGCCTGGCAGATGATGGATTCCTGACTGTGTCAGAGCTTGAGAAGAAGGCGCTGAAGCGAAGCAGCAGCGAAACGTTCCTCAGCAGTGCTGTGGGAGCAGACATTCTGCGGGGCCACGAAGAAACCTGCATCCGGAGAGCTGAAGCCGTGAAGCAGCGAGGGATCTCTGTGCTTAATGAAGTTGATGCTCAGTACAATGCTCTGAAAGTGAAGTACGAGGAACTTCTGAAGAAGTGTCAAATGGATGAAGATTCCTTGAAGCACAAGGCTGTACAGACCCTGAAGCAGTATTCCAAAGACCTGCCTGTGGGTAACACCCAGGATGATCTTCCAGCTACCAATCAAGAATGCACAAATGTGGAGCTAAGTGACTCTCCCACAAACACTCTCCCCGAATATAAAGCACTCTTCAAGGAAATCTTTAGCTGTATCAGAAAAACAAAGGAAGAAATAGATGAACACAGAGCTAAGTACAAGTCCCTCTCCTCCCAGCCGTGACACTGGACATGCTGATACCCCATTTCCTTTTATGACTAATCTTCTGGGGGGGGGAAAGCTTTACATGAATGTCAGAAGACCCCTTACACTGAGGTGTTTCCTCAGCACTCAGATTGAATGTTTTGAATTGGCTTGTAGACCTGTAGTTAACCATCTAGTTAGTTAACGGCTAGTCTCCCTGTACTGATGTAGCAATAGGTTTAATGTTGTTTAGCACTGTCACAAACTAGTAGTTGTAAAGCTGGCAAACGTTGTAGCGTAATACTACACTTAATCACTGCTCCAGCCAGAAACTGACATGTTTCCTTAGCCTGCTTGAGAAGCAGGAGCTAGGAAATCTGTACTGTGCTTCTCATAAGGCCCCAGGCTAAAGCTTTCCTTTGGCTTGCAGGCAGTGACCTAGCCTGGGACTAGGTCTGTGTAGAAGATGAACCAAAAAGGCCCTGACCAGCGTCACGGGCAGCCTCTCCTCGATTCTTGAGCACGAAGTTAGCAGTGTAGCTGAACTGGCTTTGGCAGGGAGGTGGAGAGCTGGCACAGCAGCCTGCACTGTGCTCGGTGGAAGCTCACCCCACGTTCTCACGTGCACTAAGCTCTCCCACAGGTTAGTATAAACGTCTTCCTACTAAGAAAGGATTTGATGTAAAGTTTGTGTGGCTTTTTAGGTATGGTTTCTTATGTAGGGCACTTTGTCTTAAGGCAAGATACTGTGAATCGGTTATGGATGTTATTTGGGACCTGCTGTTCTATGGTGGAATGTCTGCAAAGTACATTTTTATGTGTATTTGGTAAGGTAGAAAGTTGCAGTTTAGCTATTTAACTCTAGTAGTAGCATTGGCATAGCAGAATAGCTTTTAAATCTTCCATACCACAAACTTCAAGGGCTTGAAGGAGAAGGGCTAGGTTAAACCTTATCTTGTTTTGTCTATTGCTTCCAGTGTCCGCGTCTGTGCTGCCTGGGGGGTGGGAGGATGGACACACTGCTGGAACACAGCTTTGGGAAACAGGGGACTCTGCTCTCATCCTTCCTCACCTCCAGCCCCTAATAGTAACTCCTGTGTATTCAGACTCTGAAAAACAAACAATGGGGACAAGAACGTTCAGTAAAACCGCTTCCAAGCATGCCGAAAACTAAAGATCACGGGGGAAGGCACAGTGAGAGGTGATGTCCTCCTCCTCACAGAGGGCCTGGCACTGAGGTGAGCTGGTGCCTGCCTGTGTGCTGCCAGACCCCAGCAGCTGGCACAGAGCAGGGGCTGTGCCTCTGCTTTAGTTCAGCTGCTGCTTGTTGGGGTTCTGTGCCTGTACAGCTGCCCTTCAGCTGCAGTATTAAGACTGATTCATACTGTGGGAATTCCCCCAGACACGTTCTGCGTTCTGAGACTACTTAAATGAGAATCTGCATTCTTGTGACTATTTTTCTAAGCAAATAAATAATCCAGTCAAGCGACCTGTGTAACTAGTAATTACACCACTCTGTGCCAGCCCGCAGCCTTGTGCAGGTGGCACCTGCCTTACCTCGCCTCTCAGTCTTTCCTGTGCGGCTCCCTGGGAATTCCTGACACGCTGGGATTAAAAAGACTACAGAGGATGGGGAAGGACAGGCCTGGCTGGGGAGGAAACCTTGAAGGAGCGAAGTAGCTGCTCCTGGCTTTTCAAAAAGGAAGGTGGGGGTAAGGCAGAAGAGCTGTGGTTCTGCCATGGAGGTAATGGTACAGTCATGTTTCACTAATGCTGGGTATCTGCCCCAGCTCAGGTATGGGCTGGAAAGTGGTCACTGTATGTGTGAGTGGAAGGAGGCCCTTGGTCACAAGCAATTTACTACACCTACTCCCTGTCATGCTCAGGGAAGGGGCATCTGTGCTGCCAGGCCAGATGACATGGCAAAGCAGCTCAGAATTCCTGGTTGGATAGGTGACTGGCAATGGTTTGTTAGTTGGCAGAGTTTGAGCACTGCCATATACGTGATTTTTATGTTTTAAAAATACCATGAACAGTCCAATTCCCACAGCCCAACCTGCTGTGCCTGTGTCACTTCCCCATGGCTGCCTGTGCTGCTGCCACACGCGGGCTGTACTGAACAAACCCTGAGCCTGGGCTGTGCTCTTCTACTGCAGCTATAGAGCTGTAGGCAGTGGTGGGGCAGTGTCAGCCCTGGCTGCATGCAGCCCACCAAGACAAAGGCTGTGGAAGCTGCCTTAACTTCAACCACCTCCCCATTACATTTGTGTAGTTAATAACCTCCATGACCACATTAATTAAGGTAGAGTTTTAGCAGTTTAAAGATAGCTATTTCCCACAGAAATGTGAAATACTCTAAGTATGGTAATAATATTCTTAGCCCATCTTAATCTGGATTACCTACCTTAATCTGCTTATTTTGGTCAACAACGCAAGTCAGCCTTTTCTGAGCGTAAGCAGATGAACTGAACTGAATCTCCTTGGGCTTCCCACATGAGGGAAGCTGCAGCAAAGACCATGAAACGTGCAGTGTGATATTCCTCCAGCAGCAGGTAGGCTTCAGGGAGCAGCACCCCAGTCCATGGGTTATGGCACCTTGTGCCACAGCCCTGCAGCAACCCAGAACAGGCACCATGTGAGCAGAGTGATGCAAAGCCATTTAAGAGGCAGGTTACTATCTACCTCTAACCCCTCCTGCCCTGTCCTTCCTCTGAAGCCTCCAGGCTATGAAAGGAGTGGGTGCAGCTTCTGCTGCTTCTTGGACAAACCCCAGGTGGGGTAGAATTGAGATAGAAATTTATTTTAAAGAAATTACCCAAAGCAGAGGTTTTACTTTGTTGCTGTGGGTAACTGCAGCTGGCTGCCTCCCCGAGGGTGCGCTTGGTTACTCACCTTGCTGTATCTGTGTGCAGTAATGCAAGAGCTCCTCAGACAAAGCCTGCAGCAGTAGAAGCAGCCCTGCAGCTCTTCATCTGCTCTGCCTGCAGGTGCTGCTCCAACTGACTAGTCCCAGTGTGTGAGGAACCGCACTGGAGTGCAGAGTTCATGCCCAGGGGCCACGCTCCTGCTGTGCTCTTCTCAGGCTGGGAGGGCTGCAGTGGCTGCGTCCCTGCTCAGGCTGACCCCTGAGCACCCAGGCATTTAACAAAAACTGGGATGTTTGTAAACAAATGTAATTTATTGGCATTACTTACAAAATAAAGTGTTGGACCATGATTTTCCATCATGCCTGTGTCAGTATACCGTTTTTATTTTAATAACGAAACAGAACGAGAATTGAAATACATTAGAAATCCCAGATTAATCAGGCTGCAGCCAGGGTCCCACGTTGCCCTCCCGGCTGCTTGTGCGGCCATGCAAACGCACGTGTGGGCAGGTGGCCCTGCCCCTCCTGCCCCACGCTCCTGAGGCCGCGGCCTCGTGCTGTCTGTGCCATCTGCCCACCGCACCATTCCCTTCCTCGCGCCCCGGAGAACGCCTGACGCAAAGAAACCGCTCCCACCGCTGTCACGACTGCACCGTCCCCTTAAGATACCACATCCCACCGTAGCTCACACAGCAGTCCTGGGGAGAAAGGGAGAGGGTGTAAGGGCTGGAAGGAGAATAAGGTTTAAGTGAGATGAGTGGCACAGCTGGGACAGTGGCAGGAAGGGGCTGGCACAGAAGGCAGCTGGGTGGGCTGTGGGAGGGTAAGGACAAGGGGAGCTGGGGCATAAACACAGGTGAAGCTTGGGGCCAGAGCTGGAAGGGAACAAGGGGCTGGCACAGGAAGGCAGCTGCCAGAGCAGAAGCCTTTTAAGAAACCAAGTTCTGTGATAACGAACTGCCAAACCTCAGCACCGATTCGCTGTTCTGCCCTCACCCCAGCCAAGCACAAAGTGTGTAAGCGCCCCAGCGAGGCAGCCCTGTAAGCAGGGCTTTCTGGGGCTCCTTTTCTCATTACTGACTGATGAGCACCAAGTCTCTAGAGCTCCCAGCTAATGGTTTCTCTCCCACCTTCCCAGTTAGGTAATCCAACAGAGACTTAAGTGCTGCTACACAACTGATGCTGTGCAGCTTAAAGGGAAATAAGTATCTGATTCTGGAGCCTTGGGACTCAGACACTGCAAAACCAAGTGTGGAGGCTAGAGAGAGGGTTTGCAGGCTTGATCTGTCAGGCTGGTCCTCTGCGTATAAAAAAGGAGCACACGCAGATAGGGAAATAGGAGTCAGCAAACCCAATTTCATCCAAAGAGGAATGTAATTGCCTGTGGCTTAAAGCAGCCAGAGACTCTTCCTAATTCATTAAACTGCACTTCTCCATTTCAGAAACAAAGACAATTCTGTGACAGTGGATTCAAGGCAAAGGAGCCTGACAGCACAAGGCTGGTGGCACGATGACTTGGTGACTTACATAAAGACAGCACCCAGTTTTTAGGGGAAGGTACTTTTTTCTAGCAGGTGGTTATCTGTTAAATAGCAACAGCATCATGAAAAGCTGATAGCATTGCAGTGTCTGGATGTTCCAGGAGAGCCGGTATTTGAGCTCATCTGGTCGCCCAACAAACGTCCCCGCACAGGCCAGCCCCCTGACATCCTGCCTAGCAGGCAGAGGCATCTGAGCTTAGTTCCGTGCCAAGACTGCTGGGTTCTTTCAAGCAAGACCAGTTTGCTTATTACCACTGCAACAAATCAGTCATCTTTCAGAGATGCAATTACTCCATGTGCAGATCCCAATGCAACAAAGGACTTGAGCCTTGGGTTACTGGAGTGGATGAAAGTGAGCAAAGGCCCAGTAACGATTCGTGTATTGCATTAGTTGGCAACTTTCTACTTGGCCATCCTGTAAAGCCTGTCAGTCAGTGCCTGCGTGGTCCCTACTTTACACCTTAAACTTCTTCAGCAAGTAAGTGGTGCACCTTCAAAGCCAGAGATGAAAGGACTCAAATAAATGCTCACCATGAGCAGCCCAAGTGTTAACTACCACTCTGCCTGCGTGTTTTGGCTGGGGTTCTGCTCCCCACACTGCTGCACGTCCTGCTATGGGGTGAGAAGTGTTTCCCTCTGAGCACCTAGACCTTGTGCTGTGGGCAGCTGGTGAACCCAGGACACTGCAGAACCTTCCCACCTCCTTCATGTTTAACTCATGCTGTTTAACAGTGACTCTGAAGGATCCCATTTCCTACACTATTCTCTGCTGGTCCAAGATGACAAAGATTTGTGGTGATAAACCAAAGTAACAGGAGAGTCAGAGAAGGCAGAATGAGACAAGTGCATTTTTAAGAACACAAGTTGAAAAATAGGCTTTTTCCACATTCCAACAACAATCATTTCATCATCCTTTGCATTTGTCATTTCAAGGTAAACTATGATCCTCTGCTCAAACCCAGCACTGAAAATTCATGTATCACTTGGATCTAACCCACAGTGGAACAGAAATTTACCTTTAACACTCTATCCACCTCCTGCTTGTTTAGATCTTCTCCACACTCTTGACTCAGCTGGCTCTGGATGACATTCCTGCGCACTCGGTAATTTTTTGAAAAGATTTCAAGCAAAACTTGGCGATGCTTTAAAGGGAAACATAAACAATTCATCCCACCTTTCTATCTGTCAAAGCCACACGTGCCTCAGTCTGCACCAAACATTCACTGAACTATGCCAGGTAGGTCCGAGGCCTCTGAGGGTCACAAAGGGATCTCTCCAAGCTCAGAGCTGCAACCTGGGGCAGTCCCAAAGGTACAAGATGCTGAACAAGGGGCCGCAACACACTCCTCTCAAATGCTCCCATGGGAGTTCCTGTGTCTCACTCCAGCCTGGAAGATGGATACTACTGAGTCTTCCCTATAAAAATTAATTTTGCCCGTGGACACAGGTGTTACACTGTCCATTAACGTTTTGCCAGGTGCCTTCCCTTTCATGTCCTTTACTCTGGTCACAGTTAAGACTCAGGAGATGCTCACATCTGCTGTAATCATCTCCTATTCCAAGGACAGGCAGATGCATCAGGTAACAGCATTTCAGCTCTGGTTCACACTGCACTACCATCAAATGGAAATCAATTGGATTGGGTCCTGATGTGAGGCCTGAGTCCTCTCTCCTCACAGGTTCAGAACAATTTGTGTCCCGCTGAGCTAATTACTGACATGTATTCCCAGTGTATTACATTGTTTCTGCCTCCACCACCTTGTTGTGACACAGCAGTGACAACCCTGCAAGCTAAGAGCCTCCTCCCAGTTGGAAATTGCTTGGTACTGAAAGCTGGACACTTGAATATAGGAAGAGAAATACCACCAGCTGTACCAGTTCCAGAAAGACCAATTCAAACAGTGCCAAACACCCAATACACATGTACATGGGAACATCACTGATTTCTATCTTTACCTGATCGTAAGTGTCACCGGCTTCCCAAAGTGCATAGACCTTTAGCTCGTCAGGTGAAGCAGCAGTCTGTGGAGGAAACTGAGAACAAGAGGCTGTTAAAAATAGCTATCTATTTAATGAGTTCTGCCTAATGATTCTATGATGCAGCATCCCTGGACACCAGCTACTGATTCGAAGGCGTCACTGCCATGTAATGAGAACTGCCGACACAACAGAAGCTCCTCTCCCATTCCACAGCCCTGCAGCCCCTGTGCCTGCTCAGCTCAGGCAGAGCCCATCCTGCAGCCATGGGCAGACACCTTCCCACAGGCTGATGACTTCCACCGATACACGATCTGTATCAAACCTGTCCGGCTGGGCCATCCTGCAGCACCCAGACCCTCCCATTAATGAGGGGCTGACTGGGATGCGCACCACAGCACCCCTATGTGTGCCTTGATATGCTCAAGCCATGCCTGAGTGATGCTTCTGGTCAACCACCACGTACCAGACTGATCCCAGGGCTTGGACCTCGTCTGGGATCGCATGGCCAGATGTCTCCATTTTTCCTGATGGCAGCGTTGGCTTCCAGAACGCCCAAAGCAGCATTCAACTGGAGCACCGAATGCATCACAGGTTCTTTGTGGAGGTTTTTGCATTTACAGTGGCAGGTTGTAGAGATTCAGACACCATCCCACACTGATCTGCTTCACCAGTCCCCAGTCAGCATTACTGACAGGCGCTGTGCCGCTGCTGTGTTTGTCACCTCCGCTTTGGGGCAGACTACAGCCCTCCAAAGGCTGAATGCTGAGGGACAGTGAATCATTTCAGGCTCCAAAAATCAAGCAGGTTTGTTTGTTGGTTTTGTTTATTTGTGTGCCAAGCTAGAGAAACGCATTTGGTTTTTCTGAGGCAGAGGCCTCACACCCCTGCACGCAGGAAGGAACACAAGTGCCTCCCCTCTGTGCCCCAAACTCCTGTAAGAACTAAAATACCATCCGTTGGCCTGAACATTTCCCCTTGGAGCAGTGACTAATGAGCAGTGCTGGAATATGCCTTCACTCCTGACATGTCCCTTCCTATCTGTCACTGACAATTCCTTGCTAACTGCCAAGGCGACCTAAATCAATCATCTCTGAACAGCTAACAAGCCAGTCCTGACTGCTCTGGTGTCCCTCAACCCTGGCTCCTGGTACAAACCATACCTTTCTTCCCAGCCTCCCTCACACAACGCCAGAAGACTTGTGCAGCGCAGAGTGACAGACCAGCCTCTCCTTTCATGGTTTGCCTTGGATCTTACTGCAATGGGGAAGAATTTTGTCCCATGGGAGCTGCCTGGTGGTATCAGCAGCTTTAGCTCCCACATTGGTCCCACCAGCTGTAGCACAGCAAGGTTTTACACTTGGTTTAGAGCCAGGATTCAGGTTCATCAGGCTTGTGACACCTGACATGGTTCTTGTAAGGCCACTCACTTTTGAGGAATAATCTCTCCTGTATGCTTTAAGCACAGATAAAAATCAAACACTTCAGCTTTCCTCCAGAAAAGAGCTGCTGCAGGAAAGGGAAAGCGCAGGGCGCTGGGAATGCCCAGCTGCCTTCCTCTGACAAGGTCCCTCAACACAGACCTGGAGTGCAAACTCCTCCTGCCTCAGCCACATGCCTGAAATGCAGCTGTGTTTATCCGGCTGTCCTGTGAGGAAACGGCCTCCAAACCAACACAGTACTTACCTGGAAAGAAAAGCCCACAGAATCTCTTCCTCTCATCCAGCCTTACTCTGCAAACTGCTGAACACTGCAGCCAGCAGCGCCCTGCTCGCTCGCTGTTGTCATACAGACACAGAGAGCAGGAAATGCCACCATTCAGACACGCTGCTCCGTCCCAGCAGCTTCACTGACTCGCCATCCGCTGCCCCTTTGCCATTTTATGTTCGTTACCTTAATCTGACCAGCCTCACCTCGAAACAGCTCTCCACTGCCTTAACCTCTCTCTTTAAAGGATTTACCCTGTGCCCCATCCTGCTCTGTGTCCCCAGCTAAACCAGACTGGAGTCTGCCAGGAAAAAAACGATACCAGCTGGAATAATCCTGAGGTAAACTGTTGAGCTTATTGCTCCGGGAGCCTGGTGTGGCACTAGCCCAAAAGGTTCACCGTAAGCAGCGCTGCATTCCTCTCCTGTTACACTAGCCAGGAAGGATGCTGGCCACGGTTACATCATTTCCTGATGCCTCAAAAATATCCTCAAGATTTGGGCAGAACGTGGCCACTGCAGGGACGGCAGGAAAGGAGCCGGCAGGAGCCAGCCAGCATGGGCACCCCCGACTGCAGGACAGGGGTGCAGATCCTGGGGAGTGAGGTTCCAGCTCAAACAGGTCCTGTGGGGCTGGACAGAGGCTCCAGGGAGCTCTGGACACACGCACAGTGCCTGTGTCTGCCGAGGATGCCTCTGCTCGGCCCCGCTCAGATGGCAGCAGCTGCTCGCCGCGGAGAGGCAACTCCTGGGCGCCTCTGCCCAGCAGCTGGGATTTCCTTACAGGTGCTTTTCCCTCCTGGCTGAGGACACAGCAAGGCACAGCACGCACAGCACCCTGTGGGCACCCCCACGGCCTCATTTCCAGCCCGAGTGGCATCTCTTCTGGCTCCCCACAAACACTGTTTATCTCATATCCTGGGTGCAGTCGGTCAGCTTTATAATACCTCCTGCCTTCCCCTGGTAAGGTTTCAATTGCTGTTTTCAGCAACATGTTTTCTGTAATAGGGCAGCATGCAATCCAAGAATGTCTTCACCCCCCACAGAACATCATTTTAATTACCTCAGATCATTGATTTTTATCACCAAAGCGCTTTCAATTACAGAAAACTAATGAGCAGCTATGAAATCCCACACTAAACAACCCTCCAGGCTTTCCCCAAGCTCAGGCGCCCTTGTCAGGCTCTGACAAAACCATCTCGGAGAATGCTCACAAAACCCCCAAATCAGCCCATGTGAAGAGTAAAACCAGCCCCAGCACCTTTCCCATCTGCACAGAGCATCCAGGCAGGCTCAGGGTAATGATTTATACTGCTGGTACCAGTACAGGCTTATACAGGCTCCTGTATGAGACCTCAAGTGTTGCCAATAAATTCTGGGCCAGTGGAACTAAAACTCAGAGCAGGTCTCCAGCATGAAATGTTCCAGTGGCTGCTTCCACACCTCTGTGAGTCTCCATGCACAGGTTTTCCTGACAGAAGGAAGTTACCAACCATCTCTCCTCAGGAGGATTTTGATTGGTTTTTTTTTAAAAACTAAAACTACTCCACTTGCACCCACAAAGCGAAGAGGGGACGGAGTAATTTCCAAAATCCCCCAATTTCCAAAGCAAACAAGCCCCAGGTAACAGAGCAGCCGTGACTCAGGCAGTTTGCCATCAGCACAGCAAACACACACACTGCACCACGCACCCAGGAGAGCCCAGCCAGCACCAGGAGGTGGTTCCAGGCAAACATTACCCCAGGACTTGGACGCTGTCAAGAGAGAAAGAAGAATTACTGAAATTGGTGGTCTCCCTAGTGGCATTTTGAGTCTGCTGCTCGGCTCCCAGGTGCCACAACACGTACTTTGCACATGACTGAACATGTTATTCCTGCCCCTCTGTAGCTGCCCTTATTCCCGAGCTGGGTTTCACCTCCCATGCTCCAGGCTCTCGTCAGCCTGCCTGCTTCCTCCTCTTTCTGCCTTGCCTGCTCTTTCACGCATCTCTCTTCCTCTCTCCCCAAAGGCAGCTGACTCCCAAGCTCTTTCTGGTTGCAACCCAATCAGGACTGCCAGATGTCTTGTAAAATTAATTTCCTTTTAGGCTCTTTCCCATGATTCCAAATTCCTTTTCCTTTCCTAAGCAATCCACCCTCACACAAACCTGGCTCTGTCTCATGCAATCACACGTGTCACTTTCATAAAGACAAAGAAACAAAACCACCTCTGCAGTCAAGGAAGAAAAGAACTGAGTAAAGACACCTGCTGTAGACAGGGTCTGTCGCTTCCTAGAGGGCTCTGCTGGGTCTGCCGTGCTGCTCCCCACACAGTTGATGCCACTTCTCCTCCCTCAGCTGCATCCCTGTCCCCGAGAGAAGGAGCCAGTGGGAACCTGGGACCGTCCTGGATCATGTTGACAGGTGCAAGCTGGGACAGTGAGTGACTGCAGCCCAACAGCTGGGATGTGGCAGCAGAGCCCCAAAGACAACTAAGCTGTGCAGCAAGCCAGAGAGCAAAGAAAGCAGAGCACAGGGCCTGCCAGCAGCAGGACGCCAGACAAACCTCCAGCCACTCCAACATATCCAATACGGACAGTTAACTGGGAGCACATCTGTTCTTCAGCTCCACCAGCACAGCTCAGGCATTTAACTGTCCCCCATCCCTTCTCCCCAAGTACACCAAGGGAAAAACATACTTACAGGCACCAAAATCTGTTTGCAGCCAGTGTCCAACACCATGTCCTGTAACATTTTGTCCGAAATGCCACTGAACAACGTATGTCCTGGAGGCAGACTGGCTAAGTGAAGGTTAAATAACCGTTTAAGCTCACTCAGGGTGAGTACAAATTGTTTCTTAAATGTCGACGACACAAAAGCCTTCAGTTCCTGGGCTACTCGGTCAATGCAGCCCCCAGGCAAGTGGCCGTTTATAGAGTCTGTGGAGTCCTCCTCTGCGTGGAGGCCGTTGACAATGCCGTTGTTCATGCCCTCGTAAGCAGAGGTGTCCATTGGCTCCTCGTCACTCACAGGCTCCTCTTTAATGCGGATATTGGAAACATCCATCTTGGCTGAGGTGTCATTTGATTTCATCTCTGCCTTTTGCTTCTGGAGCTCCTTCTCCAGCTGCCCATAGTTCTGCTTGACTTTCGCTTTAGCCATGTTGACCCTTTGCTCCCCAGAAACCAGCAGCGGATGAGCTAGTGAGAAAGAAACAATACCATAAACCTCACCATAACCAGGGCTCCAGGCTTGCAGAATGTTTCTTGACAGTCTCATAGTGAAATACAACCAGAAAACATCATCTGCTTGTGAAATCTAAGGCACAAACCCAGTCTGTCAATTAGACTTTACTTTAGTTTTGAGGGTTTTGGTGGGTTTGATTTAAAAAGATAAACCTGCTGAGTTGTAAGCCAGATACTTGGGGAAGGGTGTTCCATTCAAGGAACCTGAAGCAAAGACAAAGTGCCCCTGTTCAATCACTGGGGCCTTTTCACAACCAGGATACAGGCTGTTCATACACCTCTACTTGTGACCCAAACCCTTCCTCATCTGAGAGTAGCATCCAGCAGCTGGCAGCTGGTGGGGCCTGCTGCAGCAGCTGCTCGAGCCACCACAAGGATGCCCTATAGGTAGTGAGGAAGTGAAGGGGTTAACAGCAAACCTGAACTGCCTTTCAGCAGGAGCAGCACAGTATGGACACCTGAGGCCCTCTTCTCAACATTATTGCCCCGTGATGGGGAGAAAGGGACAGGAGGAGTTGGCAGCAGCGGACTCCAGTATCAATGCCAAAAGGAAGGAGTGCTGTGTCTAAGGCAAAAGCATGCACAGCACACATGCTGCTGTCTTCTCTGCTGGGAGGCTTGATAATCCTCTCCCAATAACCCAACACCTAATCCTTCCCAGCAGATCAGGCACAGGGTACTGAAATGGATTCATGTGCTCATTTGTCAGCTCTACTCTTACTCTTCTTCACTGGTTTCAGTGTGTGGTACAGACCCAAGGACTCTCTGGAATCTCAAGTTTTCACAAAATTTTAGGATTATGGAGCAGCTACTTTACTGGCATCCATGGTGGAGAAGGATGTCAAAAGACAGACAACTTCACACCTCCATACAGCCCCCTGCCAAACAACTTCTTCATTAGTTGCTCAGTCCCCAACCACACCACAGAGCCCAGTGCCTATCAGGGGATAGAAGCACCTCATGGGTAACAGCCCCAGCTGATTTTATACTATGAAACAGCCCAGTGCCAAGGGAATTCTCCCTGCTCTGCTACAAGGACACTGCAGTAAGTTTATGTCACCCCACCATCAGTGTTGCTAGTAGAGACCGAGATCTGTCTCAAATAAGCCAGAGGAAATCACAAGAAAGGAAGAATATTAAATGAAACAAGACCAGTCCCCACCACGTTCAAAGCCAGAGACATTCATAAACAGCACCCAGCAATGGGGAGGGATGCATGTGCTTCAAGATTATCCAAGCAAAACTCCAGTTACCTGATTGTGCCTCTTGTTTCTTTGGTGTCAAGTGCTCCTTTAAGAGATTATAGACCTTTTCCAGTCTGAAACACAAAGATAAGACATAGGAGGACAGTTCCAGCTGTTATCCCTACACACAGCCACGCCAATTTCAGCCA
This sequence comes from Laterallus jamaicensis coturniculus, assembly GCA_022605575.1. Classification (NCBI taxonomy): domain Eukaryota; kingdom Metazoa; phylum Chordata; class Aves; order Gruiformes; family Rallidae; genus Laterallus; species Laterallus jamaicensis. Next base: position 13,896,597 of record JAKCOX010000020.1, read on the forward strand.
TTAGCTGGAACACTCAGCTTCTCCAGGGAGCCAAGGGAACAGGAATGACCCCATGCAGTGACACCCCCCCACCACACCACTGCCTGTAGACTGCAGGGGGAAACCTTTGAAGCAATACAGATCAAATTATCTCTCAATGCCGACAGAAACTTTGTAGGGAGAGTACTCTTGTTTTAGCTTATTCCCCAAAATAAAACAAGTATTTACTTGGCCTGAATGCCCATCCACAGCATATGTTGCCTCTGAACTATATCCGGATGCTTCTTAACAAAGTCTTCATCATAAGGGAGCATGAACTCCCAGCCTTTGTTTATTCTTGCCACAGACATGTGCTCGAGGAAGTCTTTCACGTCTTCTGGGCAAAGCTAAAAAGAAGATGCATAAATCACATGGAAGTCAATTTAGAGAGGACATCTGCAGCCATGCAGCAGCAGGCACCGGTCCATGAGACAGGAAAAGCTGGGCTGAGCTGGTATTTACAGGGCACCTCCACGAATACACGCCCAGCCAAGTCAGGGACACTCATCCTTCTCAGCGGCACTGCCACTTTCACCCCAAGTTAAAAGCACAGGACTTCAGAGAGCAGGAGTGATTCATCACCCCAGAGTCAAACTGCTCGTGGCAAGTTTGGTGAAGAAAAGGGAGTTTACAAACTGAGATGAAAAGACTCCATTGTGAAGAGCAGCCTATTCTGTAATGCTACTCTTACTTTAGAGCTGCAGGTCAGACGTGCTGCACCTACACACACAGAGCTTTCAGGCAGCACTGGACCCTCACATTCCAAAACCAGATCTCTGCATAAACTGACTCATGTTTTGCTATTTTACTGCATTTTAAGGAAATGATTTTTTGTCCTCTTTACTTAGTGTTTCTCATTCACTTGCCAGTTTTAACAGAATATTCAGATGCCTGAGAAGCTTTAAAGCTTTTACTCAATATTGATAACTGGCAAATGCTGAGAAAAGAGTTTTGTAGCACACCCAAAGCAGAGCAGCTGGTGGGGGCTGCACAAGCATCCATCTGCTTCGGTGCATGATCCATCAGCTTAATTCAAACCGTGTCCAGCTTTCCCCTGAAACAGGTGAGAGGACAAGATGCACTCCATGGGTCAGTTACATGGCCCTGTGGACTCTAACAACTGCAGGAGTTGCTCAACATGTTTCTAAGGAGGGTATGTACCTGTTCCTGTTAGAAAGCAAAGGCACACCAGGCAAGCAACACTGCAAGTCAGCTGGGACGCAGAGGCTGTGAACCTGAGTAAAGGCCTGCAGCAGCATCCACTACCCACTGACAGGCAATGCCCAACATTAGCACAAGCTTCTGATTTAGGAAGAAAGAAAATAATAAAAGTCACTCACTTTTGTAACTGCTGCCACTTCCTTTCTCACCACCCAGCGGCCCTGAGTGAACTTCCACATCTAGGGAGGGAACAAAAGAGAAAAACCTAGCAACTGCATTTAGCATTTAGCAGTTGCTTTACACAAGTTGTAGCAATGACCCTGTCCAGTGATGTTACCAAAAAAACCAAAACCCCATTATTTTTGAGAATGTGGAAGTAGGTAGTGGGAAAACACTTTCTGGCCTCCTCTGGCCTCAAATGACCACAGACACAGTAGCAAAAGCTTTGAGAGTCCATGGTTTGCTGTGGTGAACCTGTGACTACAAAAGCGATGAAGAATCTTGTGAACGGAACTCTTTTAGCTTCCAAAATAAAATAAAAGATCCCCTGCAGTGGGAGCCCAGAAGTCACACCTGAAGCTCAGTCAGTTTCTCACATACCCAGTCACTGACCTTAAGAAACTCTTCATCCACCTCTGTTAACGTAGGAGCCTGCAGAGGCAGGCGACTGTTGCCTTTCCACAGCACACAGCCCCCAAAAAGTGCCTGTTCCCTTCTCTCCAGTGCACATCCCAGTCACTTACAGCTATGCTGAGATGACCTGTCACTCTCACACTTGTCCCCAGTCTATGGAAAAGCTGGGTGCTCTGAGGAGCAGTAACTATGGTCTAACAACCCAAGAGGCTGCTGCCAAGAGCGAGCTAACAGGGTACAGGAGGGCCTGGGCAGAAACGTTCTGAACATGACCTCTGATTCTTCCTGTCTCCATGTAAACAGGCTACAACCTCCCTCAGCCTGTATTCATAATCTTGTGAAGAATTCAAAATCTCATTACTGCCAATTTCTTCCTGCCTTGTGATGTCATCTCTGCATCCTTCTCTCTGATTCAGCTTCTCTCTGCCCGTAAACACACAAAACCACCACGCTCACTGAGGGCACAGTGCATTTCTGTTTGGAAGCACAGGAAGCTGCTGCCCAGAGGAAGCAGATCCATCAGCTCTCCTTGCACACCACTCTCAGGCAGCCACTTCTCCTTCAGAATTCATGGTGTGGGGAAAAACACAGCAGCTTTCAGGAAAGAAACAAATTACTTCGTCTCCTGCCCAAAGTACAGCATCAAGCAGGTGGACACCAAAAGTCACTACTGGCCCGAAGTATTTTTTTAACCTTATTAATTAACTTTACATGAATATATTCAGGGAAATAAAGTTCAGTCTTTAAGCCACAATACATCAACTCCAGAGATGCAATACAGCATTACACACTATTTCCAAGCCTTATGACCAGAGGTTTCACTTTATCTGAAAGCCAGAAATATTGACACTTTCTATTTTCCTAACATTTTAACTCTTCCCCTGTCATAGGGCTAATCAGCAAATGACCTGCCTTAAAGATCAACACAAATCCATTTGTCATGCATGGTGTATTTGGCATAATTCAAATGGAAATAATTTATCTTTACATCTTAATCACTAGAACACCGTGGCTTACTTAATGGACCATAATAATTTCTGGCCTCTAGAACTTTACACACGACATGTCACCTAATCTGCTGTGTCCTAAAGACTTCTGGCAGTGGGTAACACCTGAATCCAGGTCTCCATATGGCAGCGTCCTGGGCAGACATCACAGCACAATAAAAAGGTCACTTCCAATCACTGTCAGTTTTACCTCACACTAGTACTTCCATGTCCTTAAAGTCTCAGCATGCTGCTGTTCAGAGCTACATCTCAAATGAACGTTGCATACAAGGGCAACAGTCAGGTCTAAAAAATCACAGCAATGCACTTGTCAGCATCTCTCTGATGGGGCAGAAGCTGTAAGCTGCATATGAACTTAAGAACCACGTAGAAGCTTAATTCTTTCCATGTTTAGTGAGAAGAAACACAATGCAGAGGTTGTTCCTTTCTGCTGTGGTTACGTGTGTGTTTACAAAACCTGTATTCATTTCAACTTCCATGTGCAGCTACTGCTCACAAAAGGTGCCTGGGAACAAAGTCCTTTCGCTGATTAGCAGCTCTGGGGAATAAAGTCCTTTTTAAAGATCAACAGTGCATGCTCAGGGAGCACAAGGCTTACCCACACTGCCCTCCTGAGACCTCACAGTCCTGAGCCCACAGAAATCTATCTGGAGAAACAAGGAGTTTATTATCCAGTCCTGGCTTTTCTGTAAGCCCTGCATTGTGGGGGCTATGCGATAGTGGCTCTACAGCATGTACCAGAAAGGGATGAATGCTGGTAATGACAGATGATCTGAACCTGCCAGCCAGCTACAATGTCAGTGTACACCAACGCTCCCTGGACAGACTTGTAGCAAAGCCATCAGGATTGAAGCACAATGAATTTCTTTGGAGGAAACACCTCACTGCAGTAGAGCAGCAGAGTTTTGCAATGTCACAAGCTCTCAGGAAAACTTCAGCAGGATTTTCCTTTAAAAACAACAAACACTTTTATACTTACAACAAAGTCTCTGCCTCTACAGAGCACTTCTGCAGGGACTCCACTATGTGGACTGGAAGTATCTTTCGGGTAGAGGACATCACTGTTAATTAAAAAGATGGATTAGTTTCTAGGTACTCCAGAAACATGGCACTGGTGAAGATTAACATAACAAACATGTCCTCCCTGTTCTGCAGTCAAATTATACCTTTATCCAAAGTATGTTTTTCATTAAAGGAATTAATATTGGCATAATTACACCACTGCAATTACACTAGTGAAAAACGGCTTACACCAGCAGATGTGTGTAACAGAGGTACAAGCTCTGCTTTGTTCTTGCAAAGCCTATCCTGCCTTGGATCAGGTAAATAAGACCAGAACAGTCCTAAGAAACGCTTAGGCTAACCTGGCATGCAGCCCTGAAGGCAGCATCTAGCCAAAATGCTGATGGATGGGCATAAGGGGTTTTTATTTCCTTCCCAACAATCAAGGGCTTAAGAATACAATGTCATGCTCGAACAACAGCCCTAAGACTGACGCTACCCCGTGTCTCTACCTTGTGCCTCGTCTGCCTCCAAGACCAACTGGATGACACTTGTTAGCACACTCCTCAAAGCCTCAAGGCAGCACAGGTTCAAGATCTTGATCCTACCCAGGCCAAGGAAATGGGTCCCTGCTCCAGGTAAAGCTCTGACATGTGCAGCTCTGCCCCACCAACCCAACCACCACATCTACTAGATACACACATACTCCTCGGACTAGCAGCCAAGAATCAGCTATAGCAAAACCTACCCAAATGCTAACATGCCACCTTTTAACTTGCTTCCAGCTTCCTTCTGAAATGGATGGCTGCTAACACTACTCACATTGCTAATACAGGCCTGAATCAGAACAGCTGAAACACACCCTGCTAACAGACCTGGACTCATAGCTGGTGCCTCTCATCTTAACAGAGAGCTATTCCAGAGACTGTAATTCTCTGCATGCAGTGCTCCACCCAGGGAAAAAATAAATTAAAAAATCATACTGTACTTCAGACTTCAATTCCCAGTAGGATGCTTTATCCTAATAAACAGGAGGAGGATACAGAATCCATTCCATGTGATACACTCAGAACTCCATGCTTGGTTTATTAAGTGGGCAATGCCTTCTAGAGGGCAGCTTTCAGCTGACAAGAGCAGCATCCACTGATGAACAGCAAGGCGACCACACAAAGATCTTTCCTGGGCTGAATTTAGCTGGGAAATACTAGAGCTGACATTGGTTTCATTTTATATGTTTGTTTTTGATGCTAATCTCTGGAAGAATTCAGGGAAGTGCTCCCACAAGAGTGAACACAATACCAAAACCTAACATAACTCAAATGCAACTACAGATTACATCAGCCATCATTTCAGCTGGGGTATGTACTAAGGTACAATGCTTTAGCAGCAACGCTTGACACTGTGAGTGTCTGACACTGTGAGTGTCTGACTGCACTAAAAGCACCAAACATCACATCGAGATTTCACAGTGCTGCGAGTGAAGAACACAGCTGCTCTGGGACACAAGGAAGATGAGTGTATAAAATCCATTGTTCTGATCCTCTCCTGAAAGCAGAAAACCACATCCCAGTAACAAAGAGGAGCCATACCTCTTCACCACCCAGTTTCCCTGGACCAGCATTGCCACCTGCTGTATGCAGCGGAGAACTGCCGTGGAGTCAGTGCCGGAGCCCAGCAAACTCATCAGATTTGCAAACGGCATGACCTTCACTGAAAGGCAAAACATGCACCAGATTAAGGGTTTAAGATTTAAAGACTAACACACATGATACACACTCTAATTTATAAATCTACGATACTCTGATTTATGTTGAAGTCCATGGTCAAAGCTTTTTCTTGGGAAAAAATACCTACCCTAAGTTCTACTATGTCCCCCCTGCACTACAGCCATCATATGCCCTAAAAATACCTGCTAGTGTTGCAAAGTTGATTAGCTTAACTGGTCACAAATTAACGAATTAATAATTTAAAAATACTAATCTATGCCTCTGGCAATTGTTTGGAAACAGTGCTACCTGACAAGGCAGGAAGCTCCTGAGCCAAAGGCCTCAGGATTTGCTCTCATCAGACAGTAACTCAGAAGAGACAAACACAACTTCTGGATGACACTCCTGAGCCTGTATTACTGGAAACTTCCCAGAAGATGTCAAAGTGCAGCTTCTTGCCTTAACCTTCAACTTACAACTCAGACTCCACATTCCAGGAGATACCTGCTCAACTAGATGTATCCAGAAAGCTATCATCAGGTTAGAAATCATTCTAAGAGGAAACTGGCTGCAAACATACAAACAAGCAGTCTATTACTATTCTTCTCTGTACAGCTGGTCTTAGGCTTTTCACAGAATCAGGGTGCCAGACCAGACTGCTGGGGGGGTGACAGGACTGGTACCTTATCTGAGACAATTAGAAGTCACAAAGTAAAGTTCAAATGTATTGCAAAAGCTACAAACCATTCTTCATCAGGATCTTAATCTGATCAGCAAGGGGTAAGGTTCTCAGCTGGGCCATAGAAAGCACATTGCTTGGAGCCACTGGCTTGTCACTGCAGATAAACAAGCAGATTTGCAGTCCATGAGAAAGAGCATCCAGCCAACATGGACTCTGAACATTCTGTACAAACACTTACTTCTCTTCCTCTACGCTTGGAGGCATCAGCATCATTAAATATTCACTAAAAGAAAAGAAAACATCTCCTTAAAATGCTTGTCTTGGGACTTCCCAGGTGTAAGTATGATTATTTCTTGCTTAGAACACTCCTACTTGTGTGAATTGATGAAACAAACATCAGTTTGCAAGGAGAGCTCTCCCCTCTCCTCTCCCATCTTCCTCTGTAAATTAAGTACCAGCAAAAGCTACTGACATTCATCTGCCCAAAGAGAAGGTGTGAAATGGGAGTCTGAATCTCAGCTCTTCTGTACAGAAGAGGTGTCCAAAGAGGAACTGCAAGAGTAAATACACACAGGAGCACATGAAGTCCTGTAGACAATCAGGCCAGCAACAAGCAGAGTCTTTGCCACCCATGTAACTACCAGGGTCTGTGAGGAATCAGATCCAAAAGACTTCTCAGAACACCCAGCAGGGTTCCACTGAGGTGTTTATGTTAATAAAAAACCCACCCACACCATGAAACAGAGTCTGCTGCTTCCCCGCTCCTTGGGCTGCAGTTCTATCAGGTCACAGCAACATCACTACCAACTGCCCCATGGGAAGAAGATTCCTGTGCAACTCCAGTCACCAAGAAACAAAGCCAAACAAGTTTCAAGTAGTTTCAGGTGTTTCCCACAAATCACAAAGGAAAGTTTTGTAAGATTTGCTAACAACAGAGTTACTGGCTTCAGAGTTTTCATTTGTTTTAACCAGAAAGAGCTTTTGTTTTACTTCTCCTTTACAGTATCTGCAGTCCAAGTAACTCAGGGTTGCAGTAACATATAAGAGGCTACAATCCCAAGTGAAAACAACTAGTTTTAATCTCAGAGGGAAACAAAGAAAGCAACCTGAACAAATCAAAGGCTAGTTTTTGTATTTTTTAAACAGTTCTATTTTTTAAATGGACAGAATTATCCAAGAGCAGACTGTTAAAGAATATACCTGCTTACTACTCTGAAAACAATCCCAACAAGCTACTGCAATTTCTGTAGGAAACCATCAAACCATTACCTGGGAGATTTAATTAATTCTGTGTTCTCAGCAAGCCCGTGGCCTTGACTGAATAAATACTGGCGCTCGTGTTCAGAGCGGCTATCCTGGAAACGTGGAAAAAACAAGAGTGAAAACACAGAAAATATGCCAGAGCTGGACTCCTCACTCCAAACTGTGACCCCCTGTCCCTACTGCACCACTCAAGTGTTCCACCTCACCAGCTGATGTTCTGCTTTCACTTTCCTGAATGATGCTCACGTGATGTATTTCTCTTGCTACGACATGGAAATCTCCAGACAGACACGCATGTGGGTCAGACAAACAGATTTCTGACCCCCAGCTGAGTGGGAGACTCCAAATCTTTCATGAAGCCCAGTTCACAATCCAAGACCTGAGTAATTCTTGTACTCAAGACACATCCCCTTATGTTCATCCATCTATCACCTTTCCCAGCATGGACACCCCAAAGCATCAACCAGCAGAGGAGGTACTGAGCACTGCAGGGTGTGTTCAAGCCTACAGATGATTCCCATGAGCCCAGATTAAAAATACCAGTTCTTGGCTGAGCCTTCAGGCCTCCTCAGCAGCACACACCTACCTTCAAGCCATAATAATGTAGATGAACCCAGTGCTCCTCTGCTTGTCTCTTCTGCAGGAACTCATAGGACTGAACACGCCGTTGACGAGCTTGTTCGGTCTCAGGGCGGGAGAATCGGACCTGGAAGATTTGGGCATCATTAAACACAACCCCAAAACCCTTGACACAAAATGTGTATTACTTATTTGGTGCATATGTAGCAGAAGCTGGGGGGGGGGCTAGTTCAAATCAATCACCTCCTATTGTCAGTGCCATCTTTATGCTTGTGCAGTAAGGACAAGTCCATCTTGCTTCCCCCCTCCCCACACCCAAGGACACCAGGACTAGCTGAGGTTTCCTGTCCTTTTTTTGGGTGTGAATTGTCATGCTTTTTCGTGAATTGTTGCCTGAACTACCATAAAAAGGAAATTTGGACATACAGTAATTTGCTTAACATCATCTTCAGCTTCATCTTGGGATGAATCACCACCTGCCAAAAACCACAACAGAGTAAACACACCACTGCAGTGAAAGAGCCAAAGCCAATCTGTAACTGTCTGGGGGTCCATCCAGGAAGAAAGTGGTACTAGGAACTCCATAGCCATGGGCTCCATCCCAGTTTGCCAAACTATCCAACATATGACAGCACCACACTGCTCCCATGAAGGGAGACACTGCTCCCATGAGGTCTGCAGCGCAACTTTTCAGTGGCAGCAGTGACACACTCCCTGCTGCTGCCCTCTGACACCACTTACCAACCCCCATCCCTCTGCTGAGCCCCCACACTGTGCCCTCATTTCTGCAGCTGCACTGAAACAATCTGAGAAACAGCCTTATCATCAGTATGTGGTTACAATAAACACCTTCAGAATATAATGGCTCTTATCAGTAAAATTACATCCAGAATCTGTGTCTCACCTCCCAAAAGGTAACACAATTCAGGGTGCATATACCTTCATTAGCAGCTTCTCTTTCTCGGTGTTTTGCATCAGCCTTGTCCAAGTAGGTGAAGCTTGGCCTCAGCTGAAGAATTCCATGTAGTGGAGTCAAGTGAAGTTCACCTGAAAAAGAGAAGTAACATGGGATAAAGTTGTTATTTTCCACTGCCCAAGGACAGCACTTTTCATCATCTCCCTATCTCTGCAGAGGCACAGCTTCAATTGAACACTGGAGTGAAAAACAGAAAAGGGCACTGGCATGAAAAATTAATCCAGTGCTTAGGATTTCAAAGGAATAGGAAAGACCAGCCTCTATTTCCATTAGTTTCCTTTCTGTGCTGAAACCAGATGTTGTGGAGAGTGCCACATTCGGGCTCAGACCCAACCTGTAGTGCAGGACACTCCTAGTAAAGCAGTCATTACTGAAGACAACCTAAAGATTTTCATCTCATATGATCATCAGATCAAAACTCTGTGATGGCATGAGGAGACAAGAGGGGTAGAAAGTGTTGAACAGGAAAATGAGACAGACACAATAAGATGGAGGCAGTAATATAAATAAAAAAGATAAATTTATGCTGCAAATATGTATTATTTCAGGCCACCATGCACTGCTACAATCTTGGAGGCACCTACAAACCCACAGTGTTCTTATAATGTTTACCATTTTGCTAGACCTTCTCAAGGACTTTGGAGGCATTGATAAGGAAAAATTTCCCTTTCTTTGAAGACACATCAAAATTAAAAGCTAGGCTGGAGGGAAAAAAGAACAAAGAACACACAGGTCTTACCTTAACCCTGAAATAAGCATGTTTCACTGATCCTAAGGGGAAAGCAAAAGAACCTTACCTTTTTTATAAACAGCAGCTGCATAGCGGGAAACATTACTCGCAGCTTGGGAAGAGCAGAAAGTCTGTTTGTCCATCAGCTTCCTGCAGACAGACAAACGCTGTGAGATTGTGTTCAACAGGCAAGGAGGCATAGAGTTGTTACAGGCCTGAAATCATTGACTCTCAAAATGGAGAGTCAACAACTGCAGCAGATCTATGCACTCATCCTGCTGTTTGCCGTTCAGAAGTCATGAAGCACACCAAAAAAATGTAGGTTACTTCCAAGAGCACTTGCTGTACTGCAGCATCCGAAGCACCCCCCAAGACTGTACAGCCACTCACCTTTCCCTGAAGCCCTGCGACACACACACACAGATCTATGCTCACCACAACAAAGAAATGAAGGCAAAGAGGACACCTACGAGGAATAGGTGCTTGTTTCATCTGTACATGTGCCATCTACATTGAGAGCAATCTGTTCTCCCTTGCTGCGACAGTAGTTAGGATTCAAGGTATCAATGGCCATCTCAAGTTCAACCTATGAAAGCAAAGACAGTTAATTACCATGGCAGAACCCCAAATGTATCAATTAAAATTCAATCCCACGCTTGCTCACATTTCCATAGGTTCACTGCAAATTTAAACACATCAACAGCATCATTCAAATCCCCAGGGCAAATCTCATGCATAAAGTTGAGCATATATATGGGTTTTCTTGTAGAATGGGGACATTCCCACAATAAGCTAGAAGCAGATGAACTCCCCCATAAAGGAACAGGAGCAGAGAAACCAGAGACTGCAGCACTTAGCACTGACTTCACAGTTACTCCTCAGTTACACTGGTTGAAGCACAGAAACAAGCTCCAAGCTTTTTGTTACAAGGAGAACTAGTCCCCCCTTCAAACTTCCAACATATGTCCAAAAAGAAGGATTTCCTCACACACTGTTTCCCTGTATGTAGCACCAGTGTAGATCCTTACTCAGGGCAGGCCAAAGGCTTTGTAAATTTATCACAGCTGTTACCTCATTTTTGCTTCCCCTTCACACACTGAACTAGTTACAGGTTGCTGGATGAGCCAGCAGATTTACAAGCCTGCACAGGGCTTACAATGCAAATGTTTGCTGATTTTAATGGAAGACTTCCTGAACAAGCTTCTCACAAGCACTCTCCTTAATCACTTCCCATAATAAAATCCTATTATCACAGATTATCTATTTCTGCATTTTTAAAATAAGGTATTTTAACATTATGGGCACCGTTTTGGAATATATTTGCAAGCAAGTGCATTCTGGCTGAGGCTATACCTTCACTACCTATACAACACCACGGATTTCACAAGGATTGATGATGACTGACAGCCAGGCAAGGGGGAAATCAAGACCCTCTGATCAAGACACACCAACACTGAAAGACAGGGCATGCTTCCAAAGCATACTGAATATTGTAAAGCCCTTTTAATATAAGCTGTATTAGCACAAGCACCGACAGACTGAATTAGCATTAGTAACTATGTTTCCCAAGGTGACTATTTTAACTTGGAGTGGCTTTTCCAACATGACCTACATTCCTTTCTTTATAAACTACTCATATTCTAAACTTTACAGACACAGTGAAAGGCTCCCCACACCTCCAACCACAGAGATCTGGTGCTGCAAGTAGTCACATAGTTAGAGCAGCTTAACACCACAACATGCACACTACATAAAACAACTTTTACAGACTAGAGACCCAAAGGCTGACCAACCTTTTGCTGCTTTGGTTTTATCTTGGCTGATAAATGGGTAACATCATCGTAGGTCATGGAGGCCGGACGAATAGGATACTGGAAAACAAATTTGTTTCATAAAACCCTCTTCATTTAAAGATCAGAGTCATTTCTGTGTTCTCCTGTCTTCCCTGTCCCCTCACTTGTAGATCCACTTGCCAAATGGATACAAGAAATCAAGAAAATAAATCGCTTGACCCATTTGGGAGTCAGCAGGGGATATGACCTAGAAAGCCTGTTGCTTTCCTCCCTTGTGCCCTGCTTTTGTCACAACACAACCCCCTTCCTGCCCCTCACATCACAATAAATGTTTAGCCTGTGAGAACACAGGAAAAGGGAGCCACACATTAGCCCAGCAGAAGAAGGAAATGTTAGAAGCTATTAAAACCCAGCATTAACTCTCTGGAGTGGTATTACCTAAAAGTAAGATACTTGTGGTTTTACACAAGAGGTGTTAGCTTACAGGACATGGGCCACACGTAGCTTGTCAGGACACTCAGCCAGGCTGAGACCAACAGGGCTCATACCCATTCTCCAGCCATGCTCTGCCAGCCCAGGCCATGCAGAGGATCTGTACAGGATGGAGTGGGCCTGCCAGCAGGCATTGCTGGTTTATAAAGAACATTTAATGCAACAGTCTAAAAAGACTTCCCATTGTTCATGTGGGAAAAGTGAGTCACAAGGATGAAGCAGGTAAAGAAATTCAGTGGCAGAATGGAAAACAGGCCTCCACTGTCCTATTTCCACCTTCCTTCACTACTTGGTTCTATCCCCCCAATGTAAGGGGGCTCTTCTGATGACTCACACTGATTGGTGAACTCTGATGATGTTTTAAATAGGAGCAGCCCTACAGAAATGTTTGTTCAGTCAAGATGGCAGGAATCAGTGATGGCAGAAGAGTGCTAAAAGACTGCAGATTTATCCAAACCACAATAAAAAGACATTCTCTGCTGCCCCTTAGGGCACTTAGAGTGATTTAATCACAAGCCTGTGCCATAAATGACCACTCCTTTCTTGGCAATGACTTAATACTAAGTATTTCAACTGACTGAGACCCAAACAGCCTTGCCTATATCCAAGATCTTGGCAGGCTGAAGCAGGAAAGAAAAGTTATGCTCTTTGAAATTATTTTAAACAAACTATCAGTGCATAAAAGCTAACTGAAATACCTGAAACAGGTACAGCTTCTCCAGTAGACTTCTGGCCAGGAACACGTCAATCTGAAAGCAAAACATACACCTTTCATCAGCTGCCAGGTGTAACCAATGGAGCCTCAGATGAAAGTACAATCTCTAGAGCTCAAATACCCAAAATTTTAGCTTCCCATTACAAACTCTGACATAAAACACGACTCTCCTGTCAAATCTCTGCTGAATTTGACATGAAACTCTGCAGTTGGCCTTGAAAGAAAAAAACCCACTACAATGAGGCAGCAGCAGTGGCTCCAGCTGTGCTGCTTCTCTCTGAGGAAACCTGGCAAACAAATCTGATATGAAAAAGGGAATTTGTTTGGAAGGGCTGAAGTGAATCTGTTATCACAATTATAGAAAGAGGTGGGAGTTCTCTCTTTGGCAGTATGACCAAAAGGTAACTTCCTCACTAGTCTTTTATCATAAAATCTTTCTAAATTAGAGAACCCCCCCCACATCCCCAATCTGATTCAATGTTTACTTTTTCCCACCAGCATCAAAAATCCACAGATGACTCTCACAAACAAGAGCTGCCATTTTAGGCACCTTTAGAGTCATTCCTTTTCTCATGGCTTTTCTCCTGATGAGCTCACCCTTCCTTATACTTCTGGTGTGGAAATTCAGGCATAAAGTGAACAGGACACTGTGGCTACTCTTTGGGATGTACCAGTCCTTTAAAGAAATCCAAATCAGAATCCAACTGCTTGCTTTGGTAGAAGGCAGGAAATAGGTTACCTTCATATTTGACAGGTATCAACTCACTGAAGTCATTCCAATTTTTTACAGCTCTTTAAGAGGCATGAAATAAAGTCACTGGGAACACATACTGGTAGAAGCAAGTTCCCCACCTCTGCTCCTCCTCTGAAAGGCTACAAAGGGTGAAAAACCTGAGCTGAATCTGCCCACATGGACAGGACTATTTTAGCAAAATCTAATGACACAGTTCCAGTCATTTAAGAACACTGGGAACTGGAACAGTAATTATTTTTTAAAAAGCTTCATGTACAATCACTGCTGCCACAATGCACTTTTACCTCTTGTATAATTGGATCATCTTCTTCATTTGCCATGCTAGGACACAAAACACTTCTTCTTGGCTTATTCCTTGGCACGACCTGAAAGAAAACAGAAATGTCACAGGGGTCAATACATCTGCACCAGGTACCACAGGTCTTCTTTCAGTGGTCATCTCTTTGGTCTGGTTTTGGAAGAAACACAAGAGTTTGCACAATCAGGTCCCTGATACTCCACAAATTTAGAGACAAGCAAAGTTTTCTAAAATAGGTAAGTTCCTGTCCCTTTTCTGAAAGCTGGCAGTTAGGAAGAAAGGGAGCACTGAGTCAGTGCTCCACAGGGGCAAGGACAGGCCTTTCATCCTTGCATTAAGCATATCTTTTATAAACTGCTTAACTATACCACAGTTAGCAGCTGGTTTTACAGCCAGCAGTACAGTGCAGTGCTGATCAGTCAGCATGAGTGAGCTCTGAAACTGCCACTGTGGCCATCACTGTCATCAAGGGCAGTGCCAAATGGTTCACCAGCTTCCCTTCTAGAAAAATTCCTTGAAAGTGGAGAAAGCTCCCAGCTAAAGAGCTGGGAGAAGAAAAAAAACCCCTGTGCAAACCCTGAGCACTGATCAGACAATATTCCCCTCTGTGAACATGCTGACCTTGATCTCATCCACTTGACACGTTGCAGCCTTGTCTCTTGACCTACCACCCTTCATACTGTACTAAACATGAGCTCCAAAATACACTCCTCAGCTTCCATTAGAGTCCTTTGAAATAATCAGACCAGATTCTACTTCGTAGCTACACCACTTCCAAAGAAAATAAGACACTGATATGAACTGGGGACTGAGTGCTCTGGAACAAAGAGCTGGCATGTTCAATCCAGCGCTGGAGTCAGTGTCATGCCTGGTTCAGACTTCTGAATAAAAAATGATCCCTCAGCTAAAGCAAGAATAGTTTCCCCCTGCTGAAATCAAACAAAAGGATTTACAAATTATTTGGGATGCCATTGCCACAAAGTGAATTAGTCCAGTGACACCGCTGATCAGCCAGCATGCGTCAAGAGAGGCATAGAAAAATAAGACCTCTCACAAACTGACCAAGGAAAGTTTTGACAAAAAAAATAGATGATCAGGCAAAGAATGAAGATCTAAGTCCAGGAACTGTGCTGCACTGTCTTCTCCTCCTTGATGCCAGCCTGCTTCTTTGCTCGACCTCCCACAGAGGAAGAGAAAGAGGCAGCATCCAGCATCAGCGGGCACTAGAGAGATGGCAAAGGAAGGAAGCCAGCACAGCATCCACCTTGCAGCCAAGGTGGTGGCTTATTCCTTTTTTTTTTCCCCCTCTTTTCCTCCAAATACACAAGCCACTGCACAACATAAGTGGCTCAGTACATTTCTACAGGGGTGCAGGCTTCTCAGAACGTTAATGTACAGGCAGTTATCTAAGGAACCTTTCAGAGAGGCTGGGAGGCATTCTGGGTGTTACATCACCACACGGGCAAACCTCCATTTAGGCAACACCTCTGGTTTATTTACACAGTTTCTGCCATTCCACCTAGAAATATGACTCTGCATTTTTCACTTACAGGTTCTCCACTACCATCAGCGTGCCCCTTCGAGTGCTTAACTGGAATTTTCCATTTCTTTACGGACCAGCACGTCCCTGGCTTTTCCCACCACACCTCTGTCTTTGAACATTTGCCACTTAATAATTCAGATTCATATTTGAAATTATTTTGTAGAAATGCAAAGCTTTCCCAGCAAAAAGACACTATCTGCAGGCTGAGGCCATGAGCACACAATACCTGACTGATATCCGAGGCATTGGCTCAGTTCTTCCCAGAAACACACACATGGATATGTTGCTTTAAAGAAATGAGATTTGTCAGCTCCAATTTTGCTTTCTCTGCTCACATCCCCTGATACAGCAGGCTCACATGAAGCCAGCCCCAGAGCTCTGCATGAAATGGCACAACTGCAGTTTTTATTCGGCTCAGAGCTGATGACAAGGTGTGTGAGTACGTGCAGTGACACCCAGGTGGAGGACCTGGGGCCAGACCCTCCCTCCTTCACCCCCCCAACAGCACTGGGAACCTTTCTTGACAGCCTGAGCGCTTGTTCTCTCTCTCCTATGAGAGTTATTCCACTTTCCAGAAGAGAAATTAAGATTCCCTGGGCTAAAGAGAGAAAGAGAGATCTAGCCCAAAGGACCTGGTCTCTGTGTGGTCCCTCATCTAACACACAAAATCTCTCTGTGAATCCAGCTGCCAGTGCTGAAGGAAAATGTTGTATTACAGAGGTAAGACATTTTGCCTTATTCATTTAAGCATGAAGAATGACTATAGGTCCTTTTATTGGGGAATCAGAATGACAGGACCATAAATAGCAAGGAGTGTGTCCCAGCACAATTTATAACACTCATGCAACTTGAATCTTCTGAATCAGGAAGACGCTTTCACTGAAGGCATGCAGATGGAATTCTATGTCTACAGTCTGAGTACAGAGATATATATATGGTGGTGATCATATCTGCATTTGTTATTATGTCATACATATATTTTATACATGACACCATGAGTTATAGAAGGCAATTAAACACTAGGAGACAGAACCACAGTCAGCAGTTTCAAGTTTCCTTTAGGCAGAACTGTTATCTTTTAAAAGAGACTTTCCTTTAAGGTGCAAATCAAAACTTAATGCAAGTTTTGGTATCAATCACTAAACCTCTGACCAGCTTGCAGGAGGGCAAGAGATATAAATCTCTGTTTCCCCTGACACGTGACCAACACCAGGACCAACAAAAGTGCTCATCAGCCGCCTGTAACATCATCAATTTAGAACTAATGAAGAGAACTACTGTGGTTAAAGAACCATAAAAAAATCAGGGATGAAGCAACTGAAGTCCGCCTCTAAGTTTGAGCTTAGAAGGGTATTTGGGCACTACAGCAATCTTCTTTGGTAATAATAATTTAGAAAACCTTTAATACAGCTAAGGAAGGAAACGTGCAGATCTGCACGTGAGCTCACACGCACACTTTTAGCCAGGCCTGCATGCCATGCTCTAGCACTTCGTGGATACCTAAATCTGTCAGCAGTAATGGACCCCCCAAGGTGCCCACACTGAAACTGGAAATATCCCTCGTATAAAATGCTGCAGTGCAGGAAAGACCAGGAACTCCTGCCACATCAGTGCCTTGAAGTATGGATAATGACACTGGGAAGTGAGAAAAGTGCCATCTCCTGAATCACTACTATAACCTCCTCTGGCAGCCAGACTTACTTCTGCAGGTGGTCTCTCAGTCCAGTCCTAGGTGCAATCCTCTGGCTTAGGGCAGCCCACGGCATACAGCAAAACAGAGGCCTCAAAAAAAAAGCTGAACCACCTTCCAAACTCTTATGATAATTACAATTTTGACCCAATTATTTGCTTGGTGTTCTCCTCCCTCTGCTCATCTGCAGGCAGGTTTGCAGAGTCATCTTC
Organism: Laterallus jamaicensis coturniculus; assembly: GCA_022605575.1. Taxonomy (NCBI): domain Eukaryota; kingdom Metazoa; phylum Chordata; class Aves; order Gruiformes; family Rallidae; genus Laterallus; species Laterallus jamaicensis. The sequence continues at coordinate 13,913,851 of JAKCOX010000020.1, forward strand.
TGGTTGCAAACCCAGAGAGGGCTCCTCCGGCCCAGGACCTCTCTTTGGAGGTGCTGTCACTGAGGCACGCCATCAGGATTTAAGCCATTATGCATTAAGCGTGACCCTTTTTTTTTTAGCCCCTCAACATTTATGGAGCCAAACGCCAGGCCTGTCCTGCCAGGCGCTGGGGCTGAGCTGCTCGCTGCCTGCCGTGCGGTAACCCTCGCCGGGACAGGCCGTGGTGCCAAGCCCCATCTTCCACGCAGGCACATCCTCCACCTGGCAGCGGCTCAGCCCCGGGCCCTGCGCTCCCCGCTGACCACAGCTTCGTTATTCCGGGCAAGTCTCAAGCCTGCTTTATCCTGAGGCTGCAGCCTGGAAGCGGAGGGGGAGAGCGGGGAAAGGGGGACGCGACGGGGGAGGCCAGGGTCAACTTCACCCCCCGGCGGGGCAGGGCACTGCTACGGTCCCCGCAGAGCTGATGCTCAGCCCGGGTCAGCCGGGTGCGTCTTTTAGTGGCGAGAGATGCGCCCTTCCAGAGCGGGAGGCGCCGAGCTGCCGGCCCCGGGTGAGGGGAAGGCCCCGGGCCGGCCGGTGCCGCCGCTTTACAGCCTCGGGAGGCACCCCCCGGCCCGCCGGTGAGGGGAACCGAGGGGCCGCGGCCTGCGACCGGGCCCCCGCTCGCTCCCTCCGAGGGTCCCGAGCGGTTCCTGACAGGGTGCCTGCCAGGCGGCCGCAGCCCCGCGCTGCCGGGACTCGCCGCGGTGCCGAGAGCCCAGAGTCCCGCCTCCGCCGCCCTGCCCGGACAGGCAGAGCCCACCTCAGCCCAGGCCGCGCTCCTCCACCCCCAGAGCCCACAGAATCCCCATCGCCTCCGCGTCCCCGGGAGGGACAAGAACGGCACCGCAACATCGTACCTGGCGGAGGGCCGGCGCGGGCAGCGGGGCCGCCGGCTCCCCGGTGTCGGTGCGCGGCGCGGCGGGCGGCGCTCAGGCAGCGGCCATGTTGGTGTCACTCGCGCCGGCACGTGGGGACGCGGCCCTCCTCCTTCCCACAATGCTCTCCCGGGCGGCGCGCCCGCCAGGGGGCGCTGCAGCGGCTTGTAGCAAGATACAGGAGAAGGAAAAAAAAACACATCCTGGCAGCGGTGGGATTCGAACCCACGCCCCCGAAGAGACTGGAGCCTTAATCCAGCGCCTTAGACCGCTCGGCCACGCTACCGCCACGCGAACCACACTTTTGCCGCCCATTCTATTCCTTTTTCCCGCCCTTTTTCCCCTCAGTAGCTGCAGCGACCACTTTTGCCTCATACAATGTCTTCCGTGGGGGTTATTTTTAATCCCCGCCTCCCAGCAGGCGCCGTTGCAGCGGTGCGATGCAGCCAGGGACTGGCGGGAGTGGGGGGTAGGGAGCAGCGCCGCGCTGCCACGTGGAAGCCACGGCGCACTTGGGGTACGTGGGGGCATCGCCTGTGCACAGCCCCCCGCCCGCCAGAGCCGAGAAACAAGCAAAAAAATTCTGAAAATTCTTTATTCTTTAAGCACATGCGTTCTTACTTTCTGTAGCAAAGCTACAGCTCTCTGAATCTGCAAAGCGAAAGGTTATCAGGCTTCACGGCTGGGGGGGACCAGTGCACGGGCGGGAGTAGCAGCAGTGATCAGTGCAGCTCTTGTGGAAAGCAGTAGTAACACATCTTACGGGCTTGCTGCCTCACGAAGTTGCCCTTGGGAGCCTCTGTTCACATCCTCCCTGGAAGCCTGCTACGTTTTCTTGAGGAATTAATGTTATTCTCACCCCTTAATTAGAGCTGAAGGGTTGCGTTTGGAGAAAAAATTCCAACTTCTCTAGGGTAAGGGCACAAAACCTTAATGGAGGCTTGAGTTCCTTCTGTTGTTCTGGCAGTCTGTTTAAACAGCATAGAGAAAATAGACTTGTGTGAGCACTCCCACCATCATACTCCCTTCACCCACCTGTCCCACCCACACCCTGGGGTCCCAGCTCTCTTTCTGGGGTGCTGCCCAGGTGATTCTGCCAAGAGGCTGCACCTTTGCACAGGCTTGCCAAAAATTTCATTCACTGCCTAGGAATCCTGAGGAACAACTGCACACATGTGAGCATAAATGTGATCCTTCATCACTGCTGCAGCTTCCCACCTGAACTTCTGTGCCTTTCCGGAAGGGTACAGGTTTTTTGGACAACAGTTGACACTCTTCCAATGGCCCTGGCTTTGCAGAAAAGAGGAGGGTAAAGGCAGGCCTGAATGGGCTTCACACAGCAAATCTCCTGTGATCTATTCAGGCAGGAAAGTTTAGGGGAAATAAAGTCAGATTTAGCAATCTCAGCAGTGGACTTGGGGTACTGGCCCCAGCACTGTACATTCAGTGTGTGGGGAGGGAAGACATGGCGTATGCACTGCATATGAGCACACCTTAGAGGTGGTTTTCTCATTGCAAGGACTGCTCAGCCCCACAGGAGCTTTTGCCTTGGTAGGGAGAGGTACCAACGGCCCTGAGAAGTGTCTTTCTGCCCTGAGCTACACCAGGTTTCTAATTTTACCAGGTTAAGATGCAAAAAAAATGAGTGAACTTTCAGAAATCAACACACACACAAGCTCCCAGCTTCATTTTATAGCTTTCCTAGCACAGGAATTACTCAGAGAAAAGCAAGGCTGCAACACTTGCATCAATTACATCCAGACTAAGGACTGGGCCTGATGGGTCCAAACCCAAGTTGTCCCCACACAGCGTTCAGGGCCCCAGCATGAGGGGATGGGTTTAAGTTTAGCATGCCCCTAAACTTAAAACCTGAAACAGCTGACTCACCCCTAGAAGCACTGGCCCTAAATGCAATCTGAGGCTCAAGCAAAATCCTCTCTCAAAACTCAGAGTCAAGATTTGGCCCACCTAACCTACACCTGTGCCTGTCAGCAGTCACTCTTATTGTGTCATATTGGAATCATACCTGTGGGGAAGGAAGTGAGATTCAAACCAGTGCCACAGACCAGTAGTTAAGAAACAGGCAATATTCTTATTGACACTTCCTAAGCTATAAGCTTGGCCTTCTCTGTACTTTCTGACAGATGGCAACCCCACTTGTGTTACACTTGCCAAACACTCCAGCTCTCAGTGACAGCAGCTATAGCTCAAGACAAGACATGGAGTGGCACTTTTCATCTTTCTTTTTCTTTTTCCCATCAGAGTGACAATACAGCAGAGCAAAGATGCTGGGGCTTTTTTCTTAGGAGATTCTGCTATTTCCAAGTGCCTTTGCTAGAGACCACTTTCATACTGTTTAAGCTGGAGAGGTATAATGAATTATACCTAAATAAAACAATAAAAAGAGGCAACAATAAGAGCTCAAATTTTAACAGTTAAAAGGGTTAACATGAGAGTTTATTCTTGAACAGAAAGGAGAATAAATCATACTGAAGATGACAGTGTGTCATTAGATAGGGTAGCCAGGACAAAAATCTATCCCACCTCAAGTCTTAGAGCTCCATTCTTTTCTCAGGATTAAGACAGACTGAAGGCATAAGGATGCCACTGTAACAGCCCTTGCATCTTACCCCATACTAGTTAGAGACACAGCACATGTAACTGAGCACAAAACAGTGCATCAACCCTCCGGTTTTCTTGCAATAATAGGATTGAACTTTGGCAAATTACAAAGAAAAAACACAAAGGCAAAGCCCCACATGCAATGACTAAAACTCTACAGAAAAAGTAACAAAAAGAAGAACTTTATTGACCAGCCAGGATGAAACCTAAATGAACAAGAGGACTAGGTGATGCACACAAAGCCCTGTTAGACAGACAAAGGCTTCTACCTTGCTGTCCATACCCAAGCAGTAATTCCCACTGACATCTGGAAACACAAAACCCAGGTAAGTTCTGGCAGACAGCATCAGATTTAATATTTTTTAAAAATACAGATTTTTATTTATTCATTGTGAATAGATTTAAAATACAGCATATAATATCATTCCAAAAGTCTGTCAAATGTAGTTATTTCTCTTCAAAAATGAATGTCATAGAATAAGTTGTGCATATTTCTGTAAACAATTTCAATTTTCAAATTGACAGTCCTATTTATTGTATAGCTAAATATGATACCACCTCAGGACAGAAGGTAGTCTGCATCATGAAAAAAATGTGCAAAGTATTAATCATAGTAATTTTTTCACCAAGCTGTGTGCACATTTACATACCAGACCTATAGAGAACCATCAGCAACTTTAGCAACTACTGAATTTTGCAAATTAAACTGCACAAAAGAAGTGTTAGTAATTATACTCTGTATCCCTTACTTACACATTTTGGACAGGCACACTGAATCTCCTCCCTACAGAGTTGTTGGTGGTGTTGCACAAACATCCCTCTCAAGGAAGATCTCAAAGACATAACCAACACGTTATGCAGAACACAAATCCTTCTGACCTTGTTATAGTGCCTGCACTGCATTGGTTCTGCACAAGACTCTCTGGCTATTTGGCTGTCTTCAGAGATGAATGGCACGTTCACCTTTCATTGACAGCTGGTATTTTAATGCTGTGAACTGGAGGAGAAAAAAGGCTTTATCCAAAAGAGGCTTTAGGCACCTAAAGCAGAATTTGGATATGCACTTAAAATGTCTCTCTGACTCGCAGTCCCACAAACTCTGGTTCTGTTTCAGCATATTAGGTCCAAACATCTGGTTTATTTATTACCTAGCTTAATATCTAAGCCCAACTGAGATCTAGAAGTTAGACACTGCTCCTTCAATGGGTGAAGAACTTCTCTTCAATCTTAAAACAAAAAGGCCATGGGCACTATCTCCCCACACTCCCTGCATTATACAGCAAGATGCGGCTGTATGTTGCAAGGCTACTCACAGCTACAACTGCCTGGTGGTTAAGGCACCCCCTCAGAAGTACATCCAAGGGTAATGCTTCCCTCCCTCCTCAAAAGGATTCGAATCTTCCCATCTGACTTCCTGAACCACCAGGGCATCACTTCTTTCAGACAGTGGCAGCTGTAACTAACACCATGCCTGGATATTGTTTAAACAGCAATTCAAGTCCACTTGCCAGGAAGAGAGCAAACGGGGAGCACGACTCTGCAGCGCAGTGACAGGCACGTGCCAGGAAAGAGAACAAGTTTCTGTTGCTCGAAACATTCCTGTATTTTACAAGAACTTACTATTACTTGGCTACACAAGCATCAAGTTCCAACGACACCAACTGCATCACCCAGCAGCCTGCTTTTAAAAGCTCTGCTGAAATGAGGCTGGTGAGCATCAGAGGTCATTCAGCACCTCACAGGGGCTGCCCCAAGAAGGCAAAAGCTTCCACCAAATCTCCAAAACGAATGTTAACCACAAGCAAGGAACAGCTTCTGTACTATGAGTGTGGATGGCACAGCAGCTTTGGAATAAAATACTGGGTTTCTGAAGAAGCTTATCTCTACGTAATAATTAAACCACCACCATGTATTCGTCCTCCCATTACTGGTTAGGATTATGCAAACAGGACAGAAATTCAAGTGCGTGGGGATAATACTGTTTTCTCTTTTTAACCAGCAATTTTCTCTAACGCCATCTTACAAGCTATTTAAACCAGGTATTTCTGTGTATAGAAAAGAATTTAAGTGAATTAACATCCTCTAAGCTTTTCAAACATCACAATGGTGGAAAGTGTATTCTCATTTTCAGTGAGATGACCTAGCTTCAACTGAGAATTGAGATGTCACTGTAAAAATAACCACAAGTTACCCATACATTACAGATCTTGCTACTCTGCATCACTGGACAAATACAGGATCAGTAGAATTTTATACAACTAGGTGCAAAATGAGGGAGAGGTAGATGGATGCTTCACCTCACCAGGAGCACCAGTGATTTTTCTGAGGGGAAAATATGCCATGTTGGTAATGAATACAACATATCACACCCTGAAATATCCTCACTGCCAATCTGAAACATCTCCCCTGCGCCTCCCCAAACTGTAAGGACTGTGAAGTTCACATCTGAGAACAACAAAGCGCCCAGCACCACCGGTGTAACAGAATGGGACCGCTTATTAAAATGGAAGTAGCTGCACACTTAAACTGAACACTTATATATTCACATGCAAATTTGGTGAGATACACCAAAAACTATGAAGGAACATTGAGAATTTAGGAAAACTTTTTTCCTGTATGTTTTTTCTGATTTCTTCTGATGAGAAGAAAAATGTAAACACGCTGATCCTTTGCTGTATAGAAGACAGGACATGTGAGACCTGAAGAAACATCAGCTTCATTTTTCATCAAAAAAAGCCTCCTAGGCCCCCCCAGTCCTAACAGTTAAAAAAAATACAAAAGGTCAAGTGTGTTTGTATTACAGCTTTAACACACTAGCAGAAGTATGCTCTGGCACCCTACATACCACTTACATTTGGATTTCTCCCCTCAGAAAAAAAATAGAAAGCTAAAATACAAAAAAAAGAAACCAGTAACACCACATAAAAATATATCTTTTTAGCTGCCAATGCAGCAGGTCTATAAAAAAAATTTATATACAAGAACTGCTTGACTGAGGCATCATTCTTCCATCATCGCCCAAGCCTCTTCTGCTTTCTGGTAGTACTGATTTGCCAGCCTGCCCTTCATGGCTTCCATCGCTGCTTCTGCTGCTTCTGTGTACAGCTCGCCTGAAGGAGGAAACGTATCAGTTATGTCCAGAGGGTAAAGGCAAAAACATCTCTTCTTCCTCAAGCAATTCAAGGACAGAAAGAGAAAATTAAGGTCAAATGACAAGGATGGATGTGTAAGTAGGTGCTTTTTAGTAGTGTCATTGGAGCTACAGCAGCTGGGAATCCAGCTGTTGCTCTTCACATTGGGAGTTACATGGCTGGTTGCTGATAGCTCTACAATGGGTTTACAAGGACTGGAAATATGGCCAGCCCATAGGAGCCCCCAAGATGATTAAGACTTAGACACCTGACACGTAGATTACACCACAACTTATGCAATGTTGTGTAGGGTCTGGGAATCATGGGTGTAACTCAAAGTACAGGCAGCAACCTGCAGTTCCAAGGCCCCACAGCGAGGGAAGGCTGCTTGCAATGACTCACAGGATTGGACCTGGCACTACTGACTGCCCACTATCAGCAAGGTTTCACTGTTTTCAGCCTTGTGTCACCCAGCATCATTACCTTCATCCACAGATGTGAGTGTACCAACCCTCTGTATGCTTTGTAACAGCTGAAACAGGAAGTGTATTTTTGGGATGCATGTTGGGGAAAAGCAAAGGAAAAGCAGTTACTGATTACAGAAACAAACATGAGTATTCACCTGATCTCTGTGGATCCTTATTCAGGTGGAACCCTCCCACCATTAACATCTCTGCTTCCCTGGCCAGCAGTAAATACCGGGGCTCATCCTGCGTGCCATCATATTCGCCTCCCTCATCGTAATCGGTCATGTTCAGTGCAGCATTGTACCAGTGCAGCGCCTCCTTCCAATCCTGCACTCTGAAGTTAGAAAGAATTTTTGAAGATGGTTACCCAAGGAAACAGCTGGAGATTCAGAATTCAATTCTGCACTGGCTTCTCTGAGCCTCAGTGCTCTCCAAGCAAGCAAATGTTCTCATGGAGGCTCACTAACTCCACGCTGCTTCAGGTCACTGGATCAGTTGAGGCCATGGCCACTTTATGCAGTAATCAGAGGAGAAAGAACCAGGCTGAAGTGCCTTGCTGAACTCCAGAGCCTGACCTTTCAGTATGAGTTGTATGGTTTCGGTCTGGCACTTGTATTTGTCAAGATAACAGATATAGAAACAATCTGCTATTGCAGAGATTCTTGTTTCATGAACACTTTAAACCCATCTATTTTCATACTGAAAATGCTCAGGGCAATTCAATGACAAGTTACTTGAAATTTCATCATTGCCAAGCATTTCAGTGTTGTGCAAAGCAGAAAGCTCATGTAAATAACAGACATGCTACAATTCAAAAGCAGAAAAATCACAATCATCACCTGCTATATTGGTACTTAAGGGAAATAGTATTTGCCCCCTTCTAAAAATTAATCTAAAACACTTTAAAAGAAAAAAATCAAACCAATCAGACCCAACACACTTGTAGGTGTTCAACAGCAGAAGTTATTTCTTTCTGAATCATGGACTAAACTCTGCTTTTATTCACAGCTGGGTAAGTCTGAAGTAATTCCAAAACACCACTTCATAGCAGCTCTTTAAGTGAAAGACATGCAGCAACTGCTTCTCTGCCCCTGCCCCACTGTGGAGTACAACCAAGTTAAGTTACTCAGTCACACACAGTACCTGTCTGAACCAAGGTTTACACCTGTATCATACGCTCTTGCTACCAGGATCATGGAAGGCCGGTCTCCAGCTTCTGCTGCTCTCAGCAAGTAATCAAATCCTTTATTTCTGTTCTCCTTTGTGTCCTAGTAAAACAAACAAGACCTTGTAAGTGCATGCTTATGTAAAGCCATTCCTTCCCTCCTCTCACACTAAATGTAGTTTCTCCAAGTCAGTAACGGCTGCAAGTGTTTAACAGATCTGAGAAACTGGCCCAGCCACAAGAAATTAAGAAGCTGGATAGGAGAGATCACTTCACACACTTCCCAAGCATATGCAGTAATTTGCTGGAAAAATCAGGAACAGATAGTATTTTTTGCTGCTTTGTCCTTAATCACAAAGGGTACAGAACACCCAACCACTGGGGTATTTTTTTGTCTCCATTTCCTCCTGTTCTTACATTATTTGTACAATGGACCAGAATTCTGTGTTTTCAGCTTTTCTTTAATCTTTCTGTTTACCTCCAGAGTGACTTCAGAAAGAATGTGATGTGGCAGCTGTGAGTACATGAGTCCTAACCCAACGATGGCTTCCAGCTCCCCACAGTCTGCAGCGTGCTCCAGGTGAAACAGGGCTGACTCCTGATCCCATTCCTTGTCTTTCTCACAGAAACGCCCAGCTTCGTGATAGCGAACCATGGCCAAATGGACCTAGAATACAGTTGTACAGAGACACACACGTATAGACTGGATTCTTCAAAAGCCCTGTGCCCATACTTAGGCACAAAATACCTCTCTGAGGTGACTACTTAAAGCTAATGGTGTACCTCTGACTGAGCAGGGGGCTATTTTGGTAACACACAGACTTGGAGCCTGACTTGTGCCCAAAGAGATTAAACAAGCAAAAAGCAGTGATTATATGCAGCACAGCTGCCCCTCCAGTTCTGTAGGCTTAGACACACACAGCTTTATGGACCTGACTAGCAGAGATAAAAGACCTAATTTACCAAGACAGCAGCTGCCACAGCATCTTCCCCCATCTGTGTGGCCTGTGCAAGATCCCATCAGGCTGCCGCACCAGAGACCGGGTCTTAGGGGGCATTTCCCAGATTACCTGCTACAGCTGTGGAGACCTTGGGGAGGGAGTTCAAGGCAGCCAGCCTGTAACAACCTAATACACCAGTCAGCAGGGCAGCCAGCAATGACTATGGGTAACAGACTTAAGTACAGCAAGGGCCCTCACAGGAAAGGAATTAACCTGAGGCATAAGTTATCCAGGGCAAAATCCTCATACTGATGAAGCCTTTATTCAGTGGAGGCAGGATTTCATCCCAAACATGTCATGGGATTCTGACAGTGGCTTCTTCCTCCCCTTCCCAAGGAAAATTCAGGTTTCTTCTCAAAATGAAAGGTTTAAGAATATCCAAGGTTCTCAGGATGCTCAGTATGACCTACACCAGATGTATGGAGTATAGGCTTCAGTTCACATGCAGACCTAAACATTACTCACTGTAGTTTGGTCCAGTATAGTCTGAAGTAAAGAGTTGGTCTGTGCTACCACTTCTCAGGAGTGCAACCCCACCTACTTGCAAGGTATGTGGGTCAGGCACACCAGCTATCCCACTGCATCTTCTCTGCATGATGCCTCTGGGAAGGCAGACAAACCAACAGCAGAGTCCTTCCCAAAGGGGCCCAGAGGTTGCAAGTCAAAAAGCACATGAAATTCATGGGTTCCTGAGCTTAGATGTCCCTTATAAAATATGATGAGTTGACAGAAAGCTATAGACATATTTATTTTCACTTGCACAAATAATTCCTGCAGGACAACTCCTCCATGTAACTAACATGTACAAGAACAGGATTACACAACCAATCCTACCTTCCCAAGCACTGACTTCCCAATTTTCTTTTCAAGTTCTAGTGCGTTGAGCCTCTGAATTTCTTGGGCAACACAGGATGGTCTGTGGATGTGGACTCTGGAAGAGTTGTAGAGATTCCATTTCTCCACACTGATCTGAAATGGGGAATGTACTATTATTTTGATCCAAAATTAAAATTTCCATACTATTTCTATGGATTACCATCCAGAAATCAAAGTTTCCATTAGTATTATTAGTAATTACTGTAATTTAAAACACAGCTTTCAAAAGTCATGTTAGCAGCTGAATAAGTGGTCATTAATTCTTCATTAAAAGGAGAGTAAAGCCCCCATTTCTAATCCCAGCATCAAATATCTTCCATAAATGACAGCAGCAAAGCAAGGCATCATCTTTAAGTTCTGAATCAGAAAAAGGGTACTTATAAAAATAAGCACCGGAACAGTCACACTGCAAGAACAGACTATCCATGCACAAAAAATTGAACCCATAGTTCTCTAGTCAGAGTTTCAGTTCAAAACATTTTTAATCCTGCTTTTCTACAACTCCAGAAAAAGGAAAAGTAGCAATGCAGAAGATGGTAGGATGATACAGGCACTGGTGTTTCTCAGGACACTTGACACAAATGAGAACAAACAACTTTTCAACATAATGGGTGGATGGGAAACAGCAGCTGAAAACAACCCTATGTAAACAAAAGTCTTGGGAGGTACACAGGGGGAACACAACAGGGAAGGTTACTGGCACAGAACTTCAGTCTGTTAAAGCTGTTTAGATTTCCTGAAACAGCAATATATGATCATTACAGGGTAATTCTGCAAAGCAGATCTAATTCTTCACTGTTGTCAAAGCTCTGGTTTTGCTTGCAGAATAAGTTTAGAGCCCCAGAAACTAATTATCACAGAAGCTTAGTTTTCTAAAAACATACAAAAAGGTCTGGCTTTCCCTAGCTCAGTCAGGCAGACAGGGGAGAGCATTATTACCACATTTTAAACAGTGTATGTTATTTTAAAACCCATCCAACCACGTATGGGACACGATTCCAAAAAGCAAAGTATAGAAAGGAAACGATCATCTAGTAAGGCAGAAATAAAAAATCCATTGAACTAGAATTGCTTTTTTTGAAGTGAGAAATCCATGTGTAATCACTAATTTATGTCAGGGATCAGTTACAGAGGGAATAATTTGTTTTCACAGTACTTTATGTGAAAAAGACAAAACAAAAAACTAAACACAGAGTGTAAGTTAGTATTAATAAACACATTCTGTAGCTGAAAAGGAAGGAAAACTGTCATCTGATTTAGTGACATGGTTAGATGGCAGATGAGTGGAACAAAGGACAAGAAGAGTGGCAGGCTCATCATCTATGAACATTTCTGCTTTATTTACCCTTGCAGAGCTTCCCAAACTGTCTTCATCAGATTCATGTCTTCGGTTGTTGTTTGAATGGCCCTATGTTAAAGATTTGCATCATTTAATTTGCAGCAACTGATGGGTGCCAGTTATCCTTCTAGACTATTCCTATCCAGAAAAATTAACAGTGATAATAACCAAAATAATTTCCACTGGTTTCTTTTCCCTCTGCATTATTGCAGTGTGCCACATGGTGAGGAATATGGCACATCCGGGCCTTAACTCTGTAAACTGGATACCCCATAACAAATACCTTGCCACTTCAAAGGTGACAAAAGGAGTAGTATCTTTTGAGGCAGCATTCTCTTTCCAATGTTCTAATTAAATACCTAGTTAAGATCTTCAGGTCAAAAAGCATTGATTTAAAAGTTTGTATTTTAAAGGAGTAACCAACTAACCCACAGGAGCCCTACTGCTGCGTATCACTGACAGGAACATTAAGATCTGTGATGCCTCAAGCCATATAAAGTCATAGAAAGCAGAGAGGGATAAAGAGTCTGAAAGTGGATCCAATACATGGATTCTGTATGACAAGAACCTGGCTGCACTTCTCAAATGCAACACAAAATACTTTAAAAAAACCCTGCAACAACGTGCAATCAAATGTAACAACTGACATTTAGCTTATTACAAATAGTCTTTTCCCTCTTAAAGTCTCATTAGCATTCCCAAGATGAGTAATTTTGTAATAAGTGGGAATTTCTTTCCAACTGTTTCCTCTTTTTACAAAGTCTAGATCAAGAGGGAGAAAGTAGTAAGATTATTCTACAGAAATAATTCAAGTATGAACAAGCTCAACTGCTACACTCAGAGTTAGGTTCTTACCCTCTCTTTATGATCCAGGTCTTCTAGCTCACTTCTCTTTTCACTGGGATATCCACTGTCTCCACCATTTTCAAAATCCTACAGAAGAGAAGAGCAAAACACCTCAGCATTAGTACCTTTTGTTAGGATCTCAGCTTCCCACAGAGAAAACCTCTTGCTGGTTCAGTGAGCTATGGTGGATGGATAAACTGGATAAAAATGACAGTTATCTTGTGCTACCTCTGACAGAACAAGAATGAATCACACCATCCAAGCTTGTGTCCTCTCACAGACACATAAAAAAACCCAATCGAGGACTCTCATACTTTATCAAACCAAGAGTCCACTTAACGTGGCTTTCAGCCTCCAGTGGTGTCCAGTTAAAAGATAAGGCACTAACGGACACTCCTGGTGTTGGGAAGTTCCCAGTGCAAACTTACTGCAGTCTCCTCAGGACTGGTATTTGCAAACACCCCATCAATGGGGATTCTGTTTAGCTTTCACACCACTGCACTTGGCACAAGTGCCAAAGACACAGCATGCAAGCAGGGGAACAGACACACACTTTAATTATCTGTCAAAACACACCAGAAGCAAATAAGTTTCTAAAGGGGGAAAAATAACGGATATTAAAATAACATGTTCTCCCTTTATTAGAAACAGGGAATGCATGCAGGTAATGTGACTTGCAGCAATGAAGCTGGCAGAGCACCTTTATGTACCTTTACTGGGCAAAGCCTTCAGGCAGACACGTTCATTAAGGAACTGCAATCTCATTTTCTGTTGGAAAGACTCACCCTTTGGTTATCAAGCTGATCATAGTCTTTGTGAACCAAGTTATCTACTTCATTGAACACAGGCCAATCTAGAAAGAAAAAAATGGCTTCTTATTGTAAGGATAAGATGTTTGAGGAGAAAGCCCTAGATACCGTAATTTCACCGCAGTTTTTTTCATAGAAGCATTATACATAGATAATATGCAGACATATTATTATTCTGTGAATATTTACATAGATAATATGTCTGCATATTATTTACATGGAAGCATTTTTAGTTTTATTTCTTCCTCAATAGGAATGCTAGAGACAAACACTCTGGACTAAATTCAAGATACTGATGTGCTCAAAGCCAACAAAACAAGTCACCGCCAAACGTTCAGGAACCCCCAAGGAAGTTATGTACGAGTCTCACTCACTAAGCACGTCCATCTTCTGGCTGTGAGGGGTTGCTGAGGAAGGAGAGCAGGGTAGGGAGTCAAACGCTACATCGCTCATGCTTTCATCTCCAGAGTTCTCAGACAGGCGGAAGAGCAGAGGCGGCCGACTGCCAGAGACAGTTCTCACCCGGCTGCTGCCACATTTTTCCTCTGTGCCACGAAGAATTGTCTGAGCAGATTCCTTGGCAAATTAACAAGAAAGTCCATGAATAATGCTTCTCTCTCAGCATGCTATGTAGCCTACATGAATGTTTATTAGAGGTCTTTACAAAAGGAGGGTCATGTATAAACATGCATAGGCATACAGAACTATTTGCTTTGGTAAGTTCCACACTCCAACAAATACCAAGTTGTGGCATTGTTCCTGTCAGGGAGAGCTCTATTTAGGACAGGATTTCATTCAAAGTGTTTTATCAAGTCCCACTACTATCAACTGAGATGGATTAAAAGACAAGCAGTTCTACTCTGCTTTTCTCCCCAAATTAGTTTTTTGAGATATGAAGCTTACTAATGATTTCAGCATTCAGATATACATGTGTTATCAGGTTCCCTATCTATTAAAGCTAGAGCATTCATTCACAGACAAGTACGGATAAGTCAACTTTAAACTGCTGATTTTAAGCTGCAACATTAGAGATTAAGGTGGTTTTAATTGCCTTGTAAATAGCATATTTGAGTTTTATTTCCAGGGCCTTTAAAGTTAGAACAAACCAGCTATACTGCTTAGTTATATTTTTTTCATCCAGAACTTACCAGCAATTTTTTATTACAATCCAAGGCATCTTTCTCTTTGGATGAAAGATCAAACAGTGCAAGCCCCATGCTTTTGCAAATCCTGTTGCAGGAATGAGAATGGAAGAACAAGGCCATCCCTCTAACACCTATGACATTAAAAGAAACAAGAAAACCACAACAACAACAACAAAAAAGGAAAAATGGGTTTACTCAGAATTTATATAACGGTTTACTTTCAATAAAGCTCAAAATCCAAGCATTTTCTAGAAAGTCAAAAGAGAAAGAGACAAAGTGCTTTGTACCACACACAGGTCAACCCACTTCCATTTTATTTTAACCCCTGCAAAGTGTTTTTTGCAGAATCTTCAAAATCTATATGCACAGAGGACATAGTAATAAATCAATTTGGCTGTTCCACTGAAAAGCATGCCCAAATTTGATCCCGCTTGCAAAACTCTGCGTGTTCTATGAACAACTTTATATAGTGACACTCAGAGCTTTAAAAATACATGACTTTTCTCCACATTCAACTGTATCCATTCCTGCAGCGTAGCAAGGAATCAGAGGCCATAATTATTGCTCTCACACTGTAAGAAGCTACTCAATTTCTTTACTTGATTTAAGAATCAGCCAGGAAACATGGGCCAAGATCAGCTCTCATTTTTAGTCTGCCCTTGCGTTACAGCTGCCCTGTTCAGAGCTTCTCCAACTGGTTGCAAGACTCTCAGATGTGTACCTGCTCACTCAGCTGTGTAGCAGCTACTCAGCAGACAGCAGGGAAGAGAGAATAATCATCCATTAGCACATGAACCATATCATTAGCTTACCTAGGTTGCCATCTCCAAAGTCTGTACCATTGTCTGTATGGATCTGAGGGTCTGTGTAAAGATCTCCAACTCCCTGGATATCTACAATAATGAGCTGGTGTCCTGAGCGCTCGAAGCTGAAGTGACTAAAGGCCTGGAAAGTACCAGAGAAGATATCAGAGTAAAACTGAAACAGCAACACATGTTCACCTCAAATGGGCAAAAGAAGTCCAATAACCTTATCTGTGAAATAACTGGTATTAACTTCATGATGACAGCAATGAGAGATTAAAAGCATGCAGAGGATTGTTCTCCAACCCGCCCCAACTCAGATATGAGCTAAAAGAGGCAGAGTGAAAAGCAGCAGCAGGCACACACAGGGGAGAGGAGATTGCTTTATTCCTCCCCTCCTGTACTGGAGATTTTGTATTCAGCTACAGTCTTCACCTTAAGAAGTGGGAAGGCAACAACAGTAGGCTCTGAAGCCAGTGCAGAGTAATTTCTGCATAAACATCCTGGCTGTGCCTGTGGAGCCTTGGGACACCACTTCCTTCTGCCAGCTGGCAAAGCCCTGCCACGTTTTGGCAAGAAAGAAAAAAATGAGCATTCCCACAAATTCTCCTTCCCCTACTATGCCCTCTGGGAGGTCTGCCGGAGCAGCTGATCTGGCTCTCCATGTGTATCAGATAATGAAATGTGTGCTTGTGCTCTTTAAATGCAGCATTTCAAGAATCAGGTATAAAAAGCCCTTCTCTTTGGCATAAAGCTGAGACATGAGGAATCTTCTGGGAAGAACTCCAAAAAAACACTGCCAGGCCTGGGGGAGGTGACTGGTGGTGGTAGACAAACATTTTAACTGCAGCAAATCTCATGGAACATTTTGTTCCCAACCTGCGAAAGCATAGCACTGATTCAGTGTTCAAAAGGCAGCCCAGAATATAAGCCCTGTGTTTACATTAAGCATCACGACAAATACCTTAAAAATAGGAGGAAAAAATTAAAAGAACAGAATCTTCAAGCCCTAGTAAAAAAATCCCTTTGGGACACTCACTGCTTTTTTCACCAGTATTATAAGGTTCTTCTGCAAAATCCAAGAAATTACTTGAAATCTGTGCTTGTATTTCTATACACAGTCTCTGATTCGCATATTCAGAGGCTGTTGCTGAAAACAGCAGGTACTGCAAACAGACTAGATGCTTAGTTCTGAGTCAGGTATTTGCCACCTTCTTTTGCATATTACAAGGCACCAACAGACTATTTAGTACACAGCACACAAGAAGTTTCTCGCTCCACTCTCTCCAGAAGTGTCAATGCCTGCAATTATAATGGGAGTCAGAGGGTCTGAGGTTTCCAAGGAGTACTAACCATGTTGAACTCAACTAAAATCAACAGACACTTGATGAGCAATAAAGAAGCACTCAGCGCTTGAAAAAGCGGGCCCCAAATAAGGGGGAACCTTACAGAAATGAAAATGGCATTGTATTGGAGGGGCTGCAATTTCCTTTCTTGGCAGTAATGCAAGACCTCTGGATAGAGCCAAAAAATTCCCTGCAGCAGACTATGAAAAGCATTAAACAAAGGCTCACTTGCGGAGTAAGACGAATGTTGTCGTCTCGCACAAATCCAGAATTTGAGTTGTATTTGATGTATTTGCCCTCAATGTAATGTTCCAGATGGAAGAGAGGTTTTCCAGGCCTGTTCTTCATTTCAATAATGCACATCTGTACTATATCCACCTGGGGAGGGAAAGGAGGCAAACAGTGACTAACAGACAGTGTCTTCAGATCAAAGGGTCTGCGAATCCTCCAGCAGTGAAAACTTTCCCAATGAAGAAGCTGAACAATTGCAAAGATCCGTTTAACAAGCAGGTGGGGGAAGAGTCACGTTCTTTTTAGGCTGCTGGAGGAATTCCATAAATTAAGAGCAGTCACTTCACAACAGCTCACTTCTGCAACAAATCCCTCTTCTCAAATCCTGTAAGTTTATGCACATCCATAGCCCAAAGCACGGGGCTTTTGCTTGATACCCTGAGCCTAGCCTGATGTTCCATCCACCCAGAGTTTCATACATCTTTGCACTTGGCACAATGTGCTAGCTTTGTCACTGACACCTAAAGGAAACAAAGCCACAGGATCTTCAGGGGTTTTTTGAAAATTCTTGCCCACTCCTCAGGAATCTGTATGTGAAAAGCTTTGTAAAGATACTCAGGTTTCCAGCTCTTCTTAAGGAAACGAAAAGGCAATCAATGTTAGTTAGGTGTTTAGATAGGTTTGCAAGATTTAAGCATCTGTCTTCTTGGAGCAGTAACAGTTAAGTGCCTGCTGGGACTGCTGCTGGCAATAAATTCTGTCACATCTCTGGTTATCTCAAAGGCAGCTGGGCAAATATCAAAAAGAGCAATGCAAGCACCATTTTATTTTGGTCTTCAGTCAACAGCTGAGAACAGTCAGACATTCACAAGCAGACAGCTCCCAATTCTGCAAATATAAAGCAATTTCTGCACTTCGTTAAACATCTATTTAAGGGAAAATGTATCACAGCAGAAGAATCTAATCAGTGTAATGGAATGTGAACAAATCATTATCCCTAAATTAATTTGAAAATTAATCTAATAGGAGAGCAAGACTGCATTTTTGTTAAGCATGATCTTTGAATGTACCTGCTTCGGGGGCTTGTGCCTGTTGTACTCTTCTCCCCACAGCTTTGCTTCCATCTGAAGTCGGACATCCTCAAAATACACCTCCCTGCCCACACTCTCTATGTATTTCTTGGCAACATAGTTATAGGCACCTTTCCAGTTCTGCGTGTGCAAGAAGTTGGACAGTTTTTTCCTGAAAGACAAATTAATTGTCAGTGAAAGGAAAACCATGAGTTTTAGTCCTTTCTTTCCCATTTCCCTGCCTTCATGGACAGAGCCAGGCCCAGAGATCAGCATTTACCCACAGTCATTTGCCAGATATTCTTGTTGAAAGGAGAAGCACAGGCAGGGGGCAAGGGAAAAAGAAACATCCCATGTAACTGGCTGTAACGTGCCAAAGTGCCTGTTTACTTTGACTGCAACTACATCTGTTCTGAACTTCCTCCTTTTCTCATTTCCTTTCTCTTCCTGTTTCCCTGCAAATGGGAGCATGAAGGGTTGGTGCCACCTCAGTGCCCCGTTCTAATATCAACAATTATTTTCTGCAGAACTAATAGGGAGTGGCCTTTCAGTCATGAACCCAAAGGAGAAAACCCTCTGTTATGATATGAGCAAACAGTGCCTTCCCAACACCCAGGGTGACTCCCACAAACAGGAAAAAACCCACACTTATCAGGAACTGCAAAGCAGACCGAGTCTTCTTTCCTAGCGCAGCCTCATCCCTTTATATGGACCCAAAGTGGAGAGCACTTCCCCTCCCTCTACCCTGAGACCTTAATTCAACAGAGAGGGTAGAAAAACCACGTAAAACTGTTTTGGTGGGGCAGCAGTGATGTTGCTGAAGACCCCAGCAATGCCAATGCAGTCTGAAGGGGTAGGAGTACAAAATGGAGTATCTAGAGTAAGATGGCTGGCTTCTGAGCAGTTCTCACACTCTGTTCAGTAACAAACGGTAGCTTTTCAAGTCTTTCTTGCTGCCATGACAAACTGTACACTAAGAAGCTAGTAGCAGCACTCAATCTCAACCCTCCTCCCTCCCAAGCCCTTGGTGCAGAGCTCTTGATACCAGGAATGCTCTAAAGACAAGGCAACTTCAGACTGTCTGTCCTTCTGCAGGGATGGGCAGACAGTTGCTGTAACAGAGGCCTTGAAAAGAAGAAACAAGTGAGATCATTTCAGCCAGGATTTGAAACCTTTGTAGTTCTCTGAAGAAACACATTTCTCTGCATAAAACAAGCCAGCTCATGCGCTCTAAGGCACATACTCTCTCAAGTTCATTGAGCCAAGTGCAACTAATGCTGCCACTGTCATGGCTAAAGGCTTGCAGAGCTGCTCTCTCCAGATGGGAAATATCAGTGCTCCACCAAGAGTTTTGGAAAATTCAGCAGTAGGAAGCTCACACACAAGTTCTGCTTTCCTTGAACAAGAGGTTAAGGCACAGTTGCAAAGAGGGAATTCTGTTTATGGCATTACTCAAGATACTGTGTAAAGGAGCTGCAATCAATGTCAGAAGGTTAAGATTTGTTCTCTACCTGGCTTTGCAAAAACAGCCACCAGCATGAACTGACACTGAATCAGTGCCAACCTGGAGGACTGCAGGGTTACTTTTCCTCCTTTTTGCTCAAGTTCAAAACATCACATTTCTGTCTCTCAGGAGTTTGCCTTTCCAGAAGTAAAACCAGACATGAAATGCAACTTCTCTGGATTCCACAGCTGGAAAGAAGGGGGAGTGGCCTTGAAAACACACACATACTTTTTCCAAGAACCATTAATTTCCAGAGCCTGGAAAAGGGTGGGGCACTCTTCTAGCATGAACTGATACATAGCTAAATGCTGATGCTCACAACCATATTTGCCAACACTCTAAGAAGAAAGAAGAGTTCCTCCTCGGTCTTCTCCCAGACTATCTATCCTGCTGGAAAGAGTGTTCAAGCTCTGCCTTACTCAGCACAGGACTGCTCTGGTACATGTGATCCAGAGTAAACTCTGGGAGGATAACACTGAGGGAGGCTGAGCTCAGACTGCCCCATCCAACTATTATTTCCCCTTTTCTCTGCTTACCTATATGCCTCAAGTTCTCCTTTAGGCTGCACACACCTACAGCCTTGTATGAAATTCAAAGGTATTTCAGCACACTAAGAACACAGAAAGTAGCTGCTTCTGTGTACTTTGATGAGCATTTCACTTCCAAGAGACACTGGAAATAGCAGAAATTTATGAATTCTAATTGATAGGCTGATTATACTTGCAGGAGGTGGACATGATTGCACCTTACCCATCCCACTGCAGTTCCAGCACAAGCAATGGCTTGTCTTTCCAAAGCAAGCCCACTGGATGCCTCCGTCACACTTGCCTGTGCTTCCTTTAAGAGAACCTTTGCTGTCCAAACCCCAGCCCTTGTGCTGCAGCTGGAGCCACACTAACAGGAATAAACTCCCCTGCTATGGCTTTTGGAGAAGCACAGCAAGGAGCTGACAGGGAGCTGCACTTTACTCAATTTCCACCACATCTAAGCAAAATTCCAGTCACCAAAGCAAATACTACAATGGAGACCAACCAAGATAAAGCCAGCAGATACTCACGTTCTGAAACACTCCCGCATTGCTCCACGGCCAAAAGGCTAGGGAGAAGAAAAGAGAATCAATAAAATCCCAGCACTTTCATTTCCACACAGTTAATTATGAGCCAGTAAGAGACACAAACACGTCTTCCCCCTCCATACCCTACAGAACGCAGCCCTCAAACTGGCTCTATACAGTACTGATCTCCTCAAAAGCCACTGGCGGCCTAAGTAGGAACCTGGGGAAAAGATACTGGGGATAAGATACTGGGGTAAGGCCCCCCTCAGCATCCCACAGAGCAGGCATTGTATGTGTTGAAGCTATCTGAATTCTCTCCCTGATATGCAGAAGCAGCTCGGCTGTGACCAACTAGAGAAGCTGGCTTTGCAGTCCTCATGCTCTCTGCATTCAGGTTTCTGTATATAATGTGCCAAACAGAGCATCACCTCCCCAATGCCAGACAGGTCAGTAGCACACAGCAAGGTGACTTCAACACACCACCAGCCCCAAGATTTAACTGGGAAGTGACAGTAGCTTCTACCCTCACATACAAAAAATTCAGTCTGTTTTCATCCTAAGAGCAGGAATTATCTGGAAGCACACAAAACAGCAGGACGATTGCCAGGCAGGGAGATGAGGCCAGCAGGAAATGGGAAGGAGATCACTGAGAAAGGAACAAATGCCTCATGTTGCTGATGGGGAGGAACTGACTCCATGTTCTGTTCTACTCTGGGAGAAAAGGCTGTTAGGACACCAAAACATAACAGATGAGACTTGGAAGAAGGGAGCTGAAAAAATGACATCAGTAAGACTGCAAAATTTCTATATGGGAAAGACATCTTGCTGCCACTATTCAGTATCAGAAAGGAAATTACAAATTTGGCTGCTAATAAACATGGAGGACAGTGTGATCTTACTTGTGAAGCCATCTTGATGAGGACTTCATCTTCAACCCAGTCTCCAGTAACTGCATTGTACCTGTAAAAAGAGGATATTTTCCTCTTAGAAAAACATTGAGGTAACCCAAATCTTCCCATCCTCAGCACCTAACTTTCCTTATCTTTAGCTGATCGCTAAAAAGTTCTGCTGTGAGCCCAACTTCTTGTCTTCCCACCACACTCCTGCCCTACTTACTGACAACAAACAGATTATGCTAAAGCAGCTAAATTCTTGCAATGCTACAAAATAGGCTTTATTTGCTTTGATGGTAAATCCCTTCTGTGATGTTCAGGCAGTACACAAGGAGCAAAAAGAGCCTCATCAAGTCTTACACCCTGGGCAGGGCTTTCCCCCAGCCCTGAGCTTGCATGAACCTGGTTCTGGCTGGGGCTCTGCTCTGGTGGATGCAAGCAGAATGCAGCACTGTGAAAAACAGCATGGCCAAGAACTGCCCAACACTGCACCAAGGCAGGAGCAAGCACCTGCACTACCCTACGGTAATAGAGAGTGTGACTGTGGTTTCCCCCCACCCCCTTAACTCCAAACACAGTAAGAGCCAAATTGAGAACCAGAGCGGTTGAGTCACCAACACGACTGATTCTAACCTGACTCCCCCAACCTGCACCAAAGTACTTCACACATGCAAACACCTCAGATACAGAATGAATGTATGAGGGGGTATCAACCCAGTTTGCAACAGAGAAGAGGTGGACATAGGAGTATCAGAGCCATTTCATTTTAAGAGGGTGTTTGAGTACCTTAGCCCAGTATAATCACTTATTTGTATATGCAAACTATTTCAGGACTGTGTGGCTGACCAGGGACAGATGCAATCTACAGGGAAGAAGTGCACTGCACAACCATGTCATGCGATGGGAAGGGTGGCCTCCCTGAACACAGATGCTAAGTGGTAATTAACTGGCCTCTAACTCCTACCCTTTCCACCCAGAAACCTGTGTCAGTAGGGTAAATGTTTTGGCAAAGCCTGTGCTACAGCACTGAGAATAGTTTAAGGGCCAAACTCAGTTCCAGCACGTACACCATGCCGAGCTATTCTGGGCTTCTTAAGGATTTAAATTCCAGCCACATGCAGCAATACTGCATCGATAGCAAAACTGCTATTTTCGGAAAGGCACAGAGTGTTATGTTGCCTTTTTCCCCCTAAACTGTTTAAACTAAGCATGCTGCCTCTTTATATGGATTCATTTTCTTATTAGATTAAGTTTACAGCATTAATAAATCAACTAGAAAATACTTTTCAGCCTTGCTTCCTGTCTGTATAGAGATACTACTTAGGTGGGAGAAAGAATGTGACACTGGTTTCCCCAAAAGTTTATTTTTTGATGATATGCAGTATTTACACGTTCCTGGGAGACCCAGTTAAGACACACACTGGGCATTACTGAAAGTTCTTCAGCCATGCAATTACACATATTCTGCACTACACAAACAGCCCTTGCACAAAGGAGCACATTCAGCTTAACATGAGCATTAAAAGCAGAAAGACCCACAGACCTGTAACGGGTGGCTTGCTCGGTCTCGATGTCCTCCAGATGGAATTCTGCCCAGGGATCAGGCATGTGCTTAGCTTTCTCAATTGCATGCTTCCACGTTTCCTGAAGAAGTCACAGACTTGCAGGTTATTTATAATCAACAGCAGCATTTTCTAAAGTACATCAGAATCCCAATGCTACAAAAGATGTACAACTTCCCAAGCCCCCTATTGAGAGCAGGGACCAAGCGGCACAGAAGACCCCTCTGATGTTTTACAACTTCAGTTATCATGACACACAGTTCAGAAATATAAAGCCTCAGGTTTCAGTCCAATAAAGTTACTGAGAATGGATCCAGTTTTAGTATATACCAAATATAATTTAAAATCCTCTTTTATTTTGCAAGCATCTCTGACATGCTGCAAACAGTGCTAAGTCACACCTAAGTGCTCTAAATTCACTTTTACTGCTTTGATTTTTAACTTTTTGCAACTAACAGCATAGGCTGGCAGTGTAAGCATAAAAAGTCCATTAGCAACAGAGCAATACAAAGGAAGAAAAGTTCTGCAAACCACAAGGCCCCCCAAATTGTGCTGAGCATAAGAAAGAAGGAAATAGAATGTTGTAAAAATAGATGATTATAACAATTCCAGACAAGTAGCTATTTCAATCTCCACCAAGTCAACAGTAAAAAAAAAAATAAAGGAGTTTTCTGGAACATAAGGAATTTTTTTGCCAGCTAATTTGGATGCTTTTCTCTTAACATTCTGATCACCCTCCTTTTACACTGCACTGTTCCAAGAGAACTGGATACGATCCTGTCACATGTCAAAGGCCTTCTGCCAGGTGAGCAGGAGGAAAGGCCACTCTGCACCCCCAGCAGTGAAGAATACTGCACTCTGGAATTGTGTTACTGCCTCTCCCACTGAATTTCAAGTATGCAGAGATAGTAACTTGTAAAATATTGGTCTGGCTTTTTTTTTTTCTTCTTGGAATTTAAGTATCAGCCAAAGCTTTTGAAAATACAATATAAATTGTTGTCAGCAATGGCAAAGGAAGTTTTTGAAGCAACTTTTAAATTGTTCGTATTCATTTTTATTTCAGCAGTGAAACCACATACCTTGCAAACAATTTAAGAGCCCCCCTTCTGACAATGAAACCACAAAACAAACACAAATAAATAAAACAATTTTAAAAGACATGCTGAGAAAGATTTCCTACAGGCTTCATAACAAACTGAAGTTCACTCAGATCATGTGATGATACACATTCAATATGGAGCTGGGAACTTCCATACATACACAAAAGAAATAGGGAGACAAAACCAAGTAGAATTGCTTGGTCAGTTATCAATGTCATACCATTCTTGAGGAGGGCGCCTCTCCAAAACGTGATCTGCATCTATGCTAGGTAATTATTGAAATAAATTATTTGTGCTTGATCTCGCGAGGTGCTGGGCTTCACAGAAATGGTACTAACAGCACAATTTTTCCTCTGCTGTAGGCATGTGACTGCCATACAGACTAAGTACATGTCCTGCATCCACCCTATTCTTGCCCACAGTAGGAAATACTGTGAAGAAACAGCCCCAAATATGCACTTTAGAAGAAGTGGTATCTTAGGGTAGATTTAAAAAAATATGGGTATTATTATTTCACTTAACAGGTAGGTTTTTAAGTTTTGACTTTATGATTTTTATGGGCTGAGGTAAGCAGTTCTCCCAGAAAACAAAGTAATAAAAAAAAAAGGGCCACAAAAGGAACAAAACATCTATTAGATATGGTGTTCACATTTTCTTTTTAACCTACCCGACTATGGTCAACCACAGAGCCGTGCTTAGAACGATGCTGTGTGTCATTCTAAAGGATGCATGAGAAAACACAAAAGTAGGAAAATACATGTGATGAGACAAATGACTGACAGAGTCTCTGTTCTCTTTGTTAATTAAAAAAAAAATTCACTTAAAATCCACTCATCAATTTATATTCCTATCTTCATTCTTAGAACGTCTGTGAACAAAGCGGTTGAGGTAAATAGACAATTTTTATAATTGGAAAATATGCATCAAAATGGTCTTGCCTATAAATTAGCTAATTAAACACTGTTGAGTCCTGTTTAAAGGCAGAGAGTTAGTAGTAGTTCTTGTATTCGACTCTGCATTTCACCATTAACATCCCACACTGCCACGAGCTCTGGGATCTGACAGGCAGACTCTAATCAGACCAAGTTGCAGTGGTTTAAGATGTTCTCAGTCCTAGCCATCTGCTTCACTCTTCGTTGGAAGTCAACACCTCCAGAGCTTAAGCAGCAGACAAAGACTTGTCTTGCTCTACATCTCCACCCAAGACATTTTATCTATGATAGGAGCTAAAATGCCAAACTAGATATTGTGAAGCCCAAAACATGGGCACGTACACTCGGCAGAACCAGTGTGACAGCTCAGGGAGGAGGAAATAATTGCAATTTCTTAATTCCTTATCAGTTTTATCTCAGGCCACATGACTCAGAACCCACAGTGCAAACCCCGAGGCAAGTGTTTATCACATGCTAAAACAAATTTAGACTAAGTTCCCTATTGGGTCTTAACTCATTTAGCAGAACATATGTTAAAGTCTGCCCCCTTGTCTATACTATACTTTGACTCTTCACCTTCCTTAGGAATTTGTACCTTTCATTGTTTCTATTAATTAGCCTTGACAAAAGCCTTACTGCAGACAAGATAGTTTGACTTTTAATGTGTTACCTAGCATGCTAGCTGATTGAAATAAATTCTCTGGTATCGCTTCAGAAGTAGAGCATGCATTAGGCATAACCAAGATTTTAAGAGTATTTATTACATATATGTTAATATTTATAATGAGAAATGTGTAATTAAATCCCAGTCTAGACAAAACCCAAGAGACGTGCCAGTTTAGCACAAATAGTGCATGTTTGGAACATCTAACCTACAGAGTGAACATCACTTGTGTTCTTAAGGCTCCACTGCCTGTGGGTTGGTCTCCCTTTGCCTGGCCTGATCTGTGCAAAGGGAGCAGAGTGGAACAGGACACACTGCCAAGGAAACACCAACTGCACCACTGTGACCTCTCTGCAAAGCTCTAATTGTTGGTCATTTTGGAAAGGTCAGATACCATTCAAGCATACTGTCAGGAACTACTGCCAGTGTGACACTTCACGCCCAGGCACGACAGTCAATGTGCTACATGCTCCCTAAGGAAGAACTGTAACTGAAAAAATTATAATTACTATTTTATCATTTACAATTTTATTTGTCCAAATAAAAATATTATGTATTGTCAACTCTGCTTGGCAAAATCCACAATAAAATGTCTTGTGTCAGGTCCCAGTTTGGCTCACAAGTATCATCTTTCAAATCTCCCAGTCAATGTATGGCTTTTTTTTTAATGGTTTTATCAGAATGGCAGTGAATTGTTTGCCTGGATTCTCCCACTTTTGTAGATGAAGATCTACTGAACTAAAGGGACAGTTTGCAATTCAATGGCAGTGTCAGGCTATTGGCTTAATGAAATTAACTGCAGGTCTGGAAAAAACAGAATTTTTTGTTAATTGAAAAGTGTTAGTTACAAGAGGTGAAGCGGTTAGAGATCTCTCATGCCAACTTAAATAAAACCAAAACCTTACCAAGGCTGGAACCAATACTTACCTTAAAGCTAAACGAGTTTCTGGGAGAAGAGCTTGAACTGTACTGTTCAGTTTTTGCTAAGTTGCTATAATAGTTGTCAACTTTGATGCTGGCAGACTTGTTAGAAATTGGATCATCAGTTATTGGACAGATAAAATAACTGTCTTCATCATCACTATCAGCATCAAGGTAATTTCCAGAGTTCACTGTAGTTGATCTAGCATTATCAATCCCTTCCATACGAAATATAAGGTCCTCGTCTGCCATGTTTGCGGGAGATGGGATTAACTCCCGCCGTGATTAAACCAGCCAGTATTCCAATGCTCACCCAAAGGGAGGGAAGAAGCTAAATGGGAGAGAAGGAAAAGAAGAGAAAAAAAGGGGTGTTATTAAAAGAACAAATTATGCACGGAACTGATGCCAGCACACTGACAGAAAAACTCCTTAGTATATGGCTTTAAGGAAGCGATCCCCACGTAGCCACATGTGGTTTTGAACACCTCAGTGCCAGATCTGGGTTTCCAGGCAGCACTCAGTTTTTAAATTGCTACAGGATTGAGGGAAGAAGATAACCAGGTAGAAAAGAATACTATAAAATCTGAAGGATTGCAAACACTTCCTGCTGCCTACAGCTGACATTTGTTAATGCTCCTATCTCCCCTCCTCTGAATGTTTTCATTCTTCTCTGAGAAATCAAAACATTGATCTTAGACACTTGACAGTTTTACCTCCAACACCACAGTGAGGTTTTCAAATTTTTCCAGGGGAAGTCTTCTCAAGTATAGTGCATACAAATTAAGGAGGTTAGAGAATATTATTGTGCCAACATAAAAAATTGTCCCATCACTTCCGAGATTTAAGTTGGCTTTTGGGTCACATACAGCGAGTGGTCCACTGTGCAAAGCACGCTACTCAAAGTGCAGAGCACCCTGCCTGGGCTACCCAGGGCATCTTCAGAAGGACAAAGGACAAAAGAGGCCAAGAAAGGAAGCCTACCGTTCCACTGCTGCTGCCCAACTGCACTCACTAGTAGACTACAAAGATGAGAGGAAGTATGTGTAGGGGGCACATGTGTTTTACACTCTGTGAAGGGATTTCAACTTGGACCAGTCCTACATGATCTAAACAATCCTCTTCCGACTTCAGAAACAGCAGATGTGGCAATCTGCTCAACAGCATCAAGTCTCTGAGCTGCATTCACTTTAAGCACAGAGCTTAAAGGAAAAAAATATTCTCCTTGGTTAATAGTTCTCTTCCAGAGAGGTTAAAAATCTTGACTCTGTCATTGGTTACATCACCTTTTTATTAGCTTTCTGGATCCTAAAGAACAGAATAGGTTGGGTTTGGCTTCTCCCAAGTCCTAGCTCCAAAGTAAACTAAGCAAATTGAAAGTAAAAGCAATAGCCCGAGGCAGACAGGCCATGGATCTTTATTACAATCTGACCAATTATTTCTAAGGCCAGAAGGTGACATTCTATAGAAATACTTCACAAAGGCATTCTGACACATTAAACAACAGACTCAACAATATATGGAGTTCCATACAGGTATCCGAACTGCAGCGCTGCACAGGCTCCCATCTTATCACAGCTAATTCCTGAGACAGAACGCAGACACTGTACAGTCCATCTGCTGCAACAGGCACATGTTATAAAAAAGGTAGGTGAATCATGGAACTATTTTTTTCCTGGAGCTGGGGTTCCACTCTAGAGATCTTGCAACAGGAACATGCCTGGCAGATTCCACCTCAGAAAGAGCTTGTGATGATTCAGCAGAACTCAGAAATAAAACTCCTGTGGGCCCAAGCTACAGTAGGTGAGCACTATCTTTCACACATTAACAGCCATAGAGATGCAAACAGTTACCATGCTTTTTTCTCCTCTGAACTCTTGTCCTTTTCCTGCCAAGCCCACCTGCACAATCCAGTGCCTATGGAGGCTTCCTGCTGTCGAGGAAGGAATGAACAGAGTGGAGAAGGTCTGTGATTCATCTAATATCAACTGCAAGAGCAGAGACACCATCACATGACAGTAATCCATCTCCATTCATATGTTTTTCTAATTGCTATGCAAACGGCATTTTCTGAAACTCTGTTCTCTTTAACTACTGTTTCAGAGGAATTTCCTGAAGTCTTAAACACTTCGCCAAGTTTAACAACTTTGTGTAATGACTTTAATACCCAACTGCATCAAAAGCTCTGACCACACACAGACTGATGTGAAATGAGCTTTCTGCCACACACATTCATTAACGGTTTCTTCTATTGAGAGTACAACGACATACAACTGATTCCCCTATGAGCATATCGTGCTTGGAGCTTTCCAGGTCACTCCACTGTTTCCTGTTGCATTTTCAGTCAATGCTGAGGTCAATGAGCAAATCTGATCACAGCCAAGTTGACAAAAAGGAACAACCCAGAGAATCTAACACCTGGGCAAAAAGCTAATGGGCACCAACACAGCACAGCTTCTTCCACACCATAAGTACTGCGGTGAACTATGGCAGGTCTGCAGAGCAGCATGGCTGCGTTGAGGGTCTGACATCCCCTCCATCTATATCTTGAGGATTTAATTCAGAATAACCACTCTGATCTCAGGGAGTGGATACCACTAGCGGCTGTGCTATGTTCACGTGTGAGGAGTTTAGTCTGCAAGCCCCAAGACTGTACTTTAATATGCATCAAAGTGCAATGAGCTGAAAGGATCAGGAGACTCATTTCAGAAACGCTTTTCTGATAGAACAAAAAGCCAGTGTGAGCCCAACCAAGGGGAAGGCTGGTAAGGGACAGACCACAAGAACTGGGCTTGATCAAGCAGTGCTTGATTTTACAGTAAAATAATAAAGCAGATTTACAAACCACACCATGGCTCTTAAACCCCTATCAGCACTTAAGGGTATTTTCCTTGAAGCAATGAGAAACCACTTGCACATGCACAAGCTTTCAGGCCCACTCAATGGGAATATTTTCTCCTTGTTTTAGCTTTGATTATTCACATTGTTCTGCAGCCTGAAAAACAGGAAGGGGTTAGATGAATGCAAAATGATCATTCAAATCTTCACACAGATTTAGCTGAGTTTGAACAAATATTTGCTGGCAAGTCTGCTGCACTGAGTTTTGCTGGCTGTTCAGATGGGTGTTGTGAGTATTACAGTCAGGTCTGCCTCTTGTTCTTGATTAGAGGGCAGCAGTAGACTACATAAAGCAACATATTTTGATTTGTTTCACATGATACATATCTTTAAGTCCTTTTGGTCCTAGGGGCCTTAAAACAGAAATTTGCACTTAATTTGTTCTCAGTACTATACAAGTATCACC
Source organism: Laterallus jamaicensis coturniculus (assembly GCA_022605575.1). Taxonomy (NCBI): domain Eukaryota; kingdom Metazoa; phylum Chordata; class Aves; order Gruiformes; family Rallidae; genus Laterallus; species Laterallus jamaicensis. The sequence goes on from JAKCOX010000020.1 coordinate 13,943,550, forward strand.
CATCCTCCTGATGTCATCTAATGGAAGCACCATGTGTTTTACACACTAGCAAAATGAGATGGACCTGGAAGAGGCAGAAGTCTACATAGGTACTCCGAATATACCTACACCTACAACAGAGAGGATTAGTTAGCATTTTCAAACTTTGGCCCTAATGCTGGGTGTGCAACAGCATACAACTTAGAGCAGACACTTTTAAGGGTTCAATCAATTGCTCAGTTCCACAATAACCTCACCCAACAAGCTAAATCAGGGGTTCTTACACAGCTAGCCTAAAAAGCCTACTATAAAGCTTTGTTTCACTGTTATCCTTCAGCTCTGTACATATTCAACCTACTTTCTCCAGGAAATCATACCAGATAAATACACTCCTATAGCAGTATTCACAGTTGCAGACCTTACACCAGTCACCACAGAAACACTGCCTTCACATATAGCAGCTTTCACCAGCAACATTACCTTGTTGGTTTCTGCCTTTCTGAGGGAGGTAGCACTCCCACAGCTCAGCTACCAACACAGACAACATCAGCACTCCACCTGCATCAGGCAGCTACAGTAAACCACTGCTGAAGGAGGTCTGGACCAACCCATCTGACATGGCACTGAAGCAGCTCTCAAGCATCCAATCTGCTCTTCTAGCAAAGATCACAGGAGAGCCGCTGTCTCTGGAAAAAGGCAGCAGCACATACCTGGAAGGGGAAGGTATCCTCAGCTGCTACTACCATTTTTACTGCAATCATCTTACTAGAGACTAACGAGTATTTGAGAACATTAACCTCTGCTGCTTGTCAATACATGCAAACAGATGTAAAGTGACACTTCAAGTATGGGACTAACTCCAGGATATACTGCAGCAGCAGACTAGCCTCATCACCCACAGCTGCTGCCCTGCGTTTAGTTCTATCCCTGCTGTCCCACACAGCAGCAGATCCACCAGGTCTGAAAAGCAGCAGCAGCAGCAACAGGAACACAGGTTGTTAGTCAGCAGTGATTGCAAACACACAGAGTTTCTGAGACCTGCTGGGTAAATGGAACATCACACACAAATCAGTTTGCATTCAAAGCTAATGGTGTATATAAAGCTATCCCAATTTTATATTTTTAAAGGACTTGTGGTGGTTACTTTGGAAATGTCTTTACTAAAAAACATCCTGACATAACATGCTCTTTAAAACAAAAGTCAATAACCAAACTTTAAACTACACAAACACTGCTCCACACCTCTCAGTTTATTGGACCAAAAGCCTTATTAAAATGCCTAAGCTTCTTCCCAAGACTTACATTCCAAGCTTTTACATTATGGCATAAAGCCACACTATCCAGGAATCCCTATTACTGCCGCTGCTATGTTTGGATCAGTTAGTCTTTAATATCCATTACAGAAGCTTTCTCAGGGGTAAGCAGTCAGCAACGCAATCCTGCATTATCACACACAACCTGTTATTTAAAATATTACCCCCTCCAATCCATTTCAAAAACGTATTGCATTTTTTTAGATCAACCTTGTACTAAATGATGCAAAATTAAGATAGTTTAACATACAGTCACTTATTAAAGCTGCTCAAGTCTCTTAAGTTTGGGTTTTTCCAATGCCTGCCTGAAATATTTTTTTTTCCTCATGCCTTTCTATCCAAGAGCCATACCGCCAGGAGGGGCAGGTGAGTTGCAAGGACAATCCACTGTGTTGGCAAGCTCAGGGCATATGCAAACACAGATAAGAGAAAAATTCACATCACAGGGCTGCTAAAACACGTCTCACTTCTTACAGGGTGCTTGCTGCTACAAAACACCTCGGAGTTTGGCGAGATCCTTGAGCAAGACCCCACAGCTGCTTCAGCTTTGAAACGTGCCTTAATTTGTCCCAAAGAGCTGAGCAATAGAATGCTTTCATCAGCAAAACAAGGGACAACTAGAGCATCTCCAACTGTTTCTCAGGGGCTGTGTCAGCTCAGACATGGCCCTCTGCACCACTTGAGCTCAGGACAGGGGAACTGGAACTGCCCTAGAGCATAGGAAGTCCCACTGTGCCTTGTAAAGAAGCATTAAGGCAAGAGTGATTCCCCTCTCCCTAGTAAACAGTAAATCCCTTTTGGTTTCGTATCACACCAGCCAAATACTAGGAACAAGCAGGCTTTTCCTTCTCAGAAGGAAGTAACTTTTTTCATATTAACATTCTTTTAAAATACAGGTTTGAAATTTAGCCTAACCAGCTATGCAGGCTGTGCACCCATATTGCTATCATCTTTATGAACTACTGACACAAGGCTGCCTAATACAGTCCAGAACAGCCACACTGCTATGTTAACATCCTACAACACGTTACAGAACTACTGCGCTTTCCAAACACCCAACTGACCCTTGTGAAGCAAACCTCTCATCTGTACCGCACACTGTCAAGAAAACAGGTTCAGTGAGTCAAGTTAAGAGCTCTGATAAAAACCAAGATTTGAAAAAAACCAACCAGAACCGCTTCAGATCCTGGCTACTTCTGCCCAACCATGTCTTACCAGCAGAGATCTTCTCATGAGAAGCCTTTACTTCAGGTCCTTCCCAACGTGTCACTACTGCAAATACCACGGCAGAAATCACATCCAGCTTGTCTGCAAGCACAGCTGGGATAACGCATCGCCTCAGCTGGAGAGTCACAGAGGACAGCAGTGCAAAATTCATGAAACGAAAGGGAGCTTGCCTGCACCAGTTCACAGCACGAAGCATGTGAGACTCAAAACCCCGTACAAGGAAACACACTGTGGTTTCAAACACGTAAATGGCTTTCAGAGTTGCAAGCAGTAAAGCACGGATACAACCCCTCCAAGTCACGTCCACCCTTCTGCCAAACACACAAACACTGTGTTAGCAGCAGCTAAACCAGGACAGTATAGAGAGAGAGAAAGAGAACTTAATATTAAACCTTAGAATGTTCTTCCATTGCCATTAATGCCTTTAAATAACTTGCTTTAAATACACTGAACACCTAACTAACTTTCTGTAAGCATTTGCTCAGTACTCCACGTTGTTAGCCAGCCCTATGCTTTATGTGTACTGAAGCGTTTGAAAGATGATCCAAATACGGACGGCCCCGAAGGCTATCGCAGCCTGTCACGACATACACAGTCAGTCGCCCACAGGCGGGGAGCTTCTAGCCCCCCGCCCGCTCTACACACACCAGCACCGTTCTCTTGGGCTGTTCTACCAGTTACAAATGGGATTTGGGGACTTTTAAAACAGACCGTGCCCTACGATTAATTGCACTGCCCTGCAAACATACATGGATTAAACTGTTGTCTCCAGGCACAAGCGCAGGAGCGTTGCCCAATATAAAAATAGCAGGATAGCATTTGTAGGCCACCGCAGGAGCTCAGGGCTTGGCCGCTGGATTCGGAAAGGCTCTAAGCCGTGAAGTTGTTCACCATTTGCTGTAATCGACCCCTCTCTTACCCACTCTGCCCTCCGCACTTCACCCAGCGAGCAGCCTGACGACTTTCCACCGGCGTCGGTCCACGCAGCGCGAAGGTACCTACCGGGTTAGTACAGCCCAGGCCCCGTCCCAGCCTCTGCAGGACAATCCAGCTGCCACCACCGCCTCCGCCCGTTCCAGGCAGGCAGGCGCGCAGCCGCCCTGCTGAGGGGAGGCGGGCAAGGGGCCGCCCCTCACCTCCCGCGCAGCCGCTGCTTTCCCGCCCACCGCGCGGCCGGGCGGCGCCTCACGCTCAGGCGGGCAGGGCGGGAGGTGCTCGCAACCTGCCAGGTGCTTGGTTCCTGTGAGAAAAACGTTAAAAAACAGAAAAATATCGAGGAGAAACCCCCCGATATTAGCACTGTCAGGTGTTTGGCGTCTCCCGAGGGCTGCTTGCAGGAGCGGCGCCTGGGGTTTATTTCTACTTCCCTTGCGTCCGAGCCGAAAGGCGAGTTTCCCAGGGCAGGTGCTCCCACAGGGAGGGCCACGGACCCCAGCCCGAGGGAAGGCCAGGAGCAGACATAAAGCACCCGCCGTGGGGCCTGCGGGGACTCCCTGTCCTTCAGGTTGGCCTTGGCATCTGAATTAAATCGCACAGCACTCCATTTCCCCACGAGAAGTGGCACGCACCAGGATTCAAGATCCAAAGGCTTCAGATTTCCTCAAAGCACCCACATTTGCTTTCTTTCTAAAACAGTTGGGTGGGTTGAAAATACCCATGTTTAAGCTTTTTCTCAAACTAGAATTTGTAAAAAAATTAAAGAAAACTCCTTATCCTTCCAGGGGTTGTATGAAAATTAATGTAAATAGAGTCTGTCTTAACTGTATTACTTGGCAACCTGCAAAGAATCTACCCTTTTTACTGTCACTGAATCTCCTGTTCACACAAATAGTCCTCATCAGTGCAATTTACCAGGAGTAGGGGTTACAAAACCAAGAATGGAAGATATGAGTTTATCCTTTGTGACAGATGGATGGTCTCTTGTGGCACCACAGACAGAACACACAATTCCTGTGCTCTGCAGAATGCGAGGCAACATGGAACTGCTGCAGCAATGCTACTGCTGTGATAACCTTCAGGAGGAAGATTACTAATATTTCGTTAAAAACATCCAGAGCAGATGCTCTGACTCTCTGCCAGGAACAGCCGCCTGCCACCACCATTACTTATGTAAATTAAATTGCATCTTAGCTTGGAGAACAGAGGGAGTAGCATGTGTGCGTGCAGGAATACCGCCTGCGATTTGAGGGTGAAACCTGTAATTTTGACAGCAATTTCCAGCACTACGCTGAGGATGCAGCCCTTGCTTGAGAACATAAATTGGAGACTTGATGGAGCCAATGCTGCCTCCTATATGCACATTTCTGGGTAGCCTCAAATTCCCCACAGAGTTTAAGCTCAAATTAAAGAGCTTTACATTTGTGAATTGTACAGAAAAAAACCAACCCAAACAACAACAGAGATCCTATTCATCTCCCAGCTATAAAGCACTGCTGTAAGTATTAATAGCTATCAAAAAACTAAGTGCTTTTACTCTACCAGCACCTAGCACGCTGAGGAAAACAGCACCCGACAGGGCTGCTGTCGGGGTGCCTCAAAGCAGGGCCTGGGAAGAGGGCAGACTTGTCACATTAATTCTGAAGGCCTGGTAGAAGCCAGATGCCCAGTTCCCACTGCATGAAAGTGGGTTGATAATAGGTTTAAAAAAAACAAAACAAAAAAAAACCCACCTGCTATCATAGGCTACTGATAACAATGAAATATTGGTGTGACATGTGAGCACAACAAGTCATGAGAGTAACTGGCTTTAAACTCATGTAAATACACAGCGTTGTCTTGGACTAAGAGGGGCATATGGCTGTGTTATGCTATATAACCTCACAGAGAGGGTTTTGCCATATCAGCATAGTTAAGTTACACCATCTCAAGCTACACATTTCTCAGGCTCTAGCACCCTGATGCAAGGGTGCACTCATTTTCAAGCTTAAGTCTGTGGCTTCTCTTCTACAATGTTTTCTTAAAAGATCAGGGATGATAAAGTTTTTTATTAAATACTAAAGGTGTGTATTGAAATTAGATATTAGCTCAGACATGCTGCATCTTCCAGTTTCAGTTTTCTATATAGATGTCACCTATTATATCCCTTACACTTGAGGAGTTTGATTCACAGTTTTTGTTTAAAAATATTTAAAAATAGACAAAAAAGAGCAACCTAGGAAATAAATGACCTGCAGGTCCTAGTACATTATTCTTTTATTTAACATCCTTATCAATGCATGTATATGTAGTTTCCAAGAGCACTGAAATGGAAAAGTTTCAGTATGCTCATGTTAAATGAGGCTGTTTCAGAACTGCTCTTCTAGGGAACTGCAGGTTTTTAAAAGGAAAAAGAATTTATGCTCCAGACAATACTAACTTCCAGAGCTGTTTGTTCTGGTCGCATCTAAAAATCCAGATGAAAAATTGTAAGTCAGTTAATTCTCTGACAATTTGTGCCTACGTACTCCATTGACAATTTACAGGGTAAACTCAGTTGGTCATAAACCCCACTTCAGCCATATGGTAGGTGCATATACATAAAACTTCCTGGAGCACCAATGGGAAGAGCAATGGTAGGCATCATTTCTCTGTAGTGTGGCTCTAGTTGCATTTAGTCCGTATGTTTTTAGCTCTGCCTACAAAGTAATGACACATATTCCTCCTGCAGGCCTCACAGAGTAAGAGAATTCATCTTTTTACTCACCAGTGACAGCCTGAATCTGGTTGCCAAACCCAGCTCCCTCATCGAGATGGAGAGGAGAAGCCCCAGCTTACACCATGCCCCAGCTCAGCCGCAGGTAAGCGCGGCAGGAGGCGAGCTGGTCTGACAGAGCCGTGTCTGAGGAGCCCTGGCCAACAGCTGCGCTTTGTACCAGACTCCGCAGCTCCATGTTGGGCAGCACCCAGATAAGGGCAGCCAGGGGCCTCCCCTTTCGGGTGGGAATGGCTCAGCTGAAGACACACGGCGATGCCAAGTCAGCACCTGGCTGGGAAGGTCACCACCCCCGCGGGGCCGCCAGCGAAGGGCTGCTCTCGCACCTGCGTGGCCAGGGCAGGGACGTCTCTGGGGCGGCAGACATGCACAGAGCCCTGGACGAGCTGCTGTGGGGGACAGGCAGCGTCTTGCCTGGCAGGTCGCCGCCAGAACGCCCTGGGGAGGAAGGGACGATGCCTGGAGACTGGCCGGGTCCCGAGGGCGGCCGCAGATCTAGGGTAGCGCGGGAGGCGCTCAGGCCACGTGTGCAGCCCGCGCCAGGCGCGCGACTGCGGCGCCACCTACCGGGCGCGTGCCGCCCGCCCCGGCGCCTCAGGAGAGGGACGGGCTCCGGAGGCGCCTCCGGCAGCCCCGACCGCGGAGCCCTCCCCCGGAGACGGAAGAGATCGCGCCCGTTGCAGCAGTTGCGTTTCCTGGGGTGGAAGAGCAACGGCCAGGCGCGAGCCGCAGGGCGCTGCGGTAGCGGAGACACAGGTGGGCGGCACGTGCAGGTGGGTGGGGAGAGCAGCGGCGCCGCCCCCCTGAAAGAGGCCTGGCGGGCCGCTGAGCACCCAGGCGGTAGCGTGGCCGAGTGGTCTAAGGCGCTGGATTTAGGCTCCAGTCATTTCGATGGCGTGGGTTCGAATCCCACCGCTGCCAAGTTGTTTTGTCCCCGCCGTGGCGGTAGCTCGTTTTCGCTACCCGACTAGCGAGGCCGCGGGGGTGGCAAGCGGGGGAGTGGAGATGGATCCGTGACCGTACGGGCCGGCTGGGCAGGGCACCCCACGGGCGCTCCTGGAGGAGGAAGGCGGTGGGGTTTGCCAGTCGTTCTCGTTAAAATGAAATTAGAGGAAGTTGCGGTATATTTTGAGAGGAAAGTGGCTTCACCTCCCTGCGTGACTTCTGGATTGAAAATAGAAAGAGAAACACGAATTGTGGCAAACAGCCTTCCCTCCTGGTGCCTTACTGCACTCTCAGCCCCCGGGTCCTGCACCAGGCCTTTACTGCCTGCCCTGAGGCAATTTCGGTGGGGTCAAAGCCTCCCAAGTTCTCAAATACATGGGAGTTTACCTTGCCCCCACCTTCCACCTTTGATTGTTCCCAATCTCACTCAGCCCCAGACCCATCTCCTTTCCCAAGCCTGCTCTTTCTCCTCAAGTCTGCTCTCGATTGTTGCCTCCACGTGTTACAGGCTGGAAAATGTGCAAAGGGGAGGGAGATTTCCATGATAAATCCCCACCTGGAGCAGCCGATGGCAAGGAGTGGAGCCGTAGAGATCCCCCGTGGTTTAAGCCCTTTTTAGCTCCGGAGTAAATCAAAAAGCATGTTATTCACCATCTGCTGCAGGGATTTGCTCGGTGTAAGTGCTATACTTTAGGATTTGAGCGCAAAAATGCAGTTGCACCTGAAGTTCAGCTGTAACCTTGTTACTTGCCCTGAATAACTAGCAGAGCTAAGGGGAGTAGTAGGATGATTAGTGCAACTATCTGCCGATAGCAGCAGATTCCCCTACTGTGACATAAATGCACTTAACTAATGTAACTTAGTAACTTCCAATTTAACTAAAATACAGTTTTGACTCACGAAAAATCACAGAATCACAGAGTTGTAGGAGTTGGAAGGGACCACGAGAGATCATTGGGTCCAACCCCCCTGCCAAAGCAGCTCCCCAGGACATATCACTCAGATAGGCATCCAGACGGGTCTGGAATATCTCCAGAGAAGGAGACTCCACCACCTCCCTGGGCAGCCTGTTCCAGTGCTCTGTCACCCTCACTGTGAAAAAGTTCCTACCTGCATGTATTCCATAGGCCTGTGAACTGTCACAGGTGGCTCTGCGCCCCAGAGTAGGGCAGGGAGTGGCTCTCAAACAGCATGCACAGGGGCAGGGGACCGACTGCAGCCAAGTTTCAAGTACACTTTTATTTTCCCTCATATGTAGTGCTACAGCTAATTCACAAAAGAAATTCACACAGTGTGAACTCTGTCTGTACAGCCAATATGTGTTATTTACAGTAATCTGTTCTGCCTGCCCCCTTGCTTGTTCCTTGGTTCCCCAAGGCAGTGAGCCACAGCAGCAGCTGTGGTTAATCTTTCTCCTCATTTTAGCCATTTTCTTCACCGATGAAGCTCTGCAGTCTGGCTGTAGCTCTTGTTCTTTCTGCAGATTCTCATTTACGTGAGCAATCAATCTGGCAAGTTGTTTTGGTGTGAAATCAATGCAGCAATCTTGACTCCAGCGGGTTTCAGTAATTTAGCCATAATAGTTTATTTTCTCAAGTACAGCTACCAATACGTTGCAATTTTGTTTTAAAATCTTAAAAATAACTGTTTATTGCACTGGGGCCAGTAACTATTGAGGAGATAAGAATGATCCAGGTCACAGTACTGTGACTGGGTGCCTGCATTTCCTGCAAGTCAGTGTTGTGTTTCTTTAAAAAAATGCAAAACTGAAAGTCCATCAAATCTTAAAGAAAGAAAGATCAAACTTAAACTAACAATTAAAGAAAGGAAAACTTTGAAGAAGCTGTGATGATTCTGAGCTTCTGGCCTTGTTTTAATGTAATGGTCCACAGAATCAGCAAATGCAAACTTCTCTGGGCTGTAGCCTAGCTGGCTCCGTGCCTTGTCTATTCGAAATGTATGAGTGATAGAAATGTTCTGTACCTATAGGGTGAAAGAGTCAACATACAAAGGTATGATTACATTGGAAATTGGAACAAAACCTCTAAACAGTAGCAAAGACACAGTTACAAGAAATGTAAAATAAATTTTAACTTCCCCCCCCCCAACATTATATCAATGTCCTACTGGCATATGTCACATCATTTTTTTAATTGTTCACTCCAAATGAGTATCTTGAAAGCCCAAAGAGGATGTAACAGCTGTAAACCAGAATCTTCTAGTCTTGAAAACATCCACCAAAAATATTCTGCACTCTTTTGTCTGTACCTGAGGAGGCAAATAAAAGCCATCTCTTAAGTGCCTAAGTATCTTCAGAAATGAGGGGCCAGCTGACCAGCCAAAGCTGTACAGGATACTGGGCCTTATAAGGAGGGAGCTGAAGCAGCCTCTCCCATACTGCAAGCTTAAGCTTGAGAAGATAAGAATTTTATCAAAGATTATGGTAACAAGCATCATAGATTGCATAAAATGTACCTGATGCATACATTTGCCCTGGAAGCTGGAGGCCAAAGTAGTACTTGGTGGATTTTACTTTCTGATAACTTAAATTGTACCTCAGGATTAACATGGATGGATGGATCCTGTGAGAATTAAGGGTAGTTTACAGAGAGTTTACCTCATTTCTGGTCAGCAGTGGGGACAGTTCAACAAATGGTTTCAGCATCAGATGGAGATACTCCATTATCATGGCTGCACAACAGAAGATTTATACTTGAGGTGAGAATAACACATTGCTATGAGATTATGATTTTGGCATATCTCACACTGTGTGATACTGAGGGATAACCACATGCCTAAGAGCTCAGGGAACCATTACTAATGTCAACAGGAGTCCTTGCTCACCAGGGGTTGAATTTAATCTTAGTAGTTCAGCAGCCTGAATTAGGCCACTTGTGTGAAAAGGGTTTGGAGGGTTGCTGACAGATCAGGGAAGAGATCATGAGACTTCATAAAAAATGTGGAAACAAAATACTCAGAGGTGGGTTCTGTACCCACAGGGCAAAGCAGGTAGTCTTCAGCCTATTCAGTGAAGTCATGGATCTTTATATATAATTTTTTATATTTATATATTAACTCCACAAAATTACATATCTGTTAAGTACTGCACAACACCTGATTCTCTGGGACTTCAATAACATACCGTTCTGATTTCAATACACTGCATGGAGCTGAACTTCACTCTGAGTGCTGCACGCTAAATGAGCCCACAGCATATTATCTTCATAGAGAACAATGAAAAATTTGGGCAAATAAAAAAACCCCCACATTATTCTGCAATTAGGACTGAGGGCAGTGTGTACAGGAAAGAGGAATGCTGATAAAATATTTTTACCTGATGCATAAACTAAGGAAGTAGGAATACGTATCCATGGCTTACTGCAACCTAATCTTTCAAACTGAAAGAGATTTTAAAAACAGTGAAAAACCAGAAGCCTCAAGCAAGTTTTCAAGTTCCAACACAGAAGAAATTTGTGGATTTCAACACAGTAGTATTTACTAATAGAACAGAAAAGAAATCATCATTGCTGTTACTATTTGAATTTTCATTTTTCAGGGGATCCCAGTTAAATGTCACAAGCAGACACTATGAAATTTTCAAGAGGCAGTCTTAAGGAAAAGAAGTTCATAACGTCTACATGTCATGGTGTGCTGAGACCTAATTTAACACTGTGACATATTTATGGTGTTGAGCCCATTGTTAACAATAAAGCAATCTTTTGAAAAGAATGTATGTTACAGTTTAATAATTAGGATTTCCATGTTTGTCCACTCAAAATAGCCACCCTTAACAGGTGCATATCCCAGAAACGAAGATACAGACAACTCAGGAGGGGATACTGGTTTAGATGGCCCTTTGGTCTCAGAGAAGACAGTTGCTTTGCTGTAGTAATTTAGGTAGGCTTCGTTACAGGGCTAATCACACTGAACTTGAGGCAGGAACGAAAACCCAGTTCAGAACGGAACTCTTACACCCAAAGCAAACAGACCAAAGGTACCACGTGCACAAGAGCTGGAGTTGTATGCAAAGAAATCAAGGTATTTGCAGATAAAGGATATATTGTACGTACAAGTGGAGTTAACCATTCAAAGAGGTTGAATTTTTCACCATCATTAATGAAATACACCTGGCCACTCTGTTCAACAGGAAGAGAAGAGACGTGTTAGTAAAAGTAATGCTGCCTATGTATTGACTTTCTTCTTTCTCTCATGCCCTATGAATAGACTAAAATAAACCAGCAGTGTAAAATATGCATGGATGGACATAAAAGCCAACAAGCTATCTCCATGTGTTTCAATCAGTCACACTAACGTGTGCAATGAGGTTGGTGGACAAATGGTTTATGTGCTTAACATGCCCCACTATAAATTATTTATTGCAGATGTATCTATACAGAACAGCTATACTGACACAAGTTACCTCTTTACCTTTTGCTTTTAGGGTTTTAGAAAAGGTGGTTACCTCTGCTTTGAAAATCTTTGTAACACACTTTAAGGATAGTGCTTGACTTAAGTAAAAAACTGCTTATGAGGATGAAAACAGTTGCAACTAATTTTGAAATTAATGAACCTAAATGAAAGGTGCTTTTATTGGCACATGGTGTGGAAAGAACTGGATATCTGAGTTCAGAACATGAGTCTGGATCTATACACAGGGGATAAATCTGCCTGAACTTCTCTCCTGGTTTCAGCTGGGATAGAGTTACTTTTCTTTCTAGTAGCTGGTATAGCACTGTGGTTTGGGTTTCGGATGAGAATACTGTTGGTAACACGCTGAGGTTTTAGTTGTTGCTGGGTAGCTGTAGTGCTCACACTAAGCCAAGGACCTTTCAGGTCCTCACAGCCTGACAGGTGCAGAAGCAGCACAGGCAGAAGAGCAGAGCCAGGCTGTGACCAAAGGGATATTCCCTACTGGAGAATGGCACGCTCTGGATATCACTGGGGAAGCTGCTGCAAAACAGTCTGGGCATTGGGCTTCTTTGTTCCTTCTGCATGTGGTGAGCAATTGCACCTGTGCATCACTTGTAGTATTGTTACTGTTACTTCCTTTGTTATCCTTTGAAACTGTCATCTCAACTCACACTTTCCATTCTCCTCCCCATCCCAGTGGCTGCTGGTGCTTATCAGCTGGGGTTATCAGTGCTCACTCATCAGCTGGACAACCTCCAGTGTCACTTCCCACACAGCAAACGTTCTTGTGCAAATATTATATTACAAAAAATGGAAAGATGGAGATGTTCTTACAGAACTGAAGACTCCAAGTGCTGCCAGGTCCCCCACTGTTCATAGCACATGTGTCAACTAAAACCACAGACAGCAAACTAAGCTACAGGACCCAACGCAACCGTTAATTACTGCGACTACAGGAGTTACTCTAGTACAGGATACAGTGGCAGGATCCACTTTCAAATGAAAACCTGTGGTGCTTTCATCATTGCTTACTTACAGCTATGTAGTTCTTCTCAGGGGTGAGAGCCTCAGCAGCTAGAATTTGAGCTTGTACAAGATTCTCTGCGTGCACCCAGTTCATTGTCGCAGAAGGATCCCCAAACTTGAAGCTAAGCAGCCCCCTCTCAATATTCTTCTGTAGACATGAAACCAAAGCGAAAGGGGTTTTAAAATGAGGCACAGTGCACTGTCTTACCCAGCTCAGTGTTAATTGTTTTTAAAAATAATTGATTTAAGAGAATCAAGAGAAATACAGAGAGAGAGCTCTAAAATTACCATGCATGAGGGAGGAGTGAAGAACGTACTGAACACGATACATCCTGAATTTACAAAGAATACAAGTCTGTCCTAAGGGTAAGTAAGAGGCACAGAACGTAAATTGTGTGGAAAGTTAAGACACAGTTCTGAATGGCCAAAAATATTCCCCAAATTGGAGGAAATTTACAAACAGCTTTGGCTGGGAAGAAATGGAAGGTAATGCTAGGTGTCAAATTTTTCATTTAACAGGTACATTTTAGCAACTGCAAAATGTTACAGATACATACTGCCTTAAAATGGGCTCATAATAAATAAGCTTATTATCTTAAATAGACAAAAATTTTTTCAGAGGCTAAAAACATCTCAGGTTTAACTGAAATGACATTTGCCATTCTTAAAAATTATTTCACTTAGAAGATGCTGAGGTCTATTTTGTCTGACTTCAATCTAATTCCCCAACTCAGCCACAAAACATACTTATTCTGTGGCTAGCTTGACTCTGTTCTTTCCTCAAGGCTGTGTGTAACTTTATGGTGCACTGCTGCTTTTACAATACATACAATTCTACAAGGATCATATTCTAAACACTGTTCTAGTCCCACAATCTAAAAGTCAGCAAGTGAAAAAGAGTAAAACATGAGCACCTCAGCTACCTGCCCTTTAGTCACCTATTGTACCAGGAGGTGCTTCTGACTTAACTTCTTTCCTTGGGAGGGAAAGCTGTTAATAGTTGAGCCTGGAAACAAGATATTTTGCTGTATCCCTTTTCATTAATGTTTTAAACCATTTGGTGCACGTGGTGTGCAAACAGGCATTTGAAATATCAGAGATTGGCCTGAGTCTTATACTAAGCATTAAGTTATAATGCTGGACTTACAGGTGTTTGTATTTTCTTTTTTAAAAGGGCTTTTCTGAATGTACCATACATTCTTTACAGATATAGTGCCTCCTGACAAAAGGTAGGACATCCTCACCAGGCAACTGAATTGTTAAAATTGCTGCTCAGTAAGAAGCTCAATCACTTGGTAGCACAAGTGCTGTTGTATTTCATAGAAAATCCTGCTGATTAAGAAAATCAAACTACATACTGCTAGCCTTGGCAAGTGTCTTTGCTCCTCTGGTCCATAGATTCCTGGTGGGCGAAGGACACACGTATAGAGTATTCCACCTCCTACAAGAATTGACAAGACCATTCTTAAGCAACTTTCACATGACTATGGTAAATATCTCTCTTTGTATGAACCAAAAGCTTTGATAGCAGAACTTACTCTGAAGTAAATTACTTCACCAGCTTAAAAATGTGAAATTAGCTGGATATTAAGTTGGCAGAATCAGACCATGCAAAAATAGCAAGGCAAGAGTCAGAGAAATCCTGCCAGCTTAGTCAGATTCCTAGAAATCACCAGATATTGCAAACCCTCTTCCTAACCAGTCCTTTGTCTCTGTGCCAGAGCAGTGAGTGAGTGTGCCAGCTGTGGTGAGGAGTTCACTGAAGTGAGCAAGATTTGGTAGGAAGGTGGAATGAAACCAACTGATGTCACACAAAACTACTGTTGGGAAACAGACTCACCAGCAGTACGAGCCAGAGATGTAGGCAGCAGGCACAGCCAGCTCCCACTAGAGCCAGAACTGATGTGGAAGCTCTTGATAACTTCAGTGGGGCCAAGGAAGGACCATCATAAAAAAGCCAGTCACTTCCCCAGTATGTTTTGGTTTGTCATCTGCTAACAGCTTTTCTTCATAGTGCTCAGCCACAAGCAAAACACTCAGTCCTGCTGTGGCACAGCATCAAAACAGGGTGTTTGGGACAGTGACTGCTTCTCATTTCACTGAGAAATGCAAAGCTGCATATTGTTCCTAAAATTAAGAGGTCTTTGATGTGAAGAGCTGCTGACTAAAGAGGAAATAAGGCAAAAAAAAAAAATCCTTATTTCTCAAACAAAATCATTCTATAGGGATGGAATGGCCATCAGTGCCTTTATCTCTCTTTATAGCTCTGCAAGTATCAAGTGAAGAGAGTCTTTTCTGCGAGCTGGCTGCAGCTAAATTTAGCTGGGTGTCACTTGGTCACACAGAGTCGTGTTGCACTTTACATTAATTTGTTTTGCACTGGCAGTTCTAGTATCTCACAGGTGAGCTTAAGTGTTCAGGTGTGTACCTGGCTTCCTCAGCATGGAAAACTTTGGGAAGCACTAATAAATAATTCCAGGCTCTAGTATCAGGTGGCTTCTTCAGATTTTAATATAGAACTGGGGGGTGGTGGTGGTGGTGTGTAACAATTTAATCAGCATTCATGTTTTACTTATGGTGCATAATATGGTGACATTAAACACTTGTTTTTGTTTAATTTATAGCTGTCTTCATCTTTTCAATTAACATAGTGAACTCTCTGCTACCATCCTAGCACCTTTTATTGACACTGTGGGAACAAAAACAATTAGAAATGTTTTAAAGTTAAAATCTTTTCATTTCTGAGAGAGGCCAATAACTTGAGTTCCTAATTGCTGGACAGTCTGGTCTGCTGAAGGACTGATACAGGACACAGGATGTTAGTGAGGAACAAGAAGAGGAGGAGTAAATTCCACTACAAATTCATGCGAAGACAAAAGTACCTGCTAGTGGACTTCCATTAGCTGCTAGTACCATTTGTTCTGCAATTGATTTGGTTCTGGAATAATGATCAACATGCTACAGAGAAAAAGCAAATACATTTTTATCTCTTCTTGAAATGACAGAGCAGAGGGGCATCTCTTCTCTGCTCACTTTTACTTGCCAGATGGCAACAAATACCTCAAAATACAGAAGCTGTGGGGTATTAGTTTGGGATAAAACATGTGCATATTGTAAGGTAAGCAAGCTTTTTTCTTTATGCAAATCCAGTTAATTAATTTCAGCTCATTTGAGAAGCAATAAATATATGTATGCTTTGAATGCTGCCAAGAAGTAACTGATCACTACTTTGTAATCTGGATTTCTTTTCCAGGTAATGGAAAAGTCAAAAGTCAAGTTTTGAAGGCATTACAGTTGGTATGAATTATCCTGCTCATTTTCTTGCAGCATTGTCCCAGGGAAAACATCATTTGATGTATTATTCAAAATATTACTGGTTATTTTCTCTATCCCTCTCCAATTTTTGAAAGACTGTAAAGTACTTGATGGAAAAAGGAGAGACACAAAAGCCCACTGTGTATGCAAAGCACCCAGAAGGGCTTTTTCCTTTTTAATTAAATGCAATTAAAAAATAAAAATAGGCTGCTTTCCTGTATCAGCTCTGCATTGAATATATGGCATCTACAATAAGGGAGTAACCAACAAGTCATATAAATAATGGGTAAGGGGGCACCCAGCCATAGAACCCAATCCCTGTGTCCAGGTGGAATTTCAGTATTGTTGATAGGACACTGTGTGAGTTATTTTCCAAAATCAAGACCTTGAGGGGAAACAAACACACACAGCAACGTTCCCAAACCCAATGTGCTGAGGTTGTGAATGGCATCTATAAAGAGTGTAAGGAGTTTTCTTTCCTGGCAAAAAAGGGTCGTGAAAACTCCAGGCTTTTTCAGAAACAAGAAGTTAATGAAAGAGGAAAAACATGAAAATAGTAGACATCCAAAATACCTTTTCTATAGGAAAATATGGCACTGTTTCCTCATCACCATCTTCAATAGGGAGCCCTCCAAACACCACGTTTACTGTACTGGTGTATATCAGTCTCCTGATGTTCCTTTGTTTGCAGGCTGCAGCGATGTATAAAGTGAATTGATTTAGTGGAAAATGAAGGATTATGGTAAAATTCTGTACAAGCTTTTCCTGAGAAACCATCAAAACTTAGGAGAGCTGACTAACCCTTCAGTTTTGTGACAGGGCAATTTCAAACACAAAGCAGACTTGAAGGGAAGAGATCTGCTTAGAGCCAAGTGCTTTGTCACCTGGCACATCCTCACTGGGATGCTGTAAGCTCACCCCATGCCTCTGCTGGCTCTCATACACACCCCGCAGCACAACTGAGCATGAAAAGCCCCAGTGACATGTTTCCTCATCTTCTGCCAAAAATGTAAAGTATTTGGCAAAAAAAAAAAGTGTCAAAAAGGCCAACTGGCTTTTTCTAAGTGGCATAATATGTTGGTATGCTGTGCTAACACCTGCTGGCAAGGTGAGGTACCTACCATCAATGATGAATCTTGTTCCATGAATGTTTACAGTTTCAATTTCTTCTCTATGCAACTAGGAAAATAAAGAAATTGTCCATTTCTGAATAAGAATACATTTAGAATACCTTAGGGAGCTGTTATAAATGTCCCCAAATAAAGATAATGAGTTTAGATTATTAAAAAAGCTCATTTGAACTGCTGGTTTTGGACTTAGAAGAAGTCAGCTCATCATTTTTAAATTATGCCTGTATTTTTCTTGTATTTTTACAGACCAGCCTGCTTGAAGCAAAGAGAATTGCAGTGCCTCTGAATACACTTCTAGCTATTGGAAGCAATGTGTTAAATACCCGTGTTTCAGTAGCACCTCAGTGACTGATTACAGACCCAGGTGTGCATCCTTCAACTACAAACATCTCTGGAGGAGCTGTTCTACCCAGCTGAGGTAATTGAGTGAAAGGAATCTCAGTAGAAGGTGTGTTTGTAACTAATCATAAAACTTGTGGCTCAGAGTCCTACAAGTACCTCCTTACTGCAAGCAATTAAGACTTGAAATACAGCTGTTACAGTTTAGTTACATGAAATAACTTATAATTCAGTTCTGGTTTTATTCCTCCCACCCAGACACCCTCCAGGGCTGCTGGTAGAGCCTCTAACAGGGAGAGAATTGTTTCACAACTAGGAAGAGAGTACTGTAAGCTGTTTGCACAGAGCAGTTACCCAAACCAGCCTGGATTCAGGCTCTCAGGATAATCTGAAGAGATAAAATCTGACACACAGTGTTACAGCGTTGGATCTCTCATCTTCAGGGTGAGCAGAAACACAGACAAAGACCCAGAACTGTTTGTACTCACTTGCTCTCTTCCTGACATTCCATAGGAGGCTACATGGAACACACAGTCAGCACCTTCACAGGCTGCAAATACAGCATCATAATCCCTGACATCCGCCTGTAAGACATGAGAAAAGGTGTTTGGGCTTGGGATCTCATGGGGTGGGCTCACACCGAGGGAAGGTGTGCATATAACTGTACTTACACACGTCCTGGGCTGAAAACCAGGCCCATTCCAGTACTCACTGGTAATCCTACTCTCTTCCAGAGAGCTCAGAGGACTTTAAAAACATTGGTTAAGCCTCACAACACCCCTGTGCTCATGCTGCAGGTGACTACACTGAGGCACAGACAGAGGCAGTGCCTGTGTCCTGAGGAGTACTGCAGAGCCAGGAGGTGGAGCAGGCAAGGCTGCACTGCACACTACAGGTATCACTGTTGGCCTTGTGTAAAAATATACACTGAGATCAGCTGACAGAAAACCAGTGGGACATTCACAGAGCTCAGGTGGTGGTTGGCCTGTACGATCGTTTGACACTAGGCATTTGAGTTCTGTGGAAGCCAGTAAGGCAGCATGGAGAAGGCAAATGATGTCAGTGTGACTTTGTGAAAACAGAATTCACCATACCTGGATACACACTGCTCCATGGGGAATTTCCCAGATAGGCTTGTGTATGTCATACAGAACCACTGAAGCTCCTGCATTGGCAAGAGCACATCCCAGCTTGTATCCAAAATAGCCTCCTCCTCCTGTCACCACGGCTTTCATCTGGTTTTCATCCTGTGCCCCAGCATTTCGGTGCAGCTCAGGGTTAGAGGTCTGGCGCCAGGGTGTTGCCACCCCGCTCAGGGTAAGTTTTCTGTCAGTGAAACACTCTCCATTACCAGACACATGTAACAATTTCTCCTCCATGTTGACAGTTGCTCCATAGCGCTCCTGGATGCAGACGATTCCAGTGAGTGTCATGTTAACAACCTCTATTCACAGCAGCAAAGTGTAACTTTAATGCAACCTAAGAAAGACAAAAGCAAACAGGAGCTACAGAATTTCCAGATTTAGGGGTTCCTCTCCAAAGGCCCATCTAAAATTTCCCTGTTTACGACTTTGATTAATGGTAATTTTTCACATTTTGCAAATACATAAATGTTTATCTATTATGGTAAAGACAGGACCCTGGAAACACACAACAAAAGGTTGCACGTTTTGGAATGAAACCTTAGTTGCAAATAGTATCCATAATAATAAAAATTAAAAAAAAGCCCCAAACCATAATTTAAAGTTCCCTAGTGCAGAGAATGTGACCTCACAGGCTTTCCACGGGTGGGTCAGAATTAGAGTGTGGTACAGGCTGTTTATTGGCAGAAGAGAAATCGCTGCCTGGGTGACAGTGCATCCCCTTGTCTGGCTCAGGTGGTTCAGCAGCTCAGAGATGGCCTTCGGGGGCCAGACCTGAATTTGAAGTCTTGAGCTGTCAGGAAAGCTCTAAAGCCCAACAAACTGCACGGAGGTGTTCGTGCTTCAGAAGGGAGCAGGCACCAGAGCACAGCTGCACCTAGAGCAACGGGAAGAGAGGAGCGCCTGATCCCTGCTCTGTGTCTTTAACAGGTGGATCAGAGGACAAGGGGAGCAACCCCCCTTCCCAGGGGAACCAGAACGGAACGCGGCGGAGGGCTGAGGAGCACACTAAGGAGCAGGTACGGGCAAGCCCTGTGTCTCTGAAGCGCGGAGGTTCTTGCCATCCACACGCAGCCACGGGCTGTCAGGGTGACCGGGCATTTGGGGGCTGTACCACGCAGTTACCCCTCCGTTACCCCTCGGCTACCCCCGCCCCGTCCCTGCGCCGCGATTAAAGATTCAAAGTCACCCGAGCTGCCGCAGCTCTCTCCGCGTCTCACCTGCAGATTTGCCCGGGCAGCCGCTGCCGGGGGAACGCGGGGCCGGGGCACCCACCCCGTGCTGCGGGCAGCGTCCCCTGAGCCGGCCCGACCGGTACCGCGGCGGGAGCAGCCGTTGGGGCTGTTGTCCCCCCACACCTCCCATCGCTCCGCCGCAGCCGTTGGGCGCCGCTCGGCGGGTGCCTCCGGGGAGCGGGAGCAGGCACCGGGACATCTCGCCGTGCCGCTGGGTTCCCCCCGCCGCCCCCGCCCCGCGGGTCCCCGAGCCGTGGTTCCCGCCGTGCCGGGCTGCTCGGGGTTCCGCAGCACTGCCAGGGCCCCAAGCATCCCACAGTATCTCTGGTGTCCCACTGGGCTCACAGGCTCCCACAGCCCCCCTGGGGTCCTATAGCCCCCCAGAATCCCACTCATTTTGCAACATCTTTAGGATCCCACAGCATCCCTGGGATTCTGCTCACCCCCCCCACCCCCCCCCTTGGGACCCCACAGTATCCCTGGGATCCCACAGGATCCTGTGGTGGCTCTTACCTCCATCCGTCTTCATGCAGCCACGACCACTGCAGGAAGGCATCCTGTTGGTGGGCCAGGCTCTGGCCACACTGCAAACAGGTTGTTCAGGAAGAAACCACCATCCCTTGGTTACCGGTTGGATAGCTGGTGGCTGGACATGGCTCAGAGAGGTGCAGAGCATCAGAAACACCTGCAGCCAACAACAGCCGGAATCCCCCAAGGGGAAACGTAGTGAGAAGCCAACAGGTACAGAGGTCCCTGCCTTGCCGAGCCAGCGTGGGCTCTGCTCAGCTCCCTGGGTGGATGTGAGGAGCTTCAGGAGCTGCAGAATTTGTTACCCATCCCAGGCAAAAATTATCCCTTGAATACGTTCACCTCTTCCGTTACAGCTGTGCCCTGTCTGAAGGTTCATGTTAAATTTTAATCATTTAAAGACACACTTGCAGTTACATTAGAGCAGTGGTAACATGAACAACAGACAGCTTCAATGAAGAGGAAAGACTGGCAGGAATACAACAGCTGGCTATTCCAAACCCATTCTAAAAGCTGACTTCAAACTGCCAATGCTGGGTGTGTAGTACCCATAAATCAATGGAAGGAAGTCACTTGGTATCAGTCAGTTCCTTACCTGAAACACCAAATCAGCGGTATGGCAGTACAGGGCTGGAACGGTGGGACTCTGAGGGGACTTCCAACCCCAAAGCCAGCATTCCTTGGCTGGTGCTCACTGAGGAGCACCCAGAGAAGGTCACTGCCAGCACGTCTCACTGCCCACTGCTGGAAAGTGTTGGTGTAATCCAGGATGGGGCCCTGAGCTATTAGTCTAATAAAAGCAAATTAAATGTTTGTGTGTAGTTAAAATGCTCATGCTGGGACGTAACTTTACACTGGGGGCTTTCTGTTCTGCATTTCTAGGGAGACAAGGCTCATGGAGTACCTTCTGCAGCACCTGTCTGCCAAACAGCTGCGCCTCTGCATTGCCAAATTGTGAACTTGACCAGCTTTAATCAAACTTGGATACAGGTCTGGTGTGTACCGAGCTGCTTTCCTGACCCAGGGTAGGCAGAACAGGAGGGAGGGCAGAGCAGTGCCCCTGCTAAGGGGGTTTGTACAGCCTGAGCTCAGTGTGTGTGGGCAAGGACAGGCTCCAGAACCCTGAGAGACCAGGCACTGCTGCTTTTGCTGCACACACAGCTATTTGCTTGAAGAAACACCAGAGTGAAATCTTTACTCACGTAAGCTGCAGTGGTCACTCACACATCTTCTTGTCACTCTGCATTGTCTTTGACCTAAAATGTTTTATTCTTGTAGCTCCAAGATAACAGGAACATGGAGCTGCAGCCAAAACACCCCAAACTTTATTTAACTTGAAATCCCCCAAATTCATCCCTGTCAGAGGCTTCATGGCTCATTTAGATGTGGTCAAAAAACACCTGCTGGGCACTGCTGCTTGACGTGCCTGCTTAGCCCAACATGGGTCTTGCCAAGGGAATGGTTGTGTGCCAGTACTGGTACAGGAACACAGATACCATGAGACTTGTTGGCTTCCCTGGTGAGGCAAGGTGGCAGCAAGAGCTCACTGAACGCCCGGGTCTCAGCTGCCATCCCACCCCTTCCCCAGGCGCCTTAAAAGCAGCACTTGGTTGAGTGGTTATTTATGATCACCTTGAAGGATATAATTTGATGTACAAACACACATAATGTTATTTATTGCAATTTTACAGCACTTCCCAGCAGTACAAATATTTTACACAGATGTGACTTTCTGTCCTCTCGCCACTTGTAGTTTATAAATATGGAATTTACATCTTTTTAGTACTATAGCCAAGGTCTTCATAGTTCCACGTGCTAACACGCTGCAGCAGCTTCATCAGAGGGATTGTTTAGTAAACCGTCTCTTCATTGGAGCTGCCAGACTGGTTACACTGCGCTTCTTCCCCTTTCTTACCCTCCAGGACGATTGTTCTTAGAAAATCCCTCTCAGCCTGATGCAACCTGTTATGGAAGATCCACCACAACTATTCCTGGGCCTGTGAGCAGCGACTCCTTTGATTCTGTGTCCCTGCATTGTCCTTTGGGAACCATTCCTGATGCGTCCCATTCCATCTTCTCTTTTGTGTTTCGGTTTTGTCTTTTTTTCTTTGTTTTTACTTTAACTGAGCTCAGAGGTGACATCGTAACGATAACCAGGTCCCGTGCCCGAGGAACGTGCCATGACCAGGTCATCAATGCTCCCATTTCAGAAGAAGGAAAGAATGATCAAACACACCACAATGCCAAAAGCAAAGACCAGCTTGAGGAGCCTGTGGTCGCCCTGGCACGCAGGGTGTGTTTTAAGGTAGTGATCCACCGAATCAGCGAAGGAGAACTTCTTTGGTTTGTAACCCAGCTGGTTTCGGGCCTTGTCTATTCGGAAGGTGTGAGTCACAGTAACATTCCACACCTACAATTCAAAAGGACAGTTATGGAAGTGACTTTAATAGCTGAAAACATGTCAACAATGATACTACAATGGAATGAAACCCAGGAATAGAGACACACAGCGGCTACTGGCACAGGGTGACGGAGCTGACTGGTGAAGAGCCAGGGCTTGGGGGCCTGGGTGCAGGGCAGGTGCTGCCACCCATTGCTCACAAGTGAATGAGAGAGGGGACCACAGAATCCCACCCAACAGAGCAGCACCCTTCCCTCCAACTGGCTCCTCCAGCAAAATGACTGTGTGAGCCCTGGATGAACTACACCCTGGGCAGAAAACTAGAGCTCTCCTGGAGACAATCCACAGGGCATATCCCAATTCACAAGAATATCTGTCAGAAACCCCTAGACATTCCCTGTTTTCTATAGTTACCTCATTCCTTGTCAAGAAAGGGGTGAAGCTGAAAACTGGCTTCAGTATCAGGTGCAGATACTCCATCACGGTGGCTGTGAGAGAGTGAGTCACTTAATGACACTGCTGGGTAACAGTTAATGGTGATAATGCTGACACAGCACATCCTCCATCTCCCACCACCCACAGTTCTGCTGGCAGTGTTTCCTTTACACAGGACACAAGGGACCCAGTTTATGAGTGGCCTTTACACTTTATCTGGTGTAACTAATGCCAGATGGCATCAGCCATCCTTATTAATTACTGTAAAGTTACATAATTCCTACAGTTTGAGTCCCTGAATTGTATAGGACTGTTACATAGTTTTATAGAGATAAGAAAACAAACTGAAACATAAATAATGATGTATTTTGTTATTTTTACCTGCTATATGGACCAGGAGAACAGGAATATGTATCCAGGGCTTCCTGTAGCCTAATTTTTCAAACTAGAAGGGGTGTAAAAGGAAAGAAAACCAGAGTATTTGTACCAAATTTACGGTGTTGATGAAACTTAACATGGAAAAATGAAGTGCTAGTATCTAATTTTTTCCCCCAGTTCATCTTCCTTGAAGTGCTGGTGCTAAGAAATGGGATTGGCACTCACTCCTCGCCCTCTGGTGTCCACCTCTCACCCTCCAAGTGCAGTTGGGCGGAAAAGGGGAAGCAAAGGAGACAACATCACTTCCAAAGGGCAACATGGGTAACTACACTGAGCTGCAGCCCGTCGCTCTACTGTGGTCCTTGTCCCTACAGCCTCTCCATGCTGGCACTGCACAGCCCGGCTGGATGCCACCAGCAGCACTTCTCGTGCGCTGTGAGCTTGCTCTACAGAGGCATCACCGTTCTCTGTCTCCCAGCAACATTCTCTCCACAGAGTAAGGGCCAAACTCCAGTTGCACACTCTGGGACACACAGGGAGAACAGGACTGGCTTTCCTGATAAATAATTCTGCAATTAACACACACTGAGCTTAACTGGTCTCTCAGTTAATGATACAGACAGGCACTGTGGGGCAGCAGAGGTGATCGCGGGCACGACACGTACCAGAGGGACTATCCATTCAGAAAAAATGACGTTCTCACCGTCGTGTATGTAATAGGCCTGACCGCTCTGTTGGAGAAGCAGAGAACAGTTAGGAAAGCGCTGTGCCTCAGAGGGTGGCTTCTTCCACCCACCTCTACCTACTTCTGATTTTGGGAAGAACACACCAACACACGTATGATCAATGCATGTGAATCGGCTCAGCAAGCTACCGCTGTTCAGAATGGGCAGTTCAGGCATCACATCCTGCTAAACCAGCTGCAGAGCCCTGAAGTAGCTGCCAGCTTGTGCAGAGGTGTTCACACCTATCTATACCTGTCATCTCTATGTTCCTACCAATATTAACAAGGCCAGAGCCTTCAGGAGCTGTGAGTGTAGCAGCTCCCACAGCACTGTCAGCTCTGTGATGCTTCACAGTCCTCAGTGCTGTAATCATGGCCAGTTAGGGGGGGAAAAAGAAAGGAGAAGCCTTGTGAAATTGTTCTTTAATTTTGTACATCACTTTTTGGAATTTTCCTGGAAAATTAAACTGGAAAGCCTCAGAATGGCTGGTCTGAATTTGATGTTATGCATCTAGAATCAGAAGCTATTTTGAAAAGAATAGGAGAATGTATAGTTGCATATGATGGTGGTTGCATTAACCTGGTTAAAAATGCCATTTCCTGACAGGAACTGATGTATTTTCAATCCAGAAAAAAACCTGGCATCAAAGAACCAGTGGGATGTTCTGCAGCAGCACCATCCCTGGGCTCCTGGAGCCACACACCCTTTCTAATAATGAGCACAGGACCTTTTGGAGAACCTTTATCCCAAAACATCAAAAATTAAGCCCATTTGAGAGCTAGAGGACCTGGGACACGATGTTTACTCACAGCCACGTAACCCTTCTCGGAGGTGAGAGCCTCAGCAGCCAGTAAGTGTGCTTGGACAAGGTTTCCTATGTGAACCCAGTTCATCTGAACTTTGTGATTCCCAAACTTGAAGTTAAAGAGTCTCCGTTGGATATTTACCTGTAGAAACAGATGACACCAAAAAGCTCTGTTAGTCCTTTATTTTGCAGTGTTATGTACTCATTCTGGTCAGAATTTGCTGTGTTTGAGTACAATTACAGCACAAGAAACACCTCACAAGAAAAAACCCAAACAACTAGTTGGTGGTTTTATGACTCAAGGCCTGTTGCCCTGATGCGTGGTGGCACAATACAGAGATGGTCTGGTGTCTGCCTGAAAACTGTGTCTTTAGAAGACAGTGTTTCCATTACAACATCAGGGCCCCAAACCGAGTTCTGCTGCAGCATTCCAGCCTCACATTTTTTTCTTTCCACTTAAAAAGTGCAGCCTGATCCCTGCCAGTTCTGCAGCGCTGGCATTGCGCTGTCACAGTGTGTAGCATGACTTGTCACCAAGCTTTCGCAACGGTTTTCCTGGAGGAATTGTTAAGAACTGCAATCAAGATACTTCCACTGGTGTTAGGCCCTTACAACTACTTGCAGTGTCCTCCAGAGCTGCCTACATAACACATACGGCTACTCGTGGCAGGTGGCGCTGTTCTTCTGGTCCATATATGCCCGGGGGCCGGAGCACACAGGTGTGGAGCGTGTCACCTCCTTGGAGAGAGAACAAAACGTCATTTTAGACAGCTTGGATGTCAACACGTGGTCTGAGTTGTGCACTGGGGAAGCGAAGGGCCAGCCTGGCCGTTCTGGCTTCCCGGTGACTTGGTTTCCTGTCTGTACACCACTGGACACGATAGCAGTGAAGGGTGCTGGCTGAGCAGCCTGAAACCCGCATCCCTCGGCCCACCCAAGGGATTGAACAGGACCTTTGGCTAGAGCAGACTCCCCACCTAACTGTTGTTTGCCAGCTTCTCAGCTGGGAGAAATCTCTAGGAACAGCAAGAGATGTGTGTGAAAGCCAAGGCAAGCACTGTCCTTGCAATGTTCAGGCAGATTTTTAGCCAGAGCTCCTCAGGCATGTGTGATGTCAGAAGCCATCATGACCTGTGCTGCCAATCTGTGTAAGAAACTGGGGGACACCCACAAGCCTTTGGGATTCTGAGAACAACCTCAGGGACTGGTACTGTTGCAAGCTCAGAGCCACAGAACCACTGAATCATTAAAGTTGGAAAAGACCTCCAAGATCATCCAGTCCAACTGCCTCCCTACCACCTACAGTACTCACTAACCCATGTCCCCGAGTCCCTCATCCAGCCTTTCCTTGAACCCCCTGAGGGACCGTGACCCCAGCACCTCCCTGGGCAGCCCCTTCCAATGCCCAACCACTCTTTCTGAGAAGACATTTCTCCTAATCTCTGTGTGGGGACCAAAAGCACAAACCCCATGGCTGATGTAGAACTGGCCGACTTTTAAGGTGATTTGAAGGAGGTTAAATTTTCTGAATCCTCCCCAGCACAGTGCGCGTAACCATCTCACACGTAAAGCAGGAATCACCCACCAAAAGGAGGAGCAGAACCAAAGAAAAGAAAGCCTTAGTTCAGTTAAAGTATAATATCTATGGGTAAACTAATAGCCAGAGAAGGGTTAGAATTAGCACTGCTAATGACAGGAAAAAACAAACCTTCTACACATACCTTTGAGTAAAGTTCCATTAGCAGCAAGAACCATCTGGTCTGCGATTGCCTTTGTTCTAGAATAATGATTAAATTGCTATAAAGAAAGGCAGAACACAATCAGCACTTGAATCACATTATTGAATCTGTACAGGCAAACTTATGTTTTCCATCTGGTAACATTTAAATCTAGCCAGCTCATAGACAACAGCCCAGTGAAACTGAACTGGAAACACGAAGATACAGCAAGCATATGGTTCATTTATGACAAAGAAACCTATCAGACGTACATTTTAGTTGCACAAGTTTAGCTTTGAAGTCCACTAGTATCTATCTCACTTGTTGTGCTGGATGTACTGAAAAAATTAATATGAAGCCCAAAGTTCTGGCAGGTCAGACAATTTTATTTTCAAAAAACACCCATTTTGAATTGGAAACAACTTTTAAAAATCAGTGAGTTAAATATGAAATTAAAACTTCCTAAAAATGTGTTCTTTTCTTATGGAAGCTATAAATAATTCTTGCCCAACAGCATCACTTACTAGTAACTTTAAAAATTGCACCCAGTGAATTTAAAGAACAGGATCTGGGCACAGCCCATGTGTGTTTTATCCACATGGGGCTATTCAACTACCTGCTGAATTTTTTATTACCACATTTTGTACTGAAAACTGTACCTAAAAATCCCAGCACAGACCAGGAGTCTACTCTCAGGTGGGTCACTTTTGATTAATGACAGAGGATATCCTGAGGCTGATGTGACCAACAGTCAACAGCTGCTGCTCTCAGAGCAGCCTTCACATCAGCCACCCTTTCCAGCACTGTGAGCACCACGCCATCCGATGAACAAAGTACCTTTTCCAGGGGAAAATACGGCACAGTTTCTTCATCCCCTTCTTCAATGGGATTCCCCCCGAATACCACGTTCACCGTGCTGGTATAGATCAGTCTGGGGATATTTCTCTGTTTGCAGACTAAATAAACAAAAGTAGAGTGAGAAACACCAGAGGTGTTGGCAGCTTCTCCTCTTGAAAACAGACATTATGGAAGAAGTTGTATTTTCATTTTCACATTGAGTTTGAGTTGTCTGCCAAGGAAGTCCCAGTAGAAAACCTATCCCCAGTTCAAACCAGCAGCATATCTACTAGGTGTAATGGGACCTGCACAGCTGACTTTACACCACATGCTGAAGGAGGGAGAGACAAGTCTCACTGTACTGACAAACCAACACAGGAAGCATCCAATGAGATGTTTTCTTAATTCATGGTTTGGATCAGACACAAAGAAAATGTAGGTACTTACCTTCAATTATTATTTTTGTGCCTCCAACGTTTATGGATTCAATCTGGTCTTTCTTCTGAAGCTGGAAAGAGAGTTTGCAGTGTCCGATTAATCGCACTTGGCACTTCTCATTTCTATTGTCACCTTCAGTGTGTGAATAAAGGTGAGAAAGGAAATCCAAAATGCCTCTGAAAGGAACCTATCATGCTTTGATTTTTTGTCTCACCCCAGATAATCCACAAGTAAGAAACAGGAATCACAGCAGGGGTTTTGCACCCTGGAAGCTTTCAGGAACCCTGGTTCCAGTTGCAGTCTGTCTTGTGCCCAGAGATAAATCAGGAGTTTCCTGACTTTATGGGTAACATCCTCTGTGAATATCGCTGTTCTTTACCCTAACTATACTGAGCTCAGTTTCAACATGACTGAGTTCACAAGCAGAGAAAGCATCGCCCTTAGTTCTAGAGCAACACTGTCACACCTCTTCAGATAGAGAGGGGCCTTTTCATCCAAGATCCCAAATCTATGACCTCAATTCCCCAGAGGATTTTGCGTAGTACATCAGTTTCACACTTTGACACTTGTCACTGCAGGAGTATTTCAACTGCTGCCTGTGTGGACGACTCGACCTTTGTAACTAACTTCTGTCTGACACGAATATCTGTCACCTCATCCTTGGCTGCATGAAGACAAATTTGCACTTTCACAAGAATAAAGAAGGAAAACGTTAGGAAAATGGTACTTGCTTGTTCTAATCCTGACATTCCACACGCAGCCACGTGGAAAACACAGTCAACCCCTTCACATGCTTTGAAGACCGCATCATAATCCCTGACGTCCCCCTGTAAAACAAGAAGAGAACGGTTTTGTGACTGGTAGGGCTCATTACATCCTCTACAGAATTATCCCTAACTAAGGCTACTAAAGGAAATCCGAAGTAATTCTGATCTCATTTGCTCAGAACTGAACCAGCAATAAATAAAACATCATAAACACAGAGAAAAAAATACCCATGACGAAGTTTTTTGTCGGTATTTTCTTGCAAAACAACCCTGACTCTTGTTGGCTTCAATTATAATGCGTACTTTCACACTTAGTCCCGAGCCTCCAGGCTGGCAAAACTTGTTTGACTTGCACAGAGCCACCTGTGCTTCAGGGCTGGAGAAGGAGCCCCAGGGCCACACATGGCAGCAGGAAGGTTCCACCCTTTTGGGGAGTCACCAGAGAACCCCTTTTCTGTCAGAGCCTAGTGCAAGCCAGCAGGTATCTCTGCCCAACTAAGCTCTGTGCTAGGCGCATGGTCCATCTGACTACAGCTTCAAATGAAACTGAAGCAGCAGAGTACACACTGTGTGCGTTTACTATTAATATACACAGTGTATTACAATCACATTGTGAGAGTTGTAGAGCCCAGACACCGCACTGCACTCAACACATGCCAGACCTGCTGCCTGAAGCCATGCCCTGCTAGATACTACATTGCATTTTTGCCTACCAGGTAGCATGATGTTTGCAATACTCCACATGCATACAGGTGTCAATAAAAATACCATGCCTTTCTTTTCAGGGCCAGGGTATTTCAAAATATATGCAATTATTTAAGTTACTGTAATGAAATTGATAGAATAAGCACAAGGTAAATAGTTGGAGGTAATGTTGAGAGGTAATCTCATCTGCCTTTAACTCACAGCTTTATTCTTTGGAGACTGCCAAAGTATTTCAAGAACTGGGCTGCCATAGACTTCCCACCTTCCATCAAACCCTGAAACAGCCAACCAGTGTGAACAATAGCAACAAGCTCCATATCACTGACGGTGGCTCAGATCCCTGGTGTGACTCAGTACTTTATTTACCAGGACTCCATAGTTCCAGTTTCCAGGTAATTCACCTCTGTACTCTGCAATATTTAGCTTTTGAAATTGAGTTCTGAAAAATCCTGTTCTCAGATTGTTTCATCAGATCTCGAGTCCCTTGTAGAAGGTACAAGTTGCCACTAATTTAAATCATGCTCTGTAGGTTTAGATCATTAACAGAACAAGCTTGTGGGGTTTCAATGGTTCTTTGGTGGTATTTCACACCTCCTGCATCATCTGTAAAAGCTGGTTACTGAACACAAGACCAACCGTGCTGGGTCAAGCTAAGCTCAGCCCAGAATATTGCCCACCACAGCCCCAGGCATCCCCTTCACCTCCCTGCTGCCTGGCCCACACGGTGATGTAGCCAGGGGGAGAAAATCTGGCATCACCAATGGCCCCTGGCTCGTCTTCAGCTTTACCTATCAGTCATCTCTGGTGGAGGCAAATTTTTGGTGAGGCTTTGCATGTCTTTCACCCTATGCATGAAGTTAACAACCTCTTTGTGTTTGTGTTGAACTGACTCCTCGTTTCACCTGATGGCCCTTCCGTCTTGTACTGGAAAGGACAAGGGGCAGTCAGTTCCTGGCTGCCTGCACACCCTCAGCTTGTAGCACTCTCCGGCTAGTGAGCCATCTCCTTCCCAGACCAAGAAGTCCTGGTTTCCTCAGCTGGGCTGTGCAGTCGTTCCACACTTGGGATCACTTTCATTGCCCTGTCTCATCTTTTTACTCCAAATAACTTCCCTGAGCAGTACACTTTGTCTCTTCGTTGTTCACTCCGTCACTTAGGTGAGCTACAAACGTACTGACTGGCTCCTCCCAACACAGGGCTCCAGAACCTCCCTGGTGATATGGAGAGAACAGACCCTTGGGCTCCCCACTGCCACCTCTTCATCAGTCATGCATTTGAGGACATTTTACAGTGACTTCTATGTCCTCCAAGGCTTTCTGGGGAACCCTTTTACCAAAAGCCCTCAAGAGGAAGCCCTGCTAACGTGCATAAAGGTGGCACACAGCTTCATTCCCTGCCATTAAATCTGCAATTTCAACATACCTTGAAAAAATCAGCTCCGCTTGGAATTTCCCGTTTCGGTTTCTGTACATCAAACAGAACAACAGCAACTCCTGACCTGACAAGGGCACATCCCAGGTTGTACCCCAGGTAGCCTCCACCTCCTGTCACCAATGTCTTCCTGCTTCTGTTAACCAGTGGTCCAGCACACTCCTTCAGCTTGCCCTTGCACAGTTGGCTGCTGTGGAGCACTTCCGTGGATCCTTCTTGCATCACGACTGCAAAACAGCAGATCTCATGAAAACTCCTGCATAATACTTCAAGATCTGGGTACTTTCAGTAAAATTGAGGTTAAAAGGCTCCTTTTGGGACTACACTATTTTTATTTATGCATTATTATTATCTTAACATGTTTTAAATGTATAATCATTTTGTTGACAACATTTCTATGTACAATGAGTAATGAGTCCAAATAGCTTCACATTCAGAGATTTAGTCTCTTCCTCATACCCACAAGTTTCATGTTATATAGAAATGGAGACAAAGTACAGGATTTCAGGGACACTGCAAGTACCTACCCCTAACAGGGGTGGCTACATTTTGGAATGCTCTTTACATCAAAAATGTTATCCTTGAAAACTCACTGACTTCTGATGTATCAATGCCAAATAGATGTTAGCATACTGGTCAGGAAAAAAATTAGGTCAGGTATATGAGAAAGGATTGATTCTGCCATTGCCATTCAATTTGCTTCATATTTGGGTCCCAGATCTTCAATAGTGATTGAAATTTCTTACCATTTTAAGCTTTGAAATAAATACATGCAGTTTTGTGTCCAGCTCTTACTAACTCTTCACGTTGTTCTCAGCAGGGCACTCATACACAGCTACACTGATGGGGAACAGAAGGGGTGAGGCATCTGCCCTGGGGTTTCATCTACTTGGGGAAACCCATGAGAGTATCATACACGATTCCATGGGAGCTGCCCATCTGTACACTCTGGTATGTGTTAAAAACGAGTTTATCCTATGAAAACTTCTTCTCTTTGGAAATTCACTCCTGTTCTGGAATGAAAGACTGGTGTTCCAGATCCTGCTACGCTCTGAGGAATAAGCCCAGCTCATTTTCCCACATCAACAGCCCCGATCCCTTGCCCGACCTTTATGTGTCAGGATTAGGCTCTTATGTCCCCAGGTACCACTCCAGAATACACCTGAGACCAGCCAAGTCACTGTGAAGTGAGAGCTGAACTGGGTGCCTGTCAGCTGGGTACAGCACCACAGATGTGATTCCTGGGGGTTATCAGGGTTTTTCTCACAGCTGGAGCAGGTCCTCACAGCAAAATCCCCAGGCCTGAGGGTCCATCACCATCCCCCAGCTGGTACCTCAGCAGGGCTCACCCCAGGGTTCAGCAGAGATTAGGCAGAGACTGGGTATGACTGGAAGCTGTGTCACTTCCAGGGTGACAGAAAACACTAGGCAAGTCACAGAAAACACAGCCCACAGGACACACAGGGACTCTTTTGCCATTGTCTAGTTAAGCAAAACATCTCCCCAAAATGCTGCACAATTATTTTATGCATTGTTTTTTAGAGTTCAGACACAGGGAAGTAAGAAAAAGATTCCCCACACTGTTACACTGGTTTAACACCAGTATCACCCCACTAAATTCAAGGGACATAACACAGTGGGAAACACAAGCTCCTTGTGCTGAAAAACATCCTGACATTTAAAAATAAAAACTAATCCACACTTCCAAACAACATTTTAATTATAAATAACATAATGAAAGTAAACCAAGTAGTTTAGTTTCTCCTGTTCAATGGAGGAAATTTACATTTGTGTCTCTAGCTTATGCTGTGCCACAGTTTTAAGGCACCTGAAATTATTTTGCCTTGACTTGTGTGGAAAAGCACCTTTATATACACACAGTAAGGAAAACACGTATCAGGCTCATCACCCTGAAACATGTCATATATTTGAATGCTTGTCATTAATACTTCCTTATATTCTAAGTGAGCTGGAGGTTGTATCAAAAAGATTGAAGATTTTGCTAGACCTCTTTCTTAAAAAGCACCACCAGCATTAATATATTCATCTGCTTCATGGAACTAGAAAATTATCTTCAAATTTTGAATGTAAACAATTTCCTGTAAGAAAACACTTACTTCCAGGGTCAGTAACTTCTTTGTTTCTCTGAATTTAGAAGAGCTGCTCTGGTTTATTAATGTGTTCTGCATGATGAGCATAGTTACATCTTACACAGTGCATGCAGAGCTCTTCCCTCCTCTGCTGTCATTTGAAATACTAGAAAAGCAGAAATTACATCCCATAAAAAGTTTAAGAGTCAAACACTAAAGGCTTTTAAAAGTGGTTGAAGAAGCAGTACGTACCCTTGGTAGATTCCTGGTTCAGTGTTTCCCAGTCCTTCCTGTCCTAGTAAGATCTCTGCCAGACAACTAGTAAGACAAGGGCATCAGGTCCTCTCAGACTGACGGAGATGTTCACGTGTGCTCAGGCCCTTTTGCTGTTCCTGCTCCTTTGTAGCTGCTGGCTGGGCCAGGAGCCAAAAAAGGGCAGGGCTTAATTTGTACATAATTTATGTTCCTTTCCAGGAAAAAATAAAGTATTTTCTCCACATCAGACCCTTCTAAATAGGATGGCATCTCTTGCTGCTACCCAGTAAAAGTATTGATAAGGCACAAGACACAATCAGTGTACTCTTGGTACCATCGCTCTGTGGGTAAATTGTACTGGATTATTAAAACATCTCACACTGTTTTTAAAAAGTGCAGAAAAAAGGGTTCTTTACCAATGAAAACAGCTGAGAAATTCTTTTGATTGAAAGTGAACCTCTCACAGTTGTGTGAGACTTCGGTGGGATACTTCTCACCCAGCAGCAGAGTCAGTGGAAATACTTTCTCCTTCTACCTATGGTTTTCAACCTAAATTTGGATAAAGAGAAGAAAAAACCCTAAAATCTTATTTGGCAGTGGTACTTGGTGCTTTCACCCTGATTATTCTATCCTCATCCCCAACCCAACCATGTATTTGCAACAGGGTTAACTGTAGGCACAAGGGTTGTTTTGTCTGGCTTCCAAGATGATGAAGTCCAGGCAGCAAGCTAACTGGTACGCAACAGAACAGGAAGAGGTGATTTAATATTAATAATGCATTTAAAATGAACAATGAATTAAATGTTTAATAATTATAGAAGTTCTCTGATCCTAAGATTTTAAAGCACTTTTAAAACATATGTCCTTTTGCAAATTAAACAATGAGAAATCAAAGCCAACATTTTTAAATGGGTGTGGCTAACATAAGGTCCCAAAGCAGTAGTTAGGATGCTAAAGAAACACTCCCAAATCTAAATATAAATGACTACAATTTTAGATGTTGGCATGTTAGAAATATCTCAGGTTCATAGGTGACTGTGCAATTTGAATGTAATTTAATGGTCATGTGTTAACTCGAACTGACACTTAGGCAAACACATTTTAGCACAACGTAGAGGTGTTACTTAGGTGTAGTCGGCGTTAGAGCTGGGACCTTGGAACCTGTCGAGCTAATCTGCACTTCTCTGATTGCAGCTGAGTGACCAACCCAGCTCAGAGCGAAACCCCAATAACAAATGAACACCAAATTCTCTGGTTTGAACTGTCCACAGCACTCATACCTTTTCCTATTTAACCCAAGAATGTGGCTATTCTATCCCTGGACTGCTACAGAAACTCCTCCACAAGTCGAAGCAGCTGGTCAACTTTTTCATAGCATCTCAGTCCCTCAGTGCTCAGTGAAAACCAACAAAGAATACTTTAACGCGGCCTTGGGTTCTACTTTAGTCAGGAGACACCTCAGAAGAGCTTCCAGAATTGGTATTTTGTACCTCTCCCTCATGCTTATTCTCACATCCTCAGTGAAGAAGAGGGGAGGCTGTATTTTATCTATCGCGTCCAGCTAAGTCTTTCTGAAAGAAACAGAAGCTGAAGCTACAGTGAGAAAAGATGCTGTACTAAGGTTTAGGCTTGCTCTGGGCCTTGAATCACAACTCTATGCTGCCCTTTCCTACAGGCACACAGATATCAATCACACGCTCAGTACTCTGGGAGATGGCTCCATAAAATGCAACAGGACGGTGTCAGAGAGTTTGCCTTTGTGTTTACATGGAGAAGGTCCACTTCTCTGGAACACTGTGTTGGCTTATCAGAACATTACTCACACCCAGACTGTAAAGCAGTGTCAAAACATAATTGCAGAGGAACCTAGTAAGCTTACACAAGCTGATTTCAAATCACACGCTGATAAAACCACTGAGAAATCTGAACTGAGTGAGTAGGACTTGGCGCTTATGAAAGGCAAGGCACCACATGTCTCCTATAAACAGGCACTCTCTTGTCCCCATGCTGGTCATGTGGGCACAAGTGCTGGACCACAGGCAGGTGAGCAGATCATGGTCTAGCAGATAAATGAGCAGAGACTGGGGCTTTGTCCCTTTCACTTGGCAGCTCTGCATCTGCAGGCCACTGAGCAGGAGCAAAGCTCCGGCTGTGAGGTAACAGGAACCTGAATGAGGGGGAGTAATTGCATGGGAGACACCACACAGAAAGAAGCCTCTAACAGAGACACAACCAAAGCATGAAGAGCTAGACAGAGGTGTGAGTTAACGTGACAGCCGGATGTTTGGCCTGAATCATAGGCAGGACAGGATTTTCTGCAGTGCCCGAGGGCAGAAGAACAGCAGAAAAGCTCAAGAGAATAAAGCTCTCTCAAAGCTCTCTCAAGGAGAAGATTTTCTTGAATGCAGCATCAAACTATCCTCTCCCCATTTGACTTATTAGAAATTCTGTATTTAAGCACTAAGTTAGTAGAGTTTTGCAGGTTCACCATGTGTTTGAACACTTCCTTATGCTCTCCTGAACTCAAGAGTGGTGTGACTTGTTTGGACAGTGTACCAAATTGCTGATCCTCTCTGCAATCCCAAAGAAGCCTGAACACATGTGTCATAGGGTGGAAGTCAAAAGTATTTGACTCAAGGCACTTAGCTCTGTGTGACCACAAAAGCGATCATCCTCAGAACAAGGACCGAGTCTGGACCAACAGGGAGCTGAGAGAAGTGAAGTGACAATGGTGAAGTAGTCACACTTTAAGTGAGAGATGACAGAAAATGTTATAAAGTGATTAAATGGGGTAGTCTAACAATATTAATGGAAAAGAGGAAAGGAATGGAACTCTCCTCTAAACATAGTATCTAGCTCTGCTTACAATGTTTGCTTCCAAAAGAGAAACCATGGGATCTGAATTTGGAAAAGGAAGCTTAGTATTTCTTTTTTCATATAACTGAATCCTAAACATTACTACCCATCAAATATTTCTAAGGAGAGAAGCAGTCCTTAAAAAGTTTCCCAACACAGAGCACCAACAGATGTAATTTCACACCCGAAGTACACACCATTCAAATTCAACATGAAATACTCAATGATAATGCACGTTCTTCACATTCCTTGTATGTTAGAAAAGTAAAACCCAGGGGCAAAGCGACTTACCCAGGCTGTGCTCTAAGTCCATGCCAGAAGGGAAAAGATCCTTATGCCCATGATTAGACAGGAGTATTATTTTCGATGCCTAATACAGCGAAAGAACCACTGAACACTAAGACCAAGTTCAGGGCCTCTGGGCAGTCAGCTCCCTCTGAACTGCGTAGTAATGAATGTTCAGTATTTGCCTAAGGAAGAATCAGTTGCCTGTGTTTCATAAA
Organism: Laterallus jamaicensis coturniculus; assembly: GCA_022605575.1. NCBI lineage: Eukaryota > Metazoa > Chordata > Aves > Gruiformes > Rallidae > Laterallus > Laterallus jamaicensis. The sequence goes on from JAKCOX010000020.1 coordinate 13,980,174, forward strand.
GACATTTTTTTCTGTACAGCAACGTCATTATACGTCTCTGTGTAATATAACGACAGAAGAAACTTACAAATGCAGAGGTTATTCAATGCTTTTTCTGTTCTTCTTATGTTGTCACCTGTTAATGGCTTTTTCTTTTTAATACTCTCAGACACAGTGTCTCTAAAACCAACAATAAAGTACTTTCAACATGTTTTTCCTCCTGAAAAGGTCCAAAAACCCAAGGTTTTCTACCATATCTTCAGATAGATAGCTGCAAAGCGAAGAGATCCGATTCTTACTGGTTCTTCATTACCACACACAAACGTTCTCACTCCTTCCTTCTTCCTGTGTCTCTGGGTATTTATTTGTGTTAGGACTCTGCATATTTCCCCATTACCTCATGGAAGGCACAGAGCACACAGAAATACTTCAAAGCACAGCATGGAATGTGTCATATCAAATGCTTCTCAACTCACCATTCTATAATTCTTTGATTCTATGACCCTGATCCTGCAGAAGAAAGCAGATATTTTGGGGTGGTTCCTCATGGAGTCAGTGTGGATTCATGCAGCGGGCCCTATGTTACTGGAATTTCCCATGACCTTGCCTACCCAAGTCCCCATGAGCTGGATGATGGAATTTGATCTAATAGAAGTAACAGACTCTAGGCCTCTGGATGTTAGAAGTCAGTTTAAATGACCTCTTATCTCCTTACACATTTACTGCCTGTAGATCCCATGATTTTGTTGTTTGCACCCCCACAGTTTTTCAGGGGAAACTTTTGGATTATAGTTTTACTACCATATAATGTGAGAGTTTGATCCAAAATCTACTCTACCTAAGAAGTATATTGAAAGAAAGTGGCCTCCTCTGATGTGAGGACCTTACACAACACAGCCATCCACATCGTGTAGCACAGTCTGGCCCAAGGGTCGTATAGGCCCACAGTCCTTGCTTTGCTTTTGAGACACTCAGAATGCAAATGCTCTTTTGAGGATTATTTGCAGGCCTGCATTGACTGCCAGGAGATGTCAACTTAAATTTGGTGCTAGCCCTTAGCCCTTGGCATCAGAGAAAGTCTTGTCCCAGGAATTAAGTGGCACTTGGACAGTTGTTACGTGACTGACCATGCAGCACTGTTTAATTGTCTGTATTGAAGCGATGGTTGAAAATGGCAAATGACAGTTCCTGGCCACCAGACATCACAGAATCACACAGAGTCATAGAACATGAAGAGCTGGAAGGGACCTCAAAAGATTATTTAGATAGGGAGCCTGCTTTGGCAGGGGGGTTGGACCCGATGATCTCTTGAGGTCCCTTCCAACCCCTAAGATTCTGTGATTCTGTGATTCTGTGATTCTCAAGTTAGGCTGCTCTCGTTTCCTCTGCGTTCGTGGTCGCCTCACATGCTGCACAGGGTGATGTCCAGGCCGAATGAAATGATAACCAAGAGAGCACGTTGGAGTCAGGATAGAAGTACAGGGAGAAACAAAGCGACTTCTAACAGCAACAGTGAACGTGCCCTTACCAGCTCTTCGGTCTTGCTAGAAAAGGAGGCACTTTTGGCAGCATTTGAAGAGGAGGAACACAAATGCATCATAAATAAAAGCACTGCATTAACTCGTACTGAATAAAGGCACGTTTCTGTATCATGAGCAGGGATGACAGCTTGGTTTCTTACATATGGGAATTACAGTGAAACCAAAAGAATACCTCAGGAAATTATATAGATGCAGGTTTTCCTCTTAATTCAAAGGTATTCCAAGAGTTATTGCACTGGAAGAGCAAAGTACAGATCATCATTACTACTACATGTTTGTATTCATACTGAAACACACTGGAGGATTTGTGAGGGCATGGGAAGTGAGTTGGGATGGATGGCAGAGGAGGATATGTTTTGCACTATGCCAGTGCTGGTGTTATTTTAAATCTTGTGATAACTTTTACCAACTTGGCCGTATGAAGTTCTTTTCATCTCTACTGTTATCAACCCAGAAACTCTAACAGAAGTTGCAGAACTTTCCAAGCAGGAAAGGAAAAAGGAAGAACCCTGTACAGGAGGTTTTGTTATTTGCTAGATATTTCTCTATTAAGAGCGAGCCTCGGTAGTGCAGCAGAAGTGATGACGATGGCAAAGGCAGCCTGTATCACTGAAAGCAGGTAAAGCTGTGACTAACCTAACCACCATCACATTCTGAGAAGAATTTAAGATTCCAACTGATGCAGTCTGACATGATACAAGCCAGAGACTGTCAGTCTCCTCACACGGCAGTTCCACCAGCACACTCAGCATGGTTAGAGCAGCTGGAAGTTGACTGTAAGTAATAGCAGCCTGTGAGCTGGAAGTTACCCACTGCTGCTGGGACAAGGGGACCCTTCTGACAGGCAGCAGAACACATACTTCAAGGCAGCGACTCGTTTAGCCATTTGCCCTTCATTCCTTGCATGCAAATCACTGTACTTGGTGAGTCACAGCAATGACATGACTTCAGCTCGCAGAAAAATATACATCTTTGTCAATTATAAACCCCCTCTTTTATTACACCCTCAATACAGTGAGCTGCATTCCGGGAAGCATAAACCAGGGAAGCAGATGACATATACATGACAGATCAACACTGAAAAGTCATTAACAGAGCACTCAGGTGATCAGAGCTGAGCCATCTCCTTAAAGTGCTTTCCCAACTCAGTAGCCCTGATTGATAGTAGCAGGCAGGGAAAGAGTCTCCAGGTAGGCACAGGCAGGAGAGAGCAAGTCTATTCTGCTGCCCTGAGAGAGAGCAGGACTGGCCAGCCTGTGAGAAACAGAAGCATGGAGAGAGGCTGCACAGCCTGAAAACACTTTGAGTGAGAAAGAAGTAAAGTTGGACAGGATGCAACGGCCAGATACTGTAACAACAGACTGTTTTAGAGCTTCTCTGCTTACACAAATTCTAACATCAACATTTCTTCCTTACTTTTCAGTTGCATTTTTCTTAACAGGAGACTCACAACCCCTTAACTCACACCACCAGCAAAGAGAAGGCTCCTGAATTCCTGACTCCTACTTTATGTCCGTCTGGGAGCATGCTCAAGAGAACCAGGGAGTCTTGCTGTGCTCTGCCCACAAATGACCAGTCAGAACTAGAACAGACAGCTAAGTAATGAGATGAGTATGAGTGTAGGTTACTGTGAACTTAGGATCACCCAGATCCACTGACAACAAGTCTATAGACATACCGTGTAAACAGAATTGTTTTGAATGAGTAAAATGTCTAAACACCAAACACTGAACAGGAAAAAGCCAGCTGTGAGGGAGAGGTGTGACAGATTGCACTCCCAACACAGCACACTAAAACACTCTGGTGCTGTCCACATGCAAAATCAGACACATATATTACAATCTTACTTCAAAGTCTCTGATGTCAGACAAACCTGCACAAGTGTACTTCCTTTTAAGGTTCTCCTGAAGGACCTTTACAAGAATATCAACATCACAACAGTGTGCCACTTCTTAAGTCCTCTGAAGAACAAATAACAATCTGACAATTCAGGAGCCTCATCCTTTCCACCTCTCTGTACTGCACTAATGGAAATACTAAAACAAATCCACTCACTTTATCAGTGGTCATGTAATATTCATACGCCCCCAAATAAAAAGCTAATTAATGCTATTGAACTGCAATTAACTTTTTCATACCAGAGCATCTCAGCAGTTACACACATACCAACACACACACTAATAAAGTCACAGAGAGTGATGCACAGCACAAGGCACTGCTTCAACTGCAGAATTCCACTGTACGCTGGCACTGCCGCTAAGTCAGGAGTCAGCTGTGCAGAGCACACAGCACTAAAGGAGACTCGAGTGACAGAAATGATTGTTAACTCTATGGAGACAAAACAGATGGCAGGATAGAAAAGAAAATATATCCCGTATCAGAGTACATCCAGGCATTCCCATCAGCTGGCACCCAGGAGATGCAAATGGCTCCTGAATAAACTCAGATCAAGTATCTGAACTTTGCAGTCTGAATCCATTTTTATTCAATATTGTATAAACACTTGAGATGAATTCCTAACCCTCTGAAAGACAACCTAAAAAATACTAATGAGCTGTCATTGCAGAGTTTCTCAGTGAAAAAAAGTGTATTTCATAAATCAACTGGAAAGATATATGCATCATTTCTGCAGTTACCTTAAACTGGATTTTCTTATATGGTACTGGCAGACTTTTAAACTTCTAGGACAGGAAATGTGTTAAGAACTTACAGCACTGCTTAGAAGACAGGCAGTGTGTGGTTATACAAATGTAATCAAGTTTCATCAGCAAGAAGATATTGTCTGATGGTTTCTGAATAAACTCTAAGCCTTTCTCTACTGCCAGTATAAAAAGCAAAGAGTTGAAATCATCATTACTCAATTTATTTTGGCAAAAACATTCCTTCCAGGCTTTGTTTTCTGCACTAACATTAGTTCTTGGACTTCCTTTGCAAAACTGGCATGAGGAGTTCTTTCTAGTATCACAGCCACCTGTCCCATCAGTGAGGGATAACGAGCACCAGCAAAGAAGTCTCAGACCAACTGCCAGCAATGACACCTTGGACATGCCACCAATGGACTGAAGCATTATTAGTATGATGCAGTAGCACAGAAGGGGAACAGAAGCTCTGACCCTGTGTAATCATTAGTTATGTTAGAAATAGCTAATACAAATTTTAAGAGTATGTATATCTAAAAATATCCTCTACTTGCTAAACTTTGGAGAGTTCAAAGTTTGATTTACTTTGAGTCCTGCAAGGTCTGTGAGTAAGGCAGCCGCACTTATCATCTGTAACTTCTCTTGCCAGGAGTTGAGAGAGAACACATCTTCCCTCCTTCTGGAAGCTTTACACACACTCTGAGCAAAGGCAGGTGAGTGGTACCACTCGAACCTCTTCAGTGTCTTTTCTTCGTCTCAAAGTTAATCTGACAAGTCAAGCACATGGATAATTTTTTTAAATACAATTAAAAATGTATCAACTGTATAAACTCAGCATCACCCTTGACAAAATGGTAATGGAAAACCAATACAAATTGAGCTGATTAACTTCCAATTTGCCTTACTTACACGTTTAATGATGCTAAAATGCTACGTACTTCCCAAAGCACATTTAATGAGAATGTCTTCTTACACACTTTGAAAGCAATACCATTCAAACTTGGGAGGTTCAAAGATGGTTGTGGAACACTAGCCTCTGCCTACATGCCTGTTAGGACTTTCTTGCTACTATCAGATGGCTGTAGATTCTCCAAGCATCCCTCTCCAGTGACTGGCCCTTATACACTGAATTCTGCATGTACTTGTCCAGGCTCCAGCATTCTTAGCCAGAGGGTCTGACTGGATTTCTTTTCCCCTCCTCCTTTTTGAATGACTAGGCCATGTTTGTAAACCAAAATGCAAACTACGGCTATAGAAACAAAGGTTTAAAACCAGTCTCACTGTCTATCTGCCATACCCAGTTCCTTGATGAGTATCTTGGCAGGCCTAAATTCTCTGTAGCTGTGCCCACATCCACTTTTCCCCCTCAAACAGCCCCGTGACAAATGTTTCTGCCTTGATAAACCCTGATAAACTACTTTTATCCAGCATTTTCTCTTTTCCTGTCATTGGTACAGCTGAGGCTCTCCTTACTATTAGCAGGGTCCTTTTTCAGTCAGCGTGTTCCTTCAGCTGATAAATCATGCAGCAACTGCTGTTAGAGCCATTACATCTGCCCCTAACCCTCTGATGTGCTTAGCTGTTTGGTCTTAGGAAGAGCTAAACCATTAATACCTACAAATACACACCTGCTTTGCTCCTTTCACCCCAAAAGCAGTTCTCTCTGAACTGTTCTTGGGGTATATTAGAGCTGAGCTAAGCACTAAAAATCATCAATAACATTTTCAAGCTCAGAAAAAGACACCGCTGGAAATTCTACATTAAGCTTAGGAAGCATTATCCCTGTACTGAAATGTATGAACTATACATAAGCTGTGATGATCTATTTGCAGTGATTATTTACCTGAACGCTTTTTTAAAAGCCAGAATTGTCCTTTTGGTTTCTGTCCCTTTTTTGTAGTAATAACCTGTTTGAGAGAAAAAGACAAAACCCAAAGAAGTACAGCAGCTTTTCACAGGGATGTGTAGCACCCCTGTATCTTTGTTTAGGTGTGTGCTTGTGTGACAGAAAAACTTCTCATCAAGGAGTAAGGCATTTTAAAGCCCTTGCAAATACTTTTTGCCTGCTATTACTCCTGAAACGGCACCTTCTGGTTCTGGGTTGGCAGTTAGGAAGTCATATTATTTAGGAGAGCAGAGAAAGATTGAGACTGGAAGACGAGATCGTGGAGAGGAAAATGATTTTTTCAGATCCTTCAGTAAATCCAGAAATGTAATAAGAGTGAAGAGGAAAGCTGAGGTAATCTTCCCAGAAAAAGCAATTATTGAAAGATCTTGATACATACTCACCTCAAAAATTTTGCCTGCTTTAAGAAACTTCTAGCTTTTGCCACTTCTTGTGCAAGTTTCTTTAAATCATCTCCTTCAAAATAAGGGAAAACTGGATCCTGAAAACAAAATAAAAATATTAACTTACACCTATTTATTATTTTCAGTTTCTACCAGGGTAATTAACTGAGCCTAAGTTCTAAATCTCCCAACTCCCATCCACTTGCAAAGTCTTTGTGTTACAAGGGGAGAGCATTTTACAATTACATAAATGAAATGCAAGATGGTAAAGATAAGAAGGCACAGTAAAAGCTAAAGTTAGCTTGAAATCCAGTGCCCAGGTACAAGATTATTTTTGCTTCTCTTTCAAAAACCCACATTGCACTGTGTGCTTCTTTCATGGGTTTGGTCACCTGGCCAAGGCAGTTGCAGAGAGGCACAGCCAGATACTAAGAGTCCTCTCGGTTTCACTGTGAGTTTCTTAGGAGTCCTGTACTGGTTTTTCTCATGATTTTTCGTTTTTACATGTAGTTTGATGACTGATCAAGAACTAAATTGAAATTCAACAGAACCAAACCAATCTATTAACATACTTCTTCATCATCAAGCCCCTCTGTCAACATTCTGTATGCTGCTAATTGCCCATCCACATCTCCTAAACAGCAGTGGTAGCGCCCTCCTGTTTGGGAAGCAAGCTTCTTCAGAAATTCAGCAGCTTCTCTGTTAACAAGAAAGTAGTAAGTTCCTTATACAGATTATTTCTCCAAAAGCAACCACACTAGAAGACTAATTTTTAAGAATTCCTCAAAAAATCTTAGAGCAAACTGCTTGGAGGACATGATTATAAACTTCTGTATCATTTATAACAGTCAATTGCTAATGAAAAATACACACTGCTTAGCTGTCATAACCGCCAAAGACAGGCTCCTTTGGGACAAGAGTTTCCACAGTATACCACAGTAACAGAGCCAAAAAAAGAAACTAAACTAAAAAAAAAATAAATCCAGAAGCCAGAATGGCAGGTAAAGGCCAGTGATATTTTACACAGGGGAAGAAACCCAAAAGCTGGGGTACTCCATAAAACCAAAGAATGTTTTGTGCACACCACATGGTTTATTCTTTTCCATAAGCCTCTATTATTCGCCACTGTCAAACAAGAGCCGTTAGGATAACTGGTACAGTTATTACTGTGTTCTTATTAGTGTGCTGACACTTTTACTTCCATTTAACATCACGTAGGCAGCAAGGACTGATTCCACTGGACACTAAAATCTCCACAACTGACATGGAGATTTCTTTGGAAGGGAACAGCAGACTGTGTTTGAGTAACTCACAGTCAGACATCTTTCTCCCTTAATAGCAGATTTCCTTAACAGTTACTGGCTATGGACCAGTCCACCAAATGATACGAAACAGAGGGTTGGTTGCTCTGCTTGTTGGTTAGTACAATGAGAGGGTCAGACGTTCCTCTCAGCAGCTGGATAACCCCACTGTTATCCAAAGTTGTTAACCTCATGCCAGCCACTGGGACAGTTCTGACAATGCAGCCTTCTGACAACAAACCAACCAGCAGTTTTAAAGCTTTTGTTGTTGCAAAGTATCACATACCTGTCTGTGCAGCTAAAAGAAATGGTGTGGATTTTAGTATCTTGTTTCCTTCTCAGTCTTGCAATTTCTTTCAAAACCAGACTGCAACTGGTGTCTGGTTTTCCATCAGTTAATACATACAATGCCTCTATACCTTGGAAATTGAGAGCTTTCTGAAAAGCAGAAAATAAGCTTCATAGTCAGTACAGTTATCTCAAAAGTTGTACTTCAGAATGAAAATGCTATTCTGGTGACTTAAGATAGCTTTATATTTATCACATCATTAACCAAGTTAGTATTGTCTTTTCCTTTTCACTAAGTATGAAAGGGATCAAATCTATACATTTGAAAAATGAACCAGTAAGACAAGGCAGTATATTCATAAGCAGGGCATCACCACCAACTGACCCACTGAAACCTAATTGGCTCTGGAGAACCACTGACAGAAGATTTTTATATCACATTTTCTGAGAGTTAAAGTCACTTAATGTCTGAAAATCAGGCTCACTAGGACTTGGCCTTTTTATGTTATAAAAACTTGCTACGGTAATTGACTCGATGGACATTTTCATAATGAATTCCATAAAATTTATAAAGGTGTCTGGAAGAAGAATCATTCACTTAAGGGAACATTTATTTTTTGATTCAAATTTTAAAACTCGTGAAATTGCAAGTTCTCTGTTTTAAATGGTTATTACTAGTTCATTTCTGCACTGAGAGTTTTTATACGAGCAAAGTTTCTTCACCTGTTGTTGAAATTCAAGAATTGTGCTCAATTCCCACCTGATTCCAACAAACACTCCTGCTTCACAACCCCTGTTTGCTCAGAGCAAATATAACCACCATTGACAATGTTCTGAGCAACTGGCTACTTTCTCTCTCCATTGTTTTTTGAACACAATTTTTAATCCAACTATTGATGTGTTTTATCACAAGACACGATGACTCCTCCAAAATATGATACATGACTTACCTGCAAAGCCATAAGGATGCACGTATTTCCATGAGCACGGAATCGGGACACCCACTGCACAGCATCATGACAAGTTTCATCAGTTGCCTCCACAAGACACTCCTTCCAACTCTCTGTATTTTCTGCAAATCTCAGCAGGTTAAACCTGAGGAGAAAGAGGGCCCACAACATCTAACCCCAGACAGCACTATCAGTCACTTCAGCTAAGCCAGTTTTGAAATAAATTCTTAATACAACAAACAGAAAACCCCACAAAGAAAATAAACAAGCAAAACAAAGCCAAGTGCCCTGTATTGGATTGTTGCCTTCAGCTTTGGAAGAGTCAGAAAGCAAATCACTCTGTACAAACAGGAAATCCATGGGAATGCTGAGCCCAAAAGGATAAACAGCATTAGCTTACAGCAAGTGAGTCTCAAATCTCAGGGTGCTCAGAATGAAAAGCTGGCTAAAAAGAACAGAGAAAGCAGTTCACATCACATGCATATTATGCACTAACACGTACCAGTACCAAACTATTTTTAATTATTAGTAGCTTTATTACATAATGAGAAGTAGTGCAGATTTCAGTCTTCACCAGCAGTTTATCATACCTGACTTCACTTTTTCTCAGCTGTTCCCAGATAAGGGAGGTAAGCTCTTTTGTGACCTGTGGCAAATATGGGTCCATGGAACCAGATGTATCAATCAAAACGCAGACATTTGCTTCTAAAATGGTACCAAACAACCGCCGGCTTCCTAGACCAGAACATTAACACTAATTAGGTGCCATTACATTGGCTCATTTTACTGAACATACAAATTTTATTGAGCATACTGTAAAATCTTTGGTCTTTAGGGGTTATTCTGGGCACATTTCTATGGAATAAATTCTAATCTGTGTGTAAACTAGGTAGTTCAAAAGTTAATGGTAGGAAAGTCTTCTGCCATTTCAAATCCAGCACTATCAGGCATTAATCATTAGCCAACTGTAGCAACCTGCAGTAAAGTTTCCAGTTCCTACTTTACAATCCAACAAAAAATTGAACTGTTTCCCAAAAAGGATCTTCCTGAGCAAGAGAGATCAAAATACTTTTCACCAGCAGCGGTGCTGAACCTCTAAATACAACCCAGTGAAGTTAATTTTGCTGTATATGTTATTGCATTATAGTCTGTGAGAGAAAGCTGCTGACACCAGGAACCTTGTATTCTGTAATAGAACATACAAAAAGGAAAGACATCCAAGCCCTAATTATTTCACAGCCAGCTAGATGCTGAATTCTCTTATATTTTTATTGCCAGGAAAATACTTTAAAAAACTTTACTGAAATTAAATGTCTTTCATATTTTAGGTCTGGATTTATGCTCAGCATTACTGTATTAGGAAGAGTAGACAAGAAGATTTTATGTATGTTTGAGCTGTGCTTTATAGAACAACAGATGCACACCAATACCTGAGAGAAGCCACTGTATTCTTTTTATATAGCGCTGCGACACCTTCTCCAGTTGTTCAATGTACATTTCCAGTTCTTTGGATTGAAACTGCAGATGTTTCACAACCCCCTGGAAAAATCCAGTTTGTACAAGGGCATCTTACTTCAGGAGATCTGAACTCAGCTGCTATACATGCACTGTCTGCATTACAAATCAAGGAGATCAGGTTTTCTGTCCTTACCTCTATGAAATTGGGTTAAGAACAGTTTTGTGACTCTGTTGCTATTAAATAATTGGTTACCCCAAATTAGTGTAGCCTAGGTATTATCTCAGCCAGTTGGGCTGGGCAACAAAATTATATCATTTGCCTGGACAGGTGCATCTGTTACATGGTTTCTGACAGTTTTATAGATCTAATAGAGCAATGATATCCCAGCTCTAACACTTTATGCTTCTCTTCAGTCATTCCACAGAGCAAACCAACATTTTCCCAGTTTCACACATAGATGAATATTAAAAGCTTCACTTTACATTATTTTTCACACTGTATGAGCAGAGGAGATTCTATACATCCTGAAGAGCCTGTGCAGTTTGCACTGCAGATATACTAAATATCTTTTGTAGAGAACAGATCAGCTTCTCTAGCTTTCTGTCAGAAAGGTGATTCAGAAAGACCAGGGGATAGTGGAGGGAACATCACAGAAACAGAGATCAACACACCTTGTCTTAAACATACAAAGCCTTTCAATCACATAGGTATGTGACATCTGGAAGAGCTTACATTGATCTCTATGCTTGGGAAGATAGCACAGTATTTTGCTGATACTTTCTTGTGCAGAGACTCAACAGTTCTCTTTTGATGGGTACAGCCTGGGCCAAACAGCAGTCTGGGCAACTCCAGTTTTAGTTTTTTAATGCTGTACTTAGTCAGCCACTTGTAGGACAAAGAAACAGAGCGACTGGTTGTTAGTAAATATCATAACAGTTTAAGCAACAGTGCTTTGTACAGACTCACAATTATCACGGCCATATTAATTCACACAGATTAAAATCACAATTTATTAGTAAGGAGCAAAATACCTCTTTGCTTGAACAGATTTCCTCTTTTTTTGGCAATGTAACAGAGGGAACAGACCTTCTTACACACGTTACCTTTGGATAATTTCGGTATACTGTACCTAGTTAAGAAAATTAACAAAGCAATATTGGAAGTCCTCAGTTTACATCACAGTCCTTTTGAGTTGCATATGACTGTTGATTTAAAAAAACCCTCAAACCCAAATCACAATTAGCATTTCATATACAACTCCACATTTGAAAAACTGCTGTTTCTAAAAGTACTAAAAAAAAAAAATCACTTATTTAAAAAATTTGTCACCTTCAAAAAATTCCAAGCCAAATCTTCCGTAATCCTCGAAGCCATGACAACAGCGTTTTTCCTTAGAGCAGGTATTTCACTAAAAGACCCCAAAGGACTTAAAAAACGACAAAAGCCAAAGAGAGTAAAAAAGAGCCAATCCCCCACTGCAAAAAAACCCAAACCAAAAAACCCTCTACTATTTAATAAGCAGAACTTGCTTCCATTCACTACTTAAAGCCCATTCATTATCAGTGAAGTAACATCCCAACAGTTTTACTACAAAAAAGCTGGTACTAAAATGCTTTGCCCATCATATCCTGGTACTACATACCCACACTTCTTCCTTTATCAGTATAAAACACTGACACAGAAAACTCTGGCTGCTTCCTTGGTTTATGCTTCTTCTTACTCTCAGTCTGAGACCATTCCTTTAGAGGTTGTGCTACAAATAAAATTAAAAAAGATGCTGACTTACATCAGCAAGATAAAGCTTACACACAACCCTGTACTTCAGTTAATAATGTCCTATTGCCACAATTATAAATATTGAATTGCCTGGTTAAGAAAAATCCAGAATTATTATAGAACTCTTTATGCTACTTTCATAGAAATGGAACCAAAACCCTTAGAGATTTTTAAGTTACCATCAGGAAGAATGTCACAGGGCATAATTTGAAAAGATTAAGGCTATTGAATAAATATATTTTATAGAAAAAACAATTAACATCATACAAAGTACCTCGTATGCAAATACGAATCCAGATTTGTAAACATCGCTACGTGTAACAATCAAGACTCAAATTTAATTTAAAAAAATATTAATTTGCAGATGTTAGCAAAGATGACAAGAAAAAATGCAGGCTAATTACAAAAATGGGGGAGAACAGAAATTACTTTTGAGGGACCAACAGTGGTTGAAATCAATTCAAGAGCTGCTTCATATACCAGGAGCTGTTACAAGAGTCAGCACCAGGTAACCTTTGTGTTGTAATTTTCCTTCATTAATGGATCATAAATAAATCAAGTGGAAGAGCATATTAAGACAATGAGATCCAACTATATTAGCAAAAAAAGACATACTGAACTAATAACAAAATAAAACTCTGATTTGTTGAACCTCTGGAAAAGAAAAAAAAACAAGAGCATAGCTTGAAAACCAAGAGAAGCGAGGTTCTAATTATGATTTCAAAACAACTGCAATGTTTACTATCAGTCTGATTCAAGATTGAAATTGTAAGTGTTTCTAAAACCATTACATTTCTAATTTAATGCTGTCTTTTATGCAAAACCCAAATAAACTGCAGACAAAAAGCCCCTAATCCATACAGACCTGGTGGAATTTCTGCTTTGGCACTTGTGGGACGCCATGCCAGTACTCTTACAGAAGCATTGCTCTCTGCACCACGGTTCTCTTTAATACACTATAAGCATATATAAATAAAAAAAAAAATGAAAAAGTATTCCAGTAGGATCATAGCTTTATTATTCAAAACAAACCATCCTCCATTATTCTCTAATTCCTGTTTTACTATCACTCTTCAGACAAGTGAGGAGATTGCCACGAGGATTTGTTAATTTGCCATTTCTTCCCAGGTTAAATAACTAATTGTTGTATATTAATTATCTTGCCAATTTTGTTGTCTGCCATAAAACTAAAAGTTTACATCTACTGGGAGTTTGGAACATTTACTTGATGGAGAGTGTAGTTCTATCGTAAAATCCCCAGAGACTCAGTAGTGTGATTCCAAGGAAATAAGCACAGCAGGCAGGAAATAAATCCTGAATCCTATTTCTTGTTTTATGCTGGCTCTATGTGTGGCCACAGACATGCTACTGAGCTGCAGCCACCGTGTCTGTAAATGAGCACAATACCTTAAAATCCAGTACTCACCAGAAGGCCTTTGCTTGGCAAAGCACTTCCCCTGCTTTGCTTTGGCTTTCAATAAAAACTAAATTTTTAAGGAGGAGGGATTATTTAGACTCTTTTAGATGCCATAATGTGGTTCTAGTACAAATAAATGCTTAGCAGGAGTTAGGAAGATGTACTTGTTTATGCAGCATTTTGAATGCAAATTTAAAAGCCATTCTGAGCACATCACAGTGCTATCCTACATCCTCTGAGTTTTCAGCCTGGGCACTTCTCTCACAAAGAGCAGCGTCTGACCATTGGGTAGGATCTCTAACACACACACAGAGCATCTTAAAAACAAGAGCAATTCAAACCATTCTAGCCAGACTCAGAGCTGTGGGCTTAGGAGAGGGCAATTTCTGTGGCTGCCTTTTCTCGTTCTTCTTAAGGACATTTGAGTCTCCTTCAGGCACCAACAGATTAACAGGCTGATTTACTGAACGTTGCTTCAAGGATTCCACTAGCAATGCACACTGAAATGGAAGTTCACATCGTTTAGTAATTCATATACATGGAATATAAATAAATGACCTTCCAAAGACAGGCAGTCTGTATTATTACTTCAGTAATAAATAAAATTCACACCAAGTTTATTAATCTGGCAACACTTAACACCTGTAACTGAATAGAAACCCCATTGTGCTGTGCTTGCTCCACCACACAGGAGGGAAGGAAAAGGCAACAGTACTAACACCAAGACCAGAACAAACTGGAAGACAATGAACCAAGTACATGCAACTATTAAATAACAACATAATATTTTAAGATCTCATTGAATATCCACCAACTCATCTTTCTGAAAATACTTCTGTGACTCAGGCTTGAATCCAACGAGACGCTCAGACCTCTGGACACATATCACAATCCCTTCCTAACCACGCTTCTGTAAGAGCAACAACCATACTGCCCAGGTAGCCGCAGCACCTCAGTCACTTCCTCAGGTACCTCTGCAGTCATGTGTGTGTGATATGGAGAGATACGGTCTCGTTCTACACCCTTAGTACAGTTCAGAAAATAACTGGTTTAGAATTAACAAACATATATTGTGCCAATGACAACCCCTCCCTCCACTGCCACTTACAGGAACGCACTGTTTTGTATTTTTTATACAAGATATTTAACTTTTTAATATACCTATTTACCTATTATTATAATAAACAATTAATTCTACTTGAGAAGAATTCATCATAGTATTAGCAACAGAAAGAATTACTTCAATTGTACACTCACTGTGTTTCATTAAGAGTGATGGCCACTCAAACACCGATCATTGCCGTGCTACTATACAACTGCTTTTCAGCCCAGATTAACTCTACAGTGACTATTCCACATCCCAGAGCATTTTCATTTTGTCAAATCTTCTGCATCACCAGCTAAACAATCATTTCTTTTTTTTTTTTCTGAAGAAAAACACAACTTAAGAAGATACACATAATTCCTACCTTCTGGGAGTAGCTGTTTGCTTTTTCCATTTCAGACACAATAGCAGTGATATCATCACTTTCAAATATACCTGATAATCAAATACATGCTAATCAGCATGGGTTTTTAATACATCTCTTTTTATGGTGCACAACTATTTGTAGAGCATGCCAAACATCAATGAACATAATCAAAAAGCCTTTCTTTCCTGTGTGCTCGGCGGTCTGGATGTACCACATTATTAACTATATTTTAAGTGTACATCTTTAAAATACCCAGCAGAAAACAGTGAATTCAAGTAGGGAAAACACTCCAGTATAATATTCTTCAACAAAATTGAAAGCCTTAATCAAACTAGGACCTCTGTTTTTGTCTCAGTGCTAGTATAGCATTATGACATGCTAAAAAGTAAACTACTTGATTTGGGGGGAAAACAAACATTAATAAATATTATTTAACTAATGAAAAGATGTGCTGACTTTCCTTTTCACATACCTGCTTCTCCAAACCAATGAAACCTCCCGTTGGCTGCCTGTACTATTTCTTTGAAAGCAGTGGCAGTTTCCGTTGGGTTAGCGTAGCGGGCTGGAGTGACACCATTGGGACCAACATCCTCCGTTACACTGAACAGACAGACGTGAAGCTGCAAATCAAAACCTCTGCAAACCTCAGCCAGGTAAGCACGGACCACGTGCTGTGAAACAGAGAGGGCAAATGAGACAAAAATTAAATCAAAATAAGTCATTAGTGACCCTCTACCACAGATGAGCTTCCATCTGCTTCACTGGTGTCTAAACTGATGTAAAAATACCCACAAGCTGAGCGATTCAGTACAGGAACACATCCTGAGTAGCTCCTCAGATCATGTGTATATACAGAACCTGGTGCTATTACTAGTGACAGTGGCAACAGCACTACTGCAGCCAAGGAATGAAATGGGGTGGCCATGGGAAACAAAGACACGGGTCATGGTCTTCGAGCAATGAAGCAAGTAGGGATGGAACTATCCATCTGGCCTTTTGCGTGCATCTTTCATTTTCTTGTCATTCATACAGGCTTTTAAGGATTTCTTAGGTTTGCCCAGAATTTCCAGAAGTTTGGTAACAAAAGCAAGAAGCCACTACCCTATATATATTCTGGATTACCATACATTCAGAAACTCCAGGCTGTGCATGTGTCTTAGCAGCCACAGAGCACATCCACTATGAACATAGAGCCAAGCACTGGATATATGTTACTGTTATTAAAACCAGGAGTCCCTACATAGTGGACTATAAAGTTCCACTGTAAAATTGTTTGTGCCTTTGTTCCCAGGAGCTATAAGGAAATGGTATCGTATGAAAAATCAGAGTTAGTTTGTTCAAACTCAAAATTTCATAGTGAAATGATGGGCAGAGCTGGAGTGGGAAAGGAATCCTAAAAGCACTTCAGGACTTTTCTAGGATTCAGGCTTTATTAATAATTGCTAAATCCCACACATGACAAGCAATTGCAGAAATGAAAGTTTGGGATCCTGACAGCTGGGCTTGCTCAGATTTGTAAGGAAGTATTCTGACAACAAGCTATAGGGGAAAATAATGGAGAGAAGAAAAAAAGGAAAAGAAAAAAAAAAGAAAAAAGGAAGTTGAGATTAATTCTGAAAGAAACTTACAGAAGAGTTGCAGAACCTGTGGTGACACTTACTGTCTCCTGATCAGGTATTCCAGTAGTCAGCAGGTAAAGTCCTTGTGATTTGTGTCTATCTCTGTCTTTGAAGTCTACTTCCACAGCCCTCCTGAGTGCACTCATGAAATTTCTACTCCCTTTGCACTCCAAGCTCAACACCCACCTAAAAAAGACATTTACAGTTCAAAGAACGAAGCAACAAAAGCTTTTGTTTCTGCCTAAAACATGGTACCTATGATCACTGGACTCGGACATATGGGAAAGTTATTTGGTCCTACCTCCAAGCATCTTGTAAGTTTTCTGGTTGGGAAGGAACCAGTTCCAGCTGCCAAGGCACAACATCACTCCCAAATCTTTCATGGAAAGATAACAGCAAGTTATTCTCAGATTACGCTTTAGAACAAGCAGATAGAACAAATTAACTGAAAATTAAGAAAATAAGTTGGGGTATTAAAGATGAAAAGTTGCCTGATGCTATTTTCTATTTCAAACCATTTCCCAATTCACACTCATCCATCACTTGGTGCCTGCCAGATTTTCAAGGTCGTGGGCCAGATTACATTTTTCTTTCCTGAATGAGATCCCAAGTGAGCTGGTAAAAGCTCAGTACAAAGACTGCCACAAAAAATCCCCAACCCTTCGACACTGCCCACATCTCTTGTGAGGTAAGGGATCTGTTTGGAACTCCATGAGCTGCTGCCTCTTGCTTTTACCTGCCTGTCAGAACTCTGCCCAGCTACCCTTCAGTGCGGTGACACACATTTCTGACCAGCAGTCTTACTACAGAGCTGTAATACCATTACATATTGAAAAACTATTGGAGTTACTCTAAGATTTAAAGGGTGTTCTCAGTGATGGTACCTGAGACACAAAAATCTTCTCCCACTAAGTTTCTGACATATGAATTAATGCTGTTAGGAACAATATAGTAGGGTAAGAATTCGCTACAGATATGAGGCAGTTCCAGTGAGTCTCATCCAAAAGAGTAATTTTTAATCACAAAATTAATTACTAATCTGGTTTCCATACATCAGCTCCATAAACTTATCCAATAACAACAAATCAGTGCTATGCTTGCAATTACTTCATCAGAAAAGAAATATAATTTAAAAAAAAAATCTAAACTTAGTTCATCAATAAGTACAATCTCTCAGCACACTTCCATTGCAGTGTGCTACAGTAACTTTTAGAGAATATTCAATAGCTGCTTACGCTATAATATTGAAGGAATCCTTGTCTGACATTTGTTCCTCAAGTAACAGTCGCAGAGCGTGCTGGATATGGCTGATGTACATACAGCTCGTCACTGAGACATCAACAAGTATAACCACCCTACAGAAGGAATGTTAGTCATAAAAAAAGAAAAAAGATCTTACTTAATTACATCTTCTTATCCTCATTGTACTCTAACCTGCCAGGGAAGTTCTACTCTAGCTAGATATTAAAATGCATAAACACTGAATCTCTATCTTAAAAAGAATCTGCAAAACTTAAGGCAGGATTTAAAAAGAAATAGTAACAATACTGGAAAATTCTATCTTTCCTAAGCTATGCAGTCATCAGGGTACTGGCACAGGCAGTGCCATAATGGCTGTTGAACCCTGAATAGGTCCTCTTCCTTCTCTGCGCCTGTATACCCAAAACATGCCTGGAACACATGAATGCTATGCAACAAAAAGAGTTGTTGGGTAGTTCACTGTCCTTTCCCCAGCCATCATTCCAGGAACATAGGCAGTATTATTCCAAGGTAAATGGTAAGTTTTTCCCCAGCAGGTCAGTGACAGACTGGTTGCTCAGGTACAGACTGACTGACATTATCTGGCACATTACCTGTTTTGAGAAGTGTGAAGGATGACCTTCTTCAGCACAGGCCGTTTCATGTGTGATTCAAGACAGAGCACTCCCCAAAGGCAGATCATTCAAATTTAGGCATTTCATCCCATCTCATGGAAACTGCAGTTCTGTGTTGACCAGTGACCACTGAATTCATTAAATTCACTGGATCATTATAAAAGCTGAATAACACTATCTTTTTTTAAAAGTGGATTGTGTTGCCTCTACCTGTGACTATTTTCTGTCCTTGGTGCTTACACACAGCTCAAAGGCTGGCCAACTAGATCTATCACAAATACACAAAAAAAGTTCTATCACAGTACAATACCTCCTTTCACAAACAGTTCCCCATACTCTTCTGCTAGCAACAGATAGCCAGTTAATTTGTTTCTCGTAGATTCTTACCATTTCAGCAAGGAGTTTCTATGGATAAAATACAGAAAATTTATGTTAAAACACAAAAAGTTCAGCTAAGTCTTTCACTGCCAAATGCTTAAATGTGAATTAACATGCCAGCATAGTAATAAAAAAAAAATAGTGGTTTTCATTCAATTTGACAGAAGCATTTCATTCTTAGTAAGGATAAGAGAATATTGCTCAGGAGAAAAAGATATAATGATAAAAAGCAAAAAAGGCTATAAAGGTTTAAACTCTACTGTCAATTTTCCCCTTGCTAACATGTTCCAAAATAGCTGTCAGGCAAATTAAAAAATGGGGCAATCTGTATCTGAACTCCTCCAGCTTTCTGAGCCTACACAGTTTGCTCCTTCCTCATAACTGTAAGAGTCTGGGTCCCAAGTCTGACCAGATGACTGACAGCTGCCTGCTCATGAACCCCTGCAGCACTTACTCCACATTAATTGTCCCATCAGATAACTTGATGGTAATCTAGCCCTGACAAGGCAACATCACACTAGACAGCTCACCTGGTAATTGTGTAATACTGGCAGGTCAACGTGGATGTTTTTCATAGTTCCATCGTACCATTCGAACTGCACCATTGTTTTCTAGAAGGATAAATAAAACAGTTCTGTGTTTACAGAAGCCCCCAAATCACTCTTAAGAATGCCCTAAGTATTCTAAACACTGTAGAATTTCACTAACTTATAATGTGCTGGTTTTGAGTAGAAAAATCTCGCAATAGAAAGGGAAAAAAAAAGGAGGTCCCCATCACTTACCTCATGTAGAGTTGAGGATACTGTTTTTTTAAGAATAGGTACAAATTCTTCCACAGGAGAGAAAGCATTGGGAGCTAAAACTTGATAAAGGTTTAACTTTTTAGCTATAAAAAAGGAACAGAGAAATTAAATAAAACAAATATTCTGTCTTAAATTCATGTTTCATATCTGTTACGTTTTTCTTTCTGTGCTACCTTTCAATCCATTTGTCTTTAACCAGTCTGCTGAGGTTTTGGCAAGGATGCCTGGTGTCTGAATAACTAATGGTGCTTCATGCTTTGGAGGCTTTAGTAAGCAGCTGGAAGGTGCTGTATGTGCAAATTCTGTGAAAACCTAAAACAGATTTAAAGAAAAACTCTTGCAAATTTTAGCATGATTTTTTTGTACCCTCAATCCTAAATATCCAGCAGGGAATGTCAGTTTTACTTATGTTCACCGAAGCGTTGGGATTTCAACAAGTAAAATACTTTGCAAGTCACTATCATCGGTCCTCCTAAAAAAGGGGCTCGAGGGACAATGTTCCATTAACTTCACTGTGCTTGCCACAAAGCAAAAATCCACAGGGAAGCTAAAACATAATGGTTATACATACAGGCATGAAAGCAGCCAATCATTTCTCTAAGTATAGTAAGGTGGAAAAGAATTTTCATTACACACAGGTCAAATCTTGACTGCTCCATTTGCTGCCTGCACTGTTTTGGCCTTAATTTGCTCTTGCAATGGATGGCCAATAAATAATATTCAAAGTTCACTTATCAAATTACCTGATTAACGATAAATTTTTTTTCATACCATCAAGACTAAAAAACTTCTGCCTCTGATAATTTAAAGTACTCTTGAAAAGAAAGAGATACATACATCTCCTATTCTACTAACAAGTGAGCCACCAATTCTTCTTTGAAAAGTCTGCTTGATGCAGTTGAGGAGGTCCTTAGCCTTCTGGGATTCCTGAAGTAGCAGATGAAAATCAGTGCTATCAAAATTCTGTACATATAAAAACAAATTGGGGAAAAAAAGTTAACTACTATTCAAACACCAAACAAACATAGCTTGCTTCTTTTGCTGTGCATACATTTATATAAGCCTGCCTGGCATAGCAGAACTGTGTGTAAATGTATCTAATGCACTGTGTATGTTATTCATCATTTTACAAACAAGGTAGTTTATTGTTTTGGATGAGTCTACAACAAGCTACTGCTTTCAGCCCATTCATCACCTTTAAGTCAGTGAATAAACATCTGCAAAATTTATTGTGCTTTTAGGAAAGCATTTTCCGTTCCAAAAAAAATTAACCACAGATTTATTGACCACAGCCTCAGCACTTCTCTGACAGAGGCTTTCAGCACCAGGTCTTGCTATGAACTTCTACCCAGATGATAATCAGAAAACCTTCTCAAAATGAAGAATCACCACAAAGACAGAAAAAGGCTTTGCCTCTCTAGCTGTCACCCACCTCTCCCTTTGAAGAGTAGAAATGATAACGGCCTCTTACAGCTTCCACAAGGTTCTTCAAAACTGCCTACATATATAAACAGGAAGAAAAGTAATTACTTTGATTTGGTAGTCCCATGATAACACAGGGTGTTGGTATTCAATTCTCAATTAGCGACAGAAAGAATCTCTGAGGTACATGTAAGTGAGAAACCTGAAGTAATGATGTCTCAATTGGTTTCTTACCAGTCTTATTTTAGTATGGCTGAAAAGCTAAGTCAGTACAGAATCTATGGAACAGTTCCTTCACCCTGTGTTGAAGTGCCAGTCACATCTCCTCCTTTGAGGGCAAGATGGTGTTAGTCAGAGCAAAGGCACATCAGGGAAGTCTACAAGTACAAACTTCAGGCTACCCTTCCCCTGCCCCCAATTACCTCCTAACCTTTGCTGCTTTTTTCCACATTTGCCATCTCCTCCCCTCTGACCACCGCAATCCTTTTCCCCACGACTGCAATACCCTTACCACATCCAAGTTTCTCTTCAACCATGTCCTCCCCGCCACTTAAGTCACTACATGCCTTAGGGATAAGCTTAAACAAGCAACCAACACCTAAGACCAAGTTTCTATGCAGAAGCTAACCAAAAGTAACTGTTTATCCTTCTGTCCTCTTCCTTCAGGCAGTCACTGCTAACATCCAAGCCACTGTTTATGATCCACACCGATGTGAGCAAGGCTGCTAGGTCTTGCACTGATGCAATTCCACACAAAAATAGTCCTATGCCAGGGAGTGTCACACTCACCTGATCTCACTCTCAAGTCCCTGCCTTTATTCTATGATCCCTCTCCCTGCCCACTTGTCCTTACTGCAATACTGCCTACCTGAAGTCCTCTGTTTTTCTGCTTTCACCTGCAAAAGAGTCTTTCAGCCACTAAAACTTCTCTGTAAATGCACAAGATGATGATCTGGAGTTGCTCCCCCCAGCTGCCAAGCCTGTCAGCGCCACTTTGTGTCCACTTCTGGCTTTTGGATGAACCAAGATGAATGCTCCCAATGATATTTTTTATGTGTGCAAACCTTCTCTAAAGAAAATCCAACTCTAGATCAAGAACTCCTGAAGCAGCACTTTAGCTCTCCCACAAGTTTATGACAGAAGACATCGCAGCTGAATAGGAAACAAACACCAGGACGCTTAAAAAAATATTAACACAATTACTTACAAGAGAAGCAGGATTGCTGCAGTCATAGGTAACAGCATGAGTCTGCAGTGCTCTTCCCAGCATACACTGCTGAGCATAGTCAGACAATATTTCCAAAGACTGATCAGGGCTGATATAAATAAACAAACAAGGGGAAAAAACCAAACAATGGCAGTAATCAAATGAGGAAAAAAGGCCACGGTGAAGCAGACAGTAAAGAAAACTCAGTGGGGAAGAAATAAATCATGGGAGTGTAATCCAGTCCTTGAGCATAATGACCTCATCTCTCTCCCTCTTTCAACAATCACTGAGGCACCACTACTGGGGTTTGGTTCTGGCCTGAAAACCTGAATAATAACAAAAGCACTATGGTTCTATTCCAGTTCCTAACAGCTTATGGATGACATGTTCTGAATTATTCCTTGAAGCTAAAAATCAGGAATTGTGGGATTTTCCCTGTGACAAACTGTGATAAAAAAAATTCAATTCAGATCTTCAACTGTATGTAAGGACACCCATTGTCTTCCAAAGGCACCAGACAAAGGAAAACAGCTTTGTGTTCAGAACTCAGCAACACACACAGCTTTCATAATTTATCCAACCTCAGCCTGGCTTCTTATTTCATCAGGCATTTTAAGTTTTCCACCAGCACCAAGATGACAGCAAAACAACTATCTTCGAATGCTTAATGCTATTTTACAGCAAAATCTAACTCATCATCTAATCTTCCCAGAGGTGTGGACCCTTGCAGTGACATCCTTAATGATGCTGAAAGATTTTCATTGATATAACATTGGAGGTAGCAGACACAATTCTGCAAAGGAAAACATAGCTTCCTATTGGAAAAGAGATTTAGAAGTAGTAAAAAATCGAATAAAGAAAGGAATTTGGTGTCATGAACTAAAACCACATAACCCCTGGATCTTTTAGTTTTCCATTTATTTTTCTATCAAGTTCAGATTTTTGTATCAATTCTGTAGCCAGGTTAAAACCAGTCTCCAGGATGGAAAACAAATTTACCAGCTTCCTACAATAAGAACCAGAGAATCCAGTTCTTCCACCGCAAGGGCAAGTTTTAAAGCCTTCAGCAAATTGCAGCCTCGACCAGGCTCCAGTTCCTGTATCCACTGTCTCACTTCACGTAACCTGGGGAGAGGGCAAAAAAAGAATATGCACACTTAATGTGGAAGTGTTAAATAAGATAGATAACAAAGATTACTACAACCACAGGAGCTGCTAAGATATTTTATGCATGAACAACCAGCATGAAATCATTGATTGCGCTTAAAATTCATTGCTTTTTCCCCCCCATCTTACAAATCACTGCAGGCACAAGATGAAAAACACTATTTATTCTCTAAGAGATTGCTCTAATTAAACAGAAACCTTCTTTGAAATACCTTTATTTTTCAGAGAAGCAATCTTACTTACACGTGAACATCAATGTTTTTTGGACTCTCCCAGAGAGGTGAAATTTCTGTACTGAATGAGAGGCAGTACAATTGCTTCTTGTAACATAATTGTTCATCTATTAAGCCCTAAAAAATGGGAAAAAAATTTAATGCATTTCCATCCACTCAGCTTCTAGTAGGGTTATTATGAAAAAAGGTAAAGTAATAATTTCCAAAAAAATAGATGATAACAGTATTTTCAGCTACCACAGAGAAAAGCTTCCCAAAATATTAATGCAGATTGAAGTATTTGGTAAGGAGTACACAGACAAAACCTGCAGACCCATGGTAATGAGGGCAATCTACTAACGAGGCAGGGAGTATTTGTTGCACTGGTATCAGTTTTCCTCTTCAGTTGATGAGCACAGGAATCAACATCATGATCTAGAATTCACCCACAATGCAATCACTAAAAATGTTCAATACGTTTTTAGTGGTGAGGATAAACAACCAGCTTCAGGTATTAAGGCTAAACAAGCCAGACTACCTGGAAATTGAGTTTTCTTCAAGGAGTTTGAAACAAAATGCACAAATGGAAACTGTAAGTAGGATAAATGGATTTTAAATCAGTTCTGAATGCAGGAAGTTTCAAAGTTACATAGTAAAACAGCTAGATTAGATATTCCCCCCTACTTAAAAACTGTTACAAAATTAAAGAGTGCAATAAAGGATGTTTATTTTGGGACTTCAGGAAGCAATTAATTCACCAAGGTTCTGGCTGAAATTGAGAAGTGTGCCTTGTTGTGACAAAACATAAAAGCACAAGAAAACTCTGTTTACTATCTCCATGTACAACTTGGTTCCAGCACTTACAGCTGTTTCTGTTAGGCAAGTGTCTTTCATAGAGAGAATGTTGGTACATGAACTGAGAACAAGGAAAGCTTTATCTTTACAGCACACACTGGAGTTTGTTTAGATCTAGACAGTAACAAAGACTACACTTTCAAAGCTATCTAAACCATACTTCTCTACAACAGAAACTGTGTATATTATGAATTTAAGCAGATTTTTCTCTACTTAGATCTTGGCTCATTGTTATAGGAAAGCTGGATTAGTATGTTATAATTGCCAAAGTCTGCTTTATTATTACTTGCCAGAAGGTCCTTCTGAAATTCCAGTAGTTTAGGTCCATAACTCACGTGAGATACATCAACCACAAGTCCAACTTTTGTTCCTTTAATAAGGCCAAACACCTTAAAAGAGAAAAGTCACTGTAAATACTAAGTTTATCTAAGGTTTAATAGTGTTACTGTTTGTTCTGTACAACACCATTTTAAAAACCAAATATTAGGTATTTATTTTTACTTTAAGCTCTTTAACACAGTGATGACACAGTGACAAACCCAAAACGGAGGAAAATAAAAAAGAGGCTTACTGGCTCCCAGTTTCTCCTTATCAGTGTCTCCTATTCCCTCCTTTCCAAGATAGCCTAATCATAATTTGAGAAGACAAATATAACTGTGTCTACAGCATCTCCTTCAGGTTAAATCAAGCAGCTTTGTGGAAGCTAGATTATGGAACACTGCTTCTGCCTCTATCCTCTTTGAAAGGGTGTTCTGTCCCTTTCCCATTCCTGAGCATTAGCACTGGTAGGTGCAGTAAGTGATTATCCCAGAGTGGAAGAGAGGGTTGACTACAAGACAGCTCCACTCTAGTCAGAGGTGAAGCTCAGCATTGCTTAAATCCTGTTTAAATCCTGTTGAGAGGTGCTGATGATTAAGACTGCTAAGAGAAAGAAGACTAGATCTAGAAAGCAGAAAGTCATGTAACAATGAAAGATCAAGCAAAACAACCCATTATCAAAAGAAGTATCACCGCATATGTGTAACTCACAGTAAATAATGAAAACACATAAGCTTTATGGAAGCCACTTTTCACTAGTGTTCAATATTTAATGTATCCTTTAATGCTGTACACAATTCCATTCTAAAAATAAACAGCAAAATTAAAGTTACCTTTCTGCTGTCCTGCAACAGCCACTGAACTCGCTGCTGGTAAAGCTCAATCACTCTGACAAAAGGCATAGCACACACTTAGCTAAGGCATTCTCTCACAACATGTATCAGTGTAACAATCAACCATGTGCCTCCATCATATCCTTCTTCTCACAGATCCAAAATCTGTGAGAAACAGTATTTAAAAATACTGTGTTTAGTCTTCTCATATACGTGGTGGTTGTAGGGCTAACCATTTAAATACTTCTCCCCCTAGAGCTGTTTGCCTGATTAGATACGTAGCTGTCTGAAAAACTGCATCAATGGAATGTTTTTTAATCAGTTGCTGGCTTTTTGTGTTCAGGTACACCATGTGTACAGGGGAACAACTGCTCAGGCAAAACTGAGCTCAATTCATCACATCAGGAGATGTATTTCATACAAATTACACTACTGCTTGAGACACTCATGAAATAAAACCTTTTGGACTGAAAGGCAGCACACTCACTGAAGTGTGAGGCTAACTGTGGTATAACTTTAAACAACTGCATTTCAAAACAGGTGTAACCTGAGGTAAAACAAAGTCCTTGCTGTCCCCTACAATTGTTTTACTCCAACTTATTTTTTAATACCATGTGTTGGGTTTTTTTAATACCTACTTACATGATTTGGTGAACAGGAAGTTTAAATCAGCTTTGCAGAGGGGGAAAACTGTTTTGCTTTTCCAAAAAATGATTGCTTTTCCATAAAAGAATTTTATGTATTGACATATAATTATTACCTTCCTAAATCTCAGCAGGAAGGATTTAATGGTGAGATACTCTGAAGCTCTCAGAATTAACAAAGATTTAAGGCAGTACCTGTAATCATGGGGGCTGGGGATACAGAGTCAGTTACACATCAAACCATAAACAGGATGAATACTTACTCAGAAAGTCTGGACTCAAAGTTGGTAACTGTCGCTTCTGTAAATTCTATCTCTTCAATACCACTTCTGGAATTCCTGGAACACTAGGCATAGTTAGCATCAGAGCTATGCACAAATCAGGACCAATTAAAAAAAGGGCAGCACTGCACTTACAAAATATTGCCTTCATTTATCAGATGCTCTAAAGTTAATTGCAAAGATTCTAAACTGTAGTTTCTTAGCCATTCTTCTGTGCTTTGCACCTCTTTAGACTGTAGTTTCTTCACCTGTAGTCTCTATAGATTAAATAAGAAACAACTAAATACAGTATGAGAAATTAAATGTGCTGTTCAAATGTGACATAAATTTAAGCCCTAAGGATGGCTGCTGGTAGGAAGTGCCATATCCAAGGACAACAGGATTTTAGGTATTGGCATACTCTTTTGGATGTGGGATGCAAAGGAAAAAGGTTTCAGAATACCCTCAGATTGTGAGCTAAAGGAAGGGGAAGGAGAGCTGAGTTTAGAGGTGACAGGAAGACAAGAAATAGGAGAAATTAGTAGAAAAAATAAAAGAAATACCCCAGTGATTTGCCTGAGGGGGAAAAAAATAATTGAGCATCTCCATAACCTGCCTCACAGAGGTTGAAGGGATATACATTGTCTCCCACTTTTCTAAAGAAAAATGCAATATCAACAGTTGATCTACCTTTATGGTTTTGCCCCATTTGTCCACAGGCAGATTTATTTCTGCAGAGCAACTACACATAATTTCATGACTTTAGTGATTGCATCTATCAAATTGCCTGTGTGCATATGCAAATGTATGGAAAGAAATCTATAAAGTGCTTATTCCCCACCCTGTATTTATAGTAGGCATGTGTTACTTTTCTAGATGCTCCACTTAGCTGGAAAACTCGCCTACCAACAGATCTTGTGTCTTGTTGATGTGTGTTACCAGCAATCCGTTATCTGGTCCTGGATGAGACATAGTAAAATCCTGACATGGCGGCTGATCACCCTGTAGACTGGACTTTGTTGTCACCCTACAAGACAATGAACCTTATGGGATGACTTTATTACCCATTGTCATATAGTCTTTACAAGTTGTTTCTGCAGAAACTGGTTTATATTTTGGCATCTGTCTACAAAAATCATTTGATATAGTACAAATGCTTTGAAGGGACATAGCACATAGTTTATACAAGCTACAGGTATTTCTATCTAATATTCCTATCTCAATAAGATTTTGTAACAGTATCCTTACCCAACTTTTTCCAAGAACTGATCATTGTCCAACAACTGAGCCATTTTCCTGATGCATGTGTGCATTACATGAAAAAAAAGCAGCAAACACAATGCAAAACAACATAAAGGACAAAGTATTAGAGTAAAATGCTTAAAAACTCAGGAACATACGCGATTAAAAAAGGTATTAATATTGTCAGCGAGCTATATGATAATTACATTGTATACAAGGCAACAGAAAATTAAAACACAGCTGAAAAGAGAAGTTACAATTACCTTTCTACAGAAAACATTCAGGAACTATTCTGCAAGAGCCGTTCGTCAAGGGAGTTTACACAGTTAATTATACGCATTCACAGCTGCCGGGAGACCGGCCTCACATCTCTCAGGCAGAAAAAGATGAACCGAAGCAAAACCCGGAGCTCTGCGGGCTGGGAGCAAGCAGCTGGGACAGCCGGGCTCCCAGACACCGGGATGGAGCTGCCCCTCGGGTTTAGGCAGTAAAACCAGCGCAAACCCCATCATAAACTCCCGCTTTCCAGCTCGCAGGGTTGCTCAGCCGCTCCCAGCACCGTGCCCTTCCCCTCATCAGCAGGTGTCAGGGCATACCTCCCCTGGCGCCTCGCCTCACCTCACCTCACCTCCCGGGGGAAAGGCCCCTCAGCTCCCCCAGCCCCGCGCACTCCCGTCCCCAGACCCACCTCCCAGGGAAAAGGCTCCCCGATTCCCCATCCGCCCTTCCCTGCACCCCTCAGCTCCCTCAGCATCGCCAGGCCGAGGCACCTCCGACACTCACCCGCCGTCTGCCGGCGGCGCGGAGGGTCCCGGGGCAGCCCGAGCTCCGCCGTGTTTCAGCGTTGCCGGTAGAGACGGGCCGGCCGCAGCTGCCTCACACGGGCGGAGCCGGCGCCGCTTCCCGCCTCCCGCGCGAGGGGCGGGCCCGGTTCCAGTCAGCGCAGCCGGGGCCAGTCGCTTTAGTAGACAATTTATTTTGATAAACTTGCTCAATAACAAAAATACAAGTGAAGAAAATTATGTTCATTTTATACAGTTTGTATTAACATTTGTTTCAGGAAATCATTAATCGAAAAATGCTCTTAACCAATTAGAAAACAATCCTCAGTCAAGGCCGGAGCGGGAGGGGGGTGCAGAGGGTCAGGCCAGAGCAGGACAACCCCCTTCAGACACCATTTCCTTCATCATTTTCATCCTTCACAAAGGCTTTAAAGGACAGCTTTCATATTATTGTGTGTGTGCGCGTGCGTGTGTGTGTTGGGGCAAACTGTAATCTACAGTCGTGTTCTGAAGTGGTTAAACAACGGCTCCGAAACACGGGTATGACAGGAGGGCTCGGTGGCTTTCCTTCAGCCAGAGGACGGAGCTCAGATGGTGTGGCATGCTACCGCTGTCTTTGGGAAGCTGGCATCACTCACCAGCAAGATTAACGAGCGAAAAATGATATTAAAGGGTTATACTGGTGCGCTCAGGGAAGCACACCCTTCCCAGGTCTGAGACAAACAGCTTCCAGAATTATTTCAGCTGAGCTCAACAATAAGGTTTACACAGACTAATTAACTAGTTTTCCTCCTGAAGGTATTTCACTTTTCCCACCTTGTATTTGTTAGCCAAGTAAGTGACAAAGTGTGCACAAATCACATCACGATGGGACTTCCAACCTTTGGGGGAATTTTTTTAAAGCAAAAGTGTTAAGTAAGAATCTCTAGTGATGTATGAAGTGAGCTGTCCTTCAAAAAGTTAAAAATAACGGCTGGCAAAATCAGAAAAGTTTATGTAAACACTCAACACAAATATGGGATTACCTTTGGAGAAGATTCATATGGAAACATTTGCTTTTCATGAACTGAAAAAGTCTATGGATGTTTAGGCATGTTCAATACGAACTTCCTGTTGTTTTAAACAAACCTTGTGCAAATAAAACCTATAAATAGTCTTCAGCAGATTTTACAGTGATGCTCTTAGGTATGAACAGAATGCACACAACTTTAAAACAAAAGAAACAGACATAAGTTTGACCAATGATTGCACCATAAAACAGTGTTTTATATACAGTTTACAAGATATGATTTTCTGCTATAAATTAATACTGTACTATATAGTACTTAGTGACATTATTAAAAGCAACTGTTGACAGATGTCTCTTCAAGTACTGGGTGGGGGTTTTTTTAATGCAGATGGCTGCATCTATTTCTGGACTTAAAATACTAAAAAATTTAATCAATCTACTCATTAAATCTCTGCTATCATTTAATAATTCCTAGCAATAGCACTGGTAGGTCAGATAAATTTCCAGCCAGCCAGCCTCAAGCTGGATATGCTCCAAGATAAGTGTTTATATTTTTTAAATTAAATGATCCATTTAATCTAAGCCTAAATCCACTGTATACATGATATTACTATAACTGAAATAAATAAGCTGGGAGGGAGGGGGGGAGAAATCTTAGCAGCTGAGAAACCCCCTGCCCTGTGTTCCAGTTACAAAAATCTCCTAGAACTATTTAGAAGAGTGACATTTTTTTTTAAAAAAATAAGCTACTTCCCCTCTGCAACGTAATTTATGATCTAAGTTTTAGTGAATCCTTCAGCTTAGGATACAGCAGTGATAACATCTAAACTTTAGATACACATCCAGCAGTTGAACCCTACCAACATTACTGGGGAACTCAAGACTACCCATGCAGATGAAGGCTTAAATTGGAAACCATAATTAAGCCATTGCTTCCAAGTAGGTGCCTGGCCATATTTACAGCTCAGTATACTTTAGAAAAATTCAGTGCTCTGTAAACACTCCCTTCTACTTGTGAGCGAGCTGACTGGAAATAAAAGTCACTTATTGACCATTACAGTGACAAATTTTTTCAAAAATATCAAAAGAAAAAAATGGGTAATTCAGCAAATAACCTTTTGGTATTAAAATACCTTGGCAAAGGGAGAGGGAAGAGATGGAGGAAGAGGACAGGGACCCACTAGGGTCTGAATGGCACACAGTTAAAAGAATTGTGCAAACTGTCTCATTTTCAAACACTTAAGCTTATCTGCTAAGTGATTACTTTGGAAACCACTGATTGTTTTTAACAACAACCTCATTCTAACTTTCTCTAACACTTTAGATAAATGTCTGTTTAGTAATGCAGTTCTACAAAGCTCAGTGGAACAGCATTTTAAACATACCTTTTTCCTGCTTTCATCGTGAATCTCAGGTAAACCCCATATTAACTGGAAAATAAATACTGATAGTGCAGGTAGCTTTCCTGGGACACTCACCCAAATTTTACTTTCTGCAAGGTTAAACTGAGTAGTGAGCTCAAATGTGATTCAAATGTTTATCTCTGTGCTGAAAAATAAAACTCCCTTTAGTGAGGAATACTCCAAATTTGGGTGGCCCTTAAATCCACATTTAGAATAACAACTTTAGTAAACAAGACATACATTATTTAAACAATTATATTGCTCATTCATTTTGTAAAGATGAGTTAATACTTAAATTTAAGTTCATCCATCTTTGCAGTGGAAGAGTGTTTGCAGTGCTTAAAACATTGCATTTTTACATGTGCTAGAGAAATGCTTATCTACAGTAAAATGCTGTGCTTGAACATGTATGAATGCAACAACACAGTAGAAAGAGACTTTCTGTACAACAGTTGCTAATAATTTAAATAGTGTCAGTTTCCCAAAATTAGGATTTTAAGGTATGACATGATCTCACCTTCTACCCTCATATACAAATAAATTACCATAAAAAGAATTTTAGCTTAACTTAAAATTGCACCTAGAAAGGCATGGGATCGTTTGTACCTATTACAAAAACTGTTAAAATCAAGGGCTGCTACAAAGAATGAGGTAAACTGAAGACTCTCAGCTATGTGGCCTTCAGAGAAATGGCTTTTTTCTATTGAGTTCTAGTTTTGCACACCACAGTGTTTTGCTAGCAAAGCGTTCTGAGTTCTTTTCCAGGAACCATTTGTGTGTATATACATATATATACATATGTGTATATACACACGCACACACATACACACACACTGTATACTGCATCAGCAAAATATATATATATTTATATATATATTTATATAAATATAAGGAAGAAATCCCCCTCTAAAATGTTCCTTAGTGTTTTTCTAGAGCTTATGGGGGAGGAGGGGATGTATGTCTTCTTGCCGTTACATACATTTAGAGAACATGTTTTGATCTATTGGCTTCTTGGTGCAGTAATGCAAGATTGATCCACATGGGTGCCAAAGGCTTTGCTCATCAGAAGGAAGATGTAAAATACTAATCTCCTAAACAGCGAGGCCAGCCTCACTTGAATTCCTCTGCAACCCTCTGGTCTACCACAAAGTTCATAAATACTTTGACTTCCAAATCGTTAGACGTTAAAAACAGGAGCAGTACAGTAACACAGGGCGTTATGCTTCTCAGTGTAAAGCACTCTTCACTAGTTCCTATCACAGTGCAGACCTGACTGCATTAAGTATGCTCAGGAGATTAGTCAGCGTTGTCTGTATTTGGTTATGGGAAAGGCTCTCCTTTTTTTCATCCAAAGTGCATAGTGAGAATAAGTCAAAGCATTCCTCTTTTCAGTACGTGTTTGATAGTCTGATCTAGGCATCCTCCTGAGAATGCAACTCTGATGTCCTGCTCTTTTCCAAAATAAAGTCCTGCAGTTCAGACATTCATCAGCCAGGTAAACAAACTTTGCCAGCAAATAGAAGTCCCACTATTGTAAAGAAAATGGATAAGACAAACAGTACATACGACGACCCAACCACTGTGTTATTGGGTAATTTATATGGTTGACCTCCAACTTCACTGATGTAAAATCCTATTGGAAATATTAGGGCTGCCATACAGAACAGAATCACTGCAAAGAAAAGAGAAAAGAAAACATAGTCAGTGCTGTGTTAAAATCAAAATTTTCACCTGGTCATAGAGCAGTCCAGAAAACCAAGCAAAGTATTCTGACCAAACTGAGATATCCCTGTACCTAACTCGCTTGAAATGACTGAGTAGGCTTTATCTTGCTCTTAAAACATCCCTTGTCTATTCCAAATAAAGATCAAACCACCCCCAATTTTGACTGTAATTCCAGTCCTGCTCACTGGATCGTGATCTTTACAGAATAAAAATTTGGTGGATGTATTTCTGCCACCATCCACAAGTTTCGTCATAAAGTTGACTACTTCTCCAGTTATTTTAGAGCAATTTTTTCCCAAAGTCAAGATAAACTAAGATTCATCTTTGCAGAAACTCCTTCTCTATTGCCAGAGTTATCTTTTTCCAATGGTAATTTCCCTTTCCCATTCTTCCACCCAAATTCCTTTTACTGTAAAAGTTTTGTTAAAGACAGGAAACGCATAGATCATGCTTAGTTTCTTTTAGATACCAGTTTCCTAAAGTTATTTGGATGTTTCCTCAAGTTTATGAATTCCTTAAGAATTTTCCATAGGAATACGATTTTCTGATTCAGTTCAATCCAAGCTCCTTAGCAAAACCCTTCAAATTCAGGCCTCATGAACAACAAGAACAGTGAGGCTTCTGATTTCACCCGAACCATCAGATTTGAATACATGGCTCATGCTTACAACTGACTGTGTGGATGCACAAAAAAGAACCAGAACCCTTCTTAAAGCCATTCATTCGAATTACTTCATGAATTTCACAGGTCTTCAGGTATCAGCAGCGGCCAACATTCCTCACAGCACACTTCCATACTCTGATCAAATCCAGGAGAGAACATCCAGTGTTTTAATCTTTCCCAGATGATAACACCAGAGTTCCTGTGACACACTTTTGAGTATGTAACCCTGTATAGCTTAAACATAACAACATGCAGGTGCTACCCCTGTCTCCCCTTTCTCTTTTCCATCACTAAGAGACAGGACAAACCCTGGGGGTGCTGGTCCCTACTCGAGCTTCCCCCAAAGTCAAACAATCTACAGCAAAAATCCTCTGGCAACGGCAATAGCCATCACCTTAATCCCTCCTTCCTGTGCAAAAAAGAAGCAGTAGTGCTACTGCTGCTTTTGTCTCCAAAGGTATGTAAAACAAATTCACCAGCTCACCTGTCCCCTTAGGGAATCTGAATTCGAACAGTGTCCAAGCAGGGCTTGGGCATAAACAGAAAAGGATGATTTTCATAAGCCATGGTCCCCATAGCTGGTCCCTGCTTCCCAAACCCCGCCAAGCAGCTGTCCAGCTACCAGAGGATGAGCCTGCCTCTCAGCTGATGATGCCGAGCAGGAAAAAGACGTATCTTCCACTAGAGGAAGCTCGTGTCTCACAGCCATGTAACAGCACCCACTGCTCATCTTAGGAATGGGAGGAAAAGAGCACAACCAACCAACCAACATCCAGCGACTGCACAGTTACTACGTTCTGCTCGGTGCTACCTCCTTAGCTTGTCTACTAAAGCAAAACCAAAGACCAGCAAACAGACGTTAAACATTAAATAAACTGGAAGTTTTTAACCTGATTATTGGTCCGTGTCATTCCACATTACACAATCTAACGCTTGAAGAACACTGTATCCTAACCAACCACCTGAGGAGAGAAAGCTTGGTTGTGCTTCTTGTGCCGATCTGTGTAAGCCCTGGAGATCTGTGTACTCAAGCAGCCCAGAAAACAGCGTTTGATGTGTGATTAGTAGCACAACATACAATTAGCAACAGTTTGCACAATATTCTGAGGATGAGTCACATTATTGTAACTCTGCACGCTTCCTATAACATCCAGTTTCTCCCTGACAAGCATTCCAGGTATCTTCTGTTATATTTTAACAATAACACACTTAGAGGAAATGGCTTTAGGATTCTGAACACAACCTGCACTTTCAAGATTACATCTTCTTTATTACATTCAAGAACTACACAGCTGGAAAAACCCTGATGGCCTCACAGATATGGTTGAAGAACAGATCTTTATCTCTCTGTACCAAGCCACTGCTCTTCGAGGTGCATTCTGTGTATGAGCGCTCCTTCAGTATGAGACCTGTGTGCCCAGTGTCTCCTCGTGTTCCTGCCCAAGGAGAGCAGGGTGCAGGTATGTCAACCCTCCTTTGGTTCACAGCAGGAGAAGAAATAAACTCCTGGACGTCCAGGCAGCGTGCTGATGTGCACACACATTTCAAACACCAGCTACAGAAGTAACCAGCCATCTTTTCCACTGTGCATACACCCAGAGCACGTGTTCTGCTGTCAGAGTGCCCAAGCAATTTTCTTAGTGCGGTCTGAACTTTTAGTCTACTAAAATAGCAAATAAAAAATGGATTCATCAAAGTCTGTGTCAGATTAAGAAGCCTGGCAAAGGAATTATGGCAAAGTTTTAAAAAGTCATTAAGAAAAGACTGGGTGATAAATTTATTTTTTAAAAAAAGAAGCTGAGGAGAAACTGAAGAGAAAATCCAATATAGGAAGTGCTCAGTTAACTTAGTGTGTATTCGTGAGGAAGAGATTTGTCAGCTAGAGGATAGGAGTTTCTTCCACAAGCTGTAGCCCAAATGTCACTCTCCATATCAGGTAGGATCAACTCTCTATTTCCAGCAACATTTCCAGCAGCCCACTAAGAACTTGCCCCTCTAGAGTAATTGCTTTTGATTTCAATTCTCCCTCAGGTAGGAATATTTGCAGAAAAGACACTTAATGACTACAATTTATTAACAAAAATATTTAGGTAACAAAACACAATCATTTCTAGTCTGGCTCTGAACGGTGGCTGTCAAAGAGAGATCTAGTTCATGTAATTCTTTAGCTTGAGATTGCTTTGAGCATCCAATGACAGCTTCAAAATTCAGGATTCAGCACTGTAAAAGAAGGGAAAAAGCTACAGTCTAGTGTTTAGACGGCTTGTTGTAGTACCCGCCTGTCTCTCTAGAGATGTGTAAGACAGCGAGCAGCACCTCGTACAAATCTTTGCAAACTCAAGACACTTCATTCACAGGGGAGAGATGTTTGCAGGATAGCTACTGTAACAGTTAAGAATGTGATTATTCTGCCAGATTTTCACTTGCATTCCAAAAAAGTAAGTCCATTATACTCATGAACATTTAACTGCTCAGGCAAAGAGACTAAGAGACTCTCTGGTAACTGCTGGAAAAAAAGGTGGAATGATTTTTCTGTCCAGCACCTCCTCCCTTGATACATCTCAGAGAAACACCCAATTCAGCAGTAGCAGACACCAAATTAATTCCCTTTCTGGATGTGGCAGATGGTAAAAAGACCTGAATCTGTGTAGGCTGTAAATAGATCTTGTGAGAGCTCTGAATTCCTGCAGAAGCCAAGGTTGTTAAAACATACATAAGACCACCTAGGTGGCCTCTGCAGACAATAAGCTCTGGACACTGCTTCTAATTATGGAACCTAACAGTGTCTGTCTCAAGGACCGCCGAAATCACAGCGCTGCAGCGTTACCATAGGTTCACCATATCTTATCTTTTACACCAGAAGACTGAATAACAGGAGCCCTTAAAAGGCAAGGCTTCTAACTAAATTTGGAGTAGAGCTAGGAAAAAAGGAGCATTTTCAGATACAGGCAACAATACCAAAGCCAGGCTACTTGTTCTGCTAGCAACTTATGCCACCAAGTCACTGGACTATAATTAGAGACATAAGTGGGATGGCAACAGGCTGATAGCTGATCTAACTAATCTAACACCTGAGCAACAGGTAAGAAAAGCTGATCAGATCTTTCACTGCTACCAACACACAAGGCCCAGCTAGGAGTTTGCATGGTCTCTGACTGAAGAAGCACACAAAGACCTCAGCAGTACCCAACAGAACACCAAAAAGGAATGTGCTCTCCTTTACACCGCATGAATTTGGCACTACAGTTAGCAGGACTAACAGCAACAACAGTTTTGACAGTACCTATGCTCAAGTGACACTACCCACCACATCAGGAGCAATGCTGTGATTCTTGACTCTTCTCTGCAGGAAGAAGGAAAACTTCACATTTACCTTTAGATGACCTGGAGGAGGGAAATATCTTCCCTCTTCACAATGCTGTTTCACAAAGAAGCCAGAAAGGTAAGTTTCTGTGCAGTAAAACCACCAGTGGCTGGAGAAGGATACAAATGATGGGCTAGTAAATGATCTCTTTGCTTTATCCTTTTAGAAGTGCATCCAGGAAAAAGAACTGGAAGATCAAGATTCTGTCCTTCACATGTCCCTTAGCTAAGCATGACAGACAAGACCACACAGAGCAATAATTCATACTTATAGCTGCATGGTTGAAAAATCTGGAGTCATCCAAGATGACAAGACTCAAGCAAAAATTCCACAAAAAATACAGGCTATAGATTTATACATAAACTCCAGAGTGAACTGGGCAAGAGCGACCTCTTACCAGGCTCTCCTTGCTACTAGCAGAGCTGCAAGCAAAGGGGTGAGCAAGAGGAGTCCTTTGCCCTTAGATGATTTACTGTAGGCATGGCATTTGAAGAGAGCAGAGCTGCCAGTCCCAGGGCTGCCCCTGGCAGTCCTGGCAGCTACCCTGCCTCCCTGGGACAGCACGTCCTACGTCATATCAGAAAGCAGTGAGAAGAGTATCAGCCAGCAGCCTCTCCTGGGCTGTGGAGTCTTGCAATTGCTTGCACAAGAGATCTAACACCACCATGAAGTTTTCCCTACCTCCTCCTAATGAGTTATGTGTGTTTTCATCGTCCAGCACTGGCAGTTCACAGGAAGGACCTGTCTGTGGCATTCCAAGCTGATCCCGCACAGTGGCCTGTTTCCTACTGCTGCTCTACAAATAGGTTATTCATTTCTGTCACCATCCAAAGAACCACAGCAGTCACTCCCATTAACATTTTGAAAAACACAGAACTCTTCCTCCACTGCTTTTCCAAAAGCAATTTTTCTTACAAGTGAGTTAAGCAATAAAATTTCCCATCATCACCATTAACAGGAACACAAAGGTCACAGTCAGATGTGCTGGAGATGAATACCAAAGACCTTGAATTTTAGAATTTTGGCAATGCTGTGATCATATCTTCATAGAATTACGGATAATTCTGAGTTGCAAAACCACAAATTAGAATGTTTCATTATTAAACATCTCATAGCAAAAAGGCAGGAGCTGAAATAAAGGAATGTCCTTCTATATTTATACTTCTAGTAACGGACCTGTTGCAAGTCTAAAGAAATCTACAGAAAAAAACAGCTTTAGAGTATCAGATTTTTTGGCTGAACTAACCATCACAGTTGTAGAAAACTAAAGATGTGATGACTGTAGATACTTAAAACAACATTAAAATATGTAAAGCCCAAAACACAAGTTCTTAAATAAGAAAAAATCTCAGAAAAGAAAAAGAATATAGTATCTACTATTAATATGTAGTACTCAAAAAACCCTCTTTACCCTCAAGCTTTGACTTCAGCTTACTGTAAGCTTCTTAACTTTGTAAGGCATCTTGAGTTTAAGCCCCCCACCCACATACATTAGACATATATGAAATATGTATAGGTAAACAAGGGCATTGGAAAAGTTGGGATAGAATATTCAGTAATATTCATGTCTTCTATTTTAATCATTCACCAGAAAAGAAATAAAAGTAAATCACATGGATAGAGCATTTCAATAGCTCCACAGTCTGCAAGAGCTGCACTATTAATTTACCAGGCTAGGTAGCAAAGTTGTCAGAAGGATGGCTTGGATTGTGCAAGTGCCTCAGTGAAACACCTTTGCTGGAGCTGAGCATCTTTTTATATTATCCCCTTCCCCCAAACAAGGTATAATCTCATTCATATTAGATATCAATAGATGTCACAGAGTTCCATTAAACCTTATTTACGCCTGTGTAAACCACAAACTTGCATTTTCTAGTTAGTGTTCACACTACCTTTAGTGGTATGTCATAATTCAAGTCAATTTAAAAGCCCTCAGGTTTTGAGTTTTTCATGCTGTCATCCCCACCATTAGGGCACCATTTCACAGTTGGGCTAAGCCTGTAACACACACCAAGAAAAGGAAGTTTGAAAGTTATTCCCCTTACTTGTTATAACTGATTTTCTTTCACACTGAAGCAGCCATAGGGAATGTTTCCCTGTGTGGAAACACAGGGCTGCTTATGGAAAGCTGAGCTGTGAGGAGTGAACGCTGGGGCTGCTACAGAGCAAAGCCAAGGGAGGCAGAGAACCGCTGGTCCTCCTCCCTCCAGCTACAGCACTGCTGCGGGTCACTGGGAAGCCAAAGTCTCAGTGCTGTGAAGCACAGCAGATGCTCTGCAGTGGGCAGTCCTCCTGCATAGCCAATTAGGATGCAGGTACTCTGAGTAAAACACCCGCTGGGAGCAGGAAGCAGCATCACCCTGAATGGGGTACTGATGGGACACCTGAAGCAGGGAAGGATTTCACACTGTAGTATGTCTCAGATGTATCAACTGCCTGCCCTTCCTCAGGCAGGGAAGTTTCAGTCGTTCCATTCTGCTAGGACTAAGTGCTGGATATATGGCAGTGGGGAAGTACAGACAGACACACAGTTCAGGACTGCCCTCTGCTACTCCTGCTCGTTTTCTGAAGCAAATTAACGACACTGCCCAAGGAAGATAAAGGGGTCAGGCCTCCCTTTCTCTCACCTCAGGCCTGCAGACTACTATCCCCTCTCAATCACAGTCCCTTCCAATACCAGCCCCTTGATTTCAGAAGAACTTTAATTTTCCCTCAGATGAGGTATTTAAAGAGAAGGAACACTGTGTATGGCAAGAGCCCTGAGCACTGCTCCTTGACAACACTGTAGTGTTATTTTAACTCCACCAGTTTATCCTGCATACAGGTCAACTGTGTAGTTGCGGTCACTTACTTCCAGTGAAAGCTATCCAGCGGGCATATTTAGTAGCTTCTCTTCGCCAGTGGGAAGCCACCAGCAAACCACATGTGACAGTTAGTGAAATGATTCCCATAATGATGAAAAATAA
This sequence comes from Laterallus jamaicensis coturniculus, assembly GCA_022605575.1. NCBI lineage: Eukaryota > Metazoa > Chordata > Aves > Gruiformes > Rallidae > Laterallus > Laterallus jamaicensis. Next base: position 14,020,032 of record JAKCOX010000020.1, read on the forward strand.
CGTAGTGACCCACTCAGGAGGCAGCCGTGGAGGAATACAGGTCCTGTCACGTCCATGGATGGTTTGACACTGTCGCACAAGGCCAACTGTGAGAGCACCTGAAAATACATAGCAGAGAGGCACGTAAACTTTCAAAATCCTCTCTGAGGGGCGCTCAATTGCAAACCAAAGCTCAGAATGGTCCAGAAAAAGACGGGATTCTTTCTTTGATGAACCTTAATAAGCCTTTCAAACACAGAGGATGGGAGGGGGGCATGCTTTAAACATCTATCTTCATGTTCTTTCATCACAGGCTTGCACAAGTTGAAGCGAGATGGCTGCAAGCTGTATCTGGTTCTTGAGTGGCAATCAAGGTCTAATCAAAGGGATAAAGCACTCCCATAAAGCCTGCCAGTAGCAGCTGCAGTGGTAGCTGGGTTGTACAGAGGATCACTCCCTCATCTGCACAAGATGAAATACTTTGATAATCTAACAAAATGAGCTGCAGCCCCCTAAAACGCCTTTAGTTGTCTAATGCCTTTTTCCCTCATCTGTAAATACAGCTTTAATCCTCAAAGTCTTGCAGCAGAAACTGCATTTAAATCACACCAAGATTTAAGAGCATTTTTTAAAAACCCCAAACACTTCTTGACAACAACTCTTTCAGAGTCCCTCCATGCAAGGGAGGAACCTACACACACAGACTGGGATATCTACACAAAAGATTTATCAAAAAGATCCTAGAAAAAGGACAAGACTGGTACAGGAGCCATGAAGTTTTGCACAAAATGAAGTATCGTTTTGTTAAGTAAGAATTAAAAAAATCTGATTTAAAATCCAATTCAGTGCTTATGAGTCTCATAAAGAAGCTTTTAGTAAGCTTTAATAGAGAAGCTTGCTTTATTTGGAAAATTTGAACCCAAAATTAACATGCAAGATTAAAATCCATTTCTTCCAGTGTCTCTTAAACATTGTCTCATGTTTCTCAATTTCTTCCCGTCTTCTGAACCGCTTCCCTAAATAATGACAATTGTCCTTTATCTAAATTAGGAGCAAAAAAACCAACAGCAGAGAATATTAGAGTCAACATCTTCCTCTGCAAATCATTGTAAGTAAACAATGTAATAGCTGACCTGGTTAAAATGCAAAGAGCACAACTTAGAAACAATTACAGTGAGGCTTGGAAGCTTAGCATGTCTTTTGGAGAGAGAAACAACCATCATACTTTTTAGCTTCTTCTGGATGATAAAACTATGAAATAAAGAAGTAAGCCAGTAGTCAAAAGGGTAGCTGGTCCTCACATGCATCATCCAGCACCCTGGGGCCAATCTCTGAGTGCTCAGATCCTGCCTGCTGACACCTCAGCCACGAGTACCAGCAGTTCTGTGAGATGCAGCACTTGTGATACGCTCCTCCAGGATGACAGGAACCAAGAGCAAACACATTGCTGCATCAGTCCTGTTGAAATGTTCCTGTCTCCCCTATTTGGGCTATAAATTCTCAGCCCTATTCAAATACATCCTCTCAATGACATACTCAGATTCTGCAAGATTCAGAGAGAAATCTTCAGCTAAAACTTGAAGTCAAACCCTTTTAAAAAAGTGTCAGTTACAAGAAAACCAGCATTTTCTACTCAAAATACAGCAACCAGACCACTGCTGTGCACCAGGAGCACACGAGCAGCCTTGCCAGTTCATGTACCTGCACGGGGACCAGTTTTACATGAACTGCTCCTCACAGCCTGCCACGTTTTCATTTTACATCAGCTGCTGGGGCAGAGGGGAGGATGTGCCTGTGTCCTTAAAAGCCAAACTCCCCGAAACACACACATTGCAGACCCTCATATGGAACACTCAGTAGTTTCCCCAAGTTGGGGATAAAGAGGCTGTTACTCACTGCACTGTCACAGAAGAGGAAACTAATCCCAATCACTCTGCAAGTCTGGGATTTAACAGCAATTTTCCTATACTTACAGTAGAAGTGAGGTTTTTCTAATCTGCAATTCTAATCTAAGGCATGACTTCATAAAAATGACATCACACACTCAATAGATGCTTTGTGGAGTCAGGGACCTTGCCTGAGTTCAGTGACAATAATTTAGTGGGTTTTTAACTTTGGCAAAAGCAAGCATGATAAGAACCACTGCGCTGGACTCCAGTCCTTTTGGGTGTTAACAGTCACTAGAGATGAGCATGTATTACACAACTAACTCATCTTTCAGATGCAACTTGCAGTTTGTATTGAAGACATTTTCAGTTCCCAAGAGGACATCTCACACGTCTGATTCAGGGAGGTCCAAAGCTAAACCCAGCAGTGCTACAGGAAACAGAAGAGAACTCCATCTTGAGCTACAGTTTTTCAGAGCAATTTGTTTGCTGTCAATATCTACTTCTCCAAAGGCTGATTTTATAAAAACAAACAAAAATCCCAACCAAGCCCAGGAAACATACAACTGAAAATGAAAAAAAAAAAAGAGAGAACAACCCATTAAATTACTGAATTGAAAGTCCCAGGGAAGTCCTTTTGAAGACACAAGGATAGCTGCAAACTCAGAGCAGGTTTCCTAAACATCACTGCTGGTGCTCACATGTGTTGTTCCACTCTTATTTTTTTTACCCTTCTTTCCTTTTTTTTCTTTTTTTTTTTAAATCAGAGTTTTAATGTGTCAGGAAATAAATTTCAGGATCTGACCTCTTGGGGGAAAATGGTGTACTTTATGGTTAAGCTTTTAAGCTTTTGCTAGCACATACTTAATATTTTCTCTTAACTCTGCTTCATGGATTACAAATTTAAAGTCGATATACTCCATATTCAAGGTTTTAAACCTTGAGCCTGCAGGCTCTGGGGAGGTAAATGGAGGGCAAGAGAAGGTTTCTGAATCATTTCTGAAGGTTCCACAAAGATAACTGGGAGAAACAACATCATTATGTGCTCATAAATTTATTGCAAGTTTACGTTCACTGTACAGAGATACCTCACTTGTGTACATAACCTTGGTAGAAAGAAATTAAACCCAGAGTGGAAAATCTCCTGGTGAATGCAGATTTCAAAAGAAGTCTCTGGTGCAGAAAAGGAATATTCTTTGGCCCTGAAATTCAAAGGAAGACTAGGTTTATGTGGTATTTTATTGCCTTGGTCCCATTCTAAAGCAACCAGGCAAGCAGTTGCCAGGCAGCTGCCAACAAACGAACTTGTTACCAAAAATCTCATTTAACCTTAACTAGCCTGTCACTGAAAGGAGGGACAGAGGTACCAAAGAGTCTCCATGTGCCTGCACTTAGAGAATCACCTGACAGTCCATCTCAAGCCAGTCACCAAGTTCCACTCTGATCCCTCTGTAAATTCCAGCATTACTGCTGAAAACCTAAGCTCCTGACACAGGTACAGACCGAAGAGCACATCAGATGCTAGCAGATTAGGCACCTTAAACCTGGATATAGCCCTAAAACATACACAACAGAGTAACCACACCTGGTCACCCTCCATCTGCCTGAACTGCACAGCTACCAGAGCCATGATACCAACCTGGGATGCAGGGGCTGTGCCCATTCCTTGTATACCTCTCCCTCCGTAGCTTCTCAGAACAGCGTTACACAGGTCAGTACAGCCAGTGTGAGAGCTGATGAGGATATGTATTTCTAATTACTACAAATGAAATTCAGCCTCGGTCAAAACAGGGAATGCTGCACTGAGCAAAGGTCAGTGAAGTGATCCATAGCTTCTTCCAGTACATCTATTACCTAAAGCACGTTTTAAACACATTAAACAACCTCCCAGTAGTGACAGTGTGGCTATAACCAGGCCTCTAGAAGGATTTCATGACCATACTCCTACCCTACCTCACCCAAGTACTCCAGATCACCAGTAATGCTTATTTTCAGATACCACATGTTTTTACTAGAATTGCTATAAAAAGCCTCTCTTGGAAACACACCAACGCTTGGGAGCATCACCTGTTTAACAACCAAGCTTCACACAACCACAAGCAGGGAGAAGGGGCCAAACCAAAGAAAGGCCAGCCCTAGTTTTTCCCCTTCGTGTAGATGTGCGGCTGCCACGGAGCCGACCCACAAGTCCCACGGGTGCTGTGCCATCCTTCTCCTGTTTCCGTGGTAACTACAGAGCCACCAAGGAGGAATCAGGGAGAGAAACAAAGATTGCAGCAGCCCTTTCACTCCCCCACCTCTCCATCACTTGTGAATTATTAAAAGTGGCACAGCGATACTACGGCTGGGAAGCAGCAGCATAACAACAGCTATTCACATGTTTGCTGCTCATCTGTTATCTGACTGCCAGATGTGGGATCAAGCATGCTGGATGGACACAGGAGGGGTCCCACTGCCACGAAGAGTGTACCACAGCATAAGAAACAACCAGCACAGTAAAAACATGATGCAGCGAACAACATGGGGGCTCAGACATGAGAAAGTCATGGAGCTCAGCAGCTACCCTGTCACATGAAAATACAGAGCACAACTCCTCAGAGCTGCTCTTGCTCTTAGAGTACATGCTCCTCCTCTGTCCCCACCAGAAGATGCCCTTACTCTTTCCCATCGTTTTAGAGAAAATGCAATTCCTTGGGTTTAAATGCAGCCCTTTATATTCCTTGACAACAGCTTCCTCACTTTTACCTTCCACATACCAACCACATCCTTAGCTCAATGCTTGTTACTAACATTAAATAAATATTACAGGCCAAGATGCCAAGTGAGGAGGTTAAAACACCCAACCACTCCCAGACAGCCTGTCCTCCCTTGCTGACCCGATGAGGCAGCGCAGTTCTGCTAAAAAACCCCTGTTGTGACAGTCAGGCAATTTCTGCTCAAACAAGACACTTCCTTTGGTGGACCATGGACTCATTAAACCATCTTCACTAAGCGAAGAGCGGAGTTTACAGGGTTCCTAACAAAGTGCTGGCAACGTGTGTCTCAGAGCACTGCTGATGGGGCAGAGACACTGCTCAGTTGTATGTTTTAGTAATGAGCACAGTACACAGAGCTGTGTTACACTGGCACACTAAAACATTCATTGCTGCTGGTTAGGTAACAGTCACGTGCCAGAGAATGACATATGTAAAGTAAGGGCAGCTCAGTCAAGCCATTCCCTGTAACTCTTGCTGGGCCACAGACAAGGATGGGAGGAAATGGAAGTTGTTCTGGGAAAGTTTCTAAGTTCTATCCAATTCATAAACTTGAATGGACGAAGGTCTAGGTCCATCCAAGAGGAGGAACAGGCTGCAGATCTCTAGTGGGCAGCTAGAACTTGCTACCCAATCCAAGGGGAAGCTTTAAAGGTCTAAAGAGAAAGCAGTGATTTGGTCATGGAAGACTAATTCCCTGTACCAATGTTAAGGATAACCATCAGGTTGACTTGGGCCACCTTGCCTTTAACATGACTGCTGCTCCTTCCCTGCAACCACGCTTCTCTGACAGAAGACAGCTTTCAAAGTGAGCGAAGCATAGCCGAGGAATTCCTGAGAGGAACAAACAACAGAGCAGGGTCAGAACTGCTCCAAGGCAACTGTCCGTAACAGCAAACAAGGAAGGAGCTATTTCCAAGAAGAAAACGTTTCAAAAGTCCTCCAAGGAATTTGGCAGAGTGGGATGTTTCCCAGTCTTACACATGTAATTTACTTTCCTGCAAAGGGCACTTTAAGCAGTGTTACTACACAGAGGGGGAGAAGAGCGAATTACTTATTTAGGTTTATTTACATGTATTGTGTTTTGGGGGAAATTTCTGTTAGTCCTGTAGTCCAGGTATTAATTCCTTCAGAACAGAGCCCTCCCTCCTGTGACTTTCCCAAAATGCAGGGAACTGATGCTGATGAGCCTTCCCCAGCAGAGCCTGGGTGTATTTACTCAGTTCTACCTATTCTAGTACAAACCCCTCAGAAACCAGGCCCCTTACCCTCTTTCACAAGACCATCAGTCATGCGTAGAGTAAGCAGTGCAGAAAGCAAGGGGAAACGCTGTGCTTTTGCAGGGTACACACCACCTCTGCTGCAAAGCAGCAGGAGATACTCCACCTGGCTGATGTACCCAGCACCTCACATCTGGGGAGGAAAAAACAAGTAACAGGGCTGGGGAAGGGTACCCCTAATTCTGAAAGGCACGGTCCCTGGTGCCAGAGTCGGGGGGTCTCTGTATGTAAGGTCCCACTGAATGATGCCCACAGGCACAGTTCACAGATTTTTCTTTGTCTCTACCACTGCTTAGAATCAGAGGAAGCACAGTTAATCTTCATCTGTGTTTTCAGCCACTGACCCACTGAAGCAATTGAAAATGTTTAGGTCCTCAGGTATCAGAGCCATTGTAAAATAGCACATAGATGTAATTAACTGCAGTTAGGTAACTACAAGCAAGTCAAACACACTTCTGCTCAGGCCATTGTAGGACAATGCAATTAATAGATTATACCTAAATAACTATAAAGGGTGTATAAAAGATCAAAATGTAAGACAGGATCACCTGCCAGTTTCCAATCAAGCATGAGAACACCGTATCCGTTACTGCTCTTACATAAATAATTACTGCTTTTGTGAGGGATGGGGGGAGTTTGCAGAGATACTCCTCAGCATCTTTACACCACTGAAAGAACCTGGAGGTTACCACGTGAGTACAGCGCTCAGGATGTGGTGTGACAGATTGATTCTTTTCCTGTGGCTGTTCCAGTATGTTGCTCAGTTAGTAGATTAAGAAGCAACCAAGTTCAGGCTTACTAAAGTAAGATTTATGAGCGTTAAAGAACGATCTAGAGAAGGGCTTAAAAGAACAGTAGAGGATTAACTGCAGAAGCACAGAACACAGAGGAGTTAAACACAAAGGGATTATGAATTCTCTTTCCTGTCCTTTGGATACCAGATCTTTTCATTGTGGCACTCACTCTGATTTTTGTCTCAACCCATCTAACAGCTATTGTAACCCTGGAAGAGTAGCTTTGGAGTTTCTCAGGTTGAAGCAGACCAGATGCAAGAACAATTCCTATGGCCACTGGATATTTACTGGTATGAAACAAACACCTGGAGAGTACTTACACAATGTTAAGAGATCAGTTTGAACAAAGATCTGGATTTACTTGCAAAGTCCTTGCTATACCTGAAGCACAGCCTTTAAGAGCAATTCAGTTCAATGATGCAAGATACAGCACATCACACAAGCTGCTGTTTCTCTTCTACTCCATTTATCCCCTTCTCTGAAAGCACAACACTCTCTCCCTTTCCAGCCAACGCTGAAACACACCCTCCTTGCTCGAGATGCAGAGTGGCTCCTTGTTTCAGGAACTGAAGTTGGGGTATATTAGCAGAAAAGCCTTGCTGCTGAAGACCATTCAGTGCCTAAGATATCTCCAGTTTTTAAAATCAGGGTTTTACCAGGCCTAAATCAAATCAAATTCCACCTCCACAGAAACCAGTCTTCTCCTTCCCTCCTCCTACCCCTAGAGAGGAAAAAAAATAATCATGGGCTGTCTCTCACATGTATTAGAATAATTTATTACTACAGGTGACAAATACTACAATAGATGAGTTATAAGTGGTGTTTAAACTGCAGACATTTGGACCACTGAAGAGCAAGTTAATTTCACCATACAAGTTTCAATGCCACGCTGCTGCTTGGCTGTTGGGGTGGGGTTTATTTTTTCCTGAAGAGATGGACCACCACCCACTGAAAGAGCTATCCTCAGGCAACAAGGGAGGAACAACCCTCCTGGGGACATAACAAAGGCTCTGCGTGTTCTCAGGTATCAAAGCCAAAAAATCTGCCCACACTGAAGGTATTCTTCCCTACCTCAGAAAACAGCATTAATTATATGTTGGTAAACTGGATCTCTAATAAGTTGCATCCTTCTGGTTATTTATTTTCTGACACAACAAGCATTTTCACAATAGGATCCTGTTGACAGTGACTAGAATCTTTACAGTTCCTCAGTGGCAAAGTCCTGGAAAAAAAAATCAGAGAACTTTAAAAAAACTCCCAAACTTAATGATTTAACTTAAAAAGCAAACAAAAAAATCCATAGTTATTTCCATTTTTTCCATAACCAAAATAGAGCTACCCAAAGTTGACAAAAATCACTGTCTAAAAAAAGAAAAGATCAAAGGCAGTGTCAATATTATAAGTGATTTTTATAGTCAGCTACACCAGTTTTATGCCATATGTTCATTTGAAAGCCAGGAGCTATGACACCCACAGCTGTTCTGCCATTTAACATCTGATGAGCTTGTGTTCTTTTTAAGAGTTATATTTGGCCTCAGACAGAACTGTAAGATGATAGCTCTCCATCCAACACACCACACAACCCAACCACAACCTTCTCAGACATGGTCTGCTCATCACTTCGCATCATAGGTCAGATGAGCAGGCTCTTGGAGGGTGCCATCATCTACAGGGATTGGAGGTGGCCAGGCTTGATCAGTAACAGCAGCATGACAGCTTGCTGGGTGGTAGGAACACAGCACAATCAAGAACACAGAAAATCTGGATCACCAGAGTTTAGTAGATCACCTTTGCTGTAGGTGTCTTTGAAGGTGGTCTGTTCACAGGCTGACAACATCTGGACTTCAGATCTCTCCACTCCTGCATCTCTAAAAGCACCTTTCACCGAGTCAGTTGTGTTTCAAACTTCTAATAAATGTCCAAGCAGATCAGGATGGATTTACCAAAACCCCCAAATCACACCAAGTAAAATATCCTGTTGATCTCTTTCTATTCATGGAGACAAAATGTCTTACAGTCAAAGACAATTCTCTGGCCTGGTGACAAGGGCAGTCAAGGGTAGGGAGAAAATTCAGGTTCTGGCTGTGCCCTGAAGATTTCTTAGGCATTTTAACAGATGAAATTCAGGAGGAACAAGGATCATCGTCCTCTGTCAGCCATAACTGTTCTCTGCACTGATCCCAGCTTGCGTCAGACGTGCTCCAAGAACACCCACTGACTGGCTCTTCTCATGAATTTCCCAGTGGTGTAAGGTGAAAAGCCAAGTGCTGAAATGTCTTTTGGCATTTACATGGTTAGAAACCTATTTGCAAATTTTAGGTGTCTGCTCTGCAAGCACTCCACCTCAACACACCTCTACGTGCTTGAATGGCTTCTTGAAACTGAGCCTAACTTCCTCCTGGCCCACCTCTGAGTGCAGATTCTCAGCCAAGGCTGCCAGAAAGCACAACAGAGCTTGCTAAATAAAGAACAAAATATTCAAAAAAGCAAATAAAACGCACTAAGAATTTGGTGTCAACTTCTTTACGTCACACAACTGATGGCAGGATTGCACTTACAGCAAGGAGGATGTGAGAAGGGAAGTTTGCAGGCAGATATAATACCTTTTATTACAACAACTGGAATACTTGGAAAGATTAAGCACACTTCTGGTCTCGTAAGCCTTTCCATGGATGCACAAGTTTTCCCCCCTCTACTAACTGAGGATAAAAGAGATACCATCACTGTCTTCCAGACCTGCTTTATTCCATAAGGCACCTTTTGTCAGCTGAAGAACGGCACTTAAGTGTCCCAAGATGTATTTCATTGCAACTAGAGTTATATTTCAAGCAGAATAAAACCTCACCTTAGTTTTTATTCCTGAAGGCACTTTTTAACCATTGCCAAATCTGTGTAGGACATGCTTGTTAACAACTGGCAATACAGGTTAAACTGCACTTTTTAAAGGGATTAGGTACGGGGCCAACAATTTATTCTCTACAACTAACACTTCATGTGCTGAAAGACAGACTGACATACAGCTTTACTACATACAACCTGTCCTCAAGGACAGCTAGCACATACTTTTCTGGTTGATTTAACATCCTAAGCCCCCCCAGTCTACAAGGTAGCTTTAACCTTTCAGGCAGATTGAGGGAAATAAAACCCCCCACGACCTTCTTCTGCAGTAATAACTTCCAAATTTAGGCACCTTCTTCTTGTTCCCATCACAACAAAAACATTAAGACAATGAACAGGAAGGCAGGGAGCATATTCAGGATTTATCCTGCAGTTATATTTTCTTACCCCTTTTGCTAGCAAGTCCTTGTTTTAGTAGCCTGCATAATTTAAGCCTGAATTATTTAGGCAATTAACAGGTGCTGTCTGTATGGTGATAACACTTTCTCCCTTATCACAAACTGGCATCTACAAAAATAGACTGTAAGAGTCTGGAGCCTTTTTTTTGGGCTAGAATAAGAGAAGACAGACCACTCCTGAACAGTTAAATCCACACTTCACTGAAATAAAACATGACTTTATCTTAACAGCAGGGCTCAGTCCTTCCTGAACAAGCAGGACTATTCTTAAAAAGCAATGAGATGTTATATAGCATCTCTGAAGAACCTATCTGTTAACATATGTTCATACAGTTGTTATACTGACATTCTGAAACAGAATTCTCTCTAATTTTAGATTCAACATAAACAGGCAAGAAATGCTCCATCTTTATTATCAATTTCATCCTACTGAATGTAATCTTACTGAGAGCATTTCCTTCAGACTGTGTTGGGCATAAGGCAACAAGATTTCTGTCTGTGTAACAGCAACTACTACTTTTAGCCTCTACTCTCTTTATTTCACCATTTTTCATGTCTTGCACTTCTGGTGATTGCTGACTGACTCAGTAATATTCCACTGAAGGAATTTATGAGACCACATTAGAAAATTCTTGGCCATTCAATCTTTTCAGGTTTCCTGTACAATCTTGTTGCATAGTTTTAAAATTGAATTAAGTGTGGGTTTAATAAAACAAAGTGAAACATGCTTCTTCCCACATGAGTTTCTACAATGGAGAGCTACATCATTATCACACAAATTTAGGTGCATGATTGGTTTCAGAACGGAATTCAACCTAAGGAAAAGAGAAGCTCTTTCTTCACCCTTGTGACTCCTCTTCCCCCTCAGCATGCAACGCCTACAACGCTCCTCACAGCAACAGGCATAAGAGCTGTAGCACGTTTTCTCCTCTACTGTGGCAGGTCTGGAGCTGACACTTCACTGACTGTGGGAATACCTGTTCTCAAGCACAGACAGCAGCCAACAGTATCTCATAATGCTGCAATTTATAGTATCTCTGTTTTGTACAAAGAGGAGCGAACATTAAATCAAATTTTCAAGTCAAACAAGTTACTTTCTATACAAAAGTCAACCTTCAGAAAACTTGAGGTTTGTGACAACCCCTTATCAGTTTGCTTCACTTCGCTTCGGTATAAAGGCGTTACAATTAAAGGTTGATGTGTCTGATGTATTAAGCTTACAGTGATGAAGTTACAGATAAAACCATTACCCCTTGTACATGTGCCCTGCCTATCACAGAAGCCAGGATCCATCTCACTTCAGCTGTATACAAAGGTTTTATTGCAGAAAGCATGCAGTTTCACTGAGACAGCCTAATGACATTAGCATACGTGCCGCCAACTTGAGAAGCGCAGAAAGAATCTGGATTCAAAGCAGCTTTTCTGACGCATTCCCAGCAAAGCAGTGCCCAGGCACGCCAAACAATCAATCGGTCTGATCCCATACCCCTTCCTTAGAACACAACCAGATCCCATTGCTGCCAGCAGCTGGGAGCAGCCACAGCAACAGCAGAGGAAACAATGCAAGTGACACGGCTTGCCTGGACAAGGATTGGCGAGCAAGGGAACAGGCAACCCAGGAGTAAGAGCTGCAACACTGGGATGTTGGCTCAGTGAGGAGCATTACAAATGTAAACTACTTGACTTTATTGCCTGTGAACACTGTCATTTGATTATCCAGTTCTTGGACATGCCAAGCTCAGAGGCAGCCCAGCCCTGCTAATGCAGCATCTAAACAACTGCACGAGAAATTGCTCATGGTCAAGTTCAAGGCCTAATGTGAACTGTCTTCAACTGGACAAATACTTAAACATCTAAGTGGGTTATTAATCACTACACCTTGAGAGACTGTCATCCTTAATAACCCCAAGTGCTTTGTAATTTATGGCACAGAACTGCAGCTACCATGGGGCTCTTGGGTAGCAGCCAACTGTTGCTTATCGCACGTCCTTGCGTGGATGGGAAATGCTGGCTTCTGATACTGCAGCAAACCCCCAGGAGGCTTTTGATCCCTTCACAAGGGAGCATTTTAGTTCATCCCAAGGACCCAGACATAACAGACTATGTTTTGCTCAAAGAGAGGAACTAGTCGCACTCCGTGGAGTCTTTAACCTCCCTTTGCAGCTAGTGTTTCATACTGGATTAGCTCATCCCACAGACTAACCATCCCAATCAGACTATGTTTCCTAAGGTACCCACAAGAGAGACCAAACTCCTGTAATTAGCTCCATTTACAAAATTTAAAACACGTATACAGAGTAATACATCAAGCAGAAAATCAAAAACAATAGGAAGAACCCAAGAGCTTCACCCTGAGAAAGGATGTAACCTACAACTGCTAATTCCATACAGATCCCTATGGAATTAAGCCAATCTAAGTGCTTTGCCAGTCAAATGCTTCGGAGCTTGTTTCCCCTCTCCTTAAAATAGACACCTACCCTGCACAGATCCTCCTCTTGGCCATATCTCCAGTTTTTCAGATCTGTGTGTATCTCTCCACCAGTCAGAGGCTTGAGGAAGAAAAGTGAGATTGAGCACAGCAGCTGGAGCACACATACAGGGATTGCTGCAAAATTACCACAGAACTTCCTGCATATCACCCTCAAAAGAACCTCTGTCCATGACTACATCTGTAGGCTCTATGAATTACAAGAACAACTTGCAGTTATGTAGTAATAATAGGATTGATTTTTAAATGTAAAAACTCTAAGTTTATGATAATTTATCATTTTCCCAAACTCCTTTGTGCAAGAACTAAAGAGTCTCCACATTGCATCTGTCCCATCATCCTACAAACATCATTTTGTATCTGATTTTAAAATAGACAGCAGCACTTAACCTCTTCAAAGGTCAGAATTTCTCCTCAGCCATGAGCCACTCCAGTTACCTGCTTCTGAAACACAGGGGGATCAACCACTGCTGAAAAAGGGTTCAAGAGCTAGGTGGGAAACTCCAGCTTAAGATAAAAATCCTACACAGTGCAGCTGTACCACAGCAAAGAAAAATCATCTCTCTCTCTCTTTTGTTTCGGGACTAGAAAGGAAATAAGTGGGAAAAAGTTGAGCTGTTGTGAGGTGCCTATAAAAGAAGTAGGTCAAGCTTAAAAGTTTGACCTACTGATCTTCTTTGCTTTGGCAAAAGTACAAACGGAGTTTTTATAATGCTGCTCACATGGAAGTGCTGGCTGGAAACTAAAGGATACAAATGGTTTTAATAAGCCTCAGTCATTAACAGGATTCCTTTTTTTATTTCAGACAGTTTTAAATCTTTGTTTTGCAGTACATATTATTGAATCCTTACTCTTAAGAGTCATGTATTTAAATCACTCTTGTATTAATCTCAGTGTCATATTGTGGCAACAAATGTAATGCACGTGCCTAAAATCAGCTCTAAGTTGATTTAAAATACTAATCACTAATAGTGATGATTAAGGCAAACAGTTCCTGCAGCCCCAAGGCTGAAGCACCTTCCCCCAGTCTGTACTGTCTATAAAGCAGATTTACTACTACACACTTGAGTAAAGCATAGGATAGACAGAAAACAAATCTCTATCTGCACATACTGAATGCAATTCAGTTCTATAGTAACTATTGCTGTGAAGTAAATAGTTTAATGAAAAAAGTTACTCTGTATACCTGAAACTCAAGTACCTTCACAAAAACTCCTACTGTCTGAAAGGAAATGCAATACTTGTGATTTTTCCCCCCTCTACTTAGAGTAAAACTGTGGCAGGAAACAAAAGGGGTTTGTTTGGGGTTTTTTTTCAAATTAAGTTAAAGCTTTGGTGCTATCACAAAAACTTCTGTGATAAAGATGCCAGAGGATGTTTTAGAGGAGAAGAAATGAAGGTACTACCACAGTAACTGTCCAACATCCAAAGGCAGTCACTCAGAGGCTAGATTTGTAAGGTAAGTACAAGTTACCAGCTCCCAGATCTGCAATCTATAATTAGGTACTTCTTACCTAATGCTTAAACGCTAATTAGAGAATAAGGAACTCAACAGGGTTTGGTGGGAGGCAAGCTAGTAGTTTTGTACCTTCACATAACAAAGAGAAAACAAAACATTCACCTAACAGAACTGGTATTAATTTGTATTTGCTAAAAAGCAGTTGTAAAACATCAGTTCCTCTACAGACAAAACCAATGGGCTTTCTCAGCTCTGCTCCAGCAGGCTCAAATAACGAGGCTGACACAGCTCTCTTTCATGAGACTCTTCCTACACATAAAATAGTTCCATATGTTTAAATGTTGAGGGCTTGAGCAAGCACAAAATTAATTCATTACAACAATGCCTTACTATTAATTTTTTTCTCGTGCCTTAAGGCTGGTCAGCCTCAGAACCCAAGCACAATTCAAACACTGGGCTTTGCCAGATTTCTACATCCAGTTGAAAGACATCTACAGTCACGAAGCAGGATGGAAGTTCTAACTTTAAAGATGGCACTGACGCTCCCAGGCACGGCACACCGATCAAGAGACTGCTCCTTATTCACATTGTACGGGGGGTTGGTTCTTTGCCAGTCCTCACCAGTCCTGATTTGGGCTTTGTATTGTTGTTTTTAAAGCACTGGCAACACCTCTAAAACGCAAGCACTGTCAGCAGCACTTATAGCAGGTCCTAATCCCTGGATCATCAACGCATCACAGAGCACCACCTTCCCCTCCCTCCGTGCTCGGGGGCATCCCCCCAAATTTTCATAGAAATTATGTTTCAGAACCTCATTTGAACACTCTGATGTTCAAATAGCTTTGGAGATTGCTTTTCAGCAGTCACTTCTTTCTAGGGCATGGTGGCATGAAATTCTTCATTCTCTGTACCATCACCCCATCATTTTTTTTTTGGTATTCTCAGCATGCAATCCAAACGGGTCCACAAAAGGGCAAACAGCTTCTCTTGTCACAGTCACCACGTGAGGCAGTACAAAGAATATTAGGAAAAAGTAATTTTGTAAGACTGCTTCCTATCACATCCCATCATCCTCTACTGAGAAGAGCTGGGAGAAACACGCTGCGTTTCAGTACCTTGCAAGGTGCTTATGAAATAAGCACCAGAACCCTATTAAACAGTTTTTGACAAGCCAACTGCCCATACATCAAAGAAACAAAACAGCATCTACAATGATTGCTCTGTGCCATGACTCCTCCACAGAGGGGCACTGTGCATTAGCAGTTTCTCTGCACAGACCCTAAAGGGCAGATTTAAGTGGCAATGGGACATAGTGATTTTCACAGATCCCTACTTTTTAAGCAGACTACATCTAGAACAACAGTGCTAGCTGGAACTCAAGCTTACACCCTCTTTTAAGTGGTTGATGCTTTATTTATTCTATCTATACTATCCAGAAATACTGGTTCATCCCAGTACCTTTATGTAGGGTTTGGGTTTATTCCATGTATAGTCAGTGCACTGGGTAGAGAAAAACACCTCAGTGGCTATGTGGGCTCAAGCTCAGCAGGAGCCAGGAATCACTGCTTGGTGAACTGTAATAGTTCATTTAAGCTGGTCCCAAAAAAGTTACAAAATTCCTCAGGGAAAGCTATCACATGCAGAAGAATAACACTGGCCAGCAGTAATCTGCTACTGAGTACTAAACAACTTATTTCACAGGAGGAATGGCCTGCTGGGTGTAACTTGCTTTTCCTTAAGACCACAGATACCACTGGATCTGGAATCATGCTTCACAAATAAAAAAAGCAACTGAGTGCATGAAAGCAAGAGCTACACGTACTGCTTTGGAATATACATGGAAAGGCAGCATTGCTAAGCAAAACAGACAATTTCAAGTAAGTGGTATGTCGTAGATTCACAATTTATTATCATACTGTTACTGCACAGCATGGTGCAGAAGGCAGTTTAAATGAAAAGTATAACTCCTAACATAAACATCAAGGTCACTTATGTCAGAGATGCACAATGAAACTAGAAGCTCTGCAGAGCACCAGCATCACCCAAGTCAGCATGGCTGTGCATATGCTGAGCTGCCTGGCCATAACATGATATATGGCTCAACTGAAGAGGGCAAAATAAATACTTGCTGTAGAAGTTACCCATCAGAGTTTAGCAGCCTTAAATTCTGACATCCATATTAACTTAATAGCTGCTATAAAAAAGGTACACGTTGCTCTGTAAATTGGAACCAAATGAACAATCATGCTACATAGGAAGGGATGACTAAGTCACATAAACAAACTGATAGCTTAGCTTTCTGAAGGGGGATTTTATTTGGTTAAATTCTCCCCTTGAATTACTTGACCTATCCTGAAAGCATTTCAAGTTGTCAGCCCCCCACCTGTACAGCCTTTAACATGTCTAATTTCAACTGCGCATGGTGTTCATACCCTTTTCCCACAAAAGGGTTGAGAGCTGAAGCTAGAGCAACTCCTGTCCCCCCTCCTCCCCTACTGAAGACAAAATATCAAAATCATTAAAGATTCTCCCACACACAAAAAAAGGAGCATATGGACACAAAGCTACCAGCTTTTAGAGTTCATTGCAAAAGAAGTGTAGAGATACAGAAGCAAAATTCATTACTACTGAAGTCGGTGGGAGTTTAGGCATTGGCTTAAATTAAAGCCAACTCTGCCCTTATTTCCCCCACAGAATATCAGTTTGATAAGAAAAGGATGTCAGTGCAAGAATTCTGAGAAGCCACTGGTTTCCAGACTGGCGTTATCAGTGCTCTGTACTCACACACCATGAATAACTAAACCTCACTAAGAACCCTCTGAAAGAAAAATCCACTGAATCTTCATCTTTCCTTTGCAGTCTTAAAGATGTATGAAACTCCTGAAACCAAGTTAAGGAATAATTCTTACAGAACTACATAAAGAAAATGTGCCCAGTGGAGTCTCGACCCCACATCTGCAAAGGTGTAGTTGCTCTAAAGACAGATAAGCATCTGAAACCTTCACTGACCTTACTTGCAATCCTCTGCTCATGATTACAATGCTGAAGAGAGGAGTTTTTATAGCCAACATTTTTCAAATGACTGTAAAACTTATCTTTAAGAGTACGATTTAGGAGACTAATGAGTCCTTCCCCTGTATCGATCTCCCCTGGGCATAAGCTCCTTTAAAATACATATATATATTTAAAATAACCTTGATTTTTCAGAAAAGCATTCAAGCCACTGATTTATTTCACTACCCAATTTAGCAGAAAATCATCATTATTTCTGGAGTAAGATGTACATATTATTTAGCATTCAAAGCAGAACAGATGTATTTTCCCTCTCCCCCTGAAACTGAAGCCCAGGTTCCCAACCTTAATAGCTGAAAACAGCTCCAAATCAGCCAATGCAGCGCTGCCCTCCCAGGTTTGCCAAGACCTCTGCTCTGTGCAATTCTCAAACAGCTGCAGTATCGAGAAGACCAGGCTGTTCCATGCTGCCTTTCAGAACCCTGAGGACAGCAGCCAAGCAGAGAAACAGCATTCCTCCCCTTCCTCCTGGTACTAGGCTGCCTTGGAGAAGCAGAGTCAAGAATAACTCCCACCAGGGATGAAGCTGAGAACCCAGAGGTAAAGGAAAGAAATATTTTCTTTCACCAAATAAGTTTCTTTTCCCAGCTGAGAGCAGGATGCTTAACAAAAACCCTGCTTCTTAGTGGCACATATGGAAGTTCGATGGCTTGAATGTGGTCCAAGTATGGTAGTCTGCTGAGATCGCCTGCATCCCGCTAGCAGCTGGGACGGGCTTTACTACGAGGGCTGTGTCCTCTGATGCCGTACTCCTCCACAGCAGTCTCTGGGTAACCAAGGGCACTCCTGAACACATTTATCTCCTAATTCAGTACTACAGCATTCGCTACAGGAAGTCCTTGATTCAATGGGCATCCTCATACTCCCTTCCCTTGCAGCTTGGGCTCGCTTTAGAAGGTCTACGTACTAGAAATACATATTTAGATTGGTTTTAACCCTTATAATAGAAGCACATAATTTGCGCTTGTTTTTAACCCTTATAATAGAAGCACATAAATCCCATATCAAATGAAGTCTATGAGAGTCATTAAGGAAGCATGGCAGCTAGTTCTCCTTTATGATTTTACCAAGTCAACAATTTGTTTGGCTTCAAAACACAGCCAAAAAACGGCTTAGGTCTGTCAAAACATTATTTGACTAGTGAAGTCCTTCAGAAAAATCCATACAGATTTCTCGTTTGGCAGCCTAATTAAAGCAAAACTGTTATTTGCACCTCTAAAAGGAGCACAGGACAGCAATGGCAGATGGTTTTTAAATAATCATCAACTAAGAAGTAAGGATTTCTAGGCATCATATTTCATTAAATAACTTTTGCATTATAAAGCGACTAAACATTTTTCTGTAACGAAGAATGGACTCTGCTTAGGTCCCAAAGGACCTTTCTTTCCATCAGCAATTTCTTCAGAGTAGTTTTATTTATCTCATTTCTGTACAAGCAGAGAGAATCCAATATCTTACACATTGCATAGGATCTGTTAAGACGAGGCAGGCCTTAAGAAAGGCATGCTTAAATATTTAAAGTGAAGATTATTTTATTTGACTTTAAGCCCCTGAAGAAGGGCTCATTACTGCAGCACTGCTGCTAGGTGGAATTGCATGAGGAAAGAACCAACTAATTTATGTAGCCATAGGCAGGAAGATCATCATCATTAGCTGTAGGGGGAACAGGGAAGTCATCTAGGGAGTTCCTGAATGCTGCACTTTAGGAAGTGACTTGTTCCTCTCCTCTGGACCACATAGGAAAGGCCAAGGTCTCGACTAGGTAACTGGAAGCAATTCACCATAAGGACAGAGGGAATCATCCCTGACAGCCAACATTTTTAATACTCCACTTCATCAGAATAAAGGAAACATGGCTCCATTCGAGCCAGAGCAGTCCTCTTACATGCCCTGAATATTAGGCATGGAAGACTCAATACAGGCAAAGAACATTCTTTTAAACCCTCTGCAAGAATTCATGACAGGAGCCTTTTCCCCAAGACGCCTTTTCTCCATTCTATACCTCTGGTTTGCTGGGAAATTGTAAGATGAGGAAAAGGTGGCTAAGTGAGTTTCATCTGCCTGCAGTGAACACGGTTTCCTTTCGTGGCACAGAGATTTGGGTTTCCCTGGGACACGAGCTCAAAGCGCAGCCCTCCTCCTCCTGTTATCTCTCCCTGCTCCGCTAATCAGAACGCACGGGCCCTTATCAACAAGCTGAAATAAATTGTTCACACAAAGAATTACATCATTAGCCAAAAAAAAACCCAGATCCTTGCTCTTTTAGAAAGAAACAATGTCACGTTCTAAAATGAAAAACACACGGGATCTGGGCTGGAAAGCTGATAAAAGTCATCGTTAGGAAGCATTCTTGGAGGGGTGGGGGAAAAGACATCTTCCCTGTAACAAAGGAGGTGTCAGCAACTGAGTATGAAGGGTTCAAAACCCGCCACGACCTGAGCAGAGGCTGATGTACATCCCTGCCCGGGGTGACCGAGCCCGGGAGGCAGCGGTGGGGACAGCGCCTGGGCCCGCCTGGGCTGCAGAGAGGGTTCGGAGGCTTCTCTTCTGCAGAACCCCCCCGGAGACAGGGCTCCGCGGGGGCGGCAACCGGGGGCATTCCGGCTCTGCCCGGGAAGAGGGTCCCGCCAGGTCCTACCGGGACCCTCTACGGGTCTTCCTGCAGGTCCTTCCTCTCCGCGCCAGGGGGAAGGGTGGAGGGCCCGGCCCCGAGAGCCCCCGCAGCAGCCGGGGACCTAGCCCAGCCGCCCACCCCCGCCGGCGGCCCCCAGCGCCTCACGCCGGCTCCACCGCGGCGGCGCCGGGCCCCGCGGCCCCTGCCTGAGGAGCGGCACTTCACAGGGAGCCCCCCCCGACCCCGCCGCCGCCTCGGGCCGCGCACCCCGCCCGCCCCCCGACCCACCGGGCGCGGGCGGAGCCGAGCCCCACCCCCCCCCGGCCACCTGTCGCCCCCTCCGGCCGGGTCCCCGCCGCCGGCCGCCCTCACCCGCGGACTCGCCGGTGTTGATCCAGTCCGGGTTCGCTAGGCTGGCGATGGCGAAGATGTCGGCGGCCAGGAAGAGGCATCCTGAGATGATGGTCAGTTTGTCCATCTCCTCCGGCTCCGGCGGCTCCCGGCTCCGGCCTCCGCCCGGCTCCCGCAACGGGCCCGGGCCGGGGGCGCCTCACAGCCGCGGCTCCATGGGCCCCGCGCTCCCCTCGGCAGCGGCGCCAGGAACGGGCTCCCCCCCGGACGGAGCCGGAAGCGAACCCGGCGGGCGGGGGGGACAGCGGTTACTCCGGAAGGGAAACCCACTCTCCCCGGCGTTCTCCCCCGGGCGGGGCGGGGCTTCACGGAGAGGGGCGGGGCCGCCGCCGCAACGGGGTGGGGGAAGCCCCGAGGCCTTGGCGGGCTTTCTCCGGGGAGCGGCGCGCGGGGAGGCGGGGCTTGCCGCCGGCGGGCGGGGAGAAAGGCGGGGCCGGGCCCCAAGGGGCGGGCAAGAGACTGGGCGCGGAGGTGCGCGAAGCGAGGGGGCGGGGAGTAGCTGCGCCGGTGGGTGGGGCCGAGTGTAAGGGGCGGGGCATACTGCCGCCGCGAGGCCTGCGGGGGGGCGCTGCAGGCGGAGGGGCGGGGAGGGGCGGGGCCGCCGTCGCCTCAGGGCGGGCTCGCTGTGAGGGGCGGTCGGTGCCGCGGGGATTCGGTTACTACCCGTCCCTCATCAGCTGCCCCCTGGATGGGCCGCGCGGCTTGGCCCCTCACTGCCCTCGAGCACCCGTAACCCCACAGCCGTTTTTCACCGGCGGCAGGCAGGGATCCGTCCCCTCGCCCCGCCCCGCCCCTCACCGCCCCTCACCGCCCCTCACCGCCCCTCACCGCCCCTCACCGCCCCTCCCTTCCCTCTGGCAGCGTCTGCCCCAGAACGAGCCGCTGTGTGAGGGGAGCTGAGCCGCGGCCGTGCATCCGCCGTCAGCGCGGGGAAGCACCTCGAGTTTGGGCAGTGTCCCTTGGGAATTCTGGGAGCAGCTGGAACCCCAGAGAGCTCCCGCTGAGCAACGGCGGCGGGCTGCTCCACGGCGGCGGGCTGCTCCACGGCGGCGCCTCCAGGGCTTGCCCGTGGTGGGCTGAGGCGAAAGCCCTGTGCTGCGCGGCGTGCCTGGCTGGGCGGGGTGTTTGGGATCCAAACTCATTGATATGGCCTAGAAAACTCGCCTGGGCAGGGTGTTTGGGATCCAAACTCGTTAATATGGCCTAGAAAACTCGCCTGGGCAGGGTGTTTGGGATCCAAACTCATTGATATCGCCTAGAGAACTCGCCTGGGCGGTGTGTTTGGGATCCAAACTCATTGATATGGCCTAGAAAACCCACCTGGGCGGTGTGTTTGGGATCCAAACTCATTAATATGGCCTAGAAAACTTGCCCAAACGCGGCAGCCTTTGATGATGGGCTTTTCAACAGGTTCAGCTACATCAAAGCGTGTGTATGTGGGGTCTTTGTAGACTATAAATCAGCCCCAAATGTGGGAAATGAGCCTGAGCTTGGCCACGACAGCTCCGTGCCCCTGACACTGCCCTGGGGATGCTGAACTAAATCCGCCTGGCAGCCCCCATGCCCGCAGGTTCCAGAAAAATACCTTAATTGCTGACATGTTTCTTTCCTTCCAACAGGGAACAGCCACCTGCTGCTTCCAGAGCCGCACAACTGGTCTGTACTGAACATCCCAGGGAGCCCAGGGCTGATGGTGCTGCTTATTTCTGTGTGAGTCTTTTGTGTGGGTGGGAGGCTATACAAACAAACCATAGATATTAGTAAAGTAATCTTAAAGCATTCAACAGCCACCCGTGGGACTTGCTATTTAGAAGACAAGAGCTGTGCTTAGATTGTGTGGAAACTGCCTGTTCTTGACAGATTCTCTTAAGGATGGAGAAAATAGTAAGACTTCTGATGGAAAAACAGCTGAAATTGGTCCCTTTAAGCAGGGAACGGTTGGTGCATGGAAGAAATGGGATGATTTCCTTTTTAATTTGAAAGATTTTCAAATTACATTGCACTAATAATGGGAATCCAGAAGCCTTGAAAAGAAGTTATTCCCAAGAATCATCTGCAGCTATCCTATAAACTGGCTTTTAGTGGGACTCAAATAGCTTTTAATACGAGCATTATGTAAAAGTCTGCCTCAAAATGAGTTTGTCTCCAAATAACTTGGCTTCATGGCAAAGGGAATAGGGGAAGGAGGAGTGGAGTGGGTGCACAAAGGGAAGATACTTTTTTCATTGGCTTTTGATATGCAGGCAAATTTCAAGTTGGAAATAGTGACAGAATCCCTGCATACACTGCAGGCTGTGTGGGGTCAGTTATCCCATGTTTCTCAGGTTTGTTAGGAGATGAGTACATGGCTGAGGATGCTGTGTGGGGGGCGTGCTGCCAGCTAGAGTTTCTGCAGGAAGTTTTGGGGCCTCAGATAGAGCTGTGATATTGATGTATGGACAGCCTACATCAAATTACTTCCCTGGGTTCAAACAATGGGCTTCATATTGCACATCTTTTGCCCTGTGCTCAGACTTCCCTATGCTCATGCTTCTGGTGTGGTGCTGGGGAGGCTCTCAGGATCCACCTGCCCTGGCATTATGAGTGGTTGCTGGGGTCTGAGGTTGCCTCCTCACCTGCTGACAGACTCTTCCTCCGCAGGCCATCATGGAGCAGCAGCACACTTCCAAGAGGTCAGCTAGGACATGCCTACCCATTGGTTTGAACTCCATAGAAAAAGCTCTTCCTCTGGACTTGATGGAACATACACAGTCCTCACTGGCAGTTGGGCATGAAACTAAGAGTGAGTTTCCATCTATCTCAGTCATTTTTTCCTCTTCCAGTCCTGTATATCAGTATGTCAAACTTCTTTTAAGTCCTTGTGCTACCAGACAGTTTATCTTCTTCACAGAGCCCTTAGAACCCCAAATTTCCTATGTATCAAGAGGCATTCCTGTGCTTGAGGTTCAGTATTTAGGACAGAATCAGAGTCAGATGACAAGAGGAAACTGAGTTTCTTCAGCAGAAGAGGATTGGATGAATTCCCATGCTGCTGCCTGCAGAAAATGCAGAATTTAATGATTTGAGAAAATCATGAGTGTTAGGGGAACTATAATGAAACTTTTGTGGGGTGTCTAAGCTTTCTGTAGCACAGAACAAGAAGAAAATTGCCCTTCCTTGGAGACTATATAGACTGGTACCAGGTATTTTTCTCATTTAAAAGTGTGACTCTTGGCATTCCTTTTAAATATTTTTCAGGCTTTGGATTAGTCACAGCTTTCATGGTTTTAAATCTCTCATGGCCAGCAAGTTAACTTCATGCAATAAGAACCTTCAAATCCGGATTCTGACTTCTAACCAAAGATGGCTAGAATTGTTATTAGTGACTTTGGATTGTTTTGCTGCTGATCATTTTCTGACCTACAGCTGCTCATGAATTTTAATGAAATCTGCTGAATAATTTTGGCTAGAAAATAATGCAAAGAAACCTTACTTCAGCCTATCATCAGTTTACATAAGTACTCATTCTGGATGTAGGGAACTAGAGGACTGAGTTCCCCCTCCTGGCTGGAAAAGACTGAAACACATTTCTTGAAAAGTCACCAAGAGCACCATAGGAAAGGTTTCAATCTCCTCCACCTATCCTGTTCCTCTTTGCATGAATTCCTGAGCCAGAGAAACAGTAGCAGGTGAGATATCTGACCTCTGAGAATTACCAACAGATTAAGGTGTGTTCCAGAGTGGGTCTTCCTTTGCTTTTCTTGCATGCCCATGAAAATTAAGTATTCCATCTGAATCAGATGCAGTATTCAACTCTACAACAACAAAACCCTGCATTTTTTATTGGGAAGGGAAAAAAACCCCAGAAAACTGTTGCAGCTTCCTTCTCTGTGTTCCAGTCCAGCAGCCAAACGAACAAATCGAATGTTCACATCACTATATATTCAATCCTAATTCTTTTATAGACATTCCATGCTGTCATTTGGAGCCTGATCCCAAGTTTTCCTGAAGCCATTGGAAAGATGACCAATTTCCCATATTTTACAGAAGAGGGGTAAAGTGGTGGGATTTTTCATTAAGTGGTGTCAGACCATTGGAGAGGGACTTCTCCAGCAGTTAAAGGTATTGCTGCTCAACTGTCAGAAGTTACATTTAAAGATTACATCTTAAAACAGAACATTCAAAAAGAAATTTTTAACAGAATCCAGTTTGTTATAGGAGTCTCAAACACTCAGGTAACAGTCTTAACTTTTCCTGGCTCTTGATGAGGATAACAGCCTTGAGAGATGGAGGATTTAGTTTATTACCCTATTATATTTCTTGGTGGAGACACTACTGGGATAATGTCATTTATATTGTATTACTTGTATGATGCATTTTAATGGATAGTGGATGCTCAGGAGTATTTCATTTCTGTGGGTGCTAAATATGGCAAGTACAGTCCCTTCCCTCATGTCAGCAGTAGGGTGTGGAACCAATCTACTGGAAACCTGGAAATTAATCTCTGCTGTAAATATTGATTCAAAAGATCCATTTTTTATAGGAGTTCAATCTTTTCTTGAAATCCTTAACAGCTGGTAGCTCCTCTGTTCTGTTACCCTGTACCATGTTGTCTGCCTTCCTGAAATACATTGCCATTTTTAAGGAATACTTAAGTAACAGCAGTATTGCTTTTTCCCTTGGTAAAATGTGTGACTTTTTAAGAAATCATTCTGCTTCCAGTATATTTATTCACAGAAAGCTAGTTTATGGAGTACACTAACTTTTTATAAGTATTGCTATTACAGCTTTTTGGCAGCAACTCAGCAGGCACTGCCAATCTAAAGAAGCAATTAAGGATGAGAGACTTCACTGTTTGGACAATTAATAATGGGTAACAGCACCTGCTCAAATGTCTCCTTAAACATTTTATTGAAGAATGATATCACACTTTCAACCAGTAAAATTTTCCTCTTGCTTTTTGCAGGGCAGTTTCCAGCACTGGAAAATGTCTCTGAGTACACATTGCTTAAAGTATTAAAGGCAAATATTAGGATGAGTGAACAAGGATTGGGACTCATAGTCATACAGAATGGGCCATATCTCCAGATAATGAGCCTTGTTGAGAAAAGCTCTGCAGCTAATGATGGAAAGCTAAAACCAGGTAAAAAGAAACAACAGTGATAGTCAAATTTAATAGCATTGGAAATATTCTTGTTCTGCATTTATGCTTTGAGCCTGTCTCTGATTTCTTTACACTTACACAGATCAAAAGAAACTCAATTTAAAATTACAGAGAGAAAAGAAACTAGCACAAACTCTGTAAAGCTCAGTGCCAGCATTCCAGCTGTAATGAAATACCTGTGATCTTAAAATAGCTGATATGGGTGACTGCTTCATAATCAGATCAAGATTTAAGTCTATATATTGTTCTCCAGCAAAAACAGATTTCCTATTCATCTGAAGTCATGTCTAAAAATAGTTTGACTATTACCTCTATGTAGCAACTAAACTAATAATACCATCTTTGTTCAGTGCATCGTTGTTCAAGGAATTTCACTCCACAAGTCAGAAAAAACTTCCCAAAGGCTTGAAATTAATTTGCCTTAATGTTTGCTTTAATTTCTCTTTATTATACAGCATAGTTACAAAGTGCCAATGGACTAATAATCTCTGTTCTAACAATCCACACAGGTGTTCCTTCACTAACAGCTTTAAAACTGGATTGTGCCCTATCAGGACTAACAGACTATTAGTAGTTACTTAGGTTTCTTGTGGAACATCAGACACCTATATTAAGCTTGTAATTGAAAGCTCTTTAAATGTGTCTGCTTCACATGGATACCCCATCCAATTACAGTAGACTCATGAGCTATGGTTTGGAGATGATAGTGTGCTGTGTTATTATCAAATATTAAATTGTCTCTAATGTAGAAATCTGTGAAGCTAAGGCTTGAGTGTAATGAAGTCATTTAGAAATTGACTGGCTGTATAGTGAGAATGGATATCTTTAAAGTAGAACAATTATCCTAGCATTGCCTTTATAGTTTTGGTACCTTTCTTTTCACACCTTTCAGAGAGAATTAGAATCCCAAGCACTAGGAAGAAAGGTCTACTTGTTTAATGAAGTAAAAACAATCAACTGGAGTTCTTAACCTCCTTTTAGATAAGGCTTTGCTCTGTTGATTCAAATATAAAAATTGGGGGGAAAATCCTGAGCATAATATGGAAATGGATTTGAACTAAGTACATTGGTGGTGTTATTGCTATTACTACTACTACTACTACTATTATTATTGCTATAGTTATTATCTTAGGAGCTAATAGCTTTCGACTATTCCCTAAAAAACCCCACTCTTTGGTCTACAAAAGCATGTTTATGATACTGATTTGGTTGTTGGTTTATGTTTTGGGGTTTTCTTTTACTTTTATAATGTGAAAAAAGTGCAGAATATTAATCCCTGAAGCAATTTGTTTCTGTTTGCAAGCTCCAAATCATTTTCAATAAAGGCCACAACACTGTTATCAGCACAGTATGGGCAAAAAAACCCAGAATTCTAAATTAATCTATTAAAAGCCAAGAGTGTCTTGCAGATATTTTAAAGCATAGGTACATTTATGTCTATGCATTTTGAAAGGTGCAATTTGGGCAATTTACCTTTCTGTTTGAGGCTGAGAACTTACATAAAACTGTTGGCAATTTTAAAATTATTATTATTATTATTATTTCATTTTCGTTATCTGCTATCCTGGTACTTGTTCCAGAACTTCTGGTTTGCACCCCAGTAAAACAAATATCTTGTGATAAACTGGAGTGGAGAGAGAGTGTGATGGAGAAGGAGGAGTACCTAGTGGGAAAATGAAAAAATGGTAGTCAGTAGTCAAGGTGAACAGTTCTAAAACATGTAAATTTTTTTGCTACAGGCATTTTTAACCCCAAAAGGTTAAGAAGAAAATAGAGCAGATGGAGAGAGGCTCCTTGCTCTGCTTAATATGGCAACAGACAGTTGTACTGCTTGTTTAAATCCCCTGTGCTGTTCTGTTGCAGTTCAGTACATAATGTTTACTGATACTGCTCCTCTGCAACTGTTTCTGCCAGGAAGCTGATAAGGCTGTAGTCTGCTGCAGATGGATTCTGCTTGCCTCTTGCAGTCTCCAGAATTACAGGTTTATCCAGGAACTGCAACTCCCCCCAGCCCCTTGAAGCCCATCTTGTTATACCCCATGGTATATCCAGGTGCTGGGTCTTCTGTGCTCTTGTTCTCAGATCACCACCAGTCAGTCTCTGGTGGAAGTCTGCAGGTAGATTCTGTTACCAGCCCTAGTAGGTGTCTCCTGCTTTTCCCCCAGCCTGGTTTGATGGGCCTTGCACTGGGCCCACCCCGTGGCTCCTCTCAGAGCAGAGGGACAGGCACCAGCTGGCCTGAGATACTTCAGGGACCCAGGTGAATACAAGGTGACATGGCTGTTACACAGATTCTCCGGCATCCACAGAGGTAAATTTAACCACTGTGGAGGATGAGGTATCCTTGGCTCCATACCAACATGTGAACAGCAAGGTGACACCTGCTGTGGGAAGCAGAGACACACAGATGGAGTATTCCAGCTGTGAAAAGGCACAGGAAGCAGTGGCGAGGTGCCAGAAGAGCTGTTAGAGGAGTGCAGCTATGTAACCTGAGCTCAACCTGGCTGGAGTCTCTCTAGTCCCAAGTAGTGATCCTGATCAGAGCACACACCATTGTATCCTTATCTTGCCTAAAACCCCCTCAGAAACAGAACACAGTGCTGAACAGGCAAAGTTCAGCACGTTGGCTCAGAAAAATCCCAAAGTCAGTGAGCTGCAGTTTTCCTCAGTGTTGTGCAGAGGTTCCTTCTCAACAGAGCTAAAAAGACTTCCACTGAGAGCTGCTAACACATGCTTTTACATGAAACTGGGAAGTGGCTAAGGGTAGGCATTTTACTTTAAAAAAATGAAAAGGTCTGTTAAAGTGATTGCTGTCAACTTTCCTTCCTGGCAGGTGATGTTCTAGTAAAAATTGGACACGCTAACGTTCTTGGATGGACTCTGCAAGAGCTTGGGCAACTCCTGCACGGTATTCCCATAGGAACTACTCTGCAAATCAGAGTTTACAGAGATTTTGTTCAAGTACCTCAACATTGGCAAAGAGCAGCTGAGTTAATTCCTGAAGTAAAGCTTCTTGCGATGACAGCAGAGTAAGAAATAAGCATTGCTCCTAACTAGAATTTCACACCTTGCTTATTAGTCTGACAAGAAATAGTGTAACAGCTTTCCAAGCGATTAAACCTTTCAAGATTATGTTTAAATAAATCAAGTTATTTGCTATTCTGGAGGAGAAAAAGGATAGCTTGCTTTTCTGTTGATTGAATTACAACTCAGCTATTAGAGTCCAAAGGAATCCGAGTGGGAAGGATGATGGACAGCAGTCATTTGTTTGGTGTTAGAGGAGCTTCAGGATTAGTGAACTTGTCTTTTGCAAATACTTGTTGCAAAAAACTTCAGATTCTGTGATTAGTTAATTAAACAGCTATGGGAAACATTGCATGTTAAGGTAATACCATGCTCTGTATTTTCAGCACAAGTGAAGGTGGTGAGGATGATGACACTAACTCCAGCAGCAGTGATGGAGACATGGAAACGTTTTGGTGTAACTCCACCCCATCATATTGTTGAGAGTTACCATCGAATTGGGCAGGTATCAGATACAGGCCAGGCACTGAGCACAGGCACTGGCTGTGATGCTGAACTTCATTGTGATAATGCATTGCACAATCCTAAATCTGATGTTAGTGCTGTTATACCTCCTTCACATTGGGCTCTGGAAAACAAGGACACCAGCTTCTCATGCTCCTGCCCTTCTGTATCACATACTGGAAGATTTTACCTTTGTTTTAGAATAGCTCAAAACATGACTTCTTCAAAACCTTGATTTCTGAAGTTACATGTTTTCTTAATACAAGCCCAGACTTCCAAAAAAATCTCAATGTCTCAAGATATTTAAAATTATTTATTAGCCATACAGAGTTTTAGCAATGCCCTCCCTCTCCTTAAAGCTGTCTGTCAGTGCTACTTGTGGAGACAGACAGAAACACTACCTCTGCTAGGCCCAGACAAGCAGCAGGTCTAATATATTCACCTTCACTCAAAGGTAAGTTTCTTTAGTTACTTGAGATAAGAATGGTCCAGAGAGATTATCAAAAGCTTTTCCTGAGCATATGGGAATACATGGACCCCTAGTGCCAATTACATGATGTGCCTGCATTTTCATACATCTATCTTTTATACTGACTAAAAGGCACCTTACTACAGTGAGAAAGTTTTACCTGCAGTGTACAGAACCAGACTTCTCAGCAGCTTAGATAAATTTTCAGTGGGGGGAAAAAAACCCCACAACGCAAAAGATATGAACTCAGCACTTTATTTGATGACCACAAGCCCACAATTACTCCAGATTAAATTTCTGAAAGAACTTAATTGATAAATAACAAGTTAGTAGCAACTTATTTAGAACATAGATGACTTAAGAGTTCAGGTCCATCTTGAATCCACATCTCAGTTCTGTTTTTACAACTCGTCAAGAAAAGGAGTATTTCCCAGATCCCCGCTAGCTGCCATTGATTTCTTCCCACTGACAAACTTCTTTGCAGCCTGAAAGTAGATCAAAAAGATGGATATAAGGAAAGAATTGCTACATTTCAGTTTACCTTGCTGTTCATAGCCTCAGCTTCAAGTTATTAAAACAAGCAAATCCCAACACTACCAATTTTCCTTTCACTGTCTGAACTCAACTTGGTTCTAATCCAGCTCTTTGTTATTTTATCATCTAAACAGGAATGGCAGTGTGACAGTTGGATATAAAAGGCATAAACTCTTTGAAAAAAGTTATTCCTAGAATAATTGCTATGCCATAAGATACACTGTACCTCTTCTTATTACTAAAACTATTGCTAGCTGCTACCACAACACAAATTAGTGGTGACTGGGGAAAACCCAAGATTTCTACCTTAGAATTTCTGATGGATTTCTGTATGAAGTTTGCTTCAAGAATAAGCAACAAGATAATTTAGAGTAGCCATGCAGTTATGTTAATTTATCACTGAAAGCCTAAATCTTTTATTAAGCACACCAAATATTCCTGACTGGGGGATTCTAGAAGCCTTGACCAGAAGTGCCCACACTAGAACTACAACCAAGCTCTCCATGAACACTAGTTGGCAGTTTTGGTAAATGGAAGTGAAGTAGATGATAGTTTCACCTACTTCCAACTCCATTAGCCTTACAGTGTATTGGATTAAAGGGTCTTCTGTCAAGTAAGCAAAGACATCAAAAGATAGCCAGCTGGGGTTTGTAACTGAATTGGTTTTTTAAAAGCCAGTGTATGTATGTCTGTGTGTTTATAAACACAGTCACAAGTGATCAGGGGTTTTGTATAAACCACCTTACACAGCGATGGAGGAACACCTGGAGATGCCAACACATACTTACATTCACAACATCAGCAGTGGC
Source organism: Laterallus jamaicensis coturniculus (assembly GCA_022605575.1). Taxonomy (NCBI): domain Eukaryota; kingdom Metazoa; phylum Chordata; class Aves; order Gruiformes; family Rallidae; genus Laterallus; species Laterallus jamaicensis. The sequence goes on from JAKCOX010000020.1 coordinate 14,050,547, forward strand.
GACGGAGTCGATTTTTTGAGCAACAACAGATGGTGATGTGTGTGTGCCAGAAACCAACGACTCTGAGCCAATTTCATTCAGTAACCCTTCTGCAGTCTCCACTGACATCAAATAGGTGGCTTTCAGCTGGTTTCTGCCATCAAACAAAGCATCAGAGGTGACTGAGTGTGCAAGTCCTGTGATTACGTTCCCCACCACCCCCGTAAGCATGAGGAGGTTTTGGTGCTTTCTAAGTTTTCGAGATTCCTCTCTATGAGGAAGCATTTTCCTTGTCAAGAATGGAAGGGTTCTTAGTTAGGAAAGAGGCATCACAAACAGCTCAAGCATGACAATGATGGGGTACTTAAACACCTGCTGCCCTGGAGCGATCGCCCTCTCCAGTCAGAAGATCTCTCACTCAGAATTTGCCTTTGAAATAATTCATGCAGGTACCCCAGATCTTAGACAAACTAATCTATCAAGTTTAAAAAATAGGTTTAAAATTTATTATAGTTTCCCATCAAGAACAAGAATTATGCAGAGCTATTTTGTTGTGACAGAGCAGCAATAAATAAAAAAGCCCCCAACAAAACCACCAAAGACCCCACCCCCACAACACTAATAAGCCAATATACAGGTCCAGAATTCCCCATTTAGTTACTAGTGACTCAGGCACAACCAATCATGTCTAGGTTATTGTGTCTTGCATAATTAAGCTGTATGTGGAGTCTTGTATTCCATATATACAACGGGACAGTATTTTATTGTAGCTGCTTGAGTGAATCTATATGTACTGCAAGACTACAGTTTTAGGGGTTTGGTGTAGATCAAACACCAACCCTCTATAAGTCAGGAACTCAAACCTTGTTGGTATTAACTGCATCTCTAATCATAATTTTCCCCCATCACAAATACTCCTAGGGGCACGTATTTTGAACACTTGGATGCAACTTCACTAATTCAGTCATTACACTCCCAGACCCTCATTACCACTCTTCTTTGAGGATGCAGAAGATGGCTTAATAGAATTGTTTGGGGAATTGCTGCAGTGCAGCTGTAAAGGGAATTACCCAAATAATGCAATTTAGGATTCTAATTTGAATACATCTTAATACTACAGAGCATGATTAAAACAACAGCATCTGCTGATATTGGCTCATTTTTTACATTGAAAGTGTTTTCAGAAAGCATGGACATTTGTTTAACAAGTTTTCATTTGGAAGTATCACTAGCAGAGCATCAGTATAACTCTGGAAAAAACCCCACCAAAACGATTAACAGCACTTCCATTTTAACTTAGGAAAGTGAGCAGCTCCCCACAGAAATAATTGCAGGACAGCAATAAGCTTTGCTGCACAGAACAGTTTGTTTGACAAGTAGCTACCTGTTCAGAAACTTCTCTTCACAACACACAAGACAGTTCTTTGTGCACTTACTTTGCCCTTGTGACATCCTCCTCGGTGACGCTGCCCTGAGCAACTGCCTTTATCTGGTTCAAAGCAGCTTTAATTACCTGAAGAAAATGAAATCTTTTAAGACTTCCTCCTGCATTGAATTTCAACCTGTTATTTCCATTATCTGGTATCTTAGAAACTTCAGTCTGCCTGAACTCAATTCTGGACAGCATTATAGCACAGCTAAAAGCATTGTGATCCACAGTGTGCACTTAAATTGCAACACCATTTTTGTGAGCGTGTTTGGTTCTGGCAGCTCTGAGAGCCAGCACATTCCTCACCATACGCTTAGGCTTACAGGTGTAAATCAGCAATTCAAGGTATTTTACTAGCTCCAGTTTGTATCAGGAATTTGTACTTCCAGGAATCACAAGTCTCCCTCCAGAGAGCTAAGGCATAGCTGAACACGTGGCATTCTTATACTAGAAACCAGGTGAACTGACTTTGTTTACATCAATCAGTCACTATTTCAAATCAGAACACTGGTTTGAGGGTTTAATATAATTTAATACTTAAAATTCTGATGAGCAACTCACCTCCCCAGCATTTGAAGCCTGGGATATGGTATAAATCCCAAAGAGCCCAGAATCAGAGTAATTAACATTAAATGCAGAAGCCTGTAAAATAAACATGATCATCAGCTGTTTCAAGTATCCAAACAACACAGCATCAAGCATTGGAAAATAATTACATTTTGGATCTAAAATACTGTAATTCAGGAAGCTAAACTCCATCTGTGCAGAGGGAAGATCAGATTGGAACACTGCTCAGAAATACTGCGATCTGAGCAAGAAGGAACTAATCATGATCTGAGCTGGAGGTAGTAACCTCTCAAAGGTTATTGTATTTTACTTAGAACATTAGAATACTGTAACCCTTGGCACTTACATCAAATGGCTGGGTAGATACTTTAGCAATACCCTGGCACAATTTGCTGGTTACATTGCTTCCCCTCTTGATAAGGGGTCCAGCACCTAAAACATGCTGAAGAACACTGAACGCATTGGCTTCTGCACTTCCAACAGCAGCTCCCTCTGTTACAACAGCAGCATGGACAAGGCTATCACCATTCTGTTCTCTGATTTCTCCTAAAAATACAACAGAATAAAAAGTAATGCAGCATTCAGTTAGAAACTACAGTATGTTTGGAGGTGTGGAAAGGAAACACTTCTGGTAAGGAGCTAATTTCAGGAGAGAGAAGCCAGGGCATGAAGTTATTCCATGTCAGCTCACAAAGACAGTGAGCAGCTGTTAGCAGGCTGTAGGGCATTTTAAAAAGTCCTTTACATTACAAGCACAAAACCAAGCACTTCACTTAGCCTTACTGATCCTGAGCCTAAACCATACATAGTATGAGACAATAAAACTCAGTAAGTCTCCAGATAACAAACATCCAGGAAAGTATCACATCTTCAGCTAACAGCAATATTTATTCTGTTTTATAGAAACTGAAGTTATTCCACTCAAATACTAAATGCTAGAAACTATTCCCTCACACCTTTTTACAGCCATCTGATATGCCAACTAAAGAATAGCTATTGATATCCATAAAATATAGTGCTCTGGAAGAGCTAAGCATTGCTTTGTCTTTTAGGACAACATTCTTTTTAGGGAAGGTTTTTTAGAAAGCTTACTGCCCCTTCTCAACAGTCTTCAATCTATTCTTACAGGAATTTCCCCAAAACTCTTAAGAGAAACAATATGCCAGCTTGTTTTTCACTTGAAGGTGAAGCTTTGCTGGCGATACAGACTCAGTTTTATCCCAGAACTTCCCACAGTGGGGAATACACTCTGCTTATTTACAGGGGAGATGCCTCTGAATTGTCACTTCCCACGTACAGCAGCGTTTAGTACAACCACAGAGTTTTCAGATGTGTCTGAGAACACTATTACACTTACAACAAAGAGCGTCAGTCAGAGCAGACAGGCGCAGCACACTTACCCCCTCGGTAGACAGCCTTGGCACTGGAGATTCCAGCCCCGCTTCGGATGTTCAGGAAGTGCTCTGCCACCTGCTTTAAGTCAGCGTGCTTCACCCCTGCAATACAGCACTTCATTCCAAAGAACGCAATTGCACTGAAAAGCTACACCAGTTACATCCAGGTGTTCTCAGGGTACCCCAACATTATACTTTTATAGAGAACTCCCATTCCTACAGTGGTTTCCCCTTAGGACTTGCAGTGAAGAACACACATACCTATTCCTACAAGGGCCATTCTTGCACTTGTGAAATTGTTCTGTACAAAATGGTGAAGCTGCAACAGGAAATTCATATTTTAGGGTATTTGGTATCAAGAACATAAACGGCAGCTGTGTTTCTGACACCCCCCATTCAGCCTTCTACTTCTTAATGCAGCAAGCCCCAGTGTTTCCCAAGGGACTGCCTATAGAGGAACATTTTAGGCATTCTCCCATGACAGCTACAAACCCCTTTTATACAAGAACACTTGCATTTCACTGACCACCTTCCTATCAACAGAACGCCACCAACATTAACCACCTCTTTAAACATGAATGCAAGTTCTATAGCCAATACTAAAAGCTGCACAGAAATAAACTATTTTAACACCAGACTAATAGAATAATAAATACTGACTGTATATCTAGTAATTTTCCCCCTCATTAATTCTTGACAGAAACTGAAATAGGCTCATAACACCCCACAAACAATCCTACCTGCTCAGAAGTAATTTTTCCAATTCTGTAGTCTGGACAGTACAAGGGGTTTGCCAGAGCATTCTTATAAGCTGCAGCGTGCAGGTTTTCCAGCACTCCTGAGAACAACAAAGTATCCATGATAATAATTAATATAAGAGCCCACTTTAATGAAAATTATTAATAAAATTAAATGTTACCCCAGTGAAAGAGAGCTGTGGTCCACTTTAAGGACCACAAGATCTGCAAAAGCAGGTCTGGAAAAATCCAATACTTGAGGAAATTTCATCCAAATCCTTGGCAACAGAATCTGGTCTAAGGGCTTCTATTCTTTTGTAACATATTAAAAAAGGAAGTAGTAACTTGCACATGATCAACACTTTTTGGCCTCAACAAGCAGCTCTAAACGCAGAGTGTTTGGGGGAGCAGTTGAAAACAACAAAGCCCAACATCTTTTTAATTAGTTTCAGAATCATCCTCCTTTTCACTGCAACCATCTCTTGTTCTTGAGCTTAAGAAAGAACTGTCTGTAGCTTCGTGGGGTGTCTCACCTATCCCCCTGTTCAGATGCAGGATGCTAGTGTCCTCAATTCCCTTGTCATTAGTTGTTTCTTGCATCCAACAGCATCCTGCTCATTTTTGTTTGATATTCCCCAAATATCCTTAGGAGAAAGATGACACTCCTTTCTTTGTAGTTCTGATTCTGAACTAACTGGAAACACTAAATTACTATGAAACCAGCCTGTAAGTTGATACAAGTTTAAAAAAAAACACAGCAAAGATGTTTTAATCAGAATCAAGAACAAACAGTAGCTCTTCAATATGAGCCAAAGATATTCCAAAGTCCCACATTATGTTGTCACCTTTAATGAGTTGTAACACTTCACAGAGTAGGACAAGTGATGTTTATTGTGCAGAACCACCTGGGTGAACCTGGATGACTGGAGTTAAGTAACATAAGATACACTGGACTTGATGTGGCTGCAGCTTTGTGTTTGCCTTTTTTCTTTAAGCCCACAAACCTAAAAGTGGAATTTGTTTTCAGTGTAAGGAAAACACATACTGTTTTTATACCAAAACACCCTACAAATTCAGACAGCCTTTTGTAGAACACTGTTTCCATGCTCATGGATGATACCTAAGTATGTTTTACAGAACACAAGCTGCTGCAAATATGTTGTCAACAATAGTCATGGCTTTCAAGTTCTGTGGTTCTACTTCAAAAGAAAAAAAAAAGGTAGAATGAGGAGAATGGTGTAAGCACTCAGCTTGTTACTTCAGGGTGTTACTTGCTAAACATTGTTATGCACAGGCTGGGAAAAACCTGTGGATTTATAAACTAAATAATCTGTAACAACAGACAGACCATAGCTAATCAACAGGGAAAAGGTGCCAAATGAAACAGCCATGTGACAGAGCAAAAGGGAAACTCTATATTTTCCAAGTTTTTAATTCTGAAGAAGCTCCCAAGAAGCCAAGGCAGTGCATCAGAAAATACACTTACCAACTTGAGGGTTCTGAAATGCAACTGCTTTGTCAACTTTTAATTGTGGCTGCAGGTCAGTTACTTCCCATGGTCTGAACTCTGGTGCTGTGGTGACATTAAGGAGGTACTCCATTACCGTATCACTGTGTGAGAAGGTTACAAAGGCATTAAACACAGGTAGGATTGGGACTGGAAGCAATTCAAATTGATCTGTTAGCAACAAAATACATCACTCAAGCCAGTGCAGTTAATAGCTGAATATTTATGCAGTCATTTATTGATTTATTACAAAGACATGAAAAATAAGTATTAGTCCTGCCTGTAAAAGGACAGGTCTCTACTACACCACAGAGCAGACTGTAAAGGATGCATATCTAGATACCTACACATAGTCCCGCAGGCATTCAACAGAGTAAGTCATTTTCTCTCTTGTTGAGTAGACACTAAAGAGAAAAAAAAAAATCCATTTCAGCAGGGAACACAGAACTGGATTTGCACAGGTATTCCTCACTGATTGAATCTGTCAGCAAGGTATGGACTGGAGTATCTAGGTAACCTTATCTCTGCGCGAGGTGACTGTTTACAGGAGTGGTAATACACACACAGCAGAAACAGTTACAACTAAAACTTGTATCTTAAATAATAACAAGTGTCTTGTGACCATCAGAATAAGATATTCTCATTGGGCAGAAAACATAGTTGGTCTTTTCCACTCCCTTCAACACATTCATGATTAACAGAACAAAAAAGGGCAAGAAATCAGGCTCAGCAAGTTCCCTCTTCTATTTATCTCAGACTTTAAACTCTCAAATCACAAAAGCCAACTACTGTCTGCATTGTTCCCAAAATTGCAGTATGATGAGTGGTATCTATTCACAAAAGATGGAGAAAAAAAACCACCTCCTGACTTCAGGAAGTTTAAACCCTGAAGAGGGAGGAAGAACATTAAACTTCCTAGACACATTCTACTTCTTCCAGCTACACATTTATAGTTTAACTGAAAGGTGGTTTTGGAATACAAACTACAGCAGCACACTTGAACCTTAATATTAGTAGAAAAAGATGTTCCTTGCCAACGGTCACCATTCAAATACCATGACCACACTGAGCTCGGCCGCCTACATACCGTTACACTTAGTGTTCTATGTTTTCTTCAGTCATTCAGCTTGTTTGCATCTTACCAAGATTATCTTTATATGAGGTTACAAACCTTAGGCTACCCCCAACAGCCTCAATCCCACGAGTAATCCGGAAAGAAGATGCTCCTTTAGTAGTCTATTTAAAACAAAACAAAAGCCAACTTAAAATTCTAGCTGTTTTCAGAACAGACCTGGCCCCACATTGTTTAGTGCTCAAAGCTGAAACAGTATCTGTGTATTCATTTATACCGAAGCTATTCAGCAAAGCTGAGCCAGGTGATACATGTATCCTTACTCCCTATCCTTTCTGTCATCCCTTCTGATTTTCCACCACACTTCCTCATGGATTTGCTCCCCATCCCCATTGTAGAATGATCCAGGTTTGTCTGAACAGGGCTCTTTGAATTAGGCAAGCTTGACAAACCCAGGGCAAGGAATGGCAGTGTGGGGAAAGGAACTTCGGGCAGCAGTTGGGGAGGAGGTAATGAAGGAGGGGTATTTTTTGTCTGCCTGAAGCCGAGCCCGTGCAACAGCAGCCAAAGGTATGTCAGTGGTGCTGCACAGCTCCTGCAGTCACCACTGGGCTGGTGTGCGAGACAGGCTGTGTGTCCATCTGCAGCCAGAGCCAGGCAGCAACTGGGATGAATGGGGACAAGAGGAATGACCACAGTGAGTCACACCCAGGGACATGTAGCCCCACATCCTGGCCTGTTTAAACACAGCACCCCACAACCAGTTCAATGGTATTCCTGTAGCACCTACAGGAGTTACTCCTTTCAGCGACCGTGATCAAGTTCGTATCAGGCAGCCAAATTAAATTCTACTGCAGCTTAAACAAAACGAGCTCCATGCATAGCTTGATATGTGTATGTAGTGTAAGACACCACTGGGGAGGGTAATTCTGAATAAATACCACTTTGCCTTCCAGGAAGTAATGTCATTTCTCCTGCACTTGAACCAGGTAACCAAAAATTAACGTACATCGTGTTCCACTTTCTAAGATCTCTTACACTGAATTTTACTGTACCACTCTTTTTCACAATCTCAAACTTGCCATCATTTCATCTACCGCCAACATAGCCACCACCAGCATCAACACCTACCAAAGTAGATGCAAGACGAAGCAAGTGAGCAGTTCCCAAGTTACCAGCGGTTTCATATCTGCTGCCTGCTTTAATAAACACACCAATTCTTGAAGCTGGTGAAAAGTTTTCCAGAGAGGCAATAACTAACCCATTTGGTAACTTTGTGATCTGCAGTAAAAAGGAAAAAAATGCTTCAGTCATTCACTGTAAGTTCTGAGTTTAAAAAAAAAAAACAACAATAAAAGGAGAGAGAAAAAGTAGCAGCATTTATACTGACCTCAAGATCCTCAGACTCTGGAGATAATTTCACTCGTTCTGCAGTTGCTGAGGGTTTAACTTTAGGAGCTGCTTTAAGTGAGTAAAATCTCTTCTAGAGGGGAAAACATAAGAGAATAGATTTCCTGAATTGGTTCACTGCATGTTCCACTACACACTGAAAAAGCAGCAGTACAGTGAACGACTTCAAGCCCCAGAGTAAAATGTGATCCCCTTGTAATTGCCCTGGCAGTTTTCTCACATCACCGTTGGAACCCCTGCAGTGATGTACATGAGGTCTCGGGAAGCTCAACAAATAGCACTGGATGAAAGCTTTTATTTCTCTTGCTGCTGTGCAGGGGGAATCTCTACTCGTACTACAGACACCGTACAGCGGTTGTTGCTGCATGCAGAGGACACGCAGGGAAGTCCCCAGGCTGCGGGGAGCTGCAGGGCGACCATCGCAAGAGCCTCCCCTTCAGCAGCCAGCACGGAAGAGACGAGACTATCGACTTCTGATCTGAAACACGATTCCCTTCCAGCCTTTTGGGAAGCTTCTCGTAACGCAACTTCACTTATTATTCTTCTTAATTCCCTTACATCCCAAAGAAGCCAAGTGACTCAGCGCTGCCGCTCTCAGCTGCGAGGACAGCAGCGCCGCATCTCCCCTGGCTCTGCCGCAGGCCGCTCCCCGGAGGAGCCCAGGAAAAACTCCCTCCTTCCCCCGCTGCCAGCCCGCTGCTAAGCCCCAGCCCAACGAGCCACTGCCGCTGCTCTGAAACTGCCTTTGGAGAGGCGCCAGCCTGCCGAGCGAGCCCGGCCAGCGGGGACCCAGCGCAGGCCGCGCTTGCTCAGCCCTCCGCCGGCTCCACCGGATCCTCCGCCCCTCCGGGATGAGCCGCGTCCCGCTTGCCAAGGGCACAACCAGCTGACGCTTCCCCAGCGAGGAAGGACCCCCCCAACGACCGCTCCCCCGCCCGGGAGCTCGGCGGGCGCTGCCCCCGGGGGAGCCGCTCACCCCAGCGAGAGGCCCCAGCCGCGGCGCTCCGCGGACACCCCCGGGCCCGGCCCGCGGCCTGTCTGACCTTCAGCCCCGCCGCCGCGCTCTGCCACCCGGCCGGCCGGCCGGCCGCCAGCCCCCACTCCCGCCCCTCGCCCACGGCCCCACAAGCACGAACGCGGGAGCCCGCTCGGCCGCCCGCCCGCTGCCCGCCGGCCCGGCTCGCCGCCGGGGCTGGCCGCGGCCAGCTGGCCGGTCTCCTCGCCCGGCGCCAAGACAACCGCTATCCCCGGCGGCGCCGCTGCCTGCCGCCTCCCCCCGGCACCCCCGCGCCCCACTCACTGAGAGGGAGCGCACAACCACCGGGAAGCCCTTCATCCTTCTGCGCCCCGCAGCTCGGCCCTGGCGAGGAGAACAAGATGTCTGTCCCGGAGGAGGACTCCGCCTTCCCGGCACGCCCCGCGCCGCAGCGACTCTCTAGCGAACGAGGGCGGGACCGCGGCTGCCGGGGCAGAGTCGCGCCTGGGGGACACAGCGACACCTCGCGGGCTCCGGGGCGGCTCCGCGCCTGCGCAGAGCGCCGCCGCTTCCCCGGTTACCGGGGAGGGGCTCTCCGGACCGCCGAGGAGCGGGGTCCCGGTGGGCTCGGGGCTGATGGCGAGCCGTAAATGAACCACGGCAGAGCCGCCTCGTCGTGTTCGCGGCCGCCTTCCTCCGCGGCGATGCCCAAGGAAGGACAGCGGCGGTGACCGGTGGCGTCTGAGGGGGCGCGGCGGTTCCCGGAGGCTGGAGCTCGCCTCCCGCCGCGGCACAGCCCTCACCGGGGGTGTCCGAGAGGGAGTGGGCGGCCCGCGGGGCGGTACCGGTGGGCAGCGGGGCCGGGCCGGTGGGCGGGGGCGCCCCGCCGAGTACTTAGCGGCGGCGCGGGACGGTGTGCGGGGCTGTCTCGCCCGCCCGGTGCTCGCCATGGGCTCCGCTCCGCCCGCCTTCATCAGCGCCGAGGAGGTGGAGAAGCACCTGCACCGCGCCAGCCTCCTGCTGCCGGCGCTGGAGGCCGCCCTGGCCAACTTCTCGGCCGGCCCGGCGGGAGGCGTCGTGCAGCCCGTGCGCGCCGTGGTGCCGGTGCGCCCGCACGGCGGGTGAGGGGGCGGCCCGGGGGGGAGGGGCGGGGGATGCTGCCGGCGGGAGGGGGGTACGGCCCGCGGTGGGGAGCGGGAGCGCCGGGAAAGGCGTTGGGGAGCGATTTCCCGGTTAATGCCCGGGCAGCCGTTCGCGTTCGCCCCCCGGGGCCGGAGGCTCGGTGCGGTAATACCGGCCCTTCTCCGCCAAGGTTCCTGGGGGTCATGCCGGCGTACAGCGCTGCGGAGGATGCCCTGACTACCAAGCTGGTCACTTTCTACGAGCACCAGGAGGATTCCTCCGTCCCGTCTCACCAGGCTACCGTCCTCTTGTTTGACCCCAGGAACGGCTCCTTGAAGGCTGTGAGTTTCCTGTGTCCTCTTGGCGCTCCCGCAGCTCTCCCCGGGGGCTGCAGAAGCCCAGCCTGGTGTGAACCGCTCTGAGTTTAGCTATGTCACCGATGGAAGCGTGATGGTGTGGTTAAGCAGTTGAAGGTTTGGCCTAGAGCATCCTGTCTCTTGTACCTGTTGAGCTGTTCAAGCTGCGGGGTGTGATTTGAAGGGGCGCTGTCAGCTCGCCAGGTGACTGGCAGGGACCCGATAGGGAGAAGTTCACCGTGCAGTCAAAAGGAGACAATTCTAAATAAAATAGCTGTTCTGGCATCATCTTAATTTACATCTGAGGAGGTTTGCAGTTGGTGTGACAGGGAGTAGTGTTCAGAGACTGATTTTTTTCGTTTGCTTAAAGAATTTAAGGGGTTTTTTTTAAAGAATGTTAAGCACTTTCATTTCACTTGAGTATTAATGGTTCTTAAAGGGCCAAAACTGGTCTAGGAAACTCTTCTGGGCCTTTATTCCTAAACTGTCTCAGGAAGCAGGTCAGCTTTTTAAGCCCCTTAATTCATTTGCACGCAGTAGCCAGCGCACGTGGAGGTAGGAGTGCCCTGCTCTGTGACACACATGGAGGTTGTTCCCTGCTTCTGTCAGCCCCTCGTGCAGGCTGGGGAACCACTGCCAGCATGTACCTGTCCATGGCCTTATCACGGTTACATCGATCTGGTCTCTGTGTGGGAGAGCAAGGGAAGGGCAGGGCACCAGGAGCTGTGCCCATTTGTGGTGTTAGGACTGGTTTTCACTGGTTTGTGCTGGTGGAATGACATGGAAGAACTGGAATAGACAATCTGCCCAGCTTAAACACGTGATTTTTAGATGGTTTGTGGTTGCTGCAGTAGTATTTGCCAGCTTTTCTATCTTTGTCTGTGCCCTGTAATGCCACATAACTCTCAAACTGGATGAGAAAACGTGTGTTGTCAGTGCTCATTTCAGTGTGTTGTGGTTTTTTCAAGATCCTGGATGGCAGTGTCATCACAGCAAAGCGAACAGCTGCCGTTTCTGCAATTGCTACCAAGGTATGTCCCCTGCCTCCTAAACTGGGATGTGATCAGTGGTGGGGTGTCTGAGATAACTAGAGGGAGTGATGTCAGCAGCTTTCAGTCCAGGTGAATTGTCATCAAATACAGATTTGAGCTCAAACTGTGGTAACATATGTATCCTCAGGCAAGACTTAGAAAGCTCAGTTTTCAGCTTTGGCCAAGTGAGGCCTGGCTGGAACACTCAGGGTGTGATGGGGAGGGAGCCTGAGCCGTGTCCCTGCAGCCTGATCTGCACACTCTTGGAAGGTCTCTTCCTTTGATCTTCTTTATCTTGTGCTTGTGTTAACATGTTCCTGTACTGCTTTGGGTGGTGCAGCTCGAGGGATAATTCAGCTTTAGACATCTATCTTCTGCTGTCAGGCTGGGCCAGGTGGGTTTTACTGGACCTGGAGAAAAAGGGGGGGAAAGCACGTTTCCAGGGGCAGTGTGGGTCCCTGTAAGGTACATGGTGCCTGAGGGAGATGAATGATTTGTCCAGGGGTGGCTGTCGGTTTCTGTGGCCCCTTGGTTTCTCTGTTGTCACTGGAAGATATCCAGATGACTATCCATGACTACAGCTGTAGAATTCAAGATCTGAAGCAGGTGAGGTGTACCTTGCTGTGTGTTGCTTTACATCATTTCAGTTTTGGTTGGAAATGATGTTTGGCTAACAGTGGGAGCAGAGCAAGTCACCATCCATTGCACAGCAGGGTTTCGGTCCTCACCTCAAAGGATGAGGCAACAAGAAAAGGGCCAGAGCTGTTTTTCACCCATCAGCTTAGCATCAGATGCAAGGCTGATCTCACCACTTCATTGGCAGCACTCTTCATGCCCCTGTGATTCTATCCCTGGCAATAGAGCTAAACTGACACAAAGTTGGAGTGAAGAACCTGTCCCCAAGAGCTTCCCCTGCTCCAAGGGGCAGAACAATTTCCAATGGATTCCTTGGGCGTGAGGTTATAGGGCCTCATTCATCTCACCCATTCTGTGCTTGGGCAGTTGTGACAGTTTTTACACAGTCCAGGCTCTGCTGGCCTGAGAGGAGCTTGGCTGCTGAAGGGACTTCAAGATCAGATCCTTCATTGTCGTCTGCTGTTTGGGGAGAGTTTCAGGAGTGTTTGAGTTGAGCTCATAGTTTTCATCTTGTCCTCTTTATGGTGCTTGCTTTTCAAAGACCCATGTTTTGATGCAGGGAACCTTTGAAACTGGTGCTTCAGAGCCTTTCAAAGGAACATTAAAAAGAGTTCTTGCTACTGAAAAATGGGATCAGTGAGATTTTTGTTCAATTTATTTGCTGCAAAATAACTTGTTGAGAGCCTAGATAATTCTAAAGCTTTTTATACCCAAGTGAGTGGCCACAGCAAGTGCATAAACAAGACAGAAGGATACCTTTGGGCCATGTGCCAGTAGCCCTCTCTTCACCTTAGCCAAGTACTGGGGAATCACAGGCAGGAACTGAACAAAGCAATCAACAAACAACCAAAAAGAACCCCCCAAAACAAAAGTAACTGTGGAACTGAATTTTAATGTTTGTTCTTCAGAACCATCCCTGTTTTTACAATACCTGATGCATATGTATCATGGCTCTTACAGAGCAAGGTCTGCTTGTGGCATGACCTCTGGCTTCAGTGGATTGCAAATCCAGGTTTAGTTTGGAGCTCTTGGGACCAGTTTATTCCTGCAGCTACCACATCCAGAACCAGTAGCTTTTGGTATTATGAGCCTGGTTTCCAGCCAGTGTAGAACATCAGCACTATGGCTTTACACTTAATTGTATGTTACACTAATACCAGGGTGTGCTGGGGCCCCAGAATTTGTGTTGAATATTTGTTAAGCCTGAGATTCAAGAGGCAGACAATAGAAAACTGGAATCAGAGAGGTACTGTGGTGACACTGGTCTTTACATTTTGAAAACTTACATACCTATAGTGGCAATTGCTTTATATTTAATATGCATCAATGCTAGTTTTTGCATAAAATAATTATTTTCTATGTGAAAGGACTAAGGAAACTGCTTTTTTTCCAGTATTTTGATAAATATTTGTCACATCTATTAATCTGTTGTCCTTACATGTTTAATCTTTGATGCTGTTTAGCTGTTAATGCCAGCTTTGGCAGAAGTGCTGTGCATTTTGGGAGCTGGTGTTCAAGCATACAGCCATTACGATATCTTCATGGAGCTGTTCACATTTAAGGAGGTAACAGACACATCTTCACAGGATACAGCTATTTTTCTCTACTGTGTTTCAGGAGCACTTAATATAAATACACTACAGCCAATTAAGCTGAGAGATGAATCATACTTTGATTCTCTTTCTACAGAAGCCAAGAATACTCTGAACAGCTCTAGAATTTCATATCTAAATGATGGTCAAAAAAAAGGTCACAAAGTCAAGTTTCAGATGGTTTTTTTCTCTTTGAGAAAATGCTGCTGTGTATGCCATGTTTGGATAAGCTTTCTGTGACCCTCCCCTATGAATATTTCCAATAAATGTATCTATTTTATAAATGCAGCACTACAAGGAGCTGTTACTCTGGCTTCACTAAACTGTCATTCAAATATAACTGCCCACACATGAAACCCAGTCACTTGTATGATGAGAACGTTGAGGGGGAGGGGGGAGGAGACATGCTTAGGGAAATGTTATTTTTCAGCAAGGATAAATCTTGCCAGCTCATCTGTTTGTTTGGGTTTCTGAGGGTTTTTGCTTGGTGGTTTTTCTCCCTTGAAGGTCAGGATATGGAATCGCACCCAAGAGAGAGCAGAGAAGTTTGCTGACTCGGTTAACGGGCCGGTGCGAGTCTGCGCCTCGGCTCAGGAAGCAGTTACTGGGGCTGATGTCATTGTAACAGTCACTATGGCAACAACACCAATTTTATTTGGAGACTGGGTAAAGCCAGGTGCCCACATCAACGGTATGCTGTGCTCTCACTGTTTAAAGCAGCCATTTATTATCACATTGCTTTCCAGCTGGTTTTGATGCTAAACAATACTTGCTGCTGCTTGGGATGGGCCTTCTTCCCACTTTGACTTTTTCCCTGTTAGTGAGGACCACTCATCCCAGCCCTGTCCTGCTTGTCTGGAGACAGGACTCCAGCATATTCCAGCTCTGAATGTTTGCTAGAGCATGGGACATGCTTTTTTTTCCCCTAGTTGTGCATCATCTTTGCTACTGTGTTGTCCCTGAATGCTCACCTTGCTCTCCACCTCCATAACCTGCACAAACACCTTATTCCCTAAATGATTCCTGCTCATTCTACTGTTTCCCTGGTAGTTGTCATCTTTTTCTTCACCCACTTTTGTAAGCTCCTCTGTTTGTTCCTCTTTGGGCTGATAACATGGATTTTATTTTATTCCCCTTGAGTTAAAAAGATGCAGCAACTGTGTTAGAGGTCAAATTGTGAATGTCTTACGGTGGGGTTTGGTGGGGGGAGGTTGGGGAGCCTTTTCCTACCATGTCGTGATGTTGCCACACTATTGTTTGGAGTCTCTGGACCCAGGCCATGCTTGCTTATTGTATGAATTGTGGGCTTATTTATTACCCCAATGGCAGGGTAATAGAACAAAAGGGACTTGTCAAAGGAAGCGATTTAAAGGAAGGTCCCACATTCCAGCAGCATCCTACCAATTCTTCAAACTCAATTTAGTCCTTTGTCATTGAATGTCGTTGTCTGTGTCATGTCATGGGATGGAAGCCAGCAGCACAACCCAAATCAATTAAGGTCTACAGTCACTGGGGCAACACATACAGAGAGCTCTCTCCTTGCCTGCTTGCTCTCTCCATTGAGGCATTAGAACAACATGGAATTTATTATTCCATCACAGTTGGACACTTTTCCAAAGCATTTGACTGTGGAATAACTGGTTTGGGTTTTTTAGCCCATAACCAGTTGATAGTGGTCTTGCTGTATTGACAGAGTTAAGCTCCTTGATAAGTGAAAGCCCATAACCTGCTCAACTTGTACTGCTTATAAAGTTACAAGGAATATTTGGAGGCTATAGATTTAAAAATCCTAATTAGTGATTGAACTCTGAACTACTTCACACATGTCTTCTGCACAAAATGTGGCTTGAATTGGTTTTAAACATTCCTCCTGAGTTCACTGGTTTTGCTGTTGTAGCTGTTGGAGCAAGCAGACCAGACTGGAGAGAACTGGATGATGAGCTGATGAAGAACTCAGTTCTGTTTGTGGATTCCAGAGAAGCTGCTCTCACAGAGTCAGGAGATGTTATATTATCAGGGGTAAGGCTTTCTTACACTATGGACTTCGGTTTTTGTGGCAGTTGCATTTGAAATGAATTACTACTGAGGATGTGCTGCCCTGAAAGACTTTAGAGCATCAGTTGTAGTGGTTAATGCTTTCCAGGCACAGACTGAAAGATAAAGGGTTTTCAGACTGAGACTTCTATACATCTGTGCCCAAACCATACAACTCCACATCAGCCACTACATGGCACCACATCACAGTAGCAGGCTTTCAGCACTGGCCTCCAAGCACGCTGACATCATACTGTTTTTTGACAGACCTGTGTTTCCTGCACTCTGTGTTAACAAATAGATTTGAAAAAAAACATTTAAAACCTGCAACTTCCCATAATATTTCAGTGTGGATGACAGACATGGAACCTCTATTGAATGGGTGGCAGCAGAAGCCAAGCAGGCAAGGACCTGCAGGGATCTGATGGCAGGGACTCTTGGGTTTAATGAAGGGGTTTTTCTTCTTGTAGTTATTATTTTTCTGGAAAAAAATGCAGTTTCTGCTTTTGAGGCTTAATATAAGTGGTCCAGACACAGGCAAGTGTGTGGAGCCTCATGTGTTTTGTTGGGTAACGAGCTCTCCTCTGTAACTGCCTGACTGAGGAAAGTCTGTCAGCTGTTTTTCTCTGAAAACCATTCTACTTCTCTGATTTCTCTTCAGTTTCTGTATTTGTCAGGATACTGATCTGCTTCAGCATGGAAAAGGAACTGGTTCTGGGACAGCAGAACTAGAGGGGCGCTTTGTTTTGAGGTCACTCAGCATTTCTCTTCACCTATGTATGGATATTATGGTTTTGCCTAAATCTGTATGTGTTTTACAGGCAGAGATTTTTGCTGAACTGGGAGAGGTACTGAAGGGTACAAAACCAGCCTTGCCTGAGAAAACAACAGTGTTTAAATCGCTGGGTAAGAACACCCCCTCCTGTGTGTGAGCCTGAGAGGAAACAATGCCTTGTTCTTTAGGAGGTTCCCTGTGCCTGGGAAAGCTGCTGATCAGCTTCAGATCTGCTGGGGCAGTGCACTGGCCAGAAGAAACCAGAATCTGATTTGCCTCTCCCCTGTCTGCTTCCCTTTTATTTATCTAGCAGGACTGATGTGTTGAGGTGATAGGGAAGCAAATGACTGATGGGAAGAGGTACACTTTCCATTGCATGACTGCTCCACACATGACAGCAGCATTTACTGGTTCAGCTCTCACCTGACTGCTCTGCTGTTACAACCCAATGCGTGTCTGACCTGCAGGCAGTTGTGGGCTTGGTGGTGTTGATGTTTGGGGGGAAAAGAGGTCCCAGAGGGCTGAGTTCTGATATGAACACTGAGAATTAGACTCATGCTATCCCATTAAGTTCATTTAGCACAGCAAACAGTTCCACAATGGCTGCAAGCTTTGAATGCAGTGCTGTAGGTGTTGGGGTGGGGAATGATTTCTGTCCAGTTAAATCAGTTCCTGAGCCCCCCTGTGCCCTCCTGAACTTACATTATTTTGTACAGCTGAAGAACAGTTTAAAGGTGACTTTCATTATTCTTTTTTCTTCTCTTTTCCATTTTCCCAGGCATGGCAGTTGAGGATACAGTAGCAGCAAAATTTGTTTATGACTCGTGGTCAGCTGGTAACTAGAGAAGTCCACAGAGCCCACAAGGCCAGAAAACTCTTTGCACTTAGCTTCCTTGGGTCTGCTGCTAACAAGAAAGGCACCAGTCTTACCTAAATGTGGCACTTCTAGAACATTCAAGAATGAAAAGTAAAATTCCACCAAGAAACTAATTTTTACTGTTTTCTAATGTCAAGTATTAGATCCCTGCAGTATTGCTAATAAATATATCTTGTGTAAGGGCAGGTATTGATGTTTGCAGTGATGCTAACAAGGGTATCTTTATGTGTTTATGGTATAATTCTGGAATCAAGCTTTTCCTCATGAATTATTTACATAGCAGAACTCTGTGGGTGTATTTTGTGGGTTTTAGAGAGGTAAGTCCTACTTACCTCTCTAAAAAAGAGAAGATACTTGGAGAATAGGCTCTGGTATCGTATTTACCTGTGCTGGTACTTTAAATGCAGCTGTGGGTTTCAGTGCCACACTGTTGGTAACCTAATCCCCAGTGTCTCCTGAACACCTCCCCTTCCCTTCCAGCTCATGCTGAGATCTGGAAGTCACTGTCCCCACTTTCACCCCCCCACAACCCACCCTCTCTCCCCTCAGATCCAAGGCTTTTCCATTAAAAGACTGCACAAGATCAGAGCTGCTATTACATATGTTTTAACTGAGAGGAAATAACCTCCTTTGTGTGTCCCTCAGTGGTTTATGGCCACTTTCATGTTACCAGGAGTCACCTAAAATGTGAGCACTAAAAGTGGGGTTTGCTTTTAACTTACCTATTCTCTGTGGGGAGATTTTCTTAGGAATCTGTGGTGTTTGTAAGCTCTTTCTAAGCTTCTTGAAGAGTGGAACCATGCCACACCATTTCAGTAGGATAAACTTCCACTCTACAGGCAAATATTTCTGCCTTGGCTGTGCTATGCATGGACTGGTAATTGTTCTTTTATCCCAGTGGGGGTTTGCTGGGGCAGGAATTGCCACGATCCTTTCTTGGCAGAGGAGCCCAGTGATGTTCTGCATAAGGAAAAGTTCCAGTTTTGGGCAGTTATGCAACTGCCTTACAAAAGGCTGAGCATCTGCTGGAAAATGGCTATTGCCCTGGAAACAAATTCCTGTCTGGGGCTGGAGCTGTGCCTTATGGAACGTTCTTGTCACTTCAGTGTTGGTGTGTGCAGGCTGTGCAGTGTTTCCTCACTCTCTGAAGGGTTAGGTGACAGGAGCATCCTGCACTGCTGCCAGTAGACTACAGCAGAGGTTGGGAAGCAGCTAGTGTTAAAGCCCTTGATGGTGTAGAAGTAAGTATAGAAGAGGTTAATGAGTACAGTGCAGGTGTGATGTAAATAGCTATAAGCTTGGTGTAAACTAGTTGGAAAATAGTAAGTGGCAGAGTCTGTAATCTGCTGAGTTTTAGTGTGGAAGGGGACCTGAGCCATAAATGAAGGGAGCTAAAGGCTGTGTGTGTGCAGATGGACAGTGAACTCCACTGACCTTGCTTTGTATCAGCAGAAACTTCTCTGTAGGCTTTTGCATTTTTTAGCTGTAGTAAAATTGCCCTTCTGCTTCACAAGTGTGTTTCCTTCTATGTCACTTCTGAACTGTTCAGAAATGGGTGTGTTGACTTAGCTTACCACTTGAGCAACAGAGACCTCCACTAGTGTGAGACAACCGTGGACACCATCAGTGCTCCTGTTGTATGATACAACTCAGGAGCTGTATGGAAACCTGTGCTTACTATTGATGGCAGTGTTATCCTGGATCTGTGCTGTGTGGAACGAGGTTTGGAGTCTGAAGTGAGGCATAGTGCTTGGGAAATAAACTGTCCTCTTCTGTTGGCTGTGCACTTAGAGCTGGTCCAAAAAGCTGGTTCTGAAAACCCACAGTGTTCTGTGCTTTCATTGGCACTAGGAGGGTCTGGGAGCCCAGCTTCAGCCATGGACCTCTGAATTCATGAAGAGGATTCAGTTCAATTATAATGGGAGTCTTTAAGTTTCTCTGAGGGGAAATAATAGGTTTGATTTCCATGTTTCCTTCTCTTACACTATTTCTTGAAACTGAGTTGTAACTTGCACTTAACACTAAAATTAAATAGATAATGCTGTCTGAATTTCATGTTGTCTGTTACTTCTGGCTTGGGTGGGTCTGTCAGATTTGGGGTGTTTTTAAAGATGAGGAAGAAAGTATTCAACTTGTGTGACTCCTTTCTCAGTGACTGATCACCCCATATAAAGGGGGCAGTAAATTGAGGCTGCTCTGCTCCCCTGTTGTACTTGGCTGTGCAGTTGTCCCATGCTGCCTGTTCCCTCTTGATGCCTGCCTGGTGCAGGGTATTAAATCCTTAAGGGAGGAGGAACAGTGGTAGTGAGCTCCCATGGGTTTATGGTTGGGATTAGGCTGTAAGCTCACAGATGTGGTACATGAAGTGTCTCCAACTGAACTGTGCTGTGCGAGTGCTGCTGGGGAGTTAGAGCTGGGATCTGCTAATGTAAATGAGAGACAAAGGGGGTGGTGAAGAAATTTGGGAAGCACATCAGTGGAAAAAGCTGAAATGGGAGTTGCCTTTTTTATTGTTACTGGTTTTCTGCTCCCAGTTGTGGCACACATCATGCCATGTTCCATGCCACCGGCTCCTTTCCAGGACCACCCTGCAAGAAAGGGACCAGCTCTAGCCCACTTCATTGTTTCAATTCTCAAAGGGGGGATATGTATTTGTATCTCAGGGTCGTGCTCAGTCTCTAGATACAGTTCCACAGTGTTACTGTGGCTCCTGATCTATGACCTGAGAATCACCATTTCCTTCTTGCTCTGTTAAACCTTGGGGGGTTCCTTTGCTGACTGAAGCCAGCCCAGGAGGCTGCTCTCAGAGCTGGGGGGCTGCTGTCTGATTTAGTTGCTGTGCTGAGCACTGTGGGTTGGGCAGTGCAGGGCTCAGATGTGACTGTTTACTGGGAGAAAATATCAACCTGGGCAAGTAGGGGAATCTGAGGAGGATGGAATGTGGTATAAAGTCCAGCCAAGAAAAGGAGTTACAGTGGAGAAAGTGGAGTAACAAGAAGAGGTGGAAAGAAGGACGTGTGACGAAGTAGATTATTAACTGGGATCAGTGTCCACGAATGCAGCAGAAATGGTTGCTGACTAATGGAAAGCTGTAAAAAGGGATTTAAAGATAAAGGTCCTGTTAATAATTGTGCAGGACTCATATCTCAGCTCTGGCAGAGTAAGACTGCTGCAAGCACTGGATCAGAGCCACACAACCCTGCCCAAGTGATTAATTTGTGTGAGCTAGCGCTGTATTTCCGTGGGAACCTTGCTGTGACTGCTTCTGGACAGACCAAACAGGAGCTTCCATAAAGACATGGTCTCATTTTCATTCTCTCCCCACCAGCTAAGTGTGTGTGCCCAGTTCTGTGCAGTCTTTGGGCTGACAAGAACCAACAGCCAAGGTTGGAAGTGCTGGTTGCTGGGACTTTGCATGGCAAATGCACCTGTAGGAATCCCACTGAGGATGTACCCAACTGGACCAAACATGTTGAAAATAAAACCTCAGCTGCTTGTAGGTCAAAGGATTGTAGTCTTGGTCCCATTTAGGATGTGATGCACATGGGTCCAGTGAAATGAGACAGGAGAAAAGCACACACAACTCACACCCAACACCTCCTGGCAAGGCACTCCATATATTTTTAAATTAACATCAATACAGTAGCAAAACACTTACAAGAACATGAAACTTGCTGGTAATTAGCCTTATTTACATGCATTCAGAGGCTGTTAGATGAAATCAAGATTCAGATGTGATTTCTGAGATGCCCCCAGTACCAGGAAGGAGGGTGGTTGTCACATCTGAACAGGAGCGAATGGATAAAACCTCAAAGCTCTCAAGCCTTGGGAAGGCTCTTGGTGGTGTGGTTTTGGAGAAGGGAAGGGCTTTATTAAGGAATGTAGCCTGGCTGGTCTTCACTCATCCTGTAAGTAATTCTGGCGAGAAGAAATCCAATCCCTGTAACCAGTTTAGGGAGAAACAGGTTTTAATTTCTAGCTTTTGGGGGTTTTAACTTCACATTTGTTCATTCTGGCACAATGTCCTTGAGTTAATATCCTGTGCACCACAGCCATCTATCCAGAGAGAAGCATCTTTGTCCATATTGTACTCTCCAAAGCAATCTGTAGCCTCTTTTGCTTTAGCAGGCATCTGGAAAGGATTGTGAGCTCTTTGGCAAGAGGAAAAGAGTGAACTGGCATGCAGGTTACAGCAACAGGTCACCTTAGTTTACAAGGAGGTATCTACAGTCTTCCCAGGGTCCCTGAGTGCTTGTTTCCTTTTATTCACAGCATTCAGGACTTTCTTTCTTGGGCCAAGCTCCATCTGAATGCTCTGTAGATCTTCATCAGAACAGAGCATCAGGGCATCTAAATCAATTTTTTCCCTCATAAAGACTGGAAGAAACTCATCCAGCATTTGCGATGCCAGAAATACTTCAAGAGGTGTGTTCTCTGTTTCCTCATCATCCCAAGCGACTTCTTCCTCATGCCAGGGGATATCAGCATCGTTTTCAGCATCATCTTCCCTGCCCTCAGGCTGAAAGAGCTCACTGGACATTTTAAAGCTTATAACTCCTTGCTCAGAAGACACAGTTCCAGGGCTTACATCTGCAGCCAAATTCCTTCCAAACACAATCTTGCCGAGGCCTGGCCGCTTGAAAATGGAGAGCTGACTGTCGTTATTTTTCTCTCCAAGGTCAGTCAGCAATTCATCCTCCTCTTTCTCATCGAAGAAATGCATCACGGTTCTCCTGCCTGTACCATTCTCTCCATCACTGCTTTGTGTTTCCTGGCTTCTTGTGCTGTCTGCTGTCTTCTTTGCCTTCAGTTTCAAGGTGTCTTTCAGATTTTTGGAGAAAGGACTTGTTGTATTTGAAGCAAAGAGACTAGGCAGCTTCACCCTGGAGTGTGTCCCTTTGGACGAGCGTTCTGTGCCGACTTTCTCTTTCATGTAAGTGCGGTTCATTTCATGCTGATGTTTCTCCTGGCGCTTCTCGCATTCCTTGATTTGTTTCTCCACGTTCTTCTGGGCCTGTGCTTTGAGTTTGGAGACCTTCTTTGGGTTCAGGATGTTCTGCTCGGTGGCAGCTTTGTCCAGGATTCGGACACACTCGTTGCGGTCCCTGCTGGCAGCCACCTCAAGGGGGGTGCGGAGGTCATTGTCCAGGGCGAATATATTGGCCCCAAAGTTGATCAGAAAGGAAACGCAATGGATGTGGCCGTTGCAGGCAGCATGGTGGAGAGGGGTGTTCCCCCAGATGTCACGTTTATCTGGATCACCTCTGAGAAGGAAAACAGCACACAGTGAGCTGGGCATACCCAAGCATAGCACTGCAGGAGAGATTGAACGGGATCTAAATGTTAAGCTCAGCATTGGTGCAAGGAGTACAGCCCTATGAAAGTGAGCCAGCTTAGCTCCATCCTCTGGAACGGCACTGCACCTGCTTACACAGGCCCTGAGCTGGGCTCTGCGTGTGCCAGAAGCTCCAGTTCCTGCCTGGCTGTGGGCTCAGAGGAGTTGATGGCAAAACTGTTCCGATAGCTGTTGGGTGGAACATTTTACAGGCCTTTGGGTGGCTTCCCTTTTGCATGTCAAATGCAGGGACATTAGATGGATTCTTCCCTGGCCACTATGACACACCTTTAATGAGCCCGAACAGTAACGTTTTTGGTGGTAATAAGTAAATGATGATGAGTAAAGCCCCAAGTACACATTTGTCTCCATTGCTTTTAGTTTAAGCTTGGATAGAAGCCCTTGCTTTAATTCAGCTCTTTTGTTCTCCACAGCTGCTTTTGCTCTTGGGCTTTGAAAAGCAGAAACTCACTGGAAAGTGAAATACCACGTCTGCCCAATGGAATCTAACACCAATGAGAAGCACAGCTTTCTTTTTAACTCTTGCACCGGCTGCCCACCAGCAAGAACCACCTGGAGCCCTTTAATTTGCATGTGGCGCAGGACCAGAGGCAGCAAGGGTTGGAATAGAGCTTGAGTCACCGCTGGCCAGTAATCAGGGCACCCTCAGTAGCCCAAAACCTTTAATACCTGCAGAGCCATGGACCAAATTTGCAGGGAGGGTTTCTGCTCTTGGGAGTTTAGGCATTTCAGTGTCCACGGTGGCTGCTCTGTGGATGAAATGGTACATCCTATTGCAAAATCTCCCCCAGGCACTGATCTCCACCTGCAAGTATCTCTGAAGTAAAGCACTAACATAGCTGTTGAGGGCCAAATCTGACAGCATTCCTCAGCCTGAAATGCCATGGGCAAGAGGGAGGCCAGGGGTCCCTGCAGAGCTGAGCCACGGAGCTGCTCCCATCGAGGAGCTGTGGCAAGCCTCAGCGCTGGGCTGCCAGAGCACAGGCATTTCTGCAGGGAGCTGGCAGCTGAGGATCAAAGCTTCTCCACACAGACATATGGAAACCATGAGTACACATTTCTGCTTCTGTGGCTCTGCCCTGGGGAGCTGCCCAACTGTGGCCAAGCATGCGGCCTTCCTTTACCGCCACATCAGCAAAGAGGCCGCGTTACCCCGAGCCTGGGGGGAGCCGGGTCATCCATTCTTCCCCGGGTCCCTTCACAGCTGCTCGTGGTCTCTTTCCCCCCTGAGGAGCCTGCCAGCCTTTGAGCCCCAAACAATTGACAGACCAGAGTGTCTGTTCCCAGCCCAGCAGGCCTCTGGATAAGGTTTGACATCTACTCTGGGTTCTCAGACTCCTCTGTTCCCTGTGTTCCCAAGAAAAGACTCATCTGCTACTCGGTCTTGCCTTTATTCGTGTACCTGTGAAGCAAGAGGAGAAAAGGTCTCTTGATGCCTGGGAAGATAAATTATTTTAAGATGAAAGGGATTCATTGTTTGCATTGCTTCATTTTCCAAGGGCTGAGAGTCCTAAAATCTGGAGCTGCTCTAAAGAAAACCACCCCGTATCTCAGAGCCATTGAGATGAATTTGTTAAAAATAATTAAAAAACTTTCTCACAAGCAAACAGAGCAGAACAGATCGAACACCTTCCAAAATTCAGCCTCTCCCAAGCACACCGGTGAGCTGTCCTCTACCATGAAAAGATTTAGAAATACATTAAATAAATACACAGAAATTCTGATCTCTGTGAGACTCCCGGTGCTTCCTCTTAGCTTACATGGTAGGAGACATTTTTTTCACCACTCATGAAAAAAGTTATTTTCTTATTTGTTCCTTAGCTAGTTTCTAGGTGTTCAGGGACAAACCTTTATTGACTGTAGCTCCTTCCTTGGAGCTATGTTAATTATACACGTTGAAAAACTGTCAATCTATTTTTGCTTCTCCTGGAGACGCAGCAATAACCATGCAGTCCAAAGGGCTTTTTTATTGTGTTATTACAGCCACACCTGAGCTCAATGAGCTACAGAGCACACCTACGAAAGCCCATTTTTATGCCATACTTTCAGTTCCATTTTTTTAATAAAAAACCCCTCATACACATCCAAAGAGCTATCCAACTTCTCCCTCCAATCTTCCTTAAACTGTTAGGATTGACAATACAGGTCAACCTCATCTTCATCTCAGCCCGGAAAGAGTTTCATTACCTGTATCTCTACACAAGAGCAGAGTTTCTTTTATCAGACCTTATTACAGAATCACAGCTTAAAAGGTAGAGAGCAAGAGCATATGGAGGGTGAGGAGCTAATTACCATTTCAATTACTCATTGTAAGCATGTAGTACATCGAAATGGTACCAGAAAGAAATAGTGCAATTAGAAAAGAAGCCTGTGGAAACTTTCCCTTTACTTTTTGTTTCCAGGTCTGCAAGTATCACACCCCAGCTTCTGAAAGAGCAGTATCCTTCTCACCATGACAGTGGTTGCTCATAGTAGAACAAACAGGGAAATAACGATTGTAGATGTTACTCTCTCAAAGCTATCGGTTGTGACTTGCCCCTGGAAAGCATTAAACATTCCTATGTGTCCCCTAACTGCACCTTGGAAGCAAATGGGAGAGGTATTTTTGCTAAAAACACTTCAAACAATGCATTGCAGTTTCAGAGATAGTTACCACCAAAGGCCCTTGGCCAACACCTCCTCCATTACGGCGAGGTGAGGTCCCAGGGCTCTGCTCCTACCAACTGATCCCTGCAGACTCCGTGTACAAGATAGTGGTGCCCGTGGGGATGCAGCCTCACTGACCACACGTACAGACCTGCTCACAGGTTTTGTGCCATTCCAAACAAAGAGAAACAGTTCTTGGCAATGTGCTGATAGAAATTACCTTAATTTTCAGCCTTTTGGGTCTGAGGGCACTGGGACATTAGAAAAATGACACACTAATTCTAGTTTTAAGCCACAAGCTTTAAACGATGGAGGCTGGTTGACTTACCCTCTCCGGCATATGACTTCCAGAGCTTCCAGATACCCATGGTATGCTGCCAGAAGGGTGGGCGTCATCCCATCTTCATCTGTGGTGTTGAGGTCTTTCCTAGTGGCTTCCTTCAAAAGGTCCAAGTTGCCATCGGCTGCTGCTTTGTGATACCTACTGGACATTTTCAGTAACTTCTGGTTCCCCAAAGCAGCTCCAAGTGGTTTCCAGACTGTGCAGTCACCCTTCCATTACAGGGATAGTTCATTAATGATTACAAGTTGAGACGTCCCTGTGAGGATGGAAAGGAAGAGGCAAAGTTCATCCTAGCAGACAACCTATCTGGAGCTCTGCATAGGTAATTAGATGATGGTGTGCTGAATGCTTTCATTTTCTGGGAGGTGGCTCTGCCATTTACCACTCATTGTGTATTTGCTTATTTAAATGTAGAGGGGATTCATCCCTCATCTCTGTGTCTCTGCCTAACCCTTCTGGGACAATTTCAAAAGGACCTTGAACTTCAAAAAAACCCTTCAAACGCTTCCAAAAACCTTCAAAAGGCTAGAAATGTTATTGGAACCAATTTTGACCCTGAGTAATAAAGTGTCCCTGCATTTTAATAGGATAGACACACAGTTGTCTTTACTGGTGAAAGCCTTTGGAACCTGTCATTTACTGGGTGGCTGCAATCAAAACCAAGCTCTGCCCCACCAAGCCAGGCACATCTGTGGAGCCATTTCATGCACACAGGCTGATATGTGGATGGCAACAGGCCTGTCAGGACCAGGGTGATGCTCAGCAGGTCACGGCAGGCAAAACCACAGCCCACTGTGCAATCCTTTAAACCTCAAGTTGCATTTCATCAGCAGGTCTTAAGGCACTTGGCAAATCCAAATTCAACTGACAGGCACTGTAACCTCTGGTTTAGATGCAAAACGTGTGCAGGATTTCCTCAGGATAGCACAGGGAAATTCAAGAAATGGAAACATTTGGAAACAGGACAAGGGTTGATGGCCTCAAGTTGGAGCATAGGGAGTTCCACACCAATCTGGGAAGAGCTTCTTCCTGGTGAGGGAGCCCTGGGACAGGCTGCCCAGGGGGTGTGGAGTCTCCTTCTCTGGAGATATTAAAGACTCATCCGGACACCAACCTGTGTGACCTGTCCTAGGGACCCTGCTTTGGCAGTGGGGTTAGACTCGATGAGCTCTGGAGGTCCCTCCCAACCCCTCCAAGTCTGTGAGTCTGTGAAATGTGATGGGCCTGAGCCTGTGCCCCAGCCTGGGCACCGTGATCCTCGCCTGGGCCAGATGGGTCCCATTCCTCACCTCACATAACCACCTCTTGCTTCGGAAACAATTTCCCCACCAGTTTCAGTGGTGTTACGGGCTACCTCTGTGAGTAGAAGCTCACAGAATTAGACCATAATTCTAATTTTTAGGTTCAAAAGAATTACTGCGAGAAAACCACGGGAAAGGTGAGTTTTAAAACCATCACTGGGAAAAACAAACAAGAGACTACTCACCGCTTGACAAAATGCACCAGGCTCCCTGTTACCCTGCTCCCTTCATGAGAGCTGCCAGATAAACGTTACTTTTTTGTCAAGCTGTTTTCTGTGACTAACTGAATTAACCTGTACCTCAGAGAACCTGCCCTCAGCAATTAGCAGTGGGGTTTTGTTGCTTATTATGCCCCTGTCACAGGCGCAGTAGGAATTGCAAACCACCTCATTGTCCAGAGCTGCTGCAATCACAGAATGGAGTGCCACCTCATTTACATCCATCCCACAATGCCACCCACGTAATCCTCTGAGACGTCTCCAAACAGGCTTTCTCTCCTAATTATTTTCTCAGACAGGGATTGAAGAGCTCTTCAGGAACAAACTCTGTGAGGACAAGGACAGTCAGCCAGGTCCTGGGACAGGTCTGAATCTCTAGGTAGGCCAGACAAGGTGGGAGTTAAACAAAGGCCTGGTTGTCCTTTGTGTCATCCACAGCTATGGCCATCCCCGTGCCATCCTGCATCTCAGGGCAGGGAGGCAGGGCCGTGCCTCACCCAGCCCACCTCCATCTCTGCAGCAGAAGACAGGTTTGCCCTCAGCCCTCTTCAAGCTCCCTGCACCACCATGAATACTTTTCTAATAAAACCACAGTCATTTATCTCGTTTTCTATTCAACCAGGCTGAGATAAATGTACAGCTACTAGAAAATACCCAGCTGCAGAAATACCTTGCTACAGAACAAGGACAGGTAATGCACACTCTTCTCCATGTGTCTGTTAGATTTCTCAATGCCATTGAATTTCTTCTCCTCTCAAGAGTGTGAAACAACCACCAAGCCATGTACCATGTATCCCCTCCGTGCCTAGAAGGAGGGAGAGAGGTGGCATTTTCCTCATACGCTGACATTTCACATTCTAACCTACACCCATGAAAGGGGGTTGGTGGCAGAAGACACCTTTTAGGTTGTTTTTTTTTAAGGTTAAGTCTCTAAGGAGTAAATTAATTTACTTTTCTGTTAATTGAGCATGCAAAATGTTGACCCCAGAGTGATTTTTAACACATAGCACCTGAAAATACTGATTTTTATAGTTACTCAGTATGATGCTAAGTGGGAAATTATTGTTCCAAGTTTTAATTAGAGGTAAAGCAAAACCCACATCAATTAGAGAGAAGCTCCAGGACTTTGTAAGCTTTACTATTATTTATGCTGTGAGAGTGGGCATCACAAAAAAGAACGAAAAGAGAAAAGACCAAACAAAATCTGTTCCTAAACTCCTGGTATTTGTTCATCTTTGTCCCATCCAAAGCTCTCAACTTAAAATGCGATAAATGATTCAGCATCAAATGAGCTAAATTTCTCAGCCTGAATAGAGATTTTTTTTTCTTTTGAGACTAAAGCTCAAAATTGTGAACTTTTAAAACTCCCTGAGTAGTTAGAATGAAGCTTTTCTTTTGGGGCTTGAAAAGAACTTCAAAACCATTCTGCTTCCAATTGAAACATCTCACCAGGCTCAGGAGAAACTCTGTTGTGATGGTATGTGGTGGTGTAAGCTAATGAATTATTTAACTAGTGGTTTTGATTTGTCACTGGATTTTGCCATGTCTCTGATTATTGCTCTGTCTTAAATAAAATATTGCCAGTTAAACAAGATATTTAGCTCAAAGTTATAAGTGAGCATCATTAGTTACGTTGCTCTAGGCAACTCAGAGCCCGGTCTGACCGGCCATGTTGTCATGATGTCTGGTTTGCACGTGGTATTATCTAGCACAACGTTTCCTCACTGCCACTTTCTGCAGCACCAGACGTGGTATGGAAAAGGCTATAAGAGGGGAGGCAAGTAGGCCTGTGCTTGTCTAATGAGACCCTTGAAACTAACGGGCTTAGAGAAGAATGTAATTAGTCACACAGGGTAAATGTGGCTACGCAATTCAGAGATGACAGCAATGTTTAAACAACAGCAAAAGCTTATTTCCCCATTCCTTAGACAGGCAGAACTGCCGTGGCTGAGGGCACCGTGGCTGGATGTCCCCCTGAGCAGCCCTGTTCCCACAGTGAGGTTGTGTGAGCCATGTCGGTGCTGCTCGACGGCTGTCCTTACATGATCTTTGTTCAGGTGTGACCTCGGGTCAGGGATCCAAGGGCAGCCCTAGCAGTTTGCCTGCACTCCCTCAGCAGTGTCCCTTATCAACCAGGGAAGGCAGTAAAACTGAAAGGCAGCAAAGGCCCAGTCTCTCCTCACCCGTGCACCTCAACACCTGGCCATACCGGGTTTATACAATAAATTTGTGCCTGGCTTCAGAATCCATGTCGTTAGTTTTCTGTAGAATCATTGCTTTTGCAAACAACAAATCGCATTATATATAAAAAAAGAGGGAACAAAAGGTACGTGATGCATGTTCCCAGGAGGCTCTGGGAAGTTAAGCCCTTGCCAAAGGTTGTCTGCACGCTCATCCTACTGAAGGCAAACATGGAAGTGCGATTTCTCATGCTTTGAACATCGGTGCTGTTTCCTCTGGCACAGCAATGGATCCGACCTAGTGCCCCTCTTACTTCCATGAGCAGCACCATGCACGCTTCCTGTTCCCACTTGCATAACAGCTTTGACTCTGCATTGACCTCGTTCACACAAGGATGGGAGTTCAAGGGATGCTTCTAAAGAGGGAGCACTTTAAAGTCATCTGCTTTGCTCTGCTACACAGGGCACTGATGGCAATCTCATGGCCAGCAATGCTGCCATCCCATCCGGCATCCCAGCACTTTGGCACCACCCAGCAGCTGATGGACAAGCTCATTCTCACAACTCTAAATGAGTTGAGAAATGAGGTTACTGCCTTTCAGGCCCAGAAACTCTAAACTCTGCTCTAGGCGTTAGGCCTGCAGCTGCCAAAAGAAACACAAACGAATACATTTTACATGAATACATGGTACATTAATACAACATTTATTATTCCCTAAAGCCCAATTTAATATCCTGTTCCTAAATTACTATTCCATAGTATTAATTTTCCTCTGCTCCTTTGATCTTTCCCTTTTTTTGCTTCCTTACATCTCTAGAATCCAATTAATTCTAAAAACGCGAGTCTCTGGGTTTTTTTTACAAGCCTGTTCGAATTCAAAAGCATCAGGGAAGCTGAAAGATGCTACAAATAGGACATTTATTTTTTTCTTCCCAGGCCTCTTCCCCACAGCTTTGAACACTGACAGTCCCACCTAAGCCTACAGAGATCTTTTGGTCTAAAGATGCGATCCAGGCCTTCAGGCCTTAACCCACCACTCATATTTTCCTCCTAATTAGATCCATATCAGCACTGCAGATTTTCCCATACAGGGTGACAAAATATCCTCAGTTCCAGATAAATCTACTGGTGGATTTGACTCAAACCATCAGAAAATCTCCTGTTTAAAAATGAATGCCAGACAACAGGCTTGTTTTTTGTGTGCAACACCTGAGGAGGGGACGAAGGGAGAGAGTATCAGAGCAAGAAGAAATTATCTAAAAAAGAGAAGCAAACAACCATCTGTGTCAAAGACTTGGTATCACCTTAAGAAGACGGCATCTTGGGGGAGGCAGGTGCAGGCACTCAGCCCCCCTGGCAGCAGAGAGGCTGCACCTGTGAGCAGCCTGCACCAGGCCCTATATAATCCTCCTGGGCAGCTAAGGAGTAAAGTTGGTGGTGGCAGTGAGATGGGCTTGGCTGTGGAGTGGTGGTGTTGGAGCACCTCAAGGATGTGGTGAGTGAGGTCTGGGGTTGGGATGGGGAGCTGGGTCCTTCCCTCACTGCTCTCTCATTTGCTCCTGTTCTTCTTGCAGGTTGCTGCTCCTGTTTGGCTTTTTGCTGCCCTTATCCCCTTGTGCTGCTGGCCTGGGGGGTCAGGATCTCATGGGTAATGAGGGCTCTCTGGGCTGGTGGAGGGGTGGGGGTGAGCTTTTGGGTTGCTTTTCTCTGGGGTGGTGTGGAAGGGCTCTTTGAAGTAGGGCTGGTTAGCTGGAGGGTTTGCAGGAGGCTGATAGAGTTGGCTGTGGTCTTTCCTCTACAGAGAATGTGACCTGTCACAGTGATGGGATGGAAGTGGAGTTTTCCAGAGAACTTGGTAACTACTCCTGGCATGTGTGTGTTGTAGGTAGGTATGGCTACTGGCCTGGCTCAGTCCTTTCTACTGTAGCTGGAAGGCAGATGCCTGCTGCAGGACTAATCTTACACCTTATCCTCAGATGCCAGTGGTGAGGAGATGGTGTCCTGTGACCACACTGTGGATGATGAGAGGCTCTTGCTCAGGGTTCTGTTTGTCAATTGCACTAGTCTGGAGGTAAGGGGATCTGCTCTGGTAAGGTCCTGAGATAGATAGTGTCTTTCCTGGCCAGGGCTGGGTTTAAGAGGGTTTCTAGCTCAGCTTTCTTCAAGAGTAGAAATGCTTCTTTCTTTCCCTATAGAATGGTCAGCACCAGCTAAGGTTGAGGCTAATGGTGAATGACACAGCAGGAGAGAACAACATTACCTACAGTGCTCACTGTGATGCTGTTCACACAGATGAAATCACCGTTCCTTTCTTTGCTGGTGTAACAAACTGCACAAAAGACTTCATGGCAGTAAGTAGAGGAATGGCAGTGCTGTAGATCCTGTGTGGAGGCTTGCAAGGTGGGATGGTAGTTCTCTGGAACTGCATGGCTGGGACCTGCAGAAGAAGAGGGAAGCTCCAGCCAGCATCAGGGAGGTCTTGTTGGCTGCATGGTCATCTTGGCATGACTGCCAGATCTTTGAAGAGCTAGCTTGCAAATGGTCATTAATGGTGCACATGGTCTGGCTCCAGGCCTGCTGCATGGGAAACTGGGGTGCCAGTGCCAGCTGTTGGCTTGAGAAAATAGCAGTGGAGAATTTTCTTAGAAAGCTGTAGCACTGTGACCACTGTTCCATGGTCTGACCCTTCTGCTGTGTTCCAGGTTACTTTCCCAAGGCTTGTTCCCAGCTTTGAGCCTGTGGTAAGTGCCTTTTGCCTTGCAAAGGGAGGGTGTGGGGCTTAGATCTAAAGGGTCTGACGCCTCCAAGCTGGAGCAGTTCCCTCTTCTGGGGTAATCACATCTTGTGGGAAGATTAATTCTATGCTATCAGTATAGGGAGCCTGAATGTGAAACCTGTGGGGTGAGGAGCTGGAATACCTCACTGCCACTGTGTAGTTGTGCCTTCCCTTCCTTAGGAAGGATTTCCTGCTCTACAGGTTCCAGCAATGCCAGCATGGACCCTGTCAATTGATAATGGAACAAGAGTATATCAGCTGAGCCATGAGCAAGCTATGCAGCAAGGCTACAGCCTTCTAACTGATGGTCACAACCTGACCTTTCACGTGGCCTTCACTGCCACTGGAGTTGTTACCTACAAGGTAGGAGAAGAAAGAATTGGCACCAAGGAGATAGTGCTGCTGTCACAGAGGCTGGGTATCTTCCTCTCATAGACCTGTGGGAATGTGTGAGCTGCACAGCCCTATAAAACAGGGAAGCAGTGTGCACCTTAGCAGCACAGCTGATGGGCATCTGTCCTAGCTCTAGCCTGTCCTGTGAGCATCTGACTGGTGGTCTTGTGAGCAGATCCTTTTTGAATGGGTGTTGATGGGAAGAAACTGCTGCAGATGTGAACAGCACAGTCCTGAACCAGGCAGTGCATGATCCTGTGGGGTTAGTCTTGTGGTGCATCATGAACTGAGCACTTTCTGATAGACCTTTATCTTCTTTGTCAGCATAATGATAAGGTGCTCCACACTGTGGCACTGAAGCTCATGTATGGCCCTCTGGAACACAGACTGACTGTGGAGTCAAGAATGATTTGTGCACCAGGTAATGCATGGAGAAAGTCAGAACCTGGCCTGCTTCTGGGCTGGGGAAACTGGTGGTCTATTAACAGAGATCTTATTGCAGGCCCAGCAACCTGTAATGCAACACACATGACTGTTGCCATCCCAGCCTTCCCAGGAAACCTAACGGCAGTGAGTGTAGAGGATAAGACTATCCCCATGGACCAGCTTCAGGAACATGGGATTTCTCTGGACACAAAGAGAGGGGTCAAGCTGTATATTAGCAGGGCAGTCCTGAAATCCAGGGTGAGTCTTGATCCTGAAGTAACAGGTGTTGGTGTGACTGCAATTTCTTGGTCCTTCCTGAGAAGCAGAGGAACCAGAGCACAGTGGCTCTGAGCTTGGCCAGGCACCTGAGTCAGCCATGTGTCCTGTGGCTGGCTGAGGGCAGCTGTGATTGAGTGATACCTGTTAAGTCAGTTTGTGTTCATCTTAAAGGTTAACTCAGGTCTTGTGAGGCCTCTTGGCAAAAACAGCTGGAGGTGGAAACGTTCTTCTTGGAGCAAACTGGTATTTGGTGTGCTTGTAGTGATGCACATGACCAAACTAGCTGCTGTGTAGAGCAACATGCTCCCAGGGTGAGGGAAATGCTCCAACACATATGTGTCAAACAGCCCCTTTAGTTATGCTCCAGGAGAGTAACTCTTGTCTTTCAGCTACGTGGGGGGAGCTGCTTAGGGCTTCAGTCCTACATGTCCTCTCTGAAACTGGCTTTTCACTTCCACGGGGAGACTGTGTCAATGGTGATGCATCCAGAGTGCCCCTGTGACCAGCACACACCAATATGTAAGTGAATGACCTCTGTAGCAGGCTTGGCCTGTATGCTGCTCAGACTAGTAACGCCTCAGCAGGGCTTGTTCCTCCCCTCTCCTGTGAAGAGCTAGTTCACCTCCAGCCAGATCACAACAGCTCTTGGCAGACTGAGCTGTCTATGACCAGCATGAAAACTCACCTCAAGCCTCTGTTGCAGCTGCTGTGTGCACCCAGGATGGGTACATGGATTTTGAAGTCCTTGCTGACAGTACTACACCACCACTGGACTTGGGCACGCTCAGGCTCAGGGATCCCGTGTGCCGGCCAGCCTTTAGGTCTGCTTTGAATGACAGGGTTTGGTTTCATGTCCCACTGAATGGATGTGGAACCAGGTACTGGGTAAGTGTGCAGCCAGGGGTGATGGGGATGGCTTCTTGCATTGGGGATGCCCTCACTAGCACTGTTGTTTCTCTGCAGTTTGATGGGGAGAGGATTGTTTATGAGAATGAGGTGAGGGCATCATGGGCAGACCATCTACTGCACAGGATCTCAAGGGACAGTGAACTCAGGTGTGTCTGTAAACCTTCCTGGGGAGTACTTATGTTCCTATACAGAATATCCAGGACTAAGCCTTCTCTTCCTTCCTTATTCCAGGCTAACAGTGTTGTGCTCCTTCAGCAATGGTGATGCCTCCCTCAATATAAAGGTAGACAACCTTCCTCCTCTGGCTGCCTCAAAGAACCATGGTCCACTCTCCTTAATTCTTCTAAGCTACCCAGGTAAAGTTGGCTGGGAAGCAACTGAGGACTGGGGCGGGGGGGGAAGATATAGGATTGAACTGCTCTGGTACCTGGACTTCTAGTGAGCTGATGTGTTTCCTTCTCACACACACACACCATGCTACTTAAGCAGATGCTTTAAATCTGTGGCTAGGACAAGCTGCAGCTGGTGGACTGGCTGCTGCTGAAGAGCTCTAGACCAGAGCTGCTTCAGGACTCCTTTTGTACACTGACTTACCTCACAAGGCTTTGGCTCTTGCAGAGGACTCGTACAGGCAGCCATACCGTGATGATCAGTACCCAATAGTGAGGTACCTACGGCAGCCCATCTTCCTGGAGGTTCAGGTGCTGAACCGCAATGATCCCAACCTCCATCTGGTGTTGGATGACTGCTGGGCAACAGCTTCACAAGATCCAAGCTCCTTTCCCCAGTGGAATATTGTTGTTGATGGGTGAGTGTCCTGCCAGAGAAACTAAAGCATTGCTGGCAGTGGAGGGTTCCCCAATTCCCATGTGCCTCCCTTGGGTACAAGGGCTTCACTTTAAGTGGTCTTAAAGGTATTTTGGTGGCACTATCCTGGTATGCTGGAATGTGAAGAAGGGTGGCAGCACCTCTACCTCAAACTCTAGCTTGCCACTTAACCATAAAGCTTGTGAACAAACCACTGACCTCCACCTTGCTGTTCTGACTGCTTCTTGCCCTTTGTCAGGTGTGAGTATGACCTGGATGACTACAGGACTGTGTTTCACCCTGTGGGGCATGGTGTCAGCTATGCAAACTATCGCCAAAGGCTGGAAGTGAAGACCTTTGCCTTTGCCTCTGGTGACAAAGCCCTCCCTGGCCTGGTAGGTGACACTTGCTATCTTGGGGCAGTAAGAGCAAGCAGTTATTGTCTCAAGGTGAATGGATCTCTTGCTTTGTCCTAGGTGTACTTCCATTGCAGTGTCCTGATTTGTGACCGCTTTCAACCAGACTCCCCTCTGTGTATCACCAGGTGCCCAAGGTCCTCTAGAAGCAAGAGAGGTAAAGTGTAACCAGATGTTGGGTTGTACTGATTCAAGATAACCCACTGTATCGCAGGGTTCTTATCCACCACATTACTCTTGTAGAGAGTGGGATGCCAGGTGTGAACTCTGCAGTGGCGAGCTTGCGGGGTCCTGTCCTCCTTGTGCCAGAAGGATGGTCTGCAGCCCAAGGTACTAAGCAAGTGTGGTGCTAATGGGTGCTGCTCAGGCTTACTGAGGACCCATCTTCAAACTGTATTGTTCTGCTTGTGTTGTAGGGAGTGCTCTCCTGAGTAAGGAAGTGTGGGCTGGCATTACAATGACTGCTGTTGGTGTTCTCTCACTGGTGACCATAACACTGCTAACTCTGGCTCTTCTTCAATGCCTGAAGAGAAGAGCACTCCTGGTAAATGTGGTACATTAGTGTATTTTTTTACAAATAAACTTGGATTGCAGAACTTCTGGATGAGATGTGTTGCTTTAGAGTTATTGCTGTGTAACACTGGGGAATGAGACTGGACAAAGGGATGTTTGTCTTGCTGAGCAGTGGCACTGCTTCTGAGGACTCTGACCAGGGTGCTCTAACTGAGCTTTTAAGCACTCAAACCTTTGTGTTAAGACTCAAGGGACAATAGCAGCTTCCCCTGTACTGGATGGTTTCCTCCTCCTATCCTTAATTAATATCATGGGGTGAGTGACAGGGTACTACTCACATCCAATATGGTGAGGTCTGGCTGCTTATGCCTCCACAGAGTTCTCCTGCTTTAAGGCAAAACAGTTTTTTCCTTAGAAATGTTACCCTTACCAGAACAGCCTGTGTTCCACTGTTACTTACCTCGCTTAGAAGCTGTTATTAGCCCACATGGCCCAGGAAAAGAATAGGACCACTCCCCAAGTGTCACCTTGCTCCTGACTGTAGGCCTCAAGGCTGCCCTGTGGGGAAGGCAATGCAACTACCAGTGGGTTTAAGGAAACAGAGGAAGCCTGTTTGTGGTGATTGATGAGCAAATAAAACAATTTTTATGCTTGGAAGTTAAAATGTGGACTTCTTGAGTCCTCATATAATGCTTTTTTTTATTCTGGGTTATGCTGTGTTGCAGTAGTCAGCCAGAGATAATGGGGTGCTCTGGGAAAAGAATTGTGTAAAAGCAAGGCCTTGTCTAATGATCATGAATGGGTCTGCTCATTACTAACAAATTATTTCTGGTTCTACTACTCCCTTAGCCTGTCTGTCATGCTGCATGATAAAGAGCTCTGGCCAATTACAGATTGTAGAAAAATGTTTCTTTGTTTACTGGATCCATTTCAGGCTTGTTGCCTCTTCTGTTCTCGTGGCTTTCTGCTCTGGGTTGAGGAGGAGAATGTTCAGAGCAGCTGTTTGCTTGCATCTCATGTTGTGGGCTGATGCAGGAGGGAATACACTGAATACTGACAGTCCTCTATTGCCTTACTGAAGATCTGGCCTTAATGATGACTATAGTAGTAAATTTCCATGATGTCTTTGTTCTGAAAGCTCCTGCTGCTGTAATACATTCCTCTTGGACTTTGCAACTGACTTCCTCTTGGAGATGCTTAAAGTGCTGATGTTCACAAGCACATGCAACTTTTTTCAAAGCTCTGTTGTGCTGGTGGTGTAGAATAGGCAGTTCTTCCAGCTGGTGTATGTGACCTCGCTGCTGCTGGGGATTAAAACTTAGTTTTAGTTAAGTCTTTTGGCAACAGCCAGCACTTTGTAAAAACAGTATTACTTGAAAAACCCAAACAATCCTTACTATTAATCAGATAACTACCAAAGGTCCTTGGAGAACTTAGCAAAGCTGGGGCCTTACAGGGTATTAAGAACTCCTGGGGAAAAAATGGACTTTGCTGCCAGAGCTGGGCCAGAAGTTCCATGGTCACTATCAATGTGGTGTTTGGGGCTCTGGAAGTTGGGAGAGGAAACAGTGTCTGTCTTGGAAGGGGGGGAAGAAGGGTTGTGAGTAACAAAGTTCTTGTCTGTAACTGAAGTGAGTTTTCTGCTTGGAGGAAAAGCTGCTCACTGTACCTGTTCTGTTCCTTCTCCCCCTGCCCAAGAGGCATGTGGGTTGCAAAGGTGTGTGTTAGCATTGTCCTAAGTTTCTTCTTTAGATACATGTCTTCCTAATCTGTATAAAAATGGGGAAACTTTTCCAATTGGTTAGTGTGCCAGAAGAGGGTTTAAAAACTTCCGGAGTCACACTTCCAAGCTGTTAATATTCTTTCCCACTCTGGGTTGTCCTTCCTCTCTCTCTAAAGGCACATTTTCCACATTCAAGTAATGTTTAAGGAAAGTGTTTAGTTTGTGTGGTCACACAGTGACCTGTGGGTTCCTCATCTTTCTCCCAGGTTCTAACAACTCATCTCTACTCCTAGGACTTAGCATTCAGTTTAACAAAAGCAACTTACTACACCTTTGCCTACCCCTGCTGTGACAGCTGGCATTAGAGCTTCTGGGCCTTGTGCCTCTGCTTCTATGGTAGTGTTTCCTCTGCTTCATCCCAAAGTGCTCATTTCTTTAGGGGAAACTCCACTTCTGTAGTCACAGGTGGAGAATGTGACTTGATCAGTTTAAACCCAATGGTGACAACCCTGGAGTGCTGGGGTGGGCAAGGCTTGGATGTGGTTTCCTTCTAAACTGAGGTTTGAAGTGTGTCCAAAGCAAATAGATTAAAACTCTGTCCTAGAGCTGGTACAGGAGCAACAGTGCTGAGTCACTGAAGAGCAGTTGTGCACAAATATCTTGGATCTCTAGGTTTGAATTGTGGGACAGTAAGACTTTCTTTAACCCTGCACTGAAGGTGTAGCACTCAGAGCTTCAGCATGGCCGGGAAGTTAAAAGGTCAGTATTTTTTAAATGTGCCTGCAGTCTTTCATTGCAGCTCTCACTGTAGCCAAGGGCAGCACCAGCTGTAGATCTGAGTCCCTCTGAAGGGAGGCAGCTTTGACCTTGTAGTTGCAGCTTAGTCTGGGTTATTCTGTACACATTGGCTTATGCAGCTGAGGTGTCAATGTACAACTGCATGTGACAATGGAAAGGGATGGAAGTGCTCAGCACATCAAGTGTAACCACCTCAGGTTAAACATTGGTGAGTCTGTAAACAGAGCAGCAATCATGAGGAGCTGGGCCTGGTTCCATGCTCAGACCAAGTCAGGGCCAGACTCTGCTGCTGATACTTGGCTCCCACCCCCCACTTCAGTGTATTAATGAGCTCATCTTAATACAACAGACCTCAGGGTACACCTTCTAAATATTCATGTGAATGCCACCCAAGGAGAGCATGTAGTACTAAGAACATGACCATGAGGCAGGCTCTATGCTGTTAATCAGTTATAGTGCTACAGAAGTACACCCAAACTATGGGTTTCACATCTGAACAGCTTATTTGCAACTCCCTCTTGCTGCTATCAGCCTGACAGAGGTCAGAGTTGAGGTGATTGCTTAGGCTGTTGTCCAGCAAACCTCCCCCTCTACTGGAGTTCTGTTGACCTGGAACTTGGATGAGAGATGAAGTGTTGCTGTAAATGGAGAAGTGGTGCTTGATGAGGAGTTTTTATGTACTTGACAGCACCTTGTACTTCCCTGTATGAGTGTTCAGCTCTTCTGAGCCAGGTGGGGCTGATAATCTTAATCCTCCTTGCTCTCCCTCTTCTCTCTTCATTCCAAACCATGGGAGAAGATGGGGGTGTGTTCAGACAGAAGTGTTTTATTGTTTCCTATTGCTGGATGGAGTTCAAACCTCCAGTCCAGGAAGGCTGGCATCTAGTAAAATACATTAGCTGTCCCATAATTTGTGAAAGATAAATACTAGTCACTGTCCCTATAAACTATTTCTTATGTAGCTTGCACACAGGTGATCTGGAGACCTGTGTGCCTACCTTTAAGGACAGGGGTAGGAGCTTTACTTCTCTGACCTCTTTGGGGAGGTGAGACATAAATGGTGTGCATGGTGACAGCCTCCAGCTCCAAGGGAGAGCTGTTCCTGCCTCATAGTGCAGCATGCAGAGCAGCCCTTGAAGGCTGTGGTGAGAAGTCTCAGTGTGGCAGTGACTGACATGTGAAGGTCAGGGCAGCAGGAGTGAAGCTGCTCCGTGTTTACCTGCTGTTAATTGAGAACTCACAGCTTCACCTCCTGGTAAGTGCTGATGATTGAATGAATTGCATAATGAGAAATCAATTTAAAATGCTAAAGTAAGCAGTTTATGTGAGGTCAGGCTCTGAGCTGGGATGCATCCACTTGCTTCTGTGTCTTCTGAGTCTATTAAGCAATGACTGCTCCCCTCAGCAAAAGATGAGGGTATAAAGGAAATCCAGGGGAGAACAGATTCCTCCTGTGTACCTGAGGTTACTGGAGGTGGCCTTGCCTCAGGGACTGATGGCTGTGGGGTTTTTTGCTGAGTTAGTGTGCCACTGAAGTCAAATGAATAGATCCTGAGGACTGGGGATAAGGATCCTCCAGGTTATAGATTGCATATAAATAATCATGGGCACATTCTGTTTGTGGTGTTGATGTTTGGCTAACTTATAGGAGCAGGAATAAATCAAGGCACAATGATGTTTTAAACTTTTTTTATTCAAGTAGGTTGTGTGTTCTAGCTACTGGACACTCTTGATAAACAACTTAATCTGGCCTTTCTGACCCCCTGAAATATAACAGCTCTTTTTAAGCCTCTTAATGGCCATTAAGAGGCAAATGTTCCTTTAAAAGTGAAATATGTGGAACCTTTGTCTTTGCCTTTTTTTTCTGGCTGCAGGTACCTAATATTAGCAGAATAAGAGCATTTTGAAACTGAAGCCCTGTGACTTTTAGTTGCAGTGTGATTATCAGAGAATGAATGCTCTGTGGCTTCTACTGTTAAATCCTTTCAAAAATCACTTAAGATGGGCAGGTGGGAACTGAGCTACTTACAATCACATTGAAAATCTGAGCAATGTGCTTCAAGGTATTTGCTGAAGGCTTGCTGCTAGATGAGGAAATACTGCAATGTGTGTGTGCATGATACCCTGATAATGGTAAGAAACTGTTCATTTTTTTACTGCAGATAGAATCTAATCATTGCAAAGCAACTTGTGGCTTAGCAACAGCTACTGCTTAACTTGGGTTGCTGTTGTCCCCTGACAAGATAGTGCAGAACTGTCTTTCAGAGTGATTGTGAATAAGCAATCTGGTTTCTTTAAGAACATTTATTGGACTTCTTGACACTTGCTTATTCTAGGAAACAGATTGTTTTGCTGGCTTTAAAGTGACAGGAAATGATTGATGTCTCACCTGCAGCTAAAGGTGTCATGGAGCTGATGTGTCAGGAGATGAAAATGTGATTATCTTAAAGTGCTCGTA
Organism: Laterallus jamaicensis coturniculus; assembly: GCA_022605575.1. Lineage (NCBI taxonomy): Eukaryota > Metazoa > Chordata > Aves > Gruiformes > Rallidae > Laterallus > Laterallus jamaicensis. The sequence goes on from JAKCOX010000020.1 coordinate 14,091,584, forward strand.
TGGTGTGTAATGCTCTTGAACTGTTTAGGGGGGGAAATTATCTAGAACAGTCCAATCTCCTCTTCTTCTTAAAGCAAGAAACAAATTTGAAGCTCCCTAGGCTTCCAACAGTGGCAGTGTCTCTGTTCAGGGTGGTGGGTTGCTGCTTGGCTGGGGGTTTGCCCCCATGTCTTTAGCATGTGGGTTAATCTAATAAAATGTCTGAAAGCTTTTCATTTCCTGGGGTCAATGTAACTCATACCTGTCAGTATGAGTTAAATCAGATGAGAAGATGTAAATCACACTATGCCAAACAAAGCTTCTGCCCAGATGCTGCCATGACTTCATCTCCAGGCCAGGTAAAGATCGCTCCCACAAGAGATGTGGTGTGTGGTGGGGGTCTTGCTACCTGCCAGAGATGGACACCAAAGGCAGCAGTGGCTGCCCTGACTCAGTTGTGTCCCCCTGCATGCTTTTGCTCCCCTGTGGGGAAGCCTGTCCTGCATCTGCTGGCCTTACTTGGACCCCAAACTGCCTCTGGAAATTTTGGCCCAGCAAGATGTAGATAAAAGGGTTCAGGCAACTGTTGGCATAACCCAGGCTGATAGACACATTGTAGGCATAGTAGAAAGGCAGCGTGGGGCGAGTCATGGCGAGCTGGGCCAGCTGCAGGATGTGGAAAGGTGCCCAGCAAATGAAGAAGGCCATGCAAATAGCAATTGCTGAGCGGGTCAGCTTCTTTGTTCGCGCCCTGTCGCATCTTTGGCTCCTCAGTGCTTCTGAGCATCTGGCCATCTTGAGCAGGATCCTCCTGTAGGCTACTGTGATGATGGCAAAAGGGATGGCAAAGACCAGGAAGAACTGGTAGAGAGTGTACCAATAAATGTCCCTCTGGGGGTCTGGCAGGTGAATTCCACAGCCTAGTAGACCTCCAGGCAAAGGGATGAGCTGAGCGTACATCCACACAGGTGTAATGCTAAGGAAGGAGAGGGCCCAGAGCAGGCAGATGATGAGGATTGCCACGGGGCGCTTCCTGAAGCGAGCAGAGGTGAAGGGGTACACAGCGGCCAGGTACCGGTCGATGGACATAGCGGTGAGGATGTAGGTGCTGGTGAACTGGCTGTTAGCATCCAGGGCAGTGATGATTGTGCACATGGTCTCCCCAAAGCGCCAGGCTCCGTTCCCCAGCAGCTGGTGGATAAGGAAGGGCATGCCCAGGAGGAAGAGCAGGTCCACCATGGAGAGGCTGATGATGAAGATATCTGGGACACTGCTGCTGGGGCCAGATTTCTTTAAGACTGTGCAGATAACCAGGCTGTTACCAATAATACCCAACAGACAGATAATGCCAAACAGGGCGGGCATGATGAAGCTGCTGTAGCTCATCCTGCTGGGGTCACCTGCAGAGACAAGTGTAGGTGGGGAAAGGTCAGCTGTGCCAGGAGCACTGGTGAGGGCAGGTCTCATGGATATTCCACTTCTAACAGACAGCAAGTGCTCTAAACAAAAGTGATAGCAGATTTCTTAGGCACACGTGAAATGAGGAAGGGTTTGGATGTGAGGAGGCAGCATCTAAACAGACAGAGGCACTTTCTCAGCAGCTTTCACAAATGTATACATTAAACCACATGTCTAATCAAATGTATGTACACCTGTTCTTCCTTCCCTAGGTGTGAGCACAAACATGGATTAATAATAGAAGGAAAGAGCACCCATGTACGTATCACTAATCTATGTGCAGGGAGACCCTTTCAAACCCATGCATCTACAATGAATATGCTTCAAGAGCTATATCCATCTCTCTGATACATATGTTGCTCAATATATGGCTATTAACATTCAAATTAAGGCTTCTTTCAAAGCTACCTTATGTGACTTACTTTCTCCCCCTCCTGCCCACACCCATTGCAGTTCATACACTAATGTATATTTTCACTTACCTGTTCGTTGTACTTACCAGGCAGAGAGAAGTTCTGAACAGCCTGTGAGCTGTTGGGGATGCAGCTGGGTGAGCTCCCACTGTGATTTGTTTCAAACTCCATTTGTAAAGCTGCTGCTGGGGACTGTTTTTTTTCCAGAAGATGTTGGTGTTTAGGTTGCTGGTTCCTTGGAGATCCGCAAGGCTGCTCAAAAGCCAGTGCTCTGAGCATCAGCAGAGGCTGTTAGTGCAGGTTGAAATGTGCTCCTCTGCTCCCTGCACCACCAGCTGGCAAAACTGACACCGAGGTGTGAGGAGGCAGTGCCTGGCAGCAGTGCTGGGAAGATGCTCTCAGGGAGAGCAGGGTTTTGCTTTCGTGCTGAAGGCAGTGAATCAGGATCCCCATGTAAATGAAGCACTGCACTTGGGCTCCAGAGAGGCAAATGGGACCTGTGAAGTAAAGTGAGGGGCAGCTGGCACTGAGAGCATGTTTTACTTCTAGGGTCTGATTGGGTATAAATATCCTGATAGAACTCTGCAGCGAATCATCTTTTTGCAGCAAGGTTTCTAAGTGTAGATGGGGGTCAATCACTTGAGATTCTGAAGCAAGGCCCTCTTAAAAGGGAAAGGCACAAATTGCCTGAGGAAGGCGGAGGGCAGTTGGTATTTTCTGGCTATGCCTGCTAAGTTGCAACCCAGATGATTAACAGCATCATCAGTTCCCTCCCATGGAGCACTGTCTCCTTTTCAATTAATTCTGTGATCTGAAGCACAGTAATAAGTAGTGTTTCCTCTTAGGTAGACTGATAAGAGGAGAGAAACAAGAGATTTATTTTCAAGGTGTTTTGACTTGCAGCTGTGTGATACGTAAAACAGGCAAGCCACTGGCAATGTTAAATCCATGAGGTAGTGCTGACTGTTGTAATGAAGTGGCACTGATCTCTGCCTTATTTTACTCATCACTATCAGTCTGAGTAACCATTAGTAAGAGTAGACTCAAGCTGCATCCTGATGATGGGGGTTAGTAGTCTGGTGAAAGGCAGGAACGATCCTGTAATCACTAGAAGGCCATTTCAAGGCTGACTCTAAGGATCTCTAGCACTTAGAAACAGTTACTTCTGTACTTTACAGCTCTCAAAAGCATTTTATGATGTCCATTTGCACAAGGGATAGTATACTCCATTTACCAGCCTGTGCAGAATGCCTCCTTTGCCTCACTTCCCCCAGCATCCTGCCTATTTGGAGTCTCTCCCTTTGCTGGCAGCAGTGTCTTTCCTCTTTTGCAGTCCAGTGACTGCACTGGGGAATTTGCTTTCAGGGTGCATTAAAAACTTGTTTTTGCTGTCAAATAATGAGACAAGATGGTTAAACAAACAGTGCTTTATTAAACTAATATAGTTAGATACTTAATGCTTAGAAATACTACAGCATTTGCAAAAATGAAGGAAGTTTAAATAATATACAAGGAGCTATAACTGAGAAACAGAACAGGTCATTTACATGCCTAAACAAATATGACTAGAGGTAAGACCTAGTTACATACCATTGATGGGATGAGGCAATGCCAGCAGGAAAATATCCCTTCAGAAAGACACAATATCTAAAGGTATACAAAAAGCTTATACTGGAACATATGGTAAAACCCAATTTTCCTCTTATAATAAAGCATTAGCATGGTGTCCTCATGCTTAAGGCTTAAAAATATCTTTTAACAATCAAAACACATTTGTGATGTTCTGAGCTTTGACACTTATGTATCAACATGCCCACCTGCTGCACACAAAGTCCAGAGGACAGCACATCCAGAACTCCAGGAACCAACAGCAGCCAAACACCTACCCCCCTGACTTAACAGTAGCTGTTGCTATCACATCCCTTCACCAAATTCTATGGAACGTTCTGCTATGCACACAGACACAACATCACAATGCATTGCTGCCTAATGGTTGTTCTTATTAGTTTTACAGCAACAATGCAAGGTGCACAGTGGGTTTTTCAGTCCCTTTAAGGAGTGTGAAGGTTGAACGCTCAACAAGTAAACAATTACATTACAAAGGTCAGAGTAGTACAGTTAAGTGCCTGTGAAGGAAGAGGGAGAAACCCACTTATTCATTCTTTCCACTATTGGCTGAAATATCCAAGACAGGAGCAGTCTTCTGCAGCAAACTTCCACTACCTTCTTGCTTCCTCATCTGCCCCCTGTGTACAGGAGAAAGGAATGGTTTTACAGTCTGTCCTTCCATAAGATTATTGTCTTTTAACTTTTGCTCAAAGCAGATGAGTAACATGAGATGTAAACCCATCTGAGAGTGCTGGACCACCCATGGCTGCTCTAACGGAGCTTCTCTCAAAAGACACAGGAGCACAGAACAAAGCAGGTATTACTGCTTTAACATCAGAGCTGAGAGTCAGCATGACTGGTCTGTCGGCTGGGTTGTGTATTCAGATACGCTATGGGGAAAAAGAAATCTTTTCTGGAGTTGGTGGCAGTGTTACAGACCTGACACCATGCCCCCGAGGAGCAGTACAGAGTCCTGGAATCAACACAAGCACACGGGGCCTGTCTTGTCATCCTGACAACACCGCGGGCTCCCCAGGCAGTTTTGTGTGTCCCTGAGAGCTGTGCAAGAAGCATAGCGGTGAGGAAGGAACGCACTGAGCAAGTCCAGGAGGGAGCAACTATCGTTTTTTAACTTGCTCTTCCTTCCCCGGGCTCCAGAAGCGATTCCCATCGCTCACTCCGGTGGATATTCAGGCTGGCAATAGGTGGCACTCCAGCACAGCCTGCTGGTGCCTCCTGCTCCCAGCCAGGGAGCATCGCAGCACCCTCTTGCTTGGACAACTCCGGTAAAAGCACGGCTAAGCAACGCTGACTGAAGCAGGCCTCCACCCCTCAGGTACTGGGAGATCTGACTGGCAAACAGTAAAATCTGTAGTTCCTATTTTGGCCACGCTGTCTCTTTTAAGGGTCCCCGTGCTTATCCCAGATCTACAACTAACTTTGGTCCATCACAAATGCAGGTAAGCAGAGGTAGCTGGGTCATCATGCAGGAAGAACTGCAGAAGGCTCATCCTTGAGGCAAAGTCCAATTTTTAAGTGTGATTTAATGACATTTAAAGCAGCAAATATTGAGGAAGACAAAATTATGTTTTACTGCTTGATGTCGTGCTGTGATAGCACATCTGGGGTCCTGTGTCCAGAGCTGGGGCCCCCAATACAAGAAAGATGTGGGACTGTTGGAGAGGGGTCAGAGGAGCCATGAAGATGATCAGAGGGCTGGAGCACCTGCCCTACAAAGAGAGGCTGAGGGAGCTGGGCTGGTTCAGCCTGGAGAACAGAAGGCTGTGGGGGGACCTCATTGCAGCCTGCCAGTCCCTGAAGGGAGCAGAGGAACAGGAGGGGAATCAACTTTTTAAAAGGATAGACAATGGCAGGACAAGGGGGAATGGATTGATGCTAAAGGAGGGAAGGTTTAGACTAGGTATTAGGGGGAAGTTCTTTACAGAGATAGTGGTGAGGTCCTGGAACAGGCTGCCCAGAGAGGGGGTGGATGCCCCGTCCCTGGGGGTGTCCAAGGCCAGGTTGGATGGGGCCCTGGGCAACCTTATGTAGCTCCAGGCCTGAGGTTGGTGGCCCTGCCTGTGGCAGGGGGTTGGAGCTCTATGATCCTTGGGGTCCCTCCCAACCCATGCCATTCTATGATTCTATTCTATGATCTTTCCTAAATAGGAAATTATTAACTCCCATAAAAATATATACTGAAGACCAGACATGCATACGCTGCACACTAAGCCATGAGGGTGGCCAGAGATACTCTAGCATCCAAGAAACATTTGCTCAACTACACAACAAGATCTCACTTTGAATAAACACATCTGTGCAGCTGCAGAGTTTGAAATCCAAGCCCAGCCCAAGCCATCAGTGCTCACCTTGAAGCATACCAGTTGATCAGAGTGGAAAGAACAACGTAACCAACGCTCAGTACTCCAGAAACTCCCAGTGAAAGTGCACCCAGGCCACAGAGCACACAAAGGAGGGCTATGCCACCTACAATTATCACAACACCTAATAAAAGAAAGGCAGCTTGTTATTTAAACAAGTTTGTGTACAAGTAAAATAGAAGAGCTGACATTCTATTGCAACCCCAAATTCAAACCATGTGGGAAAACCAGCCTGCAGACATCTAGCTAGCTGCTAGAAGAGCCACACAGGGTGAGGATAACTGGTTTAGCCATATCCTGGTGGCTGGGATTAGAAAGGGAAATAGGACTTCCACTGTAAAGACTACACTTAATCAGATTACTATTCTTGCATTAAGAGTTTCACTACTGCTGAGACCTGAGGACTACACACAGAAATCCTCAATTGCTTCAGCTGGGAGCTCAAGAAGGAAAAAGGGAAAAGACATCATGCTTTAAAAGGGTGTAAGTAAGTACAGGCACACATGGATACAGTACCTTCCATAACTATCACACCGATACAGGCCATTATGGCTGTTAGAACAACAAAAATCAGGAAGAATGCAACAGGAATAGCAGACACTGCAATAAAGACCAGCAGTGACAAGGCAACAAAAGGATGGTCATCTAAATACTGGCCAACGGGGGAATTCACAAAGGCCACCACCTGTGGATGAAAGAAAAACATTTCAGACTCTGTTTTTATCTCTTGTCATGGAGAACTTCTGAAGGTCAAGTCTGCAGCTTGAACAGAGAGCAGCTGCTGCCTCTGTATTGCAAAAGCATGAGGATTTATTGCAAATTTTGGTAACTGCACAGCAAATATACTCCTCCCAGCAGCAGACATATTCGTCTTGGATTTCCCAGTTCAATTCTTGAACAAATTTACAATATAAAGCTAAAAAAAATCCAATCACAGGTTAGCTGTGCAGATTTCAGTGGGGGTCTTGACAGCTATGATTTCGAGCTGGAGAACTGTTATTTGTTGAGAAAAAAAATGGTGTAACATATAAAAATGACAATGATTTTTCTTTTTTCCATGCCTCAGTAATATCTGCAACCTGCTCATTCACTGACCATAAGTACAGTGCAGCTGTCTCTGTACCACAAAGTTCTTGGGAATTTGATTATAATGTTACTGGTAGGAAAAAACCAAAATAACCCACCCCTTTTTACAGAGGGACTCATACCTGTACACTGGAATTTTATAGTAGTAAAGAAATTTCCCTTCCCTGAAGGAAATATGTAGTGTCGTTTTAGTTCTTTTTATAGCAGCACAACCATTTTAGTAAAATGCCACTCTAGTATCTCAGCTGGTTATAGCAGTAAAAGACAGAAAAGCAGAACAGGCTTCCCTTTTCCTTGATCGCTGAAGGTGTGGGAGGACAGCCCTTCCCAGAAGCTCCTCAGCCTTCACTTAAAAAAGGGAGTGTCAACTGTCTCCAAAAAACCCCAACGTTTGGAAATTGCATTTAAATAAACCGGGGTGTGACATTCACCAAGTTGTGAAAGGAGTATCTTTATAAATCTAATATATAAAATCATAATGCAAACCCACACTGGAGTTGCTGTGGATGGAATCCACCACAGAGTGCCATTGCTTCTGCAGCTCTTGCAGTTCTTTAGACATGTTGTAATCCTCAGCCACAATCTTGAATCTTCTGAACAACCAGGGCTCACTCAGCCATCCAATTTCCTTTAAAATTAAGGTACAATTAGTAACTGGCTCGTATAGATGCTTTGTGAAAATGAAGTCTTCTGCAGAAACAGAGAACACGGGTGTTAATGTGGTCCAGAGTGTAGAACATGACTCCTGCAGAAGTGCATCCCGTGTAGAGGGCTGGTCCCTGAAAACCTCTCAAACTCCCAAAGCCAAGGATCAGCATACAAGGTGACTCTCACCTCCTTCCTTTGTAATATTAACCCCATGTTTAACCATGAGGGTGCTGAATTATCAGTGAAAAGGGCAATTCTGACTACCCACATGGACAGTTTTTCACACAGAGACTGGTTCTGCCAGCAACCACATGTTCAGACTTGAAACCAGAGCCTGTACAGCTTCAAAACACCGGATATAAAGGCAAAACACCTTCAAACCCGCTATCTGTGACCATTTAAAGGCAGCACTGCCTCAGAAGTCTCCCATCCCCAAGGAAAATGCCACCTGCTGTTGCTGAGGAGACCCTGACACAGGCAGATAGCTTCCCGCTTGTAAATCAACATCGTCGCCGTGGCGATAATTCTACTCGGTATTCGGCCTAGAGACGCCGTCCCTCCCTCCTCTGACACGGTCTTTTCACACAGCCGCGTCTGACTGCAGCTCCCAGCTGCGGGCAGAAGCCACCGCACCGAAACCGCTCCCCCGAGCCAGGCAGCGCCCCGGCCCGTTACCGCCCCCGCGCCAGGCCTCCACCGGGCGCTTACATCGAGGTCAGAGCCGACTCATCACGCCCCGCTTTGCCGCCGCTGCCCTTAAAGCGTGTCCCCGGCCACTAATAGCCCAAAGGCAGCGACCGGGCCGTCACCTCGGCTTCCCCCGACCTGCAGCGCGGGTCTCCCCGCAGCCTTTCTCGGAGGGCCGTGCTGCCCCGCCCCGCCGTGGGCCTCCCCGGTGGCGGCCAGGAGGGCCCCACGGCAGGCCCCGCGGCGGACTGGGGAGGGCTGCCTGCCCGAGCAGAGGGAGGTAATGGAGGAACGCTTCCCCGTTCTGCAGGGCTGAGCCGCGCTGCCGGCGCCGGCTCGCCCGCTGCGACCGAGCTGCGGCCAGGGCTGACAGGCCGCCCCGCGGTCCCCGGCCAGGCGGAGCAGGGCGGCGCCGCTCCCCGCCCGCCTTCTGCCGAGCCAGGGCCGTTCCGCTCACCTGCGGCTGCTGCCCGCCGGGCCACAGCCCCTCTCGGCGGCTCGCCCTCTCGATGGAACGCCCGGCGCGGCCCGGGCTGGGCCTGCCGGGGATGAGGGAAGCGCCGCCGCCCTCCTGCTGCTGTCTCCTCCCCGCGGGGGCCGGCGGCGCGGCGGGCAGGGCCGGGAGGCTGAAGACGGTCGAGGGCCGGGGCAGGGTTACCCGTGTGTGGCGAGAAAGGGGCTCAGAAGGTCCCCACAGACCACTCGAGGTTTATAGGGCTTTTATTTATTTCCCTTCTGTGCCCTCTCATTCTCCCCTTCGTGCCCTGCCTCCATCTCCGGGCCCAGCCTCAGCTCTGGGCACCTTCAGGGGGCAGCCCAGGGTTTTGCATGGCTTTAGGACATGCAGCCTTCAGCTTTCTTGAATGAAGGATAGAAAATGAGGATATTTACGATAGCCGCGCAGTTCCTCCCCACGGGATGTGTGGGCACGCTGAGGCACCCTCAGCCCCAGAGACTGGGGGTGCCGCAGGCCCGGGTGGGAGCAGGGGCTGGGGGCCCTGGGTATGGCAGTGCTGCCCACCTCAATTGTGAGCTGCGCCTCACGACTCTGTGTGCCTGAAATTGCACTGATTCGTGTCTGTAATCCCACTAGCCCCAGCTGGAGGGGTTGCTGCCGTTGGAGTGGGAGGCTACGAAGGCAGCTTTCAGTGAACTGTGACTGTTCAGGCAGTCACGCTGTGTTGTGGAGTGGGACGGCAGCTGTGAAACGCTTCAGCTAGCGTAACCACCTTCCCCGTCTCTGGTTGCTTGTTCCTGCATGTTTTTACCCTGTCCTGCTGCCTCCACGGGTGTTTGGGCAGCCACGTGGCAAACCTGCTCAGGGAGGTGTTCCACGTGAGCAATAAGTACTTTAAAAATTCAGCCGTGCTTTCAGCGAGATCAGTGTGCCCTCCCAGCACTTGGGCTGGCATTATGAAGGGCTACGCTCAGCAAGAGCATGTGGCAGAGGGTTGGCGGGCAGATGGGCCCATTCATCTCAGGAATGATGCTCAGTGAGGTGTGTTGTAGCACAAGTTGGCCCAGCAACTTTCCAGAGCCATCGTGACAGTGCATTGTGCAAGTGTGAAGCTTTAGTTCATTCCTGGGCTTTTGCCATGGAGAATGTTTCGTGATGTAAATTGCAGTCAGAAATTAGTGAAATATTTGTGTTTCTCATGACTTTTAATCACTCTTTTCTTTGATCGGTGCCGCCCATGAGAGTATTGCAAAACTGAACGTTAATGGTTTTGTGATTATAAAGACAAGACAACATACAGGAAGTTTAATGTGGAATGTGCTGGGCTTAGAATGCAAAGAGGTTTTATAAAGTGTGAGGGCTTTAATTTATTAGACTGTCAGAGCTCAGTTTGCTGAGCTCAGGTGCTGATTTAGATGAGCTCTGCACATATGTCTGTGTAGACAGAGGATGGAAGAGAGAGATTTGCATATTAATGCACATTTGGACCACGGGCTCTAAAAGCCCAACATGATACCTGCAAGACAAGGCTGGTGAGGGCAGGTTTATTTTCCTTGAACTCTTACAGCTTATATCATTAAAGTGCAGACCATATTGGTATTCCGAGTAGAACAGTGTATATAAAATTAAATTTCAAATTGTTAACTTTTAAAAATTTTTATTTTGTTTTAAGTGAGCATGGGGAAGACTTTAACTTGTAGAATTATAACGTGACAGAATCCAGTCATAATGGCAGTATAAAGTTTAATGCCTCCACTGAGTTTAGAAGTATATTGGAGATTTACAATTTCTGGCTGTTTTCTAAATGTGCTGTAGCTGTGGTTTTGGAGATAGTCTTGTACATATTAATAAATTATTTTCCTGCTCTGCATAATTATTTCTTCTGCTAAAAATTAACATACAGTCGCTTTCTGTGTAAAATAACTGCTTTTACTGTTTCCCAAGCAGCACAAGTAATTTATTTTAACTTTAAAGGGCACATATATAAAAGCATCTGAGTTAGTGTGTGCTGAGGAATAATAGTTACCATAACTGTTGCTTAATTGAGCTTGTCCTCATGCCAGCATCAGCTTGAATTAGCAGGAAAATACTCATGTTGCAAACCAGCACTGAAGTGTTTGGAGAGTTACTGCACACACTGGCAGAGCACTTAGCAGTTCTGGTAGTAGCAGCTCTGGTTCTTTACCCCACACTTTTGGCTTGTGTTTAAAGAGCAGCTTAGTTTATGGTAGGAACTTTCACGTGTGGCCAGGCAGGAACAATGTTCCCTTTGTATTTGGTATTAGGTCAAGATACAAGGAAAACAGTGCTGTTAGATCAGGGATATCAGCCATTCCCACAGTTTAGAGAAAATTGTATGAAAAATAGCATCCAGAGATGTTGGGAAAGTTAAAATAGAAGGTTTGCTGTGTTGGCAGAACATGTGCGAGGCCTCTCTTGGGGGTTGGTACAAGGACACTGCGCTAGATCTCGTGTCAGATGGTGATACTCCCATGAAGAAATGGATGGAGGACTCCTTCAGGACATAGTGATGACTGAGGCAAATACAAACAAGCAGGAATTGGGAGTACAGGTATCCCACCTGCTGTCTTTGTATCTTCAGGGAGTTTGATTCTGAAGGGTGGCAAACTGGTGGAGATGTTCAGGTTCAAGATTTTGAATCTTTAATATTATTTTTTTCCTAGCTCTTCCTAAGAGAGTTTGGGTTTGTGTAGTCTCTGTTGTTCTGGAAGCTTGCTTGCTGTGTGCAGTGTTTTCACACACAGGTCAGAATATCTCAGATGTCTTAGGACTGCATTTTTAGTAGCTTTTGAAGGTAAAATGAACCCATACAGTTGCTCATTCGTTCCAGAACTGAATCTCCCTGACCACAGCTTGGCACAACACTGTGCTGAAAGGGGCTGGGTTTTTTTCTGCTTGGGGAGGAGAGGGAGGAGGAAATTCCTGTCTCCACACTCCAGCTCCTCTGTAACTGGGGCAACAAAGCTGAGGACTGAAAGGCAGAGTGTCAGAGAAGTTCCGCAACCTGGAACAGGCAGAGGGACTGGTAACAAGGGTGTCTGCAGGTAGTACCTGGTCTTCCCTTGCTTGATCTTGCACTTTGTGGATGTGTAAAGCATGATGAGCATCTCTCTGTCTTTTCCCATTCTTTTTGATGTGCTTATTTCTCATGGCAATTAATGTGTATCTCCATTTTCTGTAAAGCACAGTTCAGGGCCCAGAGTCCCTGGGGTGTTAGAAGAGGACAGGTGGTGGGAAGGAAACTGGATTTGGAGAAAGCGGAAAGAACAGAGTGGAAAAAATCTTGTTTGGAAGACATTCAGAGAGAATTAGAAAGATTAAGGGGAAAAGTCAGCTTGAAGAGGAATGGAGAGAGAGCATGTGATTTGGAGGGGAAGAAAGCTCAGTGTTACAAACAAGGAAGAAGGAGCTGGGGGACAGATTTTTCTTCTCCCTGGCAGTTGAGATAGGAAGCTGATTGTTTTGACATCTTGTGCAGTACCTGAAATGGGTCTCTCATTCTTTTCCAGCGCATGTAATGACAAAGATGTTTATGTTGAGAGGGAGCACCAAGAACTTGTAAGCAAGCAAAACCTAAAGCAACATGAAGCCAACCCAGAACCCGAAGCCCCTGAGGGTAAGTTGTTTCTGGAGTGACTGTGAGAGATGGATAGCTTCTTCAGAGCTGTAGAGGAAAGCCACCACTACTGGTGGCTAGTGGTTTGATATTGGAAGAACTCATATTTGAAGACACTTGTTGAATATTCTGTGGACCTAAGTATTTATCAGATATTTCATATTAAGAATTCCTTTGCTCAGATATTTAACTTTTTGAAAGGTTAGGTGGCATATAAATTAAGAGCTGCTTTAGAACGTACAGTGGCTTTCTTAATAACTCTTGTACCTTCAGGAATGGACAAATCTCCTGATAAACTGCATGGTTTATTAATTATTTTGAGTACCCTAAGGCCAAATAATTTAGTCACTGATCAAGAACACTTCATGCTGTCTTTAGTGAAACATAGCTGGCAGTGATAATGTCTTGAGTTCTGTGTGCCTGTGTTCAAGCATGCTGGGGAATACCAAGGAGCTAAATCCGGTCAGTCCATGCTCAAATTTTGTTTCTAAATGGGCTCTACTTTGATATTGAGGAGGGAACAATTTTGTCTGCTGGAAAACTAGGTTTGGGCAGTGTAGTTTTCCAGTCATATACCAGGAAAGCAATAACCTCTTGCTAAAAATGTATTTAAAATGTTTTGAATGATTATACATTATTCAAACTTCCTCTTTCATGGGGAATTAATTCACTTCTGTTCCAATACCACATACTTCCACCTCCTTTTTCTGATAGTGTCACTGTGGTTTTGGGAATTTGTTCTTCATGAATCTCATTTGATTTAGGAGCTCTGAGCAGACTAGGGGTGAGGTTTTGGCCTATACTAAAGAAAATTGTCATTCAACACCCATCTGAAAACACTGTGAGGTTAAAGAATTTGGAGAAGGTGTCCTCAGAAGACTCTGCAGGGAGTCCTGGAAGGCCACCTCAAAGTATTGTTGCCTTGAGTGGAACATAGTCCTAAGCCATGTCAGGTATTCTGACACTTGTATTAAAACACTTTGCAGAGTCCTTGTGAGCTTCTCTTTTTCCAGTGGCATCCTGGCAATACAGCTGCTTCTGGAACTGGGTCATTATAGACATGAAAAAATGTAGTGAGCTTTTTCATCCCCAGGGATGCTCTGAATTTCTGTTCTGCAGTTCACACAACCTGGGCTGCTTCACTGCCAATCTGGCAGTCTGGTAGGCTTTAATATGTTAATATCTGGTGTTTATACTGTTACAAACTCCACACTATGTGTTAGTGTAACCAAAAATACATAAACCAGTTTGTATTGTTTTCAGTGATAGAAAAATGTTGTGGTTTGGTGGTTTGTTTGGTTTTTTAATCTGATATTTATTGGTGATTAGAAGCTTTATCAGATGGCTACAAAGACCAGCCCCATCTGAACCCCTGTTTGCTGAGGAGCCCACTGCACAGAACGCCCCTCTCCTTAAAACCAGTAAAGTCACAATCTGTCATTTTAAAAGAAAACTGAAAGTCTCTGTTCTTTCTGAATGAATCTTTTCCAAAGCAAAGTGTTCCCTAAATGTCACTGAAGTTGTGTTTTATTTCTCTCTAGTCACAAAATGATTCTGTGTATAACATGAGCCATGCAAAACGGTTACCGGAGCTACCGCCCCTACCTGCTTCTGCTTCAGCTGCACCTTCAGAATTGTACCAGGTCTGTGCTCCCTCCCCTTGTGTCAGGGTACACATTACATGACATGTGCTAGCATGGTTTTAGGCCTTGGGCAGTTGAAGTAAAGACAGGAAAAGCTATTTAAATTACAGAGTACTAAGTGGATTGTCAGGTACTTCATTAGAGCTGCCCTTATTTAGAGAAGTGTTGTTACAGCTTCTATTATAATTTGGATATTAAACCTTGGCTGTTTAAATCTGTTCTTTATAGTTAATTATTTGCTGTTGGATTAAATATTTTGAGTTTAGGTTTCTGAGGAAGGAAACAAACAGTAAAAATGTTTTTCTTCCAAACAAACAGTGATTTTTTTTTTATTATTATTTTTTTTTTAATTCTTCCCCCCCCAACACCTCCTGGCAGAGCCAAAAGAAAGAAGTTGTACTGCTGTTCCAAACCCAGCTGAGAGCTTGACAGGTGCAGCATTGATCGGAATGGAGAACTTGTCCAGCTGCACAACTCCAGCCTGTGCTGTGTGACACACAAAAAAATTGTGTTTGACAGCACTTAGGGGGAGGCAGGAGAGAAAGAGCTGGCTTTCCCTACCCTCATACTTTGCTCATATGGCTATTTGTGTCAGTATTTCCCTTCTAAAACAGTTTTCTTTAAAAAGATGCTGTTCGTGAAGAAACCAAAGTAGTTTCCAATGGAAAATGGGTTATTTTGGACTTTGCTTGAAAGTAGGAATTTTTAAATGAAATGTATGCTCTAAAATAATGATTAAAAAGTTACAATTATTCAGTGAAGATTTACATAAAAATCTTTTCATCCAAAAATCAGTTGGACTTCTGGGAATATGTTAAGGGTTTATATAAGACCTGATTTAGCAAGTCCTGAATTTTTGTGTGTCACATAAGCAGTAGATTTTGCCAGGTGACTTCCTTCTCCAGAAACAGCTGCTCTCTCCCACCAGCTTTTTGCCCCAGGGCTTCCCAGTGGTATCACCATTAGCAGGGTGCCTGCTCTGTACCCAGAAAGTTGTTCTATCTGGTAGGGAAGAAAGAATATAGTTTACAAAAGGGTCTTGATTAAGAGAGGAAATGAGATTTCTGAGTTTATGCCAACTCCAGCAGTTTCTAAAGGTACAGAATGAATTTCTGGGGAAAATATAAAAATCTCTGAATTATTTTTAATTCTTCTATCAGTTTCCCTGAAACTGTAGGGACTTACCTACTTGTCTGGTATGTGCTGTGGAATAAATGGAACTGAAAAGATTCTCTGAAGTTTTAGAAGCTAATTTAAGGAGCATGATTGCAGCAGTAGTGTGAATGCCTATTTCTTTGCTAATGACATTAGCCCTGCCAGTCAGAAGAAAATCCAAGGCAATAATCTTGCATTAGCCTGTGTTTCAGATTGACAAACTGTGGTGTTGTTCTTGCCGCAGCTCATGATAAATCAAATAATTCATAGGTGCAGCTCTAGGTTAAATGAAAAGAAGCTGTTTTGTGTTCAGAGGTCATAAAATGCTGAGAAACTGAGTTGAACTGCAGCTCCTATGGGAAGGACAAGTGAAGTGAGAGAACCAAAGATGGGAGGTTGTGGATGTATTCAGAAGCCTTTTTTGAGATTTGGTAATGCTGCATTAGAAAGGTGAAGAAATGACTAATAGGGATATAGTTGTCCAGTGAAGTTAAAAAATGATTAAACAAGATGCAATACAGAAACTACTATTAATGTAGACTTAAGAGCTTTAGGAACCATGGCATGTAGTACATTAATGATTCTTTCATATGTATGTTTTTTCTCTGAGGGTATATTGATAAGAAATGTACTTCTTGATCCCAGGTCCCTTGTGCTGTGAGCTGTCTCCTTACAGGTTAGATATCAGGGCAGATGAGAAATGAGAGATACCAGGCCACCTGAGAAAGCATAGAGTGAACAGACAGAAGACATTTATCACAAACCTGTACTGATGTGGGAGAGAGAGATGAGAGCTGAATTTCTTAAATTGTATTATTGTTCAGCTATTAAAAAGCTGGAGTGTTAAAAGTAGGCATGCCATTAACAAAGGCTGGAGGAAGAAGAGTTTTCTAAATTTAAGCAAATGTAAGGAGAAGAAAAGCAAAATGGAGATGTGGGGGAGTAGAGAGTAGTAGATAATGTGCTAATACTTTCTCTTGTTTATAAAAAAAGACCTTGATTATGCAAAAAAATGCAGGAGTGCTCCTACTGAGGTATTGTGTGAAATTATTCTTAAACCTGTGAGGAACATCAGGATCTAAAAAAAGATTGGTGGTCAGATGACTCTTAAGTCAGATTTCTGTATTTGCTCCTTACACTAACCCATCTTTAACCCCCTTCTAGCTCCAAAGAGACTCTCTAAGTTACTGTGCTGTGTGAAACTGTTGGGTTTTGTTTGTTGTGGTTTTTGTTCCCAACTCCAGCTTGTCCTTAGGAGCAGCTCTTACCCTCCTTTGATGCAACGAGCGTGCCGGACTTTGGCAGCTCCGTTCAAGGAACAGAGCTACTTCCGCAGCCCGAGTGACTCCATAGCCAATAACTACACACTCACAGCACAGGATTTAACTCTGAAGAACCTGCACAGGTTCAGGGCCTCTTCCAGGGCAGGGACATCGCTGGGCTCCGCAGAGCAGAGATCAGCCTCACCGTGTATCCATATTTGAGTGTGCTTATAAGGTTATCCTTGCTTGTTCTACACATTTTGATCTCTAATTATTTATCTGTTATAACATCCTCCCTGGGAGAATCACTTATGCCTAGGAAAGCCTCACAAGCAGATCACCCCAGGGTCAGTATAGACAAAGGTCCACAAGCATACATAACTTTAATAAAGCTAAGGCCCATTTCTGCTTGCTCTTAGGCAGGTTCATCCCTCCAAACTATCACATGCAGCTATTTGGAGGGTATTGTTTGCAAAGCAGAAAATAAACAAAATACAAGTTAGTTCATATGATTGCCAGGAGTAAGAGTCAGTACCAACAGGAAAACAGACACTAATTCAGTGTGCCCCCCTGTTAGAGCTTGCATAGCAGAACAAGGTGGAGGGGCAGGCATTAAGATGTTTACTTAAGGATCAAATCCAAGAAATGCTGCTTAATACACTGTTTATGTCTAAACCATATAATTGATGTATTTGTTGGTAGGGCAGATATACAAAAAGCCTGCAACATGAGGTATTAGATGCTGTTGGTTCAACATGAGATTGTGATATAAAGCGAATAAGGCTAAGAGCTCTAATACCTTGCTATTTAAGTTTGCCTATATATATATATATATCAAACATGTTACAAAAGCAAGGTGTTTAGGCATTATCTTATCAGTTGCAGGTATCAAATTAACTCTATTACTTGGTCTGAAAATTCCAAAGTAAGTTATTAATGAGCTTTATTTCCTAATTATCTAGTTAAATGTTCTCTGCATCAACGTTAAGACATTCATAAACCATGTCTCTGAATATACTCATGCTGCATTGTTACTTTCCTTCCTTGAAGTGTAAAGAATTGGTTTTATTCCCTGGGGTAGATGAGACATTACAGTTTCAATATCTGCTTAGTCCCCTGCATGCTATTTAAGAAGGGTTTGGCTTTGTTTATTTGGTCTCCTCAGCATTTCTTTATCATACATCTGATTCTTCTACTCCATGTAATTCTTCAGAACGTGAGTGGGATGTGGGAGGCAGGTCATGGCACTTTTGTTGGTGAAAAACCATGATGAATCAATTGTGTTAAAAGGCCTGTTTATTTGTACTCTGAAAAGCACATGGAAATAGTTTGCACTTTGTGCCTTGTTGATGTGCAGTGTGTTTGGTGGAACCACGCATGTTATAGAAGTGCTTTTATATTCAAAATAGAAAGTCCAAATGCAGAAAATATGGTTTGTGCAGGGAGATAAGTAAGCACTGTTGCCTTAAGCATGAGCTGAATGCTTTGCTGAGTTTAGTTTGTGCTTGCAGAGTCAGCAAGATTATTTAACATCTGATTTTAATGCCTTGCTAAATGTTAAGTCAAAACTAAAGGTTTCTTTCTGACATTGTAGTGTTCTATTATTATTTGATTAATTGACTTAGCTCTGTTTTTCACCAATCTAAACTAGTATCATAGTTGAAAACTATTCCTGTATGTGATTTCCTTAATTGGTGCCTAAAGCTTCAAAAGAATTTGGTCCTTCTAGGAAAAAGCTCAGACGTACAGAAAGAAGTCAGTGGGATTCTGATAGGTAATGTACTGTAATGTTCTGTAATGTTACAAAGATACAGATGGCTACAATCAGTCTAGATATCTGAGTTGTGATTTAATATTTCTTTGTACTTGAAGGCTACATTAAGCATGAAACGTTAAGCCTCTACAAAAAAAAAACCAGGATGTGCCTCAAGACTGAAATCTCACAGTGAGTTTAGTGACTGCCTTTACCTGCTTCTTTGTAGGCAAAAATTCAGTCTTAGGGGAGCTAAAGGGAAGGTCTTCCTTTCATGATTACTCATTTGAGAACCCAGAGTTTAGTAAGGAGAGATGCAGACTGTGGAAATGAAGTCTCTCAGGTTTGCTGTGTTGTAAGGCTCCTGGAGTTGTGTCAGATTGGCTGTTCTGCTGCAGTGAATGTTTCTTTTTATCTGCTTGTGTTCTCTATTATAAAACAAGGAAATAGTCCTGTCTGGATGTGCTGTGACAGTAAATTCCACACCCCTTATTGAGATCTCATGGGGATGAGTACCATAAAAAAGCCAAAAGGGGATATTTAAATGCTCTTAAACAAAGGACTTGACAATGTGAAGTAAATCCCCTGTGCAATGGCAGCTTCTTGGCCTTGTGTTGTTCATCCTGAGCAGTGTGATGGAGGACACTTGAGATGTAACACTTCTACCAATGAGCCAGTCTGAACTTTTGGCTCACATTGTAAAGTTTTGGGTTAGATAATCCCCTGAAAATAGGTGGAGAGCTTGGGCAATCTAAATAATAGTGCTAGTAGGTCTGACTGATAGAATTGCTTATAAGTTCCTTCCTGTCTCAGTGATACTGTGCCACTGAAAGGTTTACACAATTGTACTCTTTCTGCTAGAGTAGTATGCTGGTTTCTGAGGTTTTTTTAATGGGTGTACTGAAGACAACTATGACCTGTGAAGTATTTCAGTTAGTGTAAGTGGTTTATATGCTTGTCATTTGTCCATATTGATTTAAGAATCTGTTACAGCTTCTTAATTCACTAAACATGTATTCATGTGTTGTTTTTATTTTCCCAGAGGTCCATCAGCTTTATTGAACAGTTTGGATCCCCTTTCACTGTGTGCACCTGCTCACATGCCAGAATTTGGTGTCATACATTACACAGACAACAAGCCACTTACCCCAGAAGAACAATTTGTTGTCATGCACTTACGTGAGAAGGAGACAAGTAAGAGAGAGAAATCACCTTCAAGAACTGATATAGAGGTATTTATAGAATTTCTTTTTATGATAAAAGTAGCAGCAGTAATCATCTGCAATATCTGTCTGTAAACTATACAGATCTGTAAAAGTAGTTAAAAGAAGGCAGTAGGTGAGGTTTAGGAGATGTAAATATTCAATATAGCAAATGGCTGTTAAATACTGTTGACTCCTTTTCCATTTGTTCTCTTTCTACCCAGTCAGTCTAATTTTTCTCCTACTGGGTTTGCAAGCAGAAGTATCTTCCCAAATTCTTTGCCTCTCAGATTGTTGGCTAATACTTCAGAGCTCAGTAATTTAATATGCTGTGCTCAGTTCTGTCAGCATGTGTGCTTGCACCAGAACAGATGGAGTATTGTACAAATGTCAGGCCTTGGCAGTGCTTTAAAAAGAACCAAGACATAGATAGCCAAAATCCATTATATTCAAACACCTTTCAATTGTGGAAGAAGTTCAGGTGATAGAAATGGTAAAAATACTTTGCAGTAATCCCTTGTCTCTCAGGATATTCATACAAGAGGAATAATCTTCTAACATTACTTTTTAGCGGTACTGTTACTACATACATAACGGAGTGCAGGAAGACATGCTGGCCCCTCAGGAAAAGGAGGTGATGAGTGTAATTCTAAAGCATATTCCAACTCACATTTTGGCTAATCCAGGCCTGGAGAATTTACTTGCAAGATTAAAAGAGGAGATTAAGGCAGACTATTGTATCAGCCTCATGAAAGCCATTGGTAAGACACAAAATCTCTCAGTAATTCAGAGTATGAAGACATTTATTGCACTTTGAAAGCAAGTCTGCATTCTATTCTTAGCACCCATGGGGAATTCCTTTGGGGTCAGTAGAACAGCAGGAGATACCTGAGAGAATATAAGCTGTCATCATGCCACGTAATGTTCCAGTTTAACAAATACCTGTTCACTAAAATCTACATCCCTTCCCTTAAATATAGTCATTTTGGTAGCTCTGAGTGTACAGAATAATTTTGTCCATCCTTATACAATTTCCCATCCCTAATTCAAATCCAGATTACACTCAAAATGCATAATTTGGCATGATCTCATCAGGTATATGATCAAGTGACAGTGGAGAGGAGTAATCATCTTAATTTGTAGTGAAATAAATTAGGTAAGAAATCAGAAAGACATTGTGACTATAGAGATCGTGAAGCACTGCAGCAGATCGTTCATTGATGACTGTGACATGATTCATTGGTGAATGAGGCTTTGAAATCCATGATTGAGAAGTATCTCTCAACAGCAGCGTGAGTAGATTTGATCCTGATGTGGGGAGTGGATAAACCAGGCTGTTTTAATGGGTACTTCCTGGACTGTTTTATCTGTGACTCTGCAGTAAGTCAGTGATACCCATTTACAGTCAAATTCATCTGTCCCTCAACTGCAGTGAAGGCAGAAGGATCATGCCACAAGTTCAAAGAATATAATTTCAGACAAAGAATATCATTTAAGACATTACAGGATTAAGGGAAACTCGGTGCTATATTAATGTGTGTGATTACACTGCTCATCTTCAACAAATAGACCATCAGAATGTATAAATATATAGAAAAGGATGTTACTATCTTTGAAATTCAGTAATGCCCATCTGAAAGTGGGCATGACTACAGAACGATCTGTGAAAGAAATCTGTCTCTGTAGAACATAATTTCTTTTATTAGCTTTCCAGCAGCTTTACAGTTTCCATGGGCTTTCCACATGTGAAACAATTCCTTTCAGCTTTCTTAAATACATGGACTGGTAAGTAGGTGTGGCCTCTCATTCATGGCAGCATATAAAGGAGAGATTGAACAGTTTTCACTCTACCTTCTGTAGTCTGTGATATCTTTTTAAGTATTCTTTAATTTACCTTTTATCAAGGTCACCATTTTAGTGTTTGCAGTCCTTTTCTGTGATAACACTAATGTCACAAAGGGGTAGGGAGTCTGCTTCCCAACTTTTGTAATCCCAAATTGAATGGGGCAATCGGTTGGAACTGGTAGAACATGAGTTTTGGCATTTAGCTGATCATAGGTCAGCCCTTTGAATGTCATATCCTTCCTAGATGCAACAGATGATCCTAAGAGTTCTGTGTTTCCCAAACATTAAAGCAGCTTTCTGAAAACCATCCTTGGAAAGGAAATATTTCCACCCCTGGTTTATGGGTGAGGAATAGAAGCATGAAATAAATGTGCTTCAACTGGAAAGACAGGATGAAAAGCTGTTTCCTGCTTCCCATTTTTAGAACCAGGACCAATTCTTGTTTTCTTTTTCTGAAATAGTTTTATAGCCAAATTGGTAATTTGATTATTATGCTGTGTTTAATCCTACAAAGCTGCAATAACTGTATGACAGTCTGTAAGTTTTCAGTGTGTAGAATTCTACAACGTCCTGAGCTATGGAGATAACTGTGTTTTCATATGTAGCTGTTGACCATCCCTACAGTCTTAACACGATATATATGATTTGTTGTAGTTGATTACATCTTGATGGATCCAGCTGAGAGAGAGAGGCTGTTTATTGGAAGTACCCCACGCCCTTTCCCCCAGAGAACTATCCGAGCACCAGTCCCATGGCACAGCTCTTACAAGGAAGTGAAAAGCTGGAATGAAAACAACCTATTCATAGCGAATCCGCTGATGCCCACTTTGCAGCAGCTCTGGCTTTCTCAGTAAGAGGTCTTGTTAGTAGGATCATCATGAAACTGAGAATGTTTATTGCATGGCTTGGCTAGAGAGTGCATATGCTGACTTCTCTATGTATCCTACGGAGGTCCTGGGGAGCCAGTAGAGACAAAGTGGCAAAATATGTTCTGTTTTCTAAAGATATTTTTGTTTCTGAGCCTTTTAAAATGTCATTATAAAATGGCTGTTTCCTGCAGACGTGGAATGCAAACGTGCCTGTGTTTTACATGTCCACAGTGAAGAATGCAGAACTCTGTGCTAAGAAAAGATAATCCCCTTTGTTGAAAGGTGTTATGCCTAAACTAAACTTCAATGCTCAAGTAAATAGTGATTTGGAAATCTCTTCTTGATTCCTTAATTTAACTCTTAAAGTCATGTCTCTTTCACGTGTCTGTAGATCGAAGTTCTGGGGACTTCTGAATGTTGAGAAACATTGTGACACACATCATGCTGATGAAATTGTAGGTTTTTTCCTGCAGAGTAACCAGGATAGGTACTTACTACCAGTAGTATGGAATAGAAGCATAAGGCATCATTATGTGTGGTCTTTAATGCCTGGATACGTTAGTGAGTCTAGGAAAAGACCAAGGAACTATTCTGGCCATTTTAGAAGGAAAAAAAGAATCAACACAAGTTTAAACATAACAAGTAAAAAATGCAATTTGGGAAACCTTTTATGTTTGCAAATAGCAAAAAAAAAAAAAAATTAGAAGTGCAGTTGTTGGGCAGCTTAGCAATGAAGTGAGATTAGATTATTAGTATTTATTTAGATATGATACCTTCCTGACTATATCTCCTTTTTTTTAAGAACAGAATTCTGCAAACTATCTACTCTTTGGTTTAAACTATCTACTCTTTGGTTTACTGCCATAGGTATAGTCATCTAAGATTTGTTCGCACTGAAGAGATGCTTTGTGCAGACCTGCCCCTGTTGCCTACTGAATTTGAGGAGGTCATTCGAAGGCACTGCGCGGAAGCCCACAGCGTTCTTCTGGACAAGTCAGTGCCAGCTGTAGGAACAGTGGATAAAGAGAGTATCTGGGGTCTGAGTTACATGAAACTCCCTTCTTAAAACAGACCTTAGACTGAGATGACATAGTTCCAACCACAAAGGGGAAAATAGGCTGAGAGGGATAAACATCTGGATGCTGAAAGAGCTACTAAAAGTGCAAGAGTGCTTGCATGAGGGCAAATGGGAATAAACTGATCATGAATCAGGGTAGAAAGGAAATTAGGTTTCTAATTGTAAGAGGAGTGGGTTCTAAATCCATTAAAATGGTGACAGAAAACCTAACTCTTTTAATTATGGAAATTGGTCAATTTAAGAAAGAGATGACAGCAGGTAATAGCCCATGGTATTAGGTGACTGCATTCTGCCACCGCAGATCTCTTCCAGGCTCAAGTTTCCCATTTGATGCTAACAATTTAATAGTCACTAGTATTTTGTCTATTAGTAATAATTTAAAGTAATAGTAGGGGCCCTTTGTAAAAAGAATCCTTAGCTTAACAACTCTGTTTTCCTCTAAGTCCTAGTAGGTGCAGTTTTGTTTGCATCTAGTTAACCATTCTCTGCTAGCCCTCTGAATGTTGCTCATTCTTGGAGAAACTTCTGAGCTTCCATTTCATTGCAAGGAGCAAAGTAAGACTAATAAACTTTTAAAAACATCTCCATATTATTTTATTGTAGGTGGATCCCAACTTGTGCATCCATTCTCCTGGATCAGAGAAGGAAATGGCTTCATCTTGCTCCTGAAAAGGACTCTGATTCTTCTCAGCGAGTTGAAAGCTATTTCCATTCTGTGGCAACTCTGATGTCGTTACAGTTAAGGGAGATGGTTGTTAACTCCTTAGAAGATCTCTTTGCATTTTTTATGATCCACAAGGTATATGCTGTGAAGTATTTTTCAGTATCTGTAGCTTTCAGATAACGATTCATGAAGCCATGGAATGTAATGCTCTTTGAAGGCTAGAAGTACCCCAGGTTGCACTTGCCTCCATAAAAAATGGCTGGATCCTTCAAAGTTGTGCATGCCCAGTAGAATTTTCTTTGCATGGTCCAGAACTGCTCACTTGAATAATCATGCAGGCCCAGGGTTACAACTAGCAGTTTGTAGGAATTTTCAACTCTGTCTTGAGTGAGTCTGTGGGGTTTTTTTAATTTATTTTTTGTTTTATTCAGGGGATGTAGGCTTAAATCTAGTTTCCTAATTCCAACTTTTATAGATACATTTAGGGCTTGGCACCTTAACATCTTGTGTGTTGGGGCATCAGTGTTTTCAATAAAAATCAGGGATGAAGATGCCCTTAGTGCTGTATAGTTAAGAGATTTGTGGGAGTCTGAATCTTTTAAAAATGATTATAGTTTTAGCTGATTCCTTTGGCATGTACAATTTTCATTCTTCTCCCTAAGGATGGAAGTGATTTCTCAGAACCATATCAAGAAAGACAGTTCTTTGTACCTCAGATACTGACAGTCAAACTCTGTGTGGAAGAGCCCAGGATTGTCTTTGAGCCACCTTTGAAAGAATGTTGGGATTTAATCAGTGATTGCTTCAGGGAGATCCTGCACAGTGCTGAGCAACTTCCAAAGGTACTGCATAAGTTACACATTAGAAGATGAAAATGAGGGATGTGTATCATGAACTGTGTGAACTTTTGTGATTAGAGAATATAACAAAGAATTATTCTTTGTCAGATTTTTAAATAGTTTTTGCAAGCAAACTCAGTGTGTAGCTGAATGTTAATTATGAATCAAAGCCTTTTCACACTGTGATGTTTTTATCAAGTAATACATTTCTCTGAAGAGGGGGTGAATGGGTAATAAATACCCTGTTTCCTCTGTGTTATTACAGTCTTTGCAATGGTTCCCTTTAGGTAGAAAGATTTCTGTTTCCTGAATTAAAGAGAGATGATCTCACTCTCAGTACAGTCAAACCAGATGAATCATTGTTTTCAGAGTATGTGAACAAACTTGAAAACATCTTTGAGAGCAACATACTTGGGCCACAGAAGTAAGTTTTGGTGGTTAATGCCATTGCCCACCCAAACCCTCAGATTCATAAGACTATCTGTTTGACTCAAAATAGTTTGATTTGTTTCCTGTTGTAGAGAATCTGCACCTGGGAATCTAAGGTTTGGTTTTGTGATGTCTGTGTTTCAGGTATTTAAATGTGTACAGGAAATATAGCAATCTTCTGAACAACAACGCACAGCAAGATGTCACAGATTTCTTGAGAGAAGGCTGTTCTTTACAGGCCTTAGCAGAGGTAATGTGTAACCAACAACTGCAAGTTCCTACAGCAGCTAACATGTCACACGACTTCCTAATATATTGCCTAAAGAACTCCCATTCAAATCACTTGTTTTACCCTTGGGAATTGTAGGGTAGCTGTCTCAAGTTCCATAGCCCCTTACCGTAGGGCTGCTGTACAAATATAGAAGGAGTTTTGTTCTATAGGTTTTGTTGGGTCCTAGTAGAAATCCAGCAGAAGGCTTCCCAGAGTGTCTGGTGAACCTTCATCATGCTGGTCTTTTAAGTGTCTTGTCCATAGTCATCCCTAGGTACTTTCCTCTCTGCCTTCCTGAGTTAGCCTCAGGCTTCTTCAGGCAACTCGTGGTGTTCCTTAGTATGGTGTATTACTGTGCAAAGCTTTCAGCCCTGGAATCTGTGGGTAGGGGCTGAGCTCTGGAAAGATTTAGAAATAGTTGTTCTTTCTTCTGTTTGGAATATAGTATCCAGTTGCTGGATGGGAACTAATTAGTCGTGCAGCATTTTTCATCTATAGACTTTAGGGAAAAATAACAGCTGTATTATTTTCCATTTGTAGAAGATTGACAGCTTTACACAACTGAAAAAAGAGATTGCTTCCATGCATGTCACTGTCCCTCTGGCAATGTTCTGTCTGGATGCTGAACAACTGAATGAGGAACTCTGCAGTCGGACCCAAAATCTCAAAGATAGATTGATTGAATTTGAAGTGATGGAAAACAGAGAGTTAAATAAAAGGTGTGTGAGCTTAGTGGTCTTGGTTCTTGCTGTCTGTGTGGCTGATGCTGTGCACCTGTGGATAACTTCATTCAAAGACATCAAATTGTGTGTTTTAAACTAATAAGAGCAAAACCACTTGTAAATAAATATCTAATGCAGTCTGTATAGGGTGTTCGTAGAGAATAGACTGGAAGTACCCCATTGTTCTTTCTTCCTTTATGGATCTTCAAGGATTTGTGTTGAGGTCCTTGCTTCCTCTGCTGGTGTCCAGCTAAAGGGACATGAAGAATGTATTCCCCAGCTCTACATTTGTCTCATCCCTGACTTTTTTTAATTTGTATTCTTAACCCTAGCAAAGTAATGGTTCTGATTTCATGTTTTGGCAAGTTTAAATCAAAAAGAAAACCTTAAAAAAGGGACCTTGAAGATATAATTTGACTCCAGTGTAATGGGATAATCCTGATTCTGTGAGCAAAAAAGTACTGAAAACCAAAAGTACTTCCCCAGTGAGTGGAGAGAGACAATCACTTTAAAGAAATGATTCAACCCATTTATCTAAAAAGCATCTCCAGGTGGAAATGAACCACAGTGGAGGGGAGCCTCTGCCTCCATGTCTGATGGAGGGGATAGACAATGAGCTTGCACCGAACACCTGGCATCTGGCAGGCTTGAGGTGGTTTAAATGAACCTCCCTTTGTGTGTGGCTGCTGCTCACCCACCTGTTTCTGTGTAGGTGTTTGCAGGACTGAACTAGGTTCTGGAACAAGACAACATATTGCTGGGAAGAAGGAAAACAGCAGGATTCTTTCCTGCCTGTATTTTCTGTTCCCACATACAATATAAAATAAACTTGACTGTTTAATACTTTTTATAACTTTGTTTCATACCATGCATTTGGTTTTATTGATGTAGGGTGATTTAAGAGCTCTCTTGCTTACTGCTTTCAAACATTTCTTTCTGCAGCAGATTTGGTCTTGAAAAGGAAACCCTAAACCTATAGGAAGGAAATGGTTAAGATGCTGTTAATGGTAATTTGGAACCAATTTAGCAATCAATTTATACATCAATTCTTGTAAACATAGTAGAACAATATAGCTGATTGTAGAGAATAAAATGGCATGCCTGTCTGCTGTGTGTATTCAATCTGGATGCTTAATTTATGAAGAGATGTAGTATTCTTGTTTAAAAGACAAACTGCATTAATGATCTTACATCTCTCTTCACTTATGATCCCAGTGACATGTCTCTTTTCTTCTTGTTGTAGAATTTGCAATGAATATCACTCAATTGAAGACAGACTGAGTGAGGTGCCTCTAAACACTGAAGAGCTAGTGGAACTTGAGGATTACCTAAAGCAGTCCAGTGAAGTTACTGTTTTTAAGCTGAGACAGGAGGTCGCTGAGGCAGCGCACAGACTGGAATTCCTCATGGAGTATGCTGATCTTTCTTGTATGTCTTCATTACAGATTATGAAAGCCTCCATACAAAAATATTTATATATAGATTTTGGGCTCTGCATACACAAATGTTGCATCTTCTAGGATGCTAATGGAAAGCTCCAAAAATGATTTAGATTTGTATTAGATATATTTAGTTAGGAGGAGTTGGTTTCTGTGTGTAGTTGAATGAAATCGGTGTTCTGGAATAACTGCTCTAACTGTTTTTCTAGCTAAAGTCTTACTCAGAATTTCACATTCTTAATTTGATTTGAGAGTTTCACCATCAATCTAATTTGTTTTAGGGAACAGTTCTCTCTGCAGTGAAGATAATTCAGCCAGCAGTTGAAATACATAGCTGCTTAGACAGCCTATTCCTTAATGTACTTTTTGCTATTTTGCTTTCTCCTCACAACAGCTGTTCTATTAGATCATTGGTTGAGAGGTATTTTCTTAAAGGTAGCTATGTATTTTTTTATTTTAGATGATGACATAAACCTGAATAGCAGAGTTTTCCATTGGCCTGACCAGATTGAGATAATCTTTGAAAACAGTAGAGATGAGCTGTGTAACAGGAGGAACCAGGCAGAGATGGCTTTGCTTGAAAGGTATGGTGTGAAGGCATTTTCTTTCTTGGGGTATTTTTAAAGGAATGAAAAAAGCTTGTTATCAGTAAAAGGGAGATACTATGAAAGGAGGGAAACTTGGAAGGAAGGTGAGAAAGTAAGGAAGAAACACGGTTTTCTGTATTATGGAGATTTCAGAAAAACATTGCTTATGAGGGTGGATTAGAATATCCTTATGCTTAGATAGGCCTGAAAGGAGGAATGAAGGATGATGCTGGAATATTTAGAGTTTTACCTTGTTGTATTGCTTAGCACAGCATTACACACAATTTTATTTAATTTCATTGTTTTGACTCTTTCTTTATTTCCTCCAGTTATTAAAAGTAAGTGACCTAAATCAATTAGGAGGTTTGAAAATGAACCTTCAGTTCTACTCCTGTGGACTGCACAGTGCTGATATAACCCATTAACAGGTTTGCACCTGTTTACACCAGTATTGAGCTCAGATTTCCTTTGACAATGCTTGTTATAATTAATAGAACATAGAAATAAAACCTGAAAAAGAATGAAACAGAACATCATATCCTCTATCTTCATCTCAGGTGCTCTCAGTTTGAGGAAACTCTTGAAGGTTATAACAGAGAAGTAGAAAGCTACAAGAAGAAGGATATCATGACTGTAGAAGAAATGAAGAACAACACTGAGAAATTTAAAGAGTTGAACAAGAATCTGGATAATGCAGTGAGTGAATATGAGGTTAGTATTTATTAGTCAAGTATGGAGTGGGTTGCAGTGTGCTGGGTGAGCAAAAGCTTGGTTTATATCCTTTTCCCCCACCCAGGGATCTGCCCATATATTGCCAAGGTGGCTTTTTAAACTTTCCAAATTCCCAGATGTGTGACAAGGTATCTTCTTGTCCCAATATTGCTGCTGAGTTGAAAAGCATATTATTGGGGGAAAAAAAGCTGAGGGAGTTTCTGTAATGGAAATACTGAACGTCAATGTTTCCAAGCAGTATCTCAGTGCTCTCCACAAACCCCAGAATTCTTCCAGCAAAATTAGCAGGAGCAGAACGTTAGGGAGGTGGCATTTTCCCCACACAGTGGTTTGTGCTACCAGAGCTGGGTTTTCAGTCCCTCTGCCTGTCCTCTAATTGAAGCTCAATGTTTTTTAACCATTTCTGCATTTCCAGAAGTTGCCTATAGCTCTTAAATATGTGTTATTTTATGGAAAGGGAAGTTTCAGATGAAAAACAAGATTACTAGGTTCTCTTCAGGGCTCTCCATCCAGTTTACTGTGTGATTCTAAGTTCAGTAGTTTATCTTAGTTGTGCCTCTGTGGGCAAATGAGAATGGTTACCTTTGAGAAATCTC
The DNA here is from genome assembly GCA_022605575.1 of Laterallus jamaicensis coturniculus. Taxonomy (NCBI): domain Eukaryota; kingdom Metazoa; phylum Chordata; class Aves; order Gruiformes; family Rallidae; genus Laterallus; species Laterallus jamaicensis. Next base: position 14,121,024 of record JAKCOX010000020.1, read on the forward strand.
ACAGGCATTGTGAGGCTTAATTAATCTTCTAAATCACAGTGAGACAATGAGATTTCTGCATATGTGGAGCCTTAAGGATCAAGATTTTAATTAAGTCCCACTCAAAAGAGAAAAATTGAACCAAGTGAGTTTAAGATTTAGATAAATTGCTAGTCCTACATATCAACACTCTTAATCTGATTTAAAGGCATCTCATATATAATTAGTGTGAGTTAACAGCACTGATATGTTTTTATAGGTAGATCAGGAGAAGTAATTAAATTTAGGTTTCTTAATACATGATCACAATGAAGGGTGTATCCACACAATTTCAATGTGTCAGTCAGTGTAGTGAATAGGTGAAGTTAAAAATTATCTTGGAATGTGGATTTTGAAGTTTCTCTGCTTGCATCTTGTACTGGGTGAGTCAAGGTTTTACGGAAGGTCTGTTGGCATTGTAAAAGCACAGGCTTGGGACTCTGCATTTCCTGTCAGCCTTTCAGACAGCATTTCTCTGTGCTTCACCCTCCTACCTGTAAAATAAAGAAGGCAATGTATTTTTTTCCTTTTAAATCTATATCTTTGCACATTGATTTATACCATAAGGTCTTTTGGAGAAAGACAATATCTTACCATGAATAAGCCCAGCATTTAATATCTGGTTTTGTTGGAGCTCCCAAGACATTTCTGTAACAGAAAGAAATAGTAACAGGTCAAAACAATTCCTGAAAGCCTTTGTGACTGAGGAGCTTGCATCCAGGTTTCAGGGTGGGTTGTTAACTTGTGAATGCCATGGTGCATTATCTAGTTCCAAAATAGAGACCTTTGAAATTGTTGGAGTAATAAGAGAGACCAACAAATAACTAGGAATTTTCAAGAATGCAGTTACTGTATTTACCTAAAATTCACAGAGCTAAATCTGGCTGGCTTTGTGACACATGGAAAAATTGTATTCAGTATTACCTGTTGAAAAGCTAAAAGAACAGTGGGAGGTTTTGATGGAAATGAGATTATTTTTCCTTTTCCTTCAAGGCTATTAATAAAGAAGAGGAGTTACTTGAACGGGAGAAGAGTCAATTTCCTCTACTGCAAACTGTAATTGCAAACAAACAACCCTTTGAGCAACTTTGGTTAACAGCATATAATTTCCATACCAAATCTGAGGAATGGATGAATGGTGAGGCTGTGGTGTTCCTTTGCTGAAGTCTGTCATTTTCAGTTAGTTAAGTAAGAGCTGAAAGGGCTGATTAGTGTGAGGAAAAAAATCTTGAAAAAATAAATGCTCTTAAGCAGTGTGAAATGCAGTTGTTGACCTGGATTTTTGCATGAAGGTAATTTTTTGTAACACAGATGATTTCCAGTTAAAGAAGAATGATTATAAATACCTGTAAATAAACCACCCTGGCAATTTCCTTGTGCTGATGTTTCTGCTGTGCTTTGTATTCAGAACCTCTCCAGAAGTTGAATGCTGATGAAATTACTGAAGAAATTGGAGATATGTGGAGGACCATGTACAAACTCAGTAAGAGCTTTCCAGATTGGGCTGGGCCGAGGCGCTTAGCAGAAGCCACGAAATACAAGCTTGATAAATTTAAACAGCATCTTCCTGTCCTGGTGATTGCCTGCAATCGTGGGATGAAGGAGAGACACTGGCAGCAGGTACCTTAACCTCTGCTTTAACTGTGGGAGCATTCTACCACAGAAGCTGACAGTTCCAGATACATATAATCATAGAATCCTAGAATGGCATGGGTTGGAAGGGACCCAAGGATCACAGAGCTCCAACCCCCTGCCACAGGCAGGGACACCAACCTCAGGCCTGGAGCTACACAAGGTTGCCCAGGGCCCCATCCAACCTGTCCTTGAACACCCCCAGGGACAGGGCACCCACCCCCTCTCTGGGCAGCCTGTTCCAGTCCCTCACCACTCTCTCTGTAAAAAGCTTCCCCTAATACCTAATCTAACCCTTCCTTCCTTTAGCATCAATCCATCCCCCTTGTCCTGCCATTATCTGTCCTTTTGAAAAGTTGAATCCCCTCCTGCTTATAATCTCCCTTCAGGGACTGGCAGGCTGCAATGAGGTCCTCCCACAGCCTTCTCTTCTACAGGCTGAACCAGCCCAGCTCCCTCAGCCTCTCTCTGTAGAGGAGCTGCTCCAGCCCTCTGATCATCTTCATGGCTCCTCTGAACCATCTCCAACAGTCCCACATCCTTCTTGTATTGGGGGCCCCAGATCTGGACACAGGACTCCACATGGGGACTAATGCTTGTGAAACACACAATCCATGCTGTGAAACACAATAATAGTTCTGGTTTTCACAATAAGAAGATCCTTTATCCTGTCATATGATAGATCCAGTTTTGAAATTAGTAATGATATAGGCAGGAGCTTCTTGGAATTAATAATTTCTGGTGGAAAAGCCAGTTAGTGGGGGAGGGTTGCATTAATATTTCTTTACATTTATTTCTTGCTGTTTGAGAAGTCCCTTATAAGCATGCATCCTGAGAGTAGCTTTTCTGTATTTTCAGATTAGTGAAATTGTAGGATGTGAGATCAGACCTGATGAAACTACAACTCTTAACAACATGCTGGAATTTGGACTCTCAAAATATATTGATCAGTAAGAAGTGTATTCTATTCTCTTCTTTTTAGACAAACACTGTATTTCAGATGCCAAATATTAGTTGGTGGGTTTTGTGTGCCATTAGACCCTGCTATAAAATCAGCTGTATTTTATGAAGCTACTGATGGAACTGTTAGTTGGTTTTGTAGCCCAAAGGCACAAAAAAAACCAGAGCCATGTTCTTAAACCACTTAATTTGTAAATTCAGAATTTTCTGTCTGTATTTATCTCCAAATTAATATTAATGTCTCTAACTTGGTGAGTCTGAAATTGCAAAAATATTCACTGTAGTAAGATTCTATGATATTATTAACAAATCCATCTAAAAGGTAGTCTCATAGGCAATTCCTGCCTACAACTGCTTATTTTTACTGTTCAGCCTTGTTGCAAAAACATTTCAAAGATGTTTCATTTCAATTTAGACTGGAACCTATTGGAGCAGCTGCAAGTAAGGAGCATTCCTTGGAGAAATCAATAGAGAAAATGAAATCTGAGTGGGTCAATGTGCACTTCAGTCTGGTGAAATACAGGGATACTGTGAGTAAATACCAAATCAATATAAATATATTATTGAAAAGAATTACTTTATTCTGAATGCCAGCTGAGAAATACTAGAGGGAAGTTACTGGTGGTTTGTTGTGACATGATGGCAAGTGATATCATGGCCCAGAGCCTGGCAAGGCTCCATTACTATATATCCTTATGCTTGGAACTTAGTATTGGGATAACTTGTGATCTGAATATACTTACCCTAACAGATCTGTAAGACTTGTTAGAATCTGTAAGAATCTGAGAGCTTCTGCAGTGTTGTGTGGAAAGCTGGGCAGTACTGCAATTTTAGCTGGCCCAGGAGAAACCAGAAATCACATGCAGTCCAAAAGACTGAGTCAGAAGTCACCAGCATCCCTGGCTACCTTCCCATTCACAAACCAATGTATTGACATTTGAAACAGAGATGTTCAGTGGCAACACCATTTCATAGCTTCAGACACCTTGCAGGCTTTCTCAATGCCTTGTTATTTCCTTACCTTCAACTGCCATAAAGAATTATAGAATCCCAGGCTGGTCTGGGTTGGAAGGGACCCCAAGGATCACAGAGCTCCAACCCCCTGCCACAGGCAGGGACACCAACCTCCAGGCCTGGAGCTACACAAGGTTACCCAGGTTGCCCATAAAGAAGGGGGAAACAGGAAGCCAAATGGAGGTTGAGTTGAAGAGCAGCAAATTAAAGCAACTACTCTTTGCCTCATAGAAAGATGATGTATTTACAGGACACCAGCATTCTGTCAGCAGTTGATGACATCCAGCTTTTGCTGGATGATCACATCGTTAAGACTCAGACAATGTGTGGCTCGCCCTTCATCAAACCAATAGAAGCTGAATGCCGGGTAAGGAAGAGCTGGTTTGACTGACATAACATGCTTTCCCTAAGTGCTTTCAGGTATTTTGGCATGATCAGAAGTTATATTGTTTTTAACTTTTTCTAAGAATGCACACTCATATTTTTCTTCAAGAGCTTTGAGTTAATAGTTTCCAGACACAAGCCTGCAACGCTTGCTTTACAGCTAAGTTAACTATAATTGCATTGCTAATCTATCTGTATGAGCATGGGGGTTTAGTCAAACAACTTGGAAATGGGTCAGTTATTTCTGTATAAAGCCTGTTTCTATATAAGAACTGACATATTCTCAATGTGCTGAATACTTGACTAAGCTTTTATCCTTTCATTGATAACTCAGGCTCTTTGATTCCTCAGTGTAGATTGATTCTTGGTACAATTTTCCTTAAACATGAATTTTTTTTCATTACAGGCTTGGGAAGATAAGCTGTGTTTAATGCAGAATATTCTAGATAGGTGGCTAACATGTCAGGCAACGTGGCTGTATTTGGAACCAATTTTTAGTTCAGAAGACATTATAGCTCAAATGCCAGAAGAGGGCAGAAAGTTTGGGGTTGTGGATGCATACTGGAAGGACATTATGGAACAAGTGGTAAGTGCTTGCATTTAATAGTGTATTTTTTTGCACATCTGGTAACATGATTATTACTATTCTGAAGATACACTAGCTTTTCTGGAGTTAGATATTTGTATTTAAGTCACAAGAGGGTATAATAGAGTAGAAAATCCTTTAAAGCCCACCAAAATCTAGTCTTGCAATAAAAGTAGTCGATTATATCATTATTGCTTTCAGGTTTCTGTAAAGGCTGAATATTGGACCATGAATTAGAACTCAAATAACATTCTAATTCTAAATTTTCTGCCTTTTTTGTGGCTAAATGATCAGAATTAGGTAGAAAGATGAGTGATTTGTGCTTCAGAGTTCACTGACAATCCATACAAAGTCTTCTCTGGCTACAGTTAGATTTTGCACGAGGCTGTTAATGCATACACATTATTAGAGCAACTAATGAAGTTTTTTTGCACATGATTGTTGTGGTAGCTTGGTCTTTCAGAATATGTATGGAGATGGTAGTGTGTCAGGGTAAGGTAATGGGAATAGGAAGTGCAGTTTGGTATCCTGTTAAGTGCCTTATAAGTAAAAAGTTGGGTAAGAGGCCAGATACTTAGTGGTAATGTGAGCTGAGCTGTTTCCCAAAAACACTGGGAGCATGTGATTGTGTGATAAAGATGTTGAAATAATCAATGTGACAAAATAGAAGTTGAGACCTGTCTTAACAGCTCAGACTCTGTGAAAGATGAAGCCTGTTCTGAAATAGGTGTATCCTTTGGACTTGGAGTGTTAGCAGAAAGAAATGTGACCTGGATAGCAAGAGCAGAGAATAATGTCAGGTGCTGTTGGCTCTGTTTGACAGAACTGATTTGTGAGTGGAAAAAAATGTAGCAAGCCTAGACACAGGAGCAAGAGCCAAAGATTTTAATTCCTGTGGGTATTTCCTTGTTGCATTATTGTCTGTAAAGTTCAACTCAGGAAAACTGACAGTCTGCAAATAAAAGCTATCAAATACATACATGTTTGATAACACGAAGGCACACTGCAGAGAACAACATGTAGCTTCTTAGCTTGCAGCAGCATGTGATTGATGATAATTTCAATGTACAAACCTATCCCTACTTTCACAGTTTGTGCTGTGTATTTGCTTTTACAAAGGTGAAAGACACAAAGGTTCTTGTAGCAACTGAACAACCGAAGATGTTAGACAGACTTCAGGAAGCAAATACCCTCTTAGAAGACATTCAGAAAGGGTTGAATACTTACTTGGAGAAGAAAAGATTATTTTTCCCAAGGTAAATTAATTAAACAGGTCTGTTAGAGGCAACAAGTCATAAGCCCTTTCAAACCATTTCTGCTAAAGTGAAAAGTCCTCTTCTGTCACCACACGTGGGACACAGTCCCATGCAACAAAAACCAAAACCCTGCTCTTTTCTCAGACATGATTCATTTTCCTCAGCTCCAGTTAAATTTGCAGTGCCAGGGACAGGCAGAGGTGGGGATACAAAATCTGTCTAGCACAGCATAAACCTATAATTAGAAAGACATTATTTCTTACAGGGTATTTTTGAAGGAACTTGCTACCTTCCCATGGCTAATTTGCAATTATGCCTCAGCCCTACCCTCTTCAGTTGTGCAGGGGTGTGTGGTATGTAGGAGTTACATATGAATGTGAGGAATAGGTGCTTATTGGCTGCATATATACACATGGTTTTTCCCTGTGTGAGATGGAGAAAGAAGGGGTTTCTTTCTTCCTCTGCAGAAAAAGATGGTTAATATTGAAATTCTGAAAAGCTGTGATGACTTTTGTAATGTTAAAACTGCTTAAGAAAAGGGATTTGAGGTGCTAATTTCCTCTCTCTTATACCAGTTTCCTAAGAAACAATAAAACAAATTCCATCTGTCTTATTTCAATTGATTCTCAATGATGAGAATCCTGATTGGATTATGTTCATTAATTGTATTTTTCTAACAGATTCTTTTTCCTGTCTAATGATGAGCTGCTGGAAATACTGTCCGAAACAAAGGATCCCCTTCGAGTACAACCACACTTAAAGAAGTGTTTTGAAGGAATTGCTAAACTGGAGTTCACAGAAGATCTGGAGATAGTGGGCATGATCAGTTCAGAGAAGGAAATTGTTCCTTTCATAGATAAAATCTATCCAGCAAATGCAAAAGTGATTTTTTTTTCCTTTTTTTTAAAAACTATATGACATTACATTGATACTTTGCCTACAGTGAATGTTTTTGGGAGAATGAGGTTTAAAACATTTAGGATCAAATCATGAAAGGAGTTTAGGAAGTGATTGTCCAGGCTGGTACTCTAGAAAGAGGATTTCTTACAAAAAGGAGTAAGACTTAATGAGTGAGTTTAACTGACCATGCAAGATGTGATGGGCATTTTTTGTTTATGCTTGTATGAAACTTACCCAGCTGTTTCTTCAGCTGCATTGTCTTCAGAGGTAGCTAGATTTACCTGCCTCCAGACAGTGTTAAACTGCAGCACTGCCTGTCAGAATTTGGGGAATTTCATTTTTTATTCCTCTCATGTACCACACCTAGATCAGAAGGAACTATATTTAAGCCTTACGTGTTTCAAAGAATTTGTCCTTTAAGAGGAATATAATTAGAAGTGTGTATTGACTCTTCATTGGTCTTATTCTTTGAAGGGTATGGTAGAAAAATGGCTCCTGAAAGTAGAGGAAATGATGCTGGCCAGTGTAAAACATGTTCTTCAAGATAGCATGAGAGGATATAGCAAGGTAATTATTCCTGAATTATAATATAACATAGATTTCATAAGCAACTGGACATGAACAGGTTGCTCAGATTCTTACCCAGGGAAACACGTTTGAAGCTAAATATAATCCAGCTTTCCTTAGTATCTGCCTCAAGTTTTAACTCTGAATTTCTTGAAGATAAAGTATCAAAGCTTTCCATGCTGATTCACATTTATTGACAGTAGGAGGCGAAAGAAATTTGGGGAAAGTAATTTTTATCAGTGTCATAATCTAATCTGTTTCTATGATTTTCTGTGCCTGGAATGGATCTTTTTGTGGAAGGTTCCTCGGAAAACATGGGTTCTTCAGTGGCCTGGACAGGTGGTGATTTGTGTTTCCTCCATTTTCTGGACAGAAGAAGTGTCTGAGGCTATAAGGAAAGGAGCTTTACCAGTAAGATTTTCTTCTACATGTCTTTCTAAGCACTAAACTCTGACTAATTACTAAAAAGCAAAGATTCTCAACCAACAACATGTTACAATTCACTCATGCAGAGGGCTTTATTTTCTATTTTCTTTTTTCTTGTGTTTTAGCAGGGGGTAAATGTTCTTAGAGTGTGAATGGTAAAGTTAGGACAATCTTAGATTTCTGTTAATTTTATTAATTGATAGATTGCTTCGTAAATTGGTAGTAAACTAATCCAAATTTACCTAAAAGAGAATCTGCTCATCTCCTATCATAGAATCTTGTCAATTCTATAAGGAAGAAAGGTAAGACTTTTGCTTACACTATTTTCAGGCCATAAAGGTTTTTGAAGTGCTCAAAGCAGCCAGTATATGAAGAGAATGTTAAGTGTTTCTGTAGTGCCAGGCCTTCTGTGATGATGGGTTGTTGGAAGGGCTGTCTCTGATGACTGCCCTTGTGGGAGCTTAGGAGCTGCTAGCTACAGGGTGATGTTACTGCTTGTGTTCTGTTCCTGTGACAGGATTTCTTGGAGAAGAGTAATCAACAAATTGGGGACATAGTTGAGTTGGTGAGAGGAAAGCTGTCCAGTGGAGCCCGGCTGACACTTGGAGCTCTTACTGTCATCGATGTGCATGGTAGGTACATGAACTGATGCTGGTACTGTTTTCAGCTGGGGCACTGCTGCTGCCCTGACTTGGGCTACTGGAAAGAGGCAGCTGAAGTCCTTTCTCTATCTTGAAACAGCCATGACAAAGTTACTGCACAGTGTCTTTGGACAAGTGGAGATTTCTCAGTCTTGCACAACTACCTGCTGTCTGCTGTTCTAAATTAAGCTGATTCCCTGTGCAGAAGGATGCAGATCCCTAACATGGAAGCCAGCCTACTCCTCTAAATGCTGATCTATGTAGCTGTAAGAATGAAGTGTTTAGATTTTTTTTCACATAACCTGTCTCTTACTCTGCAGCTCGTGATGTGGTTGCCAAACTGGCTGAAGACAAAATCTCAGATCTGAATGACTTCCAGTGGATTTCTCAGCTCAGGTACTACTGGGAAGAGGAGGATGTCATCGTGCGAATGATTACGACAGAAGCCAAATATGGCTATGAGTATCTGGGCAACTCTCTACGGCTGGTTATCACCCCACTGACAGATCGATGTTACAGGTAAAGCCATGCTGTCTGTCAATAACCTTTTCATTTTTTTGACTGATCTCTGATCTTCTTTTCTCAGATGTGATAGAATTTTTACAAGGTACAGCTTTCTACACCAGTAGAATAACAGTCTCTCTTATACCCAAGAACATGCTTCTGAAAAAAGCTGGTAGCTCCTGGTACTGGGGCTGTAAAGAACTGTACAATAGTGCCAGTCAATTAATTTCCTTGAAATATGACAAGCAGGTAGGGTCTGCCTGCCTGTGGGATAAATGAGGTAATTATAGAGCCCTTCACAGATGTTTGGCTGCAGTTAGCTTCCTGTTCCACCACTTGCTTCCAAGAGATAGAAATGGAAATACTTCATGCCCCAAGGCTGAGGTATTCAAGGGCATTTGGTATTTCACTTCTTGTGAGCCCTGGAGACGCAGGTCACCTCAGCAGGTAATTTTAGGTCTAAGGTTTAAAGAGCTTTCTTTACAGTATACTAGGCAAATAGATGGTGAGGATGTATAGATTTTCCTTCAGCATTAAGCTGTGAACTCACAGCTGTGTAGAAGGCACTCGTAGTAGCATGGCAAATGCTTGATCTTGTGGCATTCACAGTGGTGTTGAGAGCCCTACAGCTGGTGCATTGACTGTAAACTGGGGTGGTTGTCGTGAGCATTAGTTCTGGCTAAACTAGGACTCTGCAGTCAGCTCTGCCAGATGTAGTTTCAGTGCAGGCAGTGAGCAAGCAGCTTCTATTCAGTGTGATGTAACAACTGCTTTTGGTGGCAAAGCCTTTGAATGAGTAGGGAGCAAGTAAGTTGGTTCCTGGGGAACATGTGCAGGAAAATACTTATCCGTCCCTTCAGAAACAACCTGCCACTCAGGCATTAGAAACAGTAATCTTGTGTTCCTGTTTATGTAGGACACTGATGGGTGCCTTGAAATTAAACCTTGGTGGTGCTCCAGAAGGACCTGCAGGAACAGGCAAAACAGAAACAACAAAAGATCTAGCAAAAGCACTGGCTAAGCAGGTACCAAAATTCAGACTTCTTTCTTTGCATTGTTTGTTTGAATATGTAGATACTTCTTGAAACACCATTCTTCAGCAAGTGCTGCTCATTCCCATTCTGTTTGCAGAAATAGTTGGTGAGAAGCTCACTTATAGGGTTGTGTCTATATGGCATCCTAGTGTTGTAATCCAAAATCAGCCATAATAGTAATCCCTTCCCTTCTTAGATGCTAAGACTTTTTAGTGGACTTTGTGTTAATACTGAGAGATGTTCTCTGAATACTGAGATGTTCTCTGTGTGTTTCTGTTGTAGTGTGTGGTCTTCAATTGCTCCGATGGTCTCGATTACAAGGCAATGGGGAAGTTCTTTAAGGGGCTGGCACAGTCTGGTGCATGGTCCTGCTTTGATGAGTTCAATAGAATTGAGGTAACACTTTAACTCAGACAAAATTGTAAAGCTTATATACATAAGTTATAGATTTCGACACAACAGCATTATTATTTTCTATTTTTATCTATGTTTTTGGCCTCTATGTTTTAATAATCACTGGCACAGAAATAGGTGCCCAGATGCCTGCTGTAGGAGCACGTACCTACCTGTGCTGTGTTGCAGAAGTATTGTTCTGGGTTATTTTAGCTGAAAAAACTGTTCTGGTGTCATTTCCACTCATTTTACAGTGCTGTTACCCTGATATCTGAATGCACTAAGGACTAGGCTGCCTTACCTATTCTTTACATTACTCTCCATTTAGGGCATTAAGAGAATAAGTCTTTGAAAGAGCTTAAATTCTGTAGCTGAGGTGAAAGGAAAATGCTTTTGGACGCCTCCAGAGGGAGTTCCTGTCCACCTAACTTAGGTGTTTATGTACAGGCACATGATAGTTCCCTTTGGAGTCTTTCAGAAGCCTCAGTTGGTCTGTCTGTGTTGATTGAGTAGGGATGGTGGCAATGACTTTCAGAGGACTGCTTCAATCGACAGCTAATATTTAGGCTCAGGTATTGGACACAGGGTGGTTTTCACCTGAAGGAATGTAAATATAGCCATCAAAATGTATAAACACAAGCGTTTTATATTGTCTCTGAGTGTCTTACATGTTGTTCTGTCTGAATCAGGTTGAAGTGTTGTCTGTAGTTGCCCAACAGATACTTAGCATCCAGCAAGCCATTATTCGCAAACTCAGAACATTCATCTTTGAAGGGACAGAGATCTCCCTTAACCCCACGTGTGCTGTGTTTATCACCATGAATCCTGGGTATGCTGGACGGGCAGAGCTGCCTGATAATCTCAAGGTAAATCTGGAAGCCTGGTTTCCTGTTGAAATGAAAGAGAATTTGTCACTTCTGTTCTGTTGGAATAAGAAAGGGAAGGCAGCAATCAAATAACCCATTCAAGTATATTCTGTTGTGCTTTTTGTTAAGCTTTTAAGTGTTCGGGGTTGTACAAAATGCACAGATGAAAGGTCTCAGTTTAATCGTGCTGATACCAGTTCACAGCTTTAACTGCTCTCTCTAAGCAGTAATTCTCCTTGTTTGCAATGTCTTGGTGAGCCAGATCCCAATTTAAATGTATTATAACTTCCCAAGTTGCCCAGCCTCTGCAGAGGCTGACATCATCCTAGTTCTTTTTCTAGCTTTGCCACATATTTTTTGCATGACTGTTTACAAGACATTAACCTCACCTTGTGCTAGTGTGTCTATTATGAAAGCAAGATGAATGACACCTCCCTTTTCCTCTTCTAATTGCTCTTTAGAATTGTGACTCTTTCTAAACATTTGTTTCTACAGTGCTTAGCACAGACTTCTTGAACCTCTTGATAAGACTGGAATAGAATAGGATTCGGATGCAGTCTCACAGATTTTAGCTGATTCCTGAAGTCATGAAAATTAAGAGTTCAGGAACTTGAGAGATACTGTTCCAAGAAAACAGCCACAAGTGGCTTATATTCCACAGTCTAAGCTTCTATCTTATTTTTGTTCTTGCAGGCCCTGTTCCGAACAGTTGCCATGATGGTTCCAGATTATGCTTTGATTGGGGAAATTTCACTTTATTCAATGGGATTTCTGGACTCTCGGAGGTAAGATGCTGAATTTTTCACCTCAGTTGAGTCTGATACACCTCATCCATCTATAAGGAACATCTGCATGTCTCATCTATATTTGCATGAGACAGGTAATTCTGGAAGGCCATCCATGTTGTGTTTCTCTAGAAAGTACCTTTTAATTTCCTGCTTTATATAATATATGATGATTTACTGTGTCATATTGATGGAATTGTGCTTCTGCACAGGATCATTTGGAAAATGTATCAGAATATTGAACAGAATTCCTGAATGGAGCACACATTTTCTGGCATGGCCTAATCTACAGCTTTGCTTCCTAGGTGTTTTGGACCATCTTGTCAGCTGCTATGTCTGACAATCACTGTAGTGACTTTGTGTATGTAGACACTTCAGTTATTTTCCTTGCATGGTGAACTATTTTCTTCCTAAATGTGATATTTTAATATCCACAGTCTTGCCCAGAAAATTGTTGCTACTTACCGTTTATGCTCCGAGCAGCTGTCATCTCAGCATCACTATGATTATGGGATGCGTGCTGTGAAATCTGTCCTGACAGCAGCAGGAAACTTAAAACTGAAGTACCCAGATGAAAATGAAAGTGTATTGTTACTTCGGGCTTTGCTGGATGTCAACTTGGCCAAATTCTTGGCACAGGATGTGCCATTGTTTCAGGTAAACTGTCAGGCTGGTGTGTTTAATTTCGTGATGATGAGGGCTCTTATAAGAACCTACAGAAATGGGTCATTATGTTTAATTTAGAACAGTTTGATCTAGATGCCCTTCTTATTAGTGTAGTGTTACTTCAATCCACTGATCTCGATGCGTTCTCTGGTTCTGTTAGTGTTATTTTGAATATCAAACTTCCAGTGGTGCATTTAAAGTTATTCCATAGAATGTTTTATCCAGTATCTTGCTAGAAGTCCCTTCGTGCTGTTTCATTCATGGTAACCATTCTTTGGAGTCTGCATTCTGGCTTTGTGCTGCAAGAGAGCTGTGGACAGCTAAATGATGGCCAGATGGAAATTTTCAGTCAGAATTAAAGTGATGAAGTTTCTATTTGCTGCTTTAATAGAAAGTACAGACTATGTTAAGCTACAGAGCAATCGATATTGAAGACCTGAAATAGAGTCAGGACTCTGAAGTTGCAGAACATACACCTTTCTGTTTAATCACCAAAAGTCTTTAAACCACTTTCACATATTTCCTGTAATATTTTTGGAGGCAAAGTGACAGCAGGTTAAACTTCCTTTTACAGCACTAGTGTATGTATGAAAAGTGCAGGCTTGTTCCTGTCTCATGTCCTCAGAATATTTTCCTGGCTGCAGTTTGCCTAGAAGGTAGTTTTGTCCAGCTGAGGACACTTCCTCTTAAGCTCCTGCTACCTGTGTAAATGTTGTTTTACTTGTAGATTTTTTTAATGCTTTGGGAATTTTCCCTTTCTGTAATCTGTTTTTAAATAGTGCTTGATCCCATCTTTCCTTGACAGGGCATCATATCTGACCTGTTTCCTGGAGTGGTTCTTCCTACACCAGACTATGGCCTGTTTGTCAAGGCACTAACTGAAAATATTGAAAAAATGGATCTTCAACCAGTTCCATGGTTCATTGGAAAAATTATTCAGGTTTATTTTCACATATTTCTGGGGAAGGAAAGCATGAGAGCAGAAACATTCTTCATTCTCTGTCTGTGTCATGAATGACTAGCTAATAGTTTCCATGATCAGTTAATACAAATGATGTATTTTTAGTAAAAATCATGGTGTAAAAGCCTGCAGTGATGCTGTGACAGCTGAGGGATGACATTTAGCAAGGAGAAAGGGAAGATGTCTGGGGCATTGACTTCTTAAATTCTATCAGTGACAACTGCCATATTGTGGCTGCTTTCTGATTTTGGGTGAATGCTTTGGTCAGCCTTAATAGAGTGCAGATACTTGGCTGATGTAGTGCCCTGTTGCATCTGAGGGCAGGAGAGATGTCTCTGGTTCCATACCCATAATGCTTGCTTCTGTGCTGTGTTAAAGAGCCAATCTCCTCACTGATACAGATATATGAGATGATGCTGGTGCGCCACGGTTTCATGATTGTTGGAGATCCTATGAGTGGGAAGACCTGTGCATACAAAGTGCTGGCTGGAGCCCTTGGTGATCTGTGTGCAGGTAACACTGTTCAGCCACCAACTTGTCATTAAATGAAGGTAATTCTAGGACTAATGTATGTCCTTTGAAGAGAGATGCCCAGGTTGTAAGTTGTCCTATATTCTGCTTTTTCACTGGGAAGTTTCTATTTGTTGAACTATTTTTGTTGGGTATATTTCTCTGTTAGTCTTTTTACCTGCATTTACTAGAACAGTAAAACATATTAATGAGTTTACACTTCTAGGAATTTTGTTAAGCATTGTATTTATGCATAATACTCTTGGGAAAAACCTAGCTGTCATAGGGAGAGTGTAAGTAGCTCCCATAAACATACAAAATCCATTCTGTTCAGTTTTTTTTCACGTGCTTTTGCACATAGGACTTGGTACTCTCCTCATGCAAGTCGTGGAATTTCTTATTTGTGCTACCTAGCTGCCAGATGTCTGGGGTTTTTTGCCTTGTGTAGGATCCTCAAGTATCTTCTTGTTCCATACTTCAGTTGTTGAATGAAACTAACCTATGAAATTCTCGAGCTCATCTGTTTGTCTTTTTATACAGCAAAATCCATGGATGAATTTGCTGTTGAATACAAAGTTATTAATCCCAAAGCAATTACTATGGGACAGTTGTATGGCAGTTTTGATCCTGTAAGCCATGAGTGGACAGATGGAGTTCTTGCAAATGCCTTCAGGGAACAAGCATCTTCTACCACAGACGATCGCAAGTGGATTATTTTTGATGGCCCAGTGGATGCAGTTTGGATAGAGAACATGAACACTGTGCTGGATGATAATAAAAAGGTAGCCTACGTTTTGTGAGTAACCTTGTCCTTGAATATACACACTTTGTTTTAGTTGTTTTAGGGTTTTTTGGTGGGTTTTTTAGTTTGTTTTTTTATATCACGTTAGCCCAAGGAGGTGAGGGACTCAGGAAAGCCTGATGTGCTTAGAAACATTGCTTTTTTTATGAGTGGGTTTAGTAGATGATGTTAAGGTCTGACTTCTCCCTAGAAGCCTTGTCTTCCTCCTACTTAATTGAAATGAGGTTGGTCACTGAGGCTTCTTTTACTGACCCTTTTAGGAAACTGAAATACATAAACTCAGTTCTATGTCTGAAAACTGAACTTGCTTAAATTACTGAGTGAATAAATTAACCAAAAAAAAAAAAAAGGCTGCAGGTCATAACTGCTTTTCCTTGTGGAGTTATTTAAAGATAGAGCATTGTTCTCTGTGGCTCTGCAAGCCATTACAGTAACACATGGAAAAGTTGAGGCAAGGTCAGAAGAGACCACGTGTCGTGAGAATGCAAATGAGGAGTGACACTAACTAGAATGTTCAGTGAGTTTATGACAGGCATTGCTCTGAATGGGTGATCAGCACTGACATGATGGGATCATGTTTATGTGATGCTCTTCTTCTAGCTCTGCTTAATGAGTGGGGAAATAATTCAGATGAATTCCAAAATGAGTTTAATCTTTGAGCCGGCAGACTTAGAGGAGGCATCTCCAGCAACTGTCAGCAGGTAACCTGAAAGCATTCCAACTGTCCCACCACTGAACTGTCCCACCTTGCACATCTATTCCTGTACCACAGTTGTTTGTTCTTTCCAGGTGTGGTATGATCTATATGGACCCTCAGCAGTTGGGTTGGGAGCCACTGAAGGATTCCTACCTGAAAACGCTGCCTCCCAACCTGCAGGAAGAACACCGAGAGCTGGTGCGACACTTTGTTTTTCACATAGCTCTAATTTACATTAACCTGATGTATGTTCACAGTTTGCCCATTTGAAGGTGGGCATGCAGACTTTGTAGTGCTTTCATGATTTAGAGGGTTCCAGAGATCTTAGAGGCTGCTGTAAATTACTCTGTAGTGATGAATGTCAAATGTCTTTGCAAGGCAAGTGCCTGAGAGCTGGGGATGCTATGAATATGAGAAATCCAGTATGGGCAAAACTGGAAGACTCAATGTTTTGAACTCATTCTTTCTAGGAGATGTAGAATTCAGCTTGAGAAATGCTTAGAATAATATTATAATTACCAGTTTGATCTCCAAAGCTTTAGTCACCTCGTGAATCCTTGCTAGTCTTCAGTGTATGGGATTGCTTGTGTGAATGACAGTCATCACACAGGTCCTTTTCTGATCTTCCCTCTGTCAACTTGGAGAATTTCTGATGCCTTATGTTTTACTGAGAGAGAACTGAGGGACAGAAGGAAATGTGGCTTCTCCTGCATTGCTTTAAAGACATTCCTTTTTTTCTTCTGGTAGGTCAATGACTTGTTTATGTGGCTAGTCCAACCCTGCTTAGAGTTTGTTCACCTTCATTGCAAAGCCATTGTACAAACGTCCTCTATTCATCTGACTTGCAGCCTGATGAAGCTCTATACTTGTCTGCTTGGTAAGTACCCTCAGCCTTTCTCTTTATTTCAGTTTTCTTTTTTTCCCTGCTGTGTCCCATGACCAGATGCCGGTTATCAGCTCAAAGCAGTACTGAAGGAATTCCTTACTACTGAGGTCACACAACACAAGTCCTTTCTCACTGATCAGCATTAATAGGAGTTCTTTGAGTACCATAAGAACTTCCACATTTGGGTATTTGTCATTAGATTTATTGTGACAAAACAGAACGTGATCTTGTGAGTAGATCCTGCATGTTTTGCTTGCTGTTTGCTAGTCTCTGAAGAAAAGAATTAGGACCCTCTGTAAAGTAACTTTCCTCTTTTTCTTTGTAAACAGTTCTTTATGCAGACAGGACCCTTGCTCTCTAGATTGTCTTTGTTCCACTGAAGACAATGCTCTAAGTTTGTCTTGAACACTTTTGCAACAGTGAGTTTAGAGTTGGGATTTATGGTTATTACTGGCATTTCACTGAAATTCAAAATATGTCTTTTTAGATGAAATAAAGCAATCTGGGGAAGAGGACAAGGAAAGCATGTCTAGCCAGCAGATCATCTTGTGGCTGCAAGGGCTCTTCCTCTTTGCTTTGGTTTGGACAGTTGGTGGGATCATTGATGCAGACAGCAGAAAGAGATTTGATGTGTTTTACCGCAACTTGCTAATGGGAGCCAGTGCTGAAAACCCATGCCCTAGGACTGTGAAGCTCACCAGAAACAGCCTCTTCCCAGAAAAAGGTGCTTCTTCATAACCTGCCTGGCCTTTTCTAAAGCAGTAAGAAAACTCAGCACTTTCAGGGGAATAGAATGCCTGGCAGATGTTAAGCCTGCAGCAGAGCCACCATCTGCCGAGGCTTGGGCTGCACAGTTGGGTGTTCTTTCCTGGCTCTTTGAACCAGGAGCAGCCTGTGCCTCTTTGTACTCAAACAATGGAGCTGAATCTGACCTAAGGTAATTTGGTGATGGTGATGGCAGAGGCAGGGGAGGGTATCTCATGTACTAGAAAGCCTTCATTATCTTATTGTTGGACATCTTTCACTGAAATGTTTATTTTTATTCTTGAATCAGAGGGTTTTTTTCTGATGCTGTGCTTTTCAATTAACAGGGAGTGTTTATGACTTCTATTTTTACAAGCATGGCAGTGGGCAGTGGAACACATGGACTGATCGCATCACAACAGAAGATCAAGTCATCCCTCGAGGGGCTAAGGTTGATATATTTCCTTACAGAAAATAATTACTTGACTATATCATGTAGAGGTATAAATTAACTACCTTAGGTCGCTCTGATTTTGCTGTATTAGGCCATTTAATGTTTACTCTGCAACATTTTGTTAATCTCTGTAGGCTCCTTTTCATGCTTATGTCTTAATTCTGGTACCACTAATACTGAAAGTTCAGCACTGCAGGAGAACGTGGAGCTGTGAGTTTGCTGATGGTTAAACTGTTTGGTTCTGCTTTTGTCTCTGTAATCCTGGTAGGAAAAAGCCAAAGCCTGAATCTCTGTTCCTTTGTTTTTGTTTTCTCTGGTTGATGCCATGGTATTACAGCATGAACTAGTCAGAGGAAGCAAGCAAAGTGACTTGCTACTACTTTGGGGTGTGGAGAGCAGTACTCAGATCTCTCATTTCTGAGTAGGGGCACTCGCATTTTGAATGGCAGCTGTGAACTCAAGGGAAGTGTTGCACAGCAGGGATCTGCAGGAAGTTCTGCAGATGAAATGTCAAGATAACTTAAGTGATGTTTGTTCAGCTTTTCAATCCATTATAGCTGCAAATACAGTCTTGTCTGCTAAGTACAGGAGAGATGTAAGATTGCATTTCATTCTGCTGTCTGAAATCTCTCCTTGCTATCAGAGGCATAGCTGCTAAAGGTAAGTGGAAGGTGATGATGAGAAAAAAATGTCCATAGTACTGCTCCAGTAGGGAAACAGAGCTAAGCCACACTTCACCCTCCGCTTCTCCTCTGGGCTTTACATCGTGTCTGTGAACCATAACATACATAGAGTAGTTGTGCTATTTACTGTATAAACATTGAACAAGAAATGGGGCCATGCTGTCTACCAGAGCCTTGCTGTAGCCTCAGTTTTCAGAGAAAAGCTTTTTTTTCTTTTTAAATGCATTTGTGTTCCAGGCTTTTTGTAGCTGCTTACAACTCCTCACGTTGATTAAGGTGTTAGGTGCTGGATTTTCATGTGCTGTTTGACTTGTCTGTGTAACAGGTATCTGAGCTGATCATTCCAACAATGGAAACTGCCAGACAAATGTTTTTTCTTAAAACATATGTGGAGTATAATGTTCCTTTGCTTTTTGTGGGTCCCACTGGCACTGGAAAATCAGCCATAACGAACAATTTTCTGCTACAACTTCCAAAGCAAAAATACATCCCAAGCTTCATCAACTTCTCTGCAAGAACCTCTGCTAACCAAACCCAGGATATTATTATGTCCAAGCTGGACAGAAGAAGAAAAGGATTATTTGGACCTCCTTCAGGGAAAAAAGCTATAATATTTGTGGGTAAGACAGTTTTTCAGGGTTTTTATGTAATTTTAATTCTGTCTTTAGGCAAAGGAAGTGATTCACTGAGAGTAATACAAAATCATCAACCACACTACGTTAAAATGTCACCTCTAAGGACACGCTATCATGCCATTTGATCCTGGTTAGTGTAACAGGAAGCACGAATAACAAGACACAACCTTTTTTCTATCCCTAGTTCAGTTATTTTTCCTTTTTAGCTTTGAAAGAAAACTGTATTTCCTAAACACTGAGATTTTCTTACTCAACGTCCTCTGTAGATGACCTAAACATGCCAGCAAAGGAAGTGTATGGAGCCCAGCCACCTATTGAGCTTCTCAGGCAATGGATTGATCATGGTCACTGGTATGACAAGAAAGATACATCCAAGATTAATATCGTTGATGTGCTGCTTGTTTCAGCTATGGGCCCACCTGGGGGAGGCAGGAATGATATCACAGGTAGGAAATGCACTGCTATGGCAAGTAATTATCTAATTGACTGAAGTCAAGAGGCAGGTTCAGTTTTGCTGGTGACAAATTCTCCATTTATCTATTACTTATAAACCTGCAGATGCATTTGCTGGCTGGGTTGTGCCAAATAAATGCTCTCTATGCTCAAGGTCAAGTAGGTACCTTTTCCAGAGGGAGTTTAATCAACATTAAAAACATTAAATAATTAAAGCAATTCTAAGACTAGAAAACTGGACACTTTCTCCATTTTCTATTATTTAGAAAAGGGAGGGAGCACATCTTGCCAACTCTTTCTGGCAGTTCTCTTCTGAAATTGTCTCCTGCTGCTAAGATTGGCTGGCTGCATTTTCTTACAAGCATGTTGCCTGCAAGCCCATGATTCCTGTCGTGCCACCATAAGGGAGGTTTTATTTTCTGATGAAAAGGTTCTGTCAGTAGAAGCCCTGGTGCAGCTAGAGCTACACCTTTGCAAACACTCTAGGCTACTTTGCTTCATATAAACACTCTAATACGGGTGTAACTGTATGAGGCTGAGGAGCCTTTATTAAAATAACTGTTCTGATACAGCTAAATTTTAAAATTTATTTGTATGTATTTATTTTTTTTAGATAAAAGCTGATAAGAATAGTGGCCTTGTTGTACTGGAGATTGATGTTTTCATACTAAAATTTCATTCTAAGCGAAATACTCATCTAAAATATAAACCACAGCTCCTGGGGCAGAAATCTGCCAGAAACAAGATTGTAGAGCTGGAGCCAGATTCAGATGCTGTTGTCTGAGTGACAGTCAGTTCTAGAATATGCTAGCTGAAAGGCAGAAGAATGTCTGGACATTGCTAAATCTTTCTGCCTCTCTTTGTCTGTGCTGCAGGCCGCTTCACCCGGCACCTGAACATCATGTCCATCTGTTCCTTTGATGATGACATTCTCACCAAGATTTTTACTGCAGTTGCTGACTGGCACTTTGGCCAAGGCTTTGAGCCTGTGTTCCTAAGGTATGTGATTCATTTCCTGAAACACCTTTGTTGCCTTTCCTCCTGCAATCTAGCTGCAGAATTTAAATTTGTATCTCTTTTCCTCCTTGAGGCTGGGCAAGATGATGGTCCAAGCAACAATGGCCATTTATAAAATGGCAGTTGATAATTTTCTTCCAACTCCTTCAAAATCCCATTATGTCTTTAACCTACGGGATTTCTCCAGGGTTATTAAAGGAGTGCTGCTCTGTCCACACACTCATTTGCAAGTAAGTTGTAGCTTCACTATGTTGCTGTAAGAAAGAACAATGGGAAAAGTAAATTATTTTTATAATATCAATAAGTAAACATCTCAAAATACATCAGCTGTGAGTTCAATAGAGGTACAAGGTTTAAAGTCAGGACAGTGCCTGAATACCTCCTTGCTGTGTGTTTTCTGGCTCTGAAAGGGTGCTGTCATTTTTGTTAATGTTCTTCACATGTATTCCAGTTGGGCCCAGAGGTCCAAGGCCCATCTGTTAAGACTGTACATCAGGTCTGACAGTCCCTTCTCTTGAACTTGTAAACTAAATAGAGAGAAGAATCAAACATGGAAACGACTCAGATTCTCTCTTCTACAAATGGCAAGCTCATCAGTGAACAAGACCAGATAACTTAGCCCTGAGTTTTGTCACACGCTGCAAATAAATACTGATAGATGGATATGATTTTTAGTCTTCTACTTCTTTTTTTTACATACATTTTCAGAAAAATTTCAGGTTAAAGGAGTATTAAAGTTTTTATTTCTGTTGAGGGAATGTTTTTGGTGCAGAAACAGAACAAAACAGCTACAAGTTATTCAGGGGAAATCTTAGCCAGCAACAGTTTTGAACCAGGGTCAGAGTCCACAGGTCATATCTTGAAAGGTATATTCTTTCCTTCATGTTGGAAGGGTGCAGAGGTACAGTAGACAAAATGCTTTGACATAAGAGTCCCAGTTTGTGCTGGCAGGAAGGACAAGCTGGTAACTAGCTGTGGGAGCCAGTTAAGTTAGCAGATGTTGAGCCATGTGTTGAATGGCTTGGAATTGAAAGATTGCCACTGAGTCTAGTACAAGATACAGCTGGGTCTAGATGGATATTTCTATCCTTTTGCTTTTAAACAAATCCTGTCTGAGCTGTATTTACCTGTTTTCTTGCATTTACATTTCCAGGATGGAGACAAACTGATCAGACTTTGGATTCATGAGGTTTATCGAGTCTTCCATGATCGCTTAGTTGATGAGGAGGACCGGAAGGTGTTCTTCCAGATGGTGGAAGAGACAACATCAAATAGCTTCAAGCAGACCTTTAGTAAGGTATTTTTGGGTAATGTGCTGGGAACAAGAATGAGATTGATGCATTTTCAGAAATACTTGGACATTGAGATTACATTAGTATTGGATAAATTCTAAATTATTTTGATGAGTGCATTTAAAAAGTAAGAATGGTCTTCTACTCAGTATTGAGCATTACACATACCCTTAGTCAAGTTGACACAAATTAATTCATACCAGAAAGATTCATAACTTCAGAAGGAAGAGGAGTATCTGGAATAAATGTCTTGCATGATATTTGTCTGTGTGTTTCCTTATTTTAATGTTTGGATGAGCCAATGGGAGCAGTGGGTACTTTTCTGAGAAGCCTTTTAGGAATCTGTCCTATATTTGACAGCAAACTATGAAGTATGCTTCTGTGGAAATGTGTATATCAACCCATAGCATGTTCCCATGCAGGTGGGATTTTTGGTGATGTTTTTTTCCCCAGACAAAGGTGACGCCTAGAATAGGTAGGAAACAGTGCTTCCCACAGTATTATTACCAGGTAGAGAGGAGTGATTATGACTTTAAAGAAAATAATTCTCTAATAGTTTTAATTATCTGTTGATTCATGTCTTTTCTCTAGGTACTGAGTCATCTCTCACCTACTGGCAAAATCTCTGATGATAACATTCGCAGTCTGTTCTTTGGAGACTATTTGAAGCCGGACAGTAATGTCAAGGTGTATGATGAAATCACAGACCTACAGCAACTGACAGCTGTGATGGAACATTACCTTGAGGAATACAACAACATCAGCAAAGCACCGATGTCCTTAGTCATGTTCAAGTTTGCTATTGAGCACATCTCAAGGATATGTAGGGTGTTGAAGCAGGATAACGGGCATCTCTTGCTGGTGGGGGTTGGTGGGAGCGGTCGACAAAGTGCCACCAAGCTTGCCACCCATATGAATAACTTTGAACTCTTTCAAATTGAAATTACCAAGTCCTATGGAATCAGTGAGTGGAAGGAAGATGTCAAGCGAGCCATGCGGAGAGCAGGTGTTGGGAACAAGAACGTGTCCTTTTTGTTCTGTGATAATCAGATAAAGGATGAAGCGTTTGTAGAAGATATCAACATGCTTTTAA
Organism: Laterallus jamaicensis coturniculus; assembly: GCA_022605575.1. Classification (NCBI taxonomy): domain Eukaryota; kingdom Metazoa; phylum Chordata; class Aves; order Gruiformes; family Rallidae; genus Laterallus; species Laterallus jamaicensis. The sequence goes on from JAKCOX010000020.1 coordinate 14,143,883, forward strand.
ATACTGGTGATGTGCCTAATATCTTTGCAGCAGATGAGAAAGCTGAAATTGTGGAGAAAATGCAAGGTGCTGCAAGGATGGAGAACAGGAAAATTGAAGCCACTCCCCTTGCTATGTACAGTTTCTTTACTGAAAGGGTGAAGAAAAATTTGCATATTGTCTTAGGTCTGTATACAAGGTGTTATTTCTTAGAATGTTTTTTTCTTGGCTTAGTTGTTTTTCTGCTTCCTAGCTGCAAACACACCTAGGTAACAGTTGTGATTTATTTTCTTTTCCCCTTAGCCATGAGTCCTATTGGAGATGCATTTCGGAATCGATTACGGATGTTCCCTTCACTAATAAACTGCTGCACCATTGATTGGTTCCAAGTCTGGCCTACAGATGCTTTGGAGATGGTTGCTAACAAATTTTTAGAGGATGTTGAACTTGAAGATGGCATTAGGAAAGAGTATGAGCTTACTTGTCAAGAAATATAGGAAGCAAATATTCATTCTCCTCCCCTTTGTAATCCTAACATACCTGATCAGGAGACTGGGATTTCAGTGCAAGTCAGAGATGTCTAGATAGATGTATCTGATGTTTCTGAGAATCAGGCCACTCTTTGAAATAAGCCTCAAATATTTCTTATAAGAGGAAAAAAAATTCTGCCTTCACTAACACTAATATAATTTCATTAACATAGAGTAACTTCCTCATAATTAACATAAAGTCAGATTGTATTTTCATAGTAATATTGAAACATTTTCCCTAGGGTTGTGTCAATGTGCCAGTATTTCCAAGAAAGTGTGAGAGAACTCTCCATCAGCTACTACACCGTGCTGAGAAGACACAACTACGTGACCCCTATGTCATACCTAGAACTGATCCTTACCTTTAAGACTCTGCTGAACAGCAAAAGGCAAGAAGTTGACACGATGAGAACTCGTTATCTTGGGGGACTTCAAAAGCTTGACTTTGCATCCTCACAGGTAGGTTTTGGATGCAAACACTGATCACCTGTGTGGGGTATGTATGAGCTGATTAAAACATGTAACAGTAAAACTTAGTAAATTCCCTCTTTGCTATATTCCTGATGCTATTGGCAATTGTGTGTAGAAAGCCAGCAGGAACAGTTAGATGACTGCTGAGTCATTTTAAGAAATCGTGGCATGTAAATTCAGATCATAACATTTAATAGAATGCTAAATGAAATTGATGGTACAAGTTAAATGGTGAAGGAATAAACCTTACAGGTTTCATTATTATCTCAAAAGCTTATATGGCAAAGCCATGCCTCAGCACCCTGGTACCCATGACCCTTTTCAAAATAGGGGAGCAATTGAAGAATGTTATAAGACAATACTAAACATTAATTCCTGAGTAGATTCCCAGTAAGAAACCGATCAGGCTCTAGGTGAACACCCCCCTTTTTCAACCCACTTGATCCAGAGGTTGATCTTTCCAAGATGCAAAGTAAAGAGGCGTCCAATACTTGCTGTATGAAGAATATCCAGCCTGCAGATGTTGCTGTCACTAATTTTATGTTTCCTTCCAAGTTTCTTCTGGGTTTTGTTTTCCAGCTGTGCAGTAAAGGACTATGTGGGGTTCTGTAATTGAATACATTTTTCTCACAGTTGGTTTCGGTTTAATCAATTTATTTCTCATTAAAAAGGAAGTTTATTGTGTGGATGATAAAAAATCCTGTTAAAAAAAAATCTATTCAGCTCCTATGAAAAAAAATCATTTTAATAATTATTTAGATCAAATGTCCCTGTTTAGATTGCCTTTATTGGTGTCTTCTGACCTGCACACAATGTTTAGACAAATTTCTTCATGATAGCTTGTTATATTCATCAGGTTGCAGAGATGCAGAAGGAACTGACTGACCTTCAGCCTGAACTGATCCAGACTTCAGCAGAAACAGACAAAATGATGATCAAGATTGAAAAGGAAACAGCTGAAGTAGATGCAAAGAAGGAGCTAGTGTCAGCAGATGAAAAGGAGGCCAATGAAGCGGCAGCCGTTGCTCAAGCTATTAAGGTAGTGTACAAGGGTTTCAGCCTGGAGTATGATGGGCTCCAAGACTTTCCAAGTAAATGGGAGCTGTGATGATGTGTTAATGGTATGATCCAAGCTCTTAAGGTAATACAGTTGCAAGAGATGATGAATGAGTTGTTCTTAATATAAACAAGTTAATTTGTGGCTGTTTGGAGTATGACTGTGTCTCACTGTACTGCATAACTTCCCTTTCTAGTTCACATCCCAAAAGCTGTAGAGCTTTTATTTCTGTAATAATATTTTCTCCTTCTCAACAGATTGAGTAATGAGGTTATGCTGTTTCCAGGCCCAAAGACAGTTCATTTAGAGTTAGCTGAGGTAATTTGGCTTAGAGCTGCACAGAGCCCTGTTAGGCATAACAGAAGAGATACAGCTATAGCCAGACGCCTGTAGCACAGAATTTCCCGTGGGAAGCTGCAGGATTCCTCAGTATTTTTTTTGTAACTAGTTGGAAATGTCAGTGAGAGATAAGTTAGATAATTACTGAGATCTGAGTACGTAATAAAGGATTTAAGCTGCACAGTCTATATTTATAACCTGATCAGCACTGTAAGGTTTAACTTAAAATGACTATATCTAACCTGGGTTCCAAATTCTCCCTATCAGAACAGAGAGACTTTAATCTTGAAAGCTTGTCTGGGTTTTTCCACTAACAGTTCTGCCTATGGAAGTTACTAATTTCTCTGAAAGCCTTGGCTGTTTTTAAACTGTGCAGACAAGTTGCAAAAGCAGTTTTCTCTTAAGAAACATGGTGTTGTGAAGAGTCATTTTATTAGGTACTTACAAGCAGAGAAGGTTCTCTGAGGCTGTGCTGAAGTGGGGTAACCAGGTGTTGTATGGAGGTTTACAGGCTTCTGCCCAATGTCTTTAACAGGATGAGTGTGAAGGAGACCTTGCTGAGGCCATGCCAGCTTTGGAGGCAGCGCTGGCAGCCCTTGATACCCTGAATCCATCAGACATCTCTCTTGTGAAAGCCATGCAGAATCCACCTGGTCCTGTTAAGCTCGTGATGGAGAGTATCTGTGTCATGAAGGGAACTAAAGCAGAGAGAAAGCCTGACCCGAGTGGCAGTGGTAATGATGTGGTGTTTGTTATCCCTGCTCTGGGAATGCTCAGGGTGCTGCTGTGTCGTGCTGGTGAAGTGCTTCTGGTGGATGCAGCCCTGTCTGCTAAAATTGCATTTTTCTAGCAGTGACTCATGCCTCTGCTGACTAGCTAAAGAGCTGCTTTTGCCACTCTTAACGAACTGCACTTGCTCAACACTGTTGTACAAGCTTTGCAAATACAATCCCAGTCACTAGTGCAGAGTCATCACTTCAGCTTGCTTTGACCCATTCTCCAGAGTTGCGTTGCCCCGAGGAGCTCTGGGAGCTGGAGCTGTGCTGTGTGTCATTCACCTGTATTTCCCCCTCTAATCCCTGCCACCAAACTATCACTTACACCAGGAGGCAGAATTCTAGCTGTGGCCCTGCCATAGTGATTACTCTAACACACTCCTCCCGCATGGGTTATGCTGTTATTGTGGGATTGCACAGGATTTGAGGGGTAGGAAGGCAGAGAGACCTTTTTCTTTCACTTACCTTATGCCCCCGTGGTTCAACCCTCCATTATTGAAAATAAGAATTCTTTAAATGTTTTCATCCCAAACTGTCTTATCTAGACTGGAAAGGAGTACTTTCACATAGTTACTGTTTCATCTAATAAACTGTGCTGAGAAAGACTCTATAGCAATTTTTATTCTCCCCCCTCCCTTATTTTGCTTGGTTGATTTAGAATTAATAAGTAATCAATATGACATAGGTTAGTGATGCTGAAGTTCCTGTCTCTATTTTTTAGACTCTCCCAAGCTAGTTGACAGTGGTTACGTAGCAAAATTCTGTTGCAAAATCATTGATGTTAATTCCTCATGTTTTAAGTATTTCTTCAGTTTGCACCTGCATGCTTTAAGCTTGACTTTACTATTGTTTGCAACGTAGGTAAAATGGTAGAAGACTACTGGGGGCCATCTAGAAAACTTCTTGGAGATCTGAAATTCCTTGAGAGCTTAACGGCATATGATAAGGATAATATTCCTCCAGCTATAATGAAGAGAATTAGGGAGAGGTTTATTGATCATCCAGATTTCCAGCCAGCTGTCATAAAAAACGTCTCCTCTGCCTGTGAAGGACTGTGCAAGTGGGTACGAGCCATGGAGGTGTATGACCGTGTTGCAAAGGTGGTTGCCCCAAAACGTGAACGTTTGAGGGGTGCAGAAGCAGTCCTGGAGGTGCAGATGCAGAAGCTGAAGACAAAACAAGCAGAACTGAAGGAGGTGGTCGATCGTCTCCAAGCTCTGAACGATGAGTTTGACAGCATGAACGACCGGAAGAGAGAATTAGAAAACAATATTGAGCTCTGCTCACAAAAGCTTGTGAGAGCTGAGCAGCTCATCAGTGGTCTTGGTGGAGAGAAAGACAGGTGGACAGAAGCTGCACGGTTACTAGGAATCCGGTACAGGGACCTTGTAGGGGATGTGCTGCTCTCATCAGGAACTGTGGCTTATTTGGGAGCCTTTACTGTGGATTACCGTCTGCAGTGCCAAAAGCAATGGCACGTCCTGTGCAATGAGAAGAACATCCCATGCTCTGGGGACTTCACCTTAAGTAACACCTTAGGGGATCCAGTCAAAATCCGTGCCTGGCAGATTGCTGGATTGCCAATTGATTCTTTTTCTGTTGACAATGGCATAATTGTTTCTAACTCCAGAAGATGGGCTCTGATGATAGATCCTCAGAGGCAAGCTAACAAATGGGTGAAAAATATGGAGAAAACTAACAAGCTCTCAGTTATCAAATTATCTGACACACATTATGTGAGGACATTAGAAAATGCTATTCAGCTTGGGACACCAGTCTTGCTAGAAAACATTGGTGAAGAGCTAGATGCTTTCATAGAACCTGTTTTACTAAAGCTAACATTCAAACAACAGGGAGTAGAATACATTAAATTAGGGGAAAATATAATTGAATATTCAAGAGATTTCAGGTTTTACATAACAACCCGCTTAAGAAATCCTCATTATCTTCCTGAGGTAGCTGTGAAAGTCTGTCTGCTCAACTTCATGATTACACCTTTGGGTCTTCAGGACCAGCTTCTTGGAATCGTAGCTGCAAAGGAAAAGCCTGAGCTGGAAGAAAAGAAAAATAAACTGATCATAGAAAGCGCAGCCAACAAGAAACAGCTGAAGGAAATAGAAGATAAAATCCTGGAGGTCCTCTCCAGTTCAGAAGGGAACATCTTAGAAGATGAAACAGCAATTAATATTTTGTCTTCATCCAAAGTGTTATCTGAAGAAATCTCTGAAAAGCAAAAAACTGCCTCTGTAACTGAGATGCAAATAGATTCCACTCGAATAGGGTATAAGCCAGTGGCTGTTCATTCAGCCCTTGTCTTCTTCTGCATCTCTGATCTGGCAAACATTGAACCTATGTACCAGTATTCGTTGGTTTGGTTCATTAACCTGTACGTGCAATCTATTGCTGAAAGCAAAATGAGTGAAGATCTGGAAGAGAGAATTAAAAATATCACCGAGCATTTCACAGTGAGCATCTATAGTAACGTCTGTCGATCGCTGTTTGAAAAGCATAAGCTGTTGTTCTCCTTCCTTCTAACAGTAGGCATTATGAAGGGAAAGGACCAGATAGATGATGAGGTTTGGCGTTTCCTACTGACAGGTGGAGTTGCTCTTGATAATCCTCACCCCAATCCAGCCCCAGATTGGCTATCTGACAGATCATGGGCTGAGCTCGTACGTGCATCTCATCTGACAAACCTCCATGGGCTGATGGAACACGTGAGAGAGAATTTGCCAAAGTGGAAAATGATCTATGACTCTGTAAGACCCCATGAGGAAGCCTTCCCAGATGCATGGAGCACACTGAGGGGGTTAGATCGCTTGGTTATTCTCAGATGTTTGAGACCTGACAAAATCATCCCAGCAGTGCAGGAGTTCATTGTGGCAAATATGGGAAGAACATTTATTGAATCACCAACTTTTGATCTTGGAAGAAGTTACAGTGATTCAAATTGTTGTGCTCCTTTGATTTTTGTGCTATCACCAGGTGCTGATCCTATGGCAGGTGAGATTGCTGTTCAGAAATCTTTTTTAATCTGGCTAAATGTCACTGTGGCTAAACAGATAATAGTGTGGGCACCTCCACTGCAGCTTTAAATTGTCTTTAAAGTACAACACGGTGGTGACAGAATATCAGACATTTGCTTCTGCCTATATATATATATATCCAACAAGCATAAAATTGCTAGAGGGTGGAATGAATGTAGTGGTGATGGAAATGTCTAGGTCTCTGAGCAGCAATTTAGGGGTCTAACAGCCTGTAAGATCCAGGCCAGTTTCTAATTTATGCTTGTGTTACAGTTCTTCCAGTGGGTGTTTGGGACTTGCCCCAGTCTTTGTTACAAGCCCTCCTCCACAGAGTTTCCTCCCTCTTGGTTACTAATTAAATGGTGGATACAACCACACTTAAAAACACATCTGTTAAATGTCCTTTAAAAAATAACCACCTAGATTATTTTTAAACCTGGTTTTCTGCCAAAAGAATTATAGTGTGGAGCCATACTGTAAGGATGTATTTCCAGGAGGTACTGGTTTTGATGGCAAAGCTGGAGGGTTATTTTTAGCCAGATCTAAAGATCCAATTTACAGTTCAACCCCCATAAACAATTGCACCCTTGCAAAGGGAGTTGAAGTGCAGGCTGGAACTGAGCACTCAGGGCTGAAGGAGAGGACAGGCATTTAACTGGGCTTGTATGCTTTTTTCTGTAGTATTATTTTATGCACTTATATTTCTATATATTTCTCAAACACAGGGACTGGTACAGCATCTGATACTGCTGGGCTGTTGAGGTGTTGGGTTTTTTTTCAGTTGGGTAAAATATTTGTTGACTTTTGCCTCTGTAATTATGTTTTACAGTACGAAAATTATGAACATGACATAGATCTGCTTTCTAATTAGACTTTTTGTTTGCATGTGTGATCCTTGCCACCTTAGGTTTGCTAAAATTTGCTGAGGATGTTGGTATGGGAGGTCCAAGCACTCAGACTATTTCCCTTGGCCAGGGCCAGGGGCCCATAGCAGCAAAACTGATTGATCAGGCTCTTAAGGATGGAACCTGGGTGGTGTTGCAGAACTGCCACCTTGCAACTAGCTGGATGCCTGACCTGGAAAAAATCTGTGAGGAAGTTATAGTGCCTGAGAATACCAGTGATAAGTTCAGGTAGGAGTTGTTTTGCTCTCTTTCATGGGAGTACTTCTTGTACACCAGTAACAAGAAATGCAGCTTCTTTTGTGTGAACAGCTACATGTAACATTCATGTTGTGAGTGTGGTGCATTGATGAAATAAAGATAGCTAATTAGGATGTCATCTTTCCTGCCTGTCCAGTATAACCTACTTTGTTGCCTGCATTTTAGAACAAATTTAGTTGTTATCATTAAGGATGTAACAAAACTTGGTGTTCTGGAGTTCAATATTGAGGATTTTTTTTTTCTGATAATGTGCTTTTAACAATTCTTTTCAGATTGTGGTTAACAAGTTATCCCTCAGAGAAGTTTCCAGTTAGTATCCTCCAGAATGGCATCAAAATGACAAACGAGCCTCCCAAAGGAGTCAGAGCAAACCTCCTCCGATCCTACCTCAGTGACCCCATCTCTGACCCTGTGTTCTTCAGCAGTTCCCAAAAACCAGAAATGTGGCAAAAGCTGCTCTTTGGCCTTTGCTTTTTTCATGCTATTGTGCAGGAAAGGAGAAACTTTGGACCACTGGGTAAGGTTTAGGTTATTTTGCAGGTTATTTCAAGAAGATTACTGGGTTTGAAATGCATTGTTGGAGCCTCTCTATCAAGAGGCAGCATTACTATTAGCAATGCTACAAGAGTGTGGTCTGTATTGCAGAGAACACAATCAAGTTGAAAAGCTGTTATTTGCAGGGATTCTTAGGCAAAGCTACTCAAGAGTGTTACCCCAGGGGAGAACTAGCAAGTACCAGTTTTCCAAGTAAATACATTGTACAGTAGTTACATTAAATTACAGCTTACAAAATTAGTAATTTATTCATACTAGCTACAGTAATTTATCCATCAAATCTAGTTCCATTTTAAATTTTCATAATTAAAGATGTGTTGTCTTCAGTTCTGCTTTTGTTATATATGGGTACACTTTGTTTTAGCAAAGCTGGTGTGCGTGTTTACTTGGTGTGAAATGGAAATTCATGGAGCTGCAGGCTGTTGTTCGTAACACAGCGGTGAAGAGAGATGTCTCACAAGGTGATCTGTGGTTGAGCTTTTCCTGTAAGCTTGAAATATTTAGAAAACTATAGAGAGTTCTGAAATTGTCCATAAAATGCAGAAATTGGAGTTACAGTTTCCATTTTTATAACTGTGCAGAGCTTGGACTCTCTGTTGGTGTACCTGAGGTTCTCAGCCTTCCAGTCCAACCAAGTCTGCCTTTGTCAGAACAGAGACAGTTAGGAAATGTTGTGATTTGTCTTTATTTTAATAGTCAGCTGTTTGAATAAATACTGGGCTGCCAGAATGAAGACACTCATTTATTACTTTAAAGTAAAAATACAGTTTTTGTGAGTGACAGAGGTCACTTTCAACAGCAACATCTATTACTTCCTGTGACCAGCTGTCTGGGGGAAGAAGGGGAGTTGCAGCAGCAGCCCTGTTTCTTGATTTGTGCTAGTGGTATAGGCTTTCTGAGGGAATCTTTTATCTCAAGCCTTCTCCAGGTTGTTGTTTATTGTACAGTTCCTCTGAATGTGGTACACAAACAGCATTAATAGGATGGGCAGGTTAGTTAAAAATGAAGTTCAGTCAGTGAATTAAAACTCTGGTTCTCATTGTCTCCAGATAGCAACAGATGAGCTGAAAGGGCTGAGCAGGTCTGTGCTGTGTGTCAGGCAAAGCAGAATTTCCCAGGAGTGTGTGGTGCTTATGTTTTAGCTCTATAGAGTGATGGTGACAGTGCCTTAGGGTACGGTGCTGTTAGGGGGTCATGTTCACCCTTGTGCAGTGAACAGCCTGGCAAATGCCAGGGCTGTGCCCAGGTTCTGCCTGGCAGCTGCTGGCTCCGCAGCAGCGGTGTCGTGCCGGTACCATCATGCCCAGTACAGCCCAGCACTGCCCCTGGTTCCTTTCTGAATCACACAGGTTGGAATATTCCCTACGAGTTCAACGACTCCGACCTCCGGATCAGCATGCGCCAGATCCAGATGTTTCTGAATGAGTATGAGGAGACCCCCTACGATGCTCTGACCTACCTAACAGGTACAGGACTGCACCCTGCTGCCTTTGCTCAGCACTCTCAGCTGGTGCAGGGATCCACTGATGAAGGCTGGATGAACAGACTGGATCCCATTCAGCTTTACTCTCTTGGCCTTCCATGTGCAGACAAGTTGGATGCTGAACCCTCAGATGTCATTCCTCTTTAGGCTCCTATATAGCTACAAGAATTACTAATGAGCCAGCAAGCCTCCTGGCCTCGATTTTAGCTAATATTATGAGCTTTATGAAACAATTCAGGGAGTCAGGATTAAAGGAGCAACTGTGAGCTTTTAGCTGTTTGCTGTACTTCATGTCAGTGTACACCTTCCCTCACTGCTTAAATCTCCCCAACCCCCTCTGGCAGGGGCATTGTGTGTTTCTGATCTCTGGTTTTCTACTGTGTGCATACAGAATTCAGTTAAGTTTGTATGGAAGGAACAAGAGGAGGATCAGCTCTATGGCACTGTTCAGGTTTTGATAGTTCTAAAAATTCTTACTGGCAAGAATTTCAAGCAAAAAAGCTGTCACTTAAAACATGGGATTATTTACTCCAGCATGAGTAGCAGTTTCTCAGATCAACTCAGAGCTTGTTCCTTAAACCTTTCATCATCAAGACACACAAACTTGGCCCATAGTTCCAAGGGTGTTGAAGAGCCTTATTTCCATTGAATCAATTGAACTTATAGGGACTTCTGAAGATCTGGAGCTCTGGAACTTCAGTTTACTGGAGCCAAAACATTATTGCAAAACAATGAGGTCATTAACTTTCAGCTTTTTCATCCTGTTTTTCTTTGTCCTTTCCCAGGGGAATGTAACTATGGAGGTAGAGTAACAGATGATAAAGACAGGCGCCTGCTCCTGTCCCTTCTTTCCATAGTGTACAGCAAGGATATAGAACAGGACAGGTACATGCTTGCACCTGGAGGTGACTACTACATACCACCCCATGGTCCATATGAGGTGAGAAGGTAACAGATGGGTTATGGGGAGAAGCCTATTTACACTGTACTTGGAGATGCCCCTAAGATCACAAAGCCATGCCAGAATGCCTCTTAGCTAGGAAATCTGAACCTGGTACTTCATCTCCATTGGGGTGAGTTAGGTATTTAGTGATCATCCAATGTTCTGGTGGTAGGTGATGCAAAGAGCCACCCTGTGCTGGTTCCAGTACAGCTCTGGAAAGCCAGCAGGAGTCAGGCTTCAGGAATTCCCAGCATTACTTCTGCACCCTCTTGCAACCACTTCTGCCTTGAAAGCAGCGATCAGGGTGAGGGGTGGGATGGCAGGTACACACTCAGTTTTCATCCCCTTTCTCCCTTCTACCAGCTGTGTGGAGGTAAGAGACTTGCCCAAATCCTGCCTGTTTGTATAGCCTGCAGTCACAGGGGTGGCACATACAGTATCCTGCCTGCTTCTGTGACTCCTGCCACTGGTCCTTTCTCTTGCTTTCTCTTGGTGCTTACATGAGGGTGGTTAGAACAACTCCTCAGTGACTCTTTGAACCATTCAGAACTTTTCTCTCTGAGGACTAAGTTAATTCCTAGATGCATTTAACTGGGAACTTGTGAGTTTGATTGTAAATGGCATGGTTCAGTCCAAGTTGGGTTTACTGGTCACTAATTAATATATCTTTGAATGATTCTAGTATCTAAATGTTTCTTTTACAGTCTTACATTGAATATTTACGAAGTTTACCAATCACAACACACCCTGAAGTGTTTGGACTTCATGAAAATGCAGACATCACCAAGGATAACCAGGAGACTAACCAACTTTTCAGTGAAGTACTCCTGACTTTGCCTAGAGAAGCAGGAGGAGGTGGCAAGTCCCCTCAGGTAATGGGAAGAAAGATGAATTGCATCATTTCTTTGGGGAAAAAGGACTAAAATACCCATGTGGTTGCATAGAAAGAATATAAAATCTGGTGTTTTGTGGAATTTGCTGAATAAGGTGTAAAAAAGGGAAATTCCTCCTTTGTGATTTCAGGAAACTGTTGAGGATTTGGCACAGGACATCCTATCCAAACTACCCAGCAGCTTTGATGTGGAGGAGGTTATGAAGGCATACCCAGTGCTGTATGAAGAGTCCATGAATACAGTTCTTAGGCAAGAACTCATTCGATTTAACAGGTAATGCTCAGGGTTTCCTGTTGCATCTCTCCATCAGCACTAGACACTCCCAAGCCTTAAACTGTGCAAGTCTTCTCCAGTAGGTTGCTGTTATCAGGAGAGGTTCTTCTTGGGGTGAACATATTAAAAAATGATTCCTGTGTTTGTGGGGTATGAACTGAAATCAGGTTTGAGTTTGTGTTGGGGTAGGGCAGCCAACGTTGTTCTTCTAAGTCATACCCAGGCCCCAGTGTTTACAGCACATTATGATAATGAGTGTTACAGTCTTCAAAGCTCTTGTCACTTGATTTCCTTTGCCTAGAATGGGAATTTTCACTATTTGTCACTTTTCTCTGTGTGTTTTTTTTTTGCTTTTCTGAAATTAAGTAAGAGTTTTGATAAGTATTGGTGAGATAAGGAATTTCTGACAGGACAAGTTAAATTAGGTACTAGGACAGGACAGGTTTAAATTAGATATCAGGGGGAAGTCCTTTCCATAGAGAGTGGTGAGGGGCTGGAACAGGCTGCCCAGAGACGGGTGGGTGCCCCATGTCTGGGGGTGTTCAAGGCCAGGTTGGATGGGGCCCTGGGCAGCCTTGTGTAGCTCCAGGCCTGAGGTTGGTGTCCCTGCCTGTGGCAGGGGGGTTGGAGCTCTGTGACCCTTGGGGTCCCTCCCAACCCAGACCAGGCTGGGATTCTATGATTCTGTGACTGGCATTTCAAGCTGGACTCAGCTCTTCAGCCAAATAATAAGAAATCAATTGAGGTGACAATGTTTGTGTTTGTTTGGGTTTTTAATCTTCAGGCTCACTGAAGTTGTTCGGAGCAGCCTCGTTAATTTAGGCAAAGCCATTAAAGGCCAGGTGGTGATGTCATCTGAACTCGAAGAGGTTTTCAACAGCATCCTGATGGGAAAAGTCCCATCAGTGTGGGCTGCCAAATCCTATCCATCACTGAAGCCACTGGGAAGTTACGTGTCTGATCTCCTTTGTCGCTTGGTCTTCTTCCAGGTAGGCTGAGCTGGGCCTAAGGACTGGGTACACTGAATGGGTAACGTTACTTAAGGTTGCAGAGGTGTTGTAAATAGCTGAGGTGTAGGGGAACCCTGTGCAAGTCAGAGGAGGAGAAAGAATTGTCTGAAAAGCTTGTGTACCAGCAGCAGTTTGCTGGATCACAGCACCACATGGGCTGCTTCTGCCTCCAAATGGCTTTGAGTGGTGGGGGGACAGGCAGCCCTTGCCTTGGTTTTCCTGCTGCCTTTGTGATATCAGACAGAGATACCAACCCCTGCTCTCCTTGTCTGGAGTCTCTGCAATGGAATAATTTCTTCTGCTAGAATCTGCTGCACTGGCTCTAGTGAGTGCCCTCACAGGGATCAGTGAGGATACCATGTAGGAAAATCTGGCCTTTTTTGCCTCAGGAGATTGGTGTTTACAGCCTGTAAGAGAGGGCAGATTGGTAGAAGTGTCCAAATTTAGTAATTCTTTTCTTTCTGGCCTGTATCTAGCCTTACCAAAATGCACTTATGCTACTTTCTGAAATTTCTTTCTCAGCAGCACTGATTCCTGGTTGTTTCTATAATTATTTTTGTTGTCCTCATAAGTAATTACTTCTGTGATGTGTTGTCTCTGAAAAATACAGACCTAATGGTAGGTAGCATCCAGAGGGTCCCATCAAAGTTTAGATCACATTGTACCTGAACAGACAGCCCTTTCTTGGTGAACTGGCACAGAGAAGCCACAAAAAGTTTGTGGTTTTTTATTATGTTTGGTTTTTTTCTCTCTGCATGCAGGATTGGGTCATCAATGGGCCACCCACAGTCTTTTGGCTCTCAGGATTCTTCTTCACTCAGTCTTTTTTGACTGGTGTTTTACAAAACTATGCCAGAAAATACACCATCCCAATTGACCATATTGGATTTGAATTTGAGGTAAGAAAACGCAGGGGAGTTTTGTTTCTCTTGAACAGCTTGAAACATGTTCTGGGGCAGCAAGGGATAGAGTTTCAAGTGAAAAGACATCATATTTGAAGGAGTAATTTCAGACTATTGCTTAGAGGATTTAATATACTCCAGACAAACATAAAATCCAGCAATGGTTTAATCATTCTAGGTGATGAAAGAGGAGCACAGGATGGAGAACATGCCAGAAGATGGGGCTTATGTGAGAGGCCTTTTTCTGGAAGGTGCACGATGGGATAGAGAATCCTTGGTTATTGGAGAATCACTTCCAAAGGTCCTTTATGATTCTTTGCCCATAATTTGGCTGAAACCTGGAGAAAGCTCCAGCTTCCTTCATCAGAACATCTATTCATGCCCTGTGTACAAGACAAGTGCGAGAAGAGGGGTCTTATCCACCACTGGCCACTCAACCAACTACGTCCTCTCAATCGAGCTCCCTTCAGACAAGCCCCAGAAACACTGGATCAATCGAGGTGTGGCAGCACTCTGCCAGTTAGATGACTGACAGCATGCTCAAACCACCCACATGTTGGTATTAAAAGATACACTTTACTCCCCAGTGGCTGCTCTTTTGGTCTTTACTCAGGATTTCTTGCTGACTTCCAAGCAGCTCCCAGTTTCCTTTGGTTTTTAGCCATTATCAGCCACTGAGCAAGGGAAAGCAGGACACTGCAAACAGAAGCTTATTCTAAGGGCCTGGGCTTTATCTTGTGATAGATCAGAAGGAACAGAACTCCTGTCAAACTTTGTGGCCCCCCCACCTTACAAATCCTGTGAAATCCTAGTTCTAGCCCCTGGCTGCTCTCACAGGGCTGGTTTTAGTTATTGTTTTTATTGAAATTGGGCCCAAAGAGTTTTGCTGCTGATTTTAATGGGGATGTAATCCACAACACTTGCAAATAGGGCTCTGTGGATTTGCCTACCACTTCTGTGTCCCAGGAGTATGTATGGCAAGGAGCCAGATGAGAGCGGTGTGTTGTTAACATGTAAACCCAGACCTCAGCTAGAGAGAACTTCAGGGCTGGATTATAAAACTCTAGTAACTGACACCCCTTGAAGATGTGCCTCACAGTAACTGTGTGGAAAACATCCAGCCAGCACGTGCTGGGAGCCTGCCACTTCCCAGAGCAGCATGCTTCTCTCCTAATTGATAAACTCTTCAGTATTATTCACCTGTGTGTCCCAGGTGCCTGATAAATGGAGCTGTTTCCTTTCTCCCTTAGTTGCATTTTACTTCCTCATCTTGCCCTACTGCATACTGGACTAACAGCCACCCAAAATTGGGTACATGTTCAAGCCCTTTCATCAGAGAAGCTGGGAGTAGCTTGCAAACGTTAATTAAAACTAAAATAGCCTGACCATCTTCAAAGAGCTCTGCAGTCATTAGTGAATCCCCAGAGCTTGCCAGGAAGGTACTACAGACAGATCATTAGCCTTGGAGTGTGCACAGCACAAGAGAAGCACAAAGATCAAGGCAAACATTTAAAAAAACCCCCACTGCATAAACATCCACTAATTTGGGGTCTTTTATTCTTTTTCATTGCCCAAATCACAGCATTTTAATGACTCACTTGGGGCCTCCCAAAGTCAGAGCTGCAGCTCTAATCCTGCAATCCTGGTATCCTGCTACAGTCGTTAAGTGATGCTGGAATTGATCTGTTGTGTTGTGTTTAGCTGTTACAGATGAAAACAGTCCTCACTGCGGTTTTATGAGCCACTGGTTTGTGGTTAATAGACTATATAGATGTTCGTAGCCAGTAACTTTAAAGAATGAGAAGATGCAGGTAAGGAAGACCTGTTCCAGAGCTGCTCTGCCTAATTCCCTGCACTTAGGTACTGAGTACAGTGTCCTCCTGTCCTGTCCTTGATGCCCCAGGAGCTGCAGTAGGCAGGCATTCAGTACCTCTTCCTTCTCACTGGTAACTAGTGTCAGGCCAGGACACTTAGTGGAGATTTGCTTTGATAAAGGGTTGGAAGAAACCACTCAGCACTTTGGACTAAATGATATGTGGCATCTCGAGCACAAAACAAAACTTGTTTAGGAATGTTATAGCACAGCCACCCAAAACAACAGCAGTGTTTGAGAAGAGAATCCTGTTTCTGACATCTATAAATATTAACGAGTTGGTCCTTAAAAACAGCCTTGTCCTGGGCTTCCTAAGAGTAACACAGACACCCCTGGCTTTGTCATTGACTGAAATTCAGCACATATTTAAAAACCCCTCTTGTGGTAATTACTGAATTTTTTAATAGCTTCATCTAATTGTGGTTCTTGCACTGTCAACAGTTCAGAGCACTAGTGAGGTCACTGAGGCATCAGAGATCACAGTTGTAGGTGTTGGAAGGGACCTGGAGAGCTCATGGGGTCCAACTCCCCTGCCAAAGCAGCTCCCCAGCTCATACTGCACAGATAGGTGTCCGATGGGTCTTGAATATCTCCAGAGAAGGAGACTCCACCACCTCCCTGGGCAGCCTGTCCCAGGGCTCCCTCACCCTCACTGTGAAAAGGTTAACAGATAACAGAGTTAAAAGATAACAGAGCAATCACCAGCCTCCTCTTACAGGTGCTCTGCATGCAGGCCAGAGGCTGGACCTGGCTATGGCTCCTTCCCAAGGGACTGATGGAGGCACTGGCTGCTCTCAGAAGGATCTTTTTATTTAAATTGGTGACTGGTGACATGTTAATTGTCACTACTGAGGCCCTGCTGAAAGGGGACCTGTGCCAACAGCACAGTAATCATTCTTAGAACATCAGAATAAAGAGAAGTTGAAATTTGAGGATGATGTGTCTCCATCCTCCTTCAGATGATGCTGGTCTCACAAACAGCCCTCTGAATTAAGGTGATTGAAATAAAGCCAGATTCATTAGTATGTGCTCTCTAAATTAACATTTTATGGAGATAAATTCTTTTTCAAGTGTTGGGAGATGCTGTGGGGTAGCTTCCCACGTGGGATGCTCATTAGTGCCCATTTGTGAGCAAACACTAGTGGGTAGTTTGTGAAATGACAGGAGTTGTGGTTCTTCACAGAACTTTGGTACTACGTGTGTGCAGCGTCCTCGTTAGGGTGTTGTAAATGCTTCTGGTGTGTTCATGTTTAGATTTGAGAGGACACAATTGAAGCCGTACCTCAAGCTCTTGTAGATGTGACCAAAATATACAGGTAAGAGAGAGAGAAGGCTCTAGAAGAGGGGTTGTGCATCTGCTGGGTGCTGTGCCCCAGGGATCAGGTATGGCCAAGTCTCTTCAGCTGGTGACTGCTGAAGCTGGTGATTTCCTGGGCTGCCCTTAACTGGTAGAGAGAACATGAGGGGAATTGCTGCTAAGGGATGTCTGTCTTAGAGATATTTTTCTGTGGCTCTTTGAAATGAGCTTCCCAACCTTATTTCCTGGGCATTGTCTAGACCTTCCTGAAGAATGACAAGCTGGCTAAACATCAGAATTCATGTCTCTTGGCTGTTAAAAAAAGAAGGCAATGCAGATGTTAGTTGGACACGATAAAAACGTGAACAAAACCTGGACAAATGAAGTACCTTGAAATAGAATCCTTGGCTTCACAGGTTGTTTCACTTGTTAATTAGAAGCTCTTATTAAACAAACCACAAAACCCACCTGTAATTAACTGCAAATCACAGATTCACAGCCTTGCCAGTAGCTCACAGCAGATGGGATAAAAATGCAGACATTAGGGAGCGAGAGGGATTTGTTTCCTTAGGAATGGCAGGGACAGATTTTCAGCTGGCAAAGCTGAGACAGATACAGTCAGTACGTTTCCTTAGGAGAAGGAAACCTCTCTCCTACCTCATCCATACACAAAAATTTCAGAACCAGAAAGCAAATATCTGGTGGTTTTAACACTGTTGGGCTGTTAAAGGGGAAATTATACAATGAAAAAGCAAAAGATGATACAAAGGCCCCAAATCCTTCTGTTTCCAAACTGTGGTAAGCCAGAACCCGATCCTGTGACTGGATTACAGAAAGCAGTGAAAGGTGCAGGTCTCTCCTATAATTAGTGTTCTTGAAAATGAATGTACAGGTGTGAGGAAATGAAGTGACCTTTGTGTCTGTGGCTAAAAGGTGGATGAGACTGGTACTTCTGATGGGTGCACAGAGTGAGGTCTGGGTTGCCTCCTGCAACTTCCTCAGTCCTGGGCAACATTCAGTCTGCAGGTGCCAAGTCTGTGGGTTCGTTATGGTGGCCTTAAATTTGGGGTCATAAGGACATGGCTTCATCACTTAAACCGTACTAATGATGGAGTTAGGGACAGGATTTCCAGAGGAGGTGTTACTTGTTATTCAAGGCCAGAGAGCATGTTGCTACAGCCCTGCCTGCTGGGCAGCTTGCAGGAGAGTCCATGCCACTGACTTGGGATTCTTATTCCCAAAGGTAACAACATTAATGTAATGTTCTTGCTGTAAGTTACTCTGAAGCACCTCCTGGCTGCTGGGATGTACTGGGAGGAGGTGCTGGGAGCCAGAGGAAGGTAAGGAGGTACAGGACAGTGTATGCTGACTGAAATCCATCCATCACAAACTCTCAAGAACTTGGGGGCTTTTTTGAACAACATCTTTTTGTGAGGAAAATTAATGTGTAAGAATGACAGTGCACAGCTGTGGGCTACTCCTTGACATGGTCTGTGGAATTCAATGCAGTGAGTACCAGCTGACACCTCTGCCTCCCTCCTGGACTGAGTTGCAGGTGAAATTTTTTAATGAAACTCCCTTGAAATAGTAGTTTGCCAGTTTGACCTCCAAAAAACCCCAAAGGACACTACTCAAGGCAGATTCTCTTTTCCACAGAGTTTGACTTAACCTGTGAGCAAAAGGGTTTGCTCTCCAGACCTGAGAGAAGAGCTGATCTAATCCTTCCCGTGGCTGAACAGCCTGAGGTTGAACAGGTTCAGTCTTCACCTCCTGATGCTGAAAGTAGTGAGGCTCAGGCACCGGCTAGTAACTTCCCACTCACTTATTCTGAAAACTTAATGGCCCTTTAAAGCATCTCAAATCGTGGGGTGCTGGTGCTGCCCTTCTACTCCCTGGCATGATACATCTGAGTTGGATACACTGAGTTACTAAGGCTACTTCAGCCTTTTTAAATTTGCATGGGTTTACTTCCTTCAGGAATAAGCTCAAACTCATGTTGTTCCTTCTATCAGGTGTAAATCTTCTGGAATTTTAGGGATGTTCTTTTGCAATAATCTGCATCTTCCAGTGTGTACTTGGGAAAGAGTTGTGACTATAATACAGACAGTACAATTAGACTGCTCATTTACATAGCTGTTTATTCACCTGATGAGTCACAGCATCAGTACCTTCATTAGCCACCCGCATTTTAACAGAGACGTTCAAGTGATAAAGACAACAAGGGAGCCTAGGCTTCCATTTGCACCCCTTGTCTGGGCACATAGTGGTTTGGCTCAGGCAGCACCTCTCTGCGCTGGGGGCTGAGGATGAGGATGGGGAGTGCTCGTGCTTCTCGCAGTGAGGGCTTTGGCACTGTGTGTAGCTGTGTTATTTTTTACTGTCTTTGTTCCACCCCCCTTCTCCCAGGCTAATGGAGATTTGGTTTGTGTCTTCCTGGCAGCAGTAAATTAGCAAAGCTCCTGCTGACAGGCAGAACAATGGCATTTTATATATTACTTCCCACATGAGGCATTCCCAGGAAATAATTATATGGGAACAGATATCTTTGTGGACCGGAGCCACAAAGGGTAGCGAGGAATCGGACGAGCTAGTACCTGCCGTGCTGACTCGCTCTGCCCATTGTTTCCTTGTCCTTTCTCATCCGCTTGTACTTTTTCACCCTTACATTGGTGGGGGAGGGAGGAACTCTCTCCCTCTGTTCTGCACTCGACCGGTTCTAACTTACTGTTAAGGTAGATGAGAATAGTTCTTTGCTGTTGTCTGTCAGGGCTTGGAGGGTTTAGGATGAGTTGGACAGCTCAGAAAATGAGATCTCATTAGTTTTGCCTCTTTAATAGGAAATAATATATACAGCAGGCTTCAAATTCGCTCATTTGCCACCATTACCTCTGGCTGGAGACAGTCTCTGCCCACAGCCCCTGTCCTGAGGGGAACTGGTGCACAGCCTGGTAACGCCAGAGCAGCCAAAGGAGCCCAAACCACTGGCAGCCAGGGAGGGGGAAATGAATTTCATTTCACTTCTGAAAGGCAGAAATAACACCTTCAATTTAAGACACTGGAGAGACAGATGTAGACACTTTCTTTCATGAAGTTGGAGTTGTGTCCATAGTGTTGGAATTAAAAACCTAACACTAAAATAATTGCTGGGAAAGCCACTGTGCTGCTGATGCTGGAAAGCTAACCAGGAAAAAATGCAGAGCAAGACACCCAAAGCATCCTCAGCCTTGATGATACCCTGAAGGGAGAGTTTTCAGTCCATACATGGGAACCTGAGGAACCCAGCACTGGAATGCTCTCCTCCCACTTGTGCAACTGCATTTCACATCCACACCCTCCCCAAAGGAAGGGGGGAAAGCTGACATGGAGACTCCAGGCCTCTCTGCAATTCACAAAAAGCAAAGAGGAGGGAGAATAGGCAGCCTTTCTGCTGTCTCTTTGCTATGTTCAGAAACAGTACTGTACCATAAGGGTGCTCTGAAACAGGAATGTTTCTCCAGGGACAGGAGAGGAAGGAGTGCCACTGCACCAGGCAGGCACCATATTCCCACTTGTGTCCGGAAGCTCTGGAGGCACTGGGGGCTGCTGGAGTTTCCGGGACCTGCTTCACTTTTGCTGACCCTTACCCACAAGGTGCTGCCTTCAGCCTCTCTAACCCCTGAACCACCAGAGAACCCTGGAACAGAGTTAAAAAACCTGCTGTGACTTCTCCCAATGTCAAAGTGATCTTTGTATCACACCCCCTCCTGGGAAAGTGTTACTTTTATTGAGGAGTCAGTGGCTGAAAGACCAACCTTACCCATCATATACAATGGATCAATTAGCTGTTTGGCCTTAGGAAATGTGTGACAGAAACAGCTTCATTCACAGTAGTGCACACAAATCACCTGGGTTGCAGTCCACAGCTGAAGTGATGGGATTACACCCACAGTTAAACAATGGGTTAGGAAACGTCGTCGTGGGATTTCAGGTATATTGGCTTGGAAATCTTCCTCAGCTTCTCCTGGTGTCGCAAGGTGCGGCCTTGCTTGTGGGCAAGACCCATCGGAGGCAGGTGGATCTGGAAAAGGAAATCCCACCGGTCAGGTGCACATGGAGAGAGAAGGAATATGTACAGACTGGGTTTCATGGAGGTTTAAAGAAGCTTTTCACATGCTGGACAGGCAGCTGTACCCTCTCCAAGCAGGTTATTGGATTGGGAGGAGGAGCGCTCTGAGGAGTGATTAATGGTGTCACTTTCAGGTAATAGAAGTTGTGTTTATTAAGATCCTATGTATTTTAGCCTTTGATAACCTTGTTTTGTAAGCTCAATATCAGACTGTAATGATAAAATGCTTGTTGAAATAGGACTGCAGACACTGTTCCAGAACACTAAGACTTAGAAAACCTGAAAAATTCCCGAGTAGATATCTTAAAGCAGTGTGCTTTGCTCCCACCTACACTCCAAGTCACAGAATAACCCCAAACTGTACGTATCAAAAGGCTGCTGCCTTATTTTCATGATTCTATCTACTGTATTAAAATGCACCATCAATGTCATTGACTCCCCAGGCAGAAGGAGCAATAGGTGACAGGCTCTTCCTTTGACTGACAAAGTCTTTCTGTTTCCTGAGACTATTAGTGAGAGTCACGCAGCGCTCTCCCCCCAGGTGACTGAAAAAGGTAGGTGTCAGCAGTCAGGTGTTACTGTTGCTGAGGCTGTCATCCCGCAAGACTTTAGGTGCAAATAGTAGTAAAAGAAGCAACAGAGATTTCTAGAACCTGGAAAAAAAATCATTCAGTTTGAGAAAAGGAAAAGCAGGATGTGAAACGTGCTAACAGTGACCATGTTCTAGGCCAGCATCTGATGAAGACACAACTTGATTTTGACCCTGACCGCCTTAAGAAGGAAACTATAAATGAGAAGATGTAAACTAATCATTTGGAGTAGAGAGAAGCCTCCATGGGAGGCAAAGTACCTTACTGCTCTCTACAGCTACCTGAGAGGAGGTTGTGGTGAGCTGGGGGGTCAGCCTCTTCTTGCAGATAAGTAGCAACAGGATGAGAGGGAATGGCTGCACATTGTGTCAGGGGATGTTCAGGTTAGAAATCAGGGGAAATTTCTTCTCAGAAAGGGTGGTTGGGCACTGGAACAGGTTGCCCAGGGAGGTGGTGGAGTCACCATCTAATTTGACTCTCTAATTCACTGTTATCATGTGGAAAGATTAACAGATCTTTTTGTACATAGAGTGATTTATTGCCTGGACTGCCTAAACATCCCAGGCCCTGGGACTTTAGCTCATGCAACTCCATTCAGGCTCCGACTCCTTGAGATATCAGCCAACTTAGAGTGAAATAAGGTAAGTGGAGAACATTTCAATATAAATTTGGCTCAGATTTAGCACAGCACTTAAATACTGGCTTATCTGAAATTGGAGTGTGGTGCCAGTGATGGGAGTTATATGGTCCAGTAAGGGGGTAGAGTTTGACTAGATTTATACTCACAGGTCTCGGGTAGGGGATGTTATAATGAAGTCCAATTTCTATTCTTGCCTCACATTCTTCTATACACTGCTTAATCAACTCTGGATCCGTGACCTAAGATCATGCACAGAAATGTTTGGTACAGGTACAGCAGTTAGTGATCAGAAGTTCAAGCAGAAATGATGCCCAGCCATGTGACTTTCTTTAGCTTTTATTTTTTTTGGCAATCCCCAGGATCCAGTGATTGTATTTTTCACATCCATGAAAGGTAACATTGGTATTTGTCTTGACTCTCAGTTCTGGGCTTGCTGGTGCTGGTCATTAAGGCCCAGAGGCTGGCACAGCTGAGGCTGCCAAAGGAGGTTTTAACCAAATGTGGTATTTTCTCTGTAAAAAGCAATACTAATACATCTATGAAAAAGCCACACTCACCCAGTCCTCACTCTGCGAGGTGGCTAGAGGAGAAAGGGAAGAGGCTCCTTACTCTACACTGTTATCACCCTACCAGAAACTCTCCTTGAAGTCCGAGATGTGGTGTAAATTGTGACTTAACTTCATTTTTTGATTTTGCATTGCCTCAAATCGGGATGTAAATAAATACTGTGATCTTGAATTACAAGAAGGACCTTTGATTACCACGGCATCTGTATCGCCCCTTTCAAAAGGGGTTTGAAATTTCTTCCTTAAGAAGTGCTGCTTTTAAAAGAAGTGCCAATATTTGTTGGAAAAAAAGTAAAGGAAGCATCTGAGCCCTGTTCACCATTGCACTGGCAATGATACACTTAGCTCACTCTCTGAAAAGATGAAAAGCAGCTTTAATTACACAGGTAGGATCTTTAGAGTCTAGTTTTTTCTTGGCTTTTTTTTTTTTTTTCTAACTGGAGTGTTGTGTCCAGTTCTGGGCTCCCTGGTATAAAAAGGACAGGGATCTCCTGGAGAGAGTCCAGAGAAGGGCTACGAAGATGATGAAGGGCCTGGGACATCTATCCTGTGAGGAAAGGCTGAGAGAGCTGGGGCTGTTCAGCCTGGAGAAGAGAAGACTGAGGGGGGACCTAATCAATGTTTATCAATATCTTAAGTATGGGGTGCAGGGGGAATTGGCCAGCCCCTTTTCAGTGTCTGTGGGGACAGGACAAGGGGCAATGGCTGCAAATTGGAGCACAGGAAGTTCCGCACCAACATGGGAAGGAACTTTCCCCCAGTGAGGGTGAGGGAGCCCTGGGACAGGCTGCCCAGGGTGGTGGTGGAGTCTCTTTCTCTGGAGATATTCAAGACCCATCTGGACGCTGACCTGTGCAGTATGAGCTGGGGAGCTGCTTTGGCAGGGGGGTTGGACCCCATGATCTCTCGAGGTCCCTTCCAACCCCTACAATTCTGAGATTCTGTGAAAACTCCAGACCTTTCAGGCTTCTACAGTAGTTAATGAAGAGCTGAAACGGTTTGAGTTTTCTTATTACTATTTCAGGGAGATATTTAAACTATAACCCAAACAGACCAGCACTTGAGGGGAATGAAATTTTGGGAAAACATCTCTTACACTCATCTCTCTGCAGTGTCTCAGTGGTTGGACACTAAGAGCAAGGGCAGACCCATCAGGAATTCAGTCCCATAAGGACACTCACGTGCTTGTTCTTTCGGAATAAGGTTTTGGCTTCGTTTTTAATGTACTCTCTCTCCTGAAGAGTTTCTTCTGTCCGTCCTGAGGCCGACTGCCACTTTTTGGCTATTCGGAATATCTTGCGGTAAAGGCCAAGGACTTCTTGTCGGGTAACTGGGGTCATCTAAAAAAGCAACACAACCCCCCAGAGACACACGTGAACATGGGAGCTGCTGAATTCACACAACTGGATGAGAAAAGTATTTCCACCACCTAAAGACACACTGAGGTCTTGGGAAACACCTGAAATAGCTGTGAACAATAATTGACTGTTGAAAGCTGAAGCCCCAGTCCCACACAGTACAGAAGCAGATGCTGACATCTGTCTCCAGTCAAACAGCTTGAGCTTTGGTGCGCTCCTGTATCACAAGTCTGGTACAAGAATGCCCAGGTTGTGTTTCACTGCTGTCTTGCAACAGAGATTGGGCAAGGCACTGGGAACTCTTGAGCGATTCCTCCTTGTGGGACTGTACCAGAGCTGACCCTATCTCTGCAAAGCATCTGGAAATCTGTGAGCACAATCTGTGGCAAAACCACCCCAATATTGCTGAAGACCAGACTAGGTTTCAGAGGCCGGTTTGTGATACGACGACAGGGTGAGGTGATGATTCAGCTGGAGTTTGCTGAGATGGAAAAGTGGTGAGAGCTGTTTTATCTGAGCACTGCAGGAGAGGCAGGTGAACTGTGGATTTAGGAAAGTCAGGAATGTCCTGATTTTCAGAGCACTGTGTGCCTGCTGAGCCCACTGAATCAGCCTCCAGGAGTGGGAAAGAGTCTGTCAGAAACCAAGAGTGAAATCCTCTTCTGGTTCGGTGCAAACTGTATTTTATCTCAGAAGTGGTGCCACCATTTCAGGCCAGACCCCAAACAGCCCGAGACAACTCCTCTGCTGGAGTAACACCACTTCTGGCACAGATCAGACTAGCAGAAACAATGAACTCTGAACTCTGCTTGGGAGACACCACAACCATTGAAGGTACCCTACTGTGAGGAACAAGTCTCAGGGATGGGCCATCACCATGTGGCATCCTGGAGGTCTCATTGCTGCGGCTGAATCTACCCTGACACCAGACCTGGGTGCTGGGAATAGCTCCTCCAGAGATCAGCGGGGAGCAGGGGGGTGCAAGCAGCCTTCCTAAAGCACCCCAACTTCTGCGGGAGCTCAGCAACCTGGCCTGATTCCTAAGAGAAAACATTTTCATTTTCCTATTTGTATTTTTAAATGTTTTTTCCCCCCATATAAAAACGATTCTTCCTCCCCAGCAGAAAGCATTTCTAGTAAGTGTTTCTGGTATTTCTAGGAAACAGCTATCCACCATAAAACAGCTAGGTAGGCCCTAGCTTCACTTTATCCACTCTACAGCTCCACTTCAGGCAATAAAATTAGTCATACACGAAGGTACATGTGTACCTGTGTCTGAAAGATCATTGCTTCCCTCTGCGGACACGGGGTTTTGTACAGAAAAGGAGCGGTTCACGGGCAAGGGCTGGCCCAGCACCAGCTCTGTCCCAGGGCACGTCCCAGCCCTCCTGGCCTCACCCCTCTGCTTTTACAATTCTATATTCTCAGATCAGGTGTCGCAGCCGGTGGAGCGGGTAAAGCTGCTCCCTGCTGACAGCTAATGAACGTCAACCTGGGGTTTCACACTGTCCATAAAGAAAATAAGAGGAACAATGATGGGAGGAAAAAGAAGTGTTTAAAAAGTGGGCTTAAATCATGATCCAGGCACAGGACGATTTCCAGGGCTGCAACAAGGGGCAGGGTGTGCCCTTTGCTCTGAGCTGTACTCACACCTGTCGCTTTGGGTTTAAACTTACCCAGAATCTGTTTATAAAGGTTTTGTTTGGAAGTTCAGAACCAACACATTTCTTTCCCCACTAGTTGCTTCTGCTCCCCCACCTACAACTTATTTTTTTCTTTCTTCAAGAAAGCATTGCTGGAGCAGGGTGCAGCCACTCACCTGGGCAAGGGCTGCCCTCCTGCATTACAGCTCTCCACCCCACACCCACCAGATGTGAGAGGCACCAAGCAGCTTTCCAGATACACCTGGCAGCCAGCTGCTCTGTGGCACAGTCAGCCAACAATTTCTAACGTTTCAGACCTGCTCATAAACCATTTCTGCCATAAAGATAAATGAAGGCATGGAGAGCCCTTCACAGACAGAGGAGCCCCGTCTGCAATGGGAAAGGATGAGAACACGACCAAATAAAAAGCCTGGGTCAGACTCCAATCCGAGTGGGAGTGTAAACGGGGAATAATTCTACTGAGAACAAAGCTGCTTCCACCTGAAAACGCTGTAAATGAGGTTGGCAGCTTTTCCATTGGTATAAGCAGAGCCCAACCGACAGACGTAAGTGACGCTACAAGTCGTGTATCAGGTGTAATTTCACCAAGTGACACTGCTTGTGTTAGTTCTGTGGGTGTGCAGAACGATTCCGAGTGGGACAGAAAGGAAGACAAGGGAGGCTTTCACGTCCTGGTGGTTACTCATCTTGCAACTTACATCTCTGGCATTTAAATCATAATTATATTTCACATCTCTGGAATGTTAAGTGGATGTTACACCGCTTTCCCACTAACACTCATCCTGTGGCAGTCACACCCATTGTTTAACTTCTACCGCCCTTGGTTGCGTTGCGGAATGCAGCCCGCAGAGGTTAACCACAGGCATTTTACTCAAAAAGCATGGGGCTGTTGTATCAGCTGAGCAAATTTCAGGTGTCTGCTGCAACACAACAAACCAGGAGAGGTGAAAGGTTAAGTCTGTACGCAGAATCGTATGGATAGGACCAGCGGTGGCTCTCAGGCTGGTTGGGGTGACGGGGAGAACGGAGCCTTTGGAGGGAAGCCAGGCGCTGCCTTCCGAGTCAGCTGCAGGCTTGTATCGTCCTCTGGATCTACACACAAACCCCTGTAATCTGCGTGCAGATCAAGCACACGAAACATCCCACTGACTCCAAATGTGCAAAGGAGGTTTGAGCAGCTAATGAGGTACTGTGTGATGAAGACATAAACGTTTTTTGTTGCTAATTAAAACAAAGAATCCTTTAGACTATAAATTGTACTAAGTTTTTCTGTCAGGAAACAAACAGGCATTCCTATGGATGCTTAGATGGTTTGATAATCTGATTGGTCAGTGATATACTCCGGTCTTCTTTTGCTATCTGTGGGTTTGTTCAGAATTTAATTATGAAGTTTATATAGAAACAAGGCAGGAATCTGGCAGCCACACTGCGGAGTGACCCCAGCAGTGCACTGTCAAAGCAGATTCAGGATGGAGCGCAAGCTGCACAGAGACAGATGACTTGGACACAAGGAGCTGAATTCCAGCTGTTCCCCAGCAAGGGATGCTTGGCTCAAGAGTGCGTGCCCAGCACTCTCCTAGCTGCACAGCTCCTTTGCTCAAGTTGGAAGTCTACTTTAATTCATCTTTTCTTTTCAAGCCCTCTATTAGCTACTCACTTTAAACATAAAATCTGCCAGTAGCAAGTACATAGAGGATTTTAGGAAACAAAGGGTGGAAGTTGTAGCCCATGGGGAAAGAGAAGGGATTTTAAACCAACAGATCTCTTCTTTTGCATCCCAGGTAACGAGGGCACACATCAGTAACACAGGGTTCTTGCTGGTACTGAAACAGTATTTGCTCAGGGGAGGAGACAGTGGGGAGCAGAACTCTGAAATAGCTTGAAAAAGCAGCTTTGAACTTCTCAGATGTAAATTATTTTGTTTAGGAGCAACACAGCTTCTACCTGACAGCTGGGGTTTGCTACTGGCAAGGAGTCCTAAAGACACAATGACAAATTGCTGGGCTGCTCATCCTCTGAATAAGCTACGATCCCATTTCTGTTACAGAGATAAAAGACAGAATTTGGAAGCCCAGTGTATCAATGGTGTAGTGTGGAACAGCATCAGCTTCAGCCCGTGTGACAGTCAGGACCTCGCATTTTAAGCGTGCTCTTTGGCTAACTCTTACTTAGAGATGCAAAAAACCTGCACAGACCTGGCATTTATTTGTTTTTTAAAGACCTAAATTGCACCACTTAGCTAAAGAGCAACCCGCAGTCTCTCTCCTGCTGCTAATGCAAGAGATAATCAATCATTCCTTTCTCAGCTATCCATGGCAACTAGAGGTCAGCAATCCATATTAATCTTTCCTGCAAGGCTGCCAAAACCCGTCTGCGGTTCTTAAGGCAGCAATGAAGTTGGCCTGTTGTTTCCTTAAGGGACAACAACTGAAACAATGAGTTCTCGTGGCACAGGGAGAGAAAGGGTCACAGATTCCTGCGTTGGCCTGACAGGTCACAAGCCTTCCAGTGATTCTAAATTTCAAAATCCAGTTTCCACAAAAGTCATCTTCTTTTCCTCAAATCAGTGACTTGGTGGCCTGTGATGGCTAGTACACTGCGACCATCCACTGCCCGTGGCTGCAGCATGCACCCAGCAAAGTGAAACCCCATTCGATTTTCAGTCCTGACCGAACATTCATACCTCTGAAGGCTCAGCTGAAACCAAATCACAGCAAAACTTCAATCACAGCTCAAATATTCCATCTCCTCATGGTGAAAAACAAACCTAAAATGGAAGATCATACTCTTCCACAACAGTGCTACATTTCAAGACATTTCCATCAAGGATTGACTCCCAGGTATTTCTGTTTCCATCGTAAATCTAAGCAGATTTGGTGAACAGAGTTACCCAACCAAGTTATTCAGTATCTGAAAGTGAGATGACTTTCACATGGTTTTAGATTTTGTCATACAGTATCTTTCTGCTGGCAAACTGAAGTGATCCGAAACCCTGATGTGAAACACCGCTCAGCACCTCTGAACCAGCCTCTTCACCACTGCTCAGCAGGGGTGAGAACTCAGCCATTCAATTCCTGCCTCGGATTGCTGACTGAACTTGGACCTCTTTTAAGCTTTCTCTCACATACAGGGCAGTCTTTTGATCAGAAAAAGGAAACTATATGCAAAGAGAATATAACTAAATAGTAAAATCTGTGACTCGGATTTTATCGCTGGGGTTTTCTGTGTGATTTCAAGAAGAGAAATGGCAGAAAATTAGGATAGTGCAACCCGCTCTTAATTGGAATAAATGAAAGTGGAAACCCTTCAACAGTCCCTTTTGATTGGAGTTGTCATTTTCTTCATCTGAGATGGTGGAGGCATTATCTGGCTTTAGTACGACATCCAGGCTATTGCTCCAGGAGTGCCTCCTGTGCTGCAGCAGCCTCCAGAACAGAAATGCTGACTGAGACTGTGGAGAGGGGAAGCCAAAAAAACCCCTTCAAACCCAAAGGAAAAAAAAAAGGAGGTTTAACCTATTTCTTAGTTTTCTCCTGAAAAGTGTGCAGCGCCCAGGTAAACTCTACAGGAATACGAACTTGCCTCTAGCCTTGTGCAGCCCCGTTGCTCGTGCTTCCATACACCTAGAACCATTTTCTCCTCCTTTGTGTTCAGTTCTCTATTACTTAGAAGCAGAGAAAGAGGTTTTTAAGGCCGTGCGTGAAATCCAGCACAGACAAGGGAGTCTCAGCTGCCCTGGGATGACCCAATATGACACAGAGGCATACAGAGACGTAACAACAGGTATGAATGTTAATGCTGGCGGGGAAACAGTCCTTCTTGTCCCCTTCCTTACTGTGTCTTGGGGTCGTTTAAGACAACTCCATTTATGAACCCTTTGCTACAGTGCCCAAAGGCTTCAGGCCCAGGACATCGACCAGTGACGATCCAAGGACGGGCGGTGCTTTGAAGAAACATGCTGCTTTTTGGAACCCAGGCGCGCGAATCCCATGGGAATTCGGGTCCGCAGCGAGGCCGGGCGCGGTCCCTGTCCCGGAGCCCGGCACAGCGCGCTGGGGGCTCCCGCCTCACAGCCCGAGGCGCGCGGGCGGCGGGAAGCGCCGCGCGCTGCCTCACAGCCTCCTGAGGCGAGCAGCGGCGGCGAGGGAACCGCGGGCACCCCCCACACGAGCTCCGGGGCAGCGGCGACACCCACACATGGGGCACCCGGCCTTCCCCGCGCCGCTCCCGCAGCCACCCGCGGCCAGGCGGCGCAGGGCGGGCAGCGGGTGAGAGCGAGGGGACGGCGGGGCGCTGGCAGGCACCGCCAAGATGGCGAACGCCGACCCCCGCCGTCTCCCTGAGCCGCCCGGGCGCCCTTCTGCCCCCTGGCGGCCGGGACGGCACTGCCCCCGCGGCCGGGCGGAACCACCGCCTGAAGCGGAGGGGGTTTGCCCACCCCCCCCCTCCGCCCGCTTCTCCGCTTCCCTCCCCTCCCGTCCGTCTTCCCCGCCCGCCGGCGCGCCCACGCCCCATTCCCCCTGCTTACCTTTGGTAAGAAGCACGCTAAGCCCCCGCTCCCCGCCTTCGCGCGGCGGTCCCGCCCCGCCAAGCCCCGTCCCCCCGGTCCGGCGGGTGAAGGAGGCGGCGGCCTGTCGCCCTGCCCTGCCTTCACCGCGCGTGCGGCGTCGGGCACGCCGCCTTACGTCACGGGACGGTGCGGCGCGGCGCCGCCAGCTGACTGCTCACCCCCGGAAGTGATGCGGGGCGGGGGAGGCAGTCTCGCTGAGAGCCGAGGAGGTGAGTGAATTGGACCGTGTCTCTTCCCGTCCGCGACGGGCTGCGGGGTCGGCGCGGGGCTCGGCTCGGCCCGGCCGGCGGCGCGGACCTGGCCTGCAGCCTTTGCGGCGGCCGCCGCTCTACCCCTCAGCCCCAGCAGGGCCGGGTGGGCGCTGGGGGCCCCGTGCCGCCGCCCCGCTCACGGCGGGGGCCCCGGAACCGTTCCTCGCACGGCCGCCCCGGCGCTGGCAGCCGCCAGTCCCGGCGTGCCCGGCCGGGGGCCGCAGCCTCCCTTCGCCGGGGCCGTCCCGCCCGGGCGCCTCTCGGGTTGGTGTCTGCCGGGTGCCGGTCCGCGCAGGCCGGCGCGGGGGCTGAGCCCCGCGGGGTGCCGCCGAGCCCAGCCCAGCCCGTCAGTGCCTCCGCTGCCCCGAGTGACGGCGGCGCCTCCCGTCGGGCTGGGCTTCTCCCCCCGGTTCTCCCCGTGGCGTGTGCCATCTGCAGGACCCTCGGGCGTTTCGTCGGGAGCCGCCTCCCCGCGTGCGGCGCCGCGTCCCCTCCCGGGCCGGGGGCAGACCGGCCGCTTTGTTCCGGCGCTGCCCGTGCCGTAACGCGGGGCTGGCTGCGCCCGGTGCCTCCGGGGAGCGGGGCGGGGAGCACGCCCGGCGAGCTGTTCCCGGCGTGCTGCTTGTGACCCGAACGCAGGACCGCTTGCCGTCCGGATTGAGCTTTCCCTCCCTCTCCCGAGCGCGTTTCACCCTGCCCCTGAACCCCGCGGTCTGTGTCGCTCGCCCCTTGGGCCTGTCCTGGCCCTGATCAGCCCCTCACCGCAGCCACGCTCGGGACGGGCCTGATGGGTGTCTCACCCAAAGGCTGTGTGACAGAACATGCCCGTCCTAGTCGGGCTCTGGTGGCTGGAAACAAGTCATCGATTGTCTCCTGAATACTTAACGCCGCCTATACACAGTCCTTCCTAACACTGCACTGATAACTGGGCGCTCCAGCACCCAGGGGGAACACGGCATTGATCCAGTAGCTTTTTTAATGATAATGTCTCCCACATAATTTAGAGGGGCAATAGGTTAAGAGCCCTGAAAAAACAAAAAGGGGTGCATCTGTACAAGCAACGCACCCAACCTGTCTGAACATCACACTGGCCTGCCTGGTGGTTGAGGTTTTGCTGCGTGGTCTGCCATTTTTTGGGAGAAAAAGTTGGTCAAAAGACTAAATAGATTCTTATTATCTGTTTAAAAGCCTCTTTGTTAAGCAGTTAATCTGTAACTACAGTATCGGTGTGTTATTTGGGCTGGCGATGGGAAGGGAGGATGGCTGAGTACTGGTGCTGTTGGAGCTCACCTGGATGCTGATGTGTATTTCCCTTGATGGGAAGGGAGGATGGCTGAGTACTGGTGCTCTTGGAGCTCACCTGGATGCTGATGTGCATTTCCCTTGTAAAAGAGACTCAGTGGAAGAGAAAACACAGACCCTTGGTTAAGGCTGCGTGTGAAAGTGAAGAGCTCTGCCTTCACACGCCGCTCGGTTCTGGAGTTTGTCTTTAAAAATCTCCCACCATCCCAGTGCAGGCTGGTGTTAGTGGTCAGCAGGAAAACCTTCGTAGCCCTTTACAGGAGAGGCAGCACACAGGCTGCAGCGAAGATTCCCTGTGCATCAGCAGAAAAGGGAGAGCTTGTGATCTCTGCTGGGTTAGCTGGGATTCACAGAGTACAGCTGGCTGTGCAAACCCACTGCAACGAGTTCTAAAATTCTGGTTATTTCCTAATAGCAAGTTATACACTGTCACAAATGATGTAAATGGTTTCACAGAGCTATGAATGGGGGAACTTCCAGCTTTGATAGAGCTCGGCTGCTCGGTGTGATGCTTTTGCAGTGGCTTTTATCTCGAGGCTGCTGTATGATCTGTGATCAGCTCTTGGGTCTTCAGGCTGGGCTAGGTGCCTTCTCTGTGCAGGTTTTGGCTTGTGTTTTGGAGATGAAAATTGTTGTGTTTGTAGGAAATTCCAGCTGATCTGCATCTTGCTACTTGTGGATGTTGGAAATTCACGTGTAATTACATCTCGCCTCCAGTTAGCGTGGATGGTGTTTGAAAATGGTGACTGGATGAAGGGCTGGGGTGGCTTTGAGAGGAACCGAAGAGCAGGTCTTTTGGAAGACTGTCACTGAGACTAAGTAAGTGCCTGGGGGCTGCCAGACCCTTTGACATGTTTCTAAGGGACTGACAAACTGGCATGGGGATGAGGAAGAGGTGTGATTCTGCTGCTTGTTCTGGTTCAGGGCAAGGAACAGGAGAGAATCCCATGTGCTGTTGGTGTGTGTGTGGGGGCAGGGGCATACAGAAAGGGGGTGGAGGAATGGTGGGTAGACATGATGCTTGTAAACCTGTGTTTCCTTATGCTAGAGAACAATGTAAAGGTGGTTTGGATACAGCAGTGCACAGCTAGAAGTTGGCAGGTGTGTGAGTACCCCAGTCCTGCTGGAACCGACCCAGGCTGTAGCACCTGGGTGCTGGGGAAGTGCTGAAAAATGTCATTTAGAGCCTTGGAGCACTACAAAACCCACCATGGTGGGGTTTGTGAGAGCTTGCAGAAGCTGTTTTATCAGGCACTTGGGTCTGGAGTGGTGACTGTAGTGGGAGAGCTCTGCTCTGGGTGAGAAGAGACTATAAAAGTAAAGGCATGGGATGCTATGGAAGCAGTCCTGTCCCTTGTCTGCATTCTTAACAATAGAGAAGGAGCTGAAGATCAGTAGCCAGAATTCTTGAAGGCTGAAAGAAGAATCTGTAAACAGTTGAGGGACTCAGTAGTCACAGGAAGATAAGAGGGAACCCCCTTAACAGCCTGTGTCAGAATTCCCCGACTGGGCTCCCTCTCTCTGGCTGCTTCTCCCTAGGGGTCTGCATCTTATCTCGCTGGCTTCCTTTCCTCTGTTTGCCTCTGACTAACAGGCTTTGTCTTCTGGTTACTGGAAGTCTAATAATTTCTTTTGTCTGCCCCTTTCCTCCTTTTAGAAATGCCAGATTAAACGGCTGTTATGTTCTGCAGATTATCTGCGCCGGTGACATGGATTAATTGTATACTTGGCTCTAAGTTATTCAGCAGTAATGACATAGTAACTCCACTCGAAACAATGGTAATTTCAGGGCAAATGTTCAGGGCAAGTGTTGCCCTGTGGGGAAGAGCCACCTGCAATTTACCCCCTGTAAATTCACCACATGAGTAAACTCTCTGTGTGGTTTTCTCGGCGTCTTTGACGCAGCGAGTTGTCTGAAGGGTGTCTCTTGAAACACTCTGCTATCTCTTTCTTTCTGCTTTGTCTAGTTCTCTCCCCCTTCCCACATTCTTTTGACTCTGGTTTGAGTCAGGTAATTACAGACCTGGGTTGAAGCCCTCCTGGGGAGGGATCAGTAAGGCCAAGCCTTGCAGACGTGTTCCCATCCTTCGCTTCTACCTCGGCGTCGCCCTTTCACAAAAAGGTTTGGTGGCTCTGCTCGGTTATGGGTGGGCAAGTCTGAGAGCCCCAGGGGTGACAAACTAAAGGGGAGCTCTGTGTTCCTGGGCCCAAATGTCAGTGCTCTTTATAGTGACCGAAGGGAAGCCTTGGGTGCTCCAGACCCTGGAGATCTGGAAATGCTGAAGATCTGATGGATGCCACCTTTGAGCTGGGGTCCTGTGTGGCACTGGTGTGACAGTTTGGTGATTTCACATTCTGATCTTGGTGTTAACCAGAACAGAGCGAAGAGGGGAAGAGAAAGTGAAGCAAAGCATCTTGCCTGAAAGATAAATCAGAGAACTAAACCGTTTAGACTCGTTGTCTGCATTTTATCAATATGTCTTGGGAGGCAGCTCTCCAGTCTGATGATCTGCATCTTGAAGGAAGCAGAAAATCTGGATTTTAGGGAAAGGTTATTAAATTGCAGTGTTTTGGTGCTGGGGAAGTGATGCTCAGGGGACTACTTAGCTGTAGGTATTAAAGAACTCTTTCATGGAGGTAGAAATGCTGTAGAGAAACCAACAAAAGCTTAGATGGTCAGACAGGGTTCCAGTAAAGAGAACAGGCTAGCGTCATCTACTGGTGTCTCAGAAAGAATAGACACAGTTCTGTCTGTGACATCTGTTTTGTGAAAGACAAAACTTACTTAGCAAAATGTGAGAATGCTGTTACTGACCTCCTGTCACAGCTTGTTTTTCCCAGGAAGTCAGACTGCCAAAGACAGTGTGACAGTCACAGTTATTTGTTGTCTCCCTTTTCCTATTTAGTGAATGTAAATGGTGGGGGGTTTTTTTAAACCAAAAGGATTATGTGCTCCTGAAAAATACTGGTCTTATTTTTACATCCATGTCATAGCAGAAA
This sequence comes from Laterallus jamaicensis coturniculus, assembly GCA_022605575.1. Classification (NCBI taxonomy): domain Eukaryota; kingdom Metazoa; phylum Chordata; class Aves; order Gruiformes; family Rallidae; genus Laterallus; species Laterallus jamaicensis. Next base: position 14,178,499 of record JAKCOX010000020.1, read on the forward strand.
GTGACAGCTTTCAGTTCTTAATCTGCAGTCTTTCAGTGTAACACAACTGTCCTTTCTGCAACTTTGAAGCATCTAATGCAGTCAGTCTTACCCTTTTGTTTTAAAATTGAAAGGGAGGGAGAAAAAAATCATCTTAATGCCTATGATTATGGGTGGCGTGTGCAGCTTAGCAATAGACTCACAAACACAAACGTCCTAGAACGTGGTTTTGGTCGTATGCTGACTGCTTGGGATTTTCACTGCAAATGCTTCTGTACAGAAAGCCTCCAGTGCTGGGGATCAGCCTGGAAATGGGCGATCTGGAATGCCAAAGGTCTGATGTGTCCCACCTTCCCGCAGCTACCTGTGCTTGGAGTCAGTGGTGGTGTTGTGTGAAGCACACAGGATAGGTGCCTACACACCTTGTGTCTCTAGCGAGACACAGGGTGTCAAGTGGGATCAGGGTTGTGTGAAAACTTACTGACAGTGTTGTGTGTGTTGGTTGAAGCTGCCAGCAGGTTTCTCAAGGAGACCTGAGAGTCTTTGTTGTAACTGATGACCGAGGTTCAAGTGCTCAGAGAAGCTCCTTTGAAGCTGTCAGTGCAGCTAACATGTAAATACCACAGCATCCTCTGTAAGGTGTGAAGTGTTAGTGTCCTTCACTGTGACAGGAGAGTCACCGTGACAGGGGAGTCGGGGCTCAAATCAGGAGAGAGAACTGGGTTCTGTGCAGGTGGCTTTGTGTATTTTCTGCTCCAAAAACTGCCGTTGGTGTGACAATCCAGGGATGTGCTCTTAAAGCACCTCCAGATGCCAGTCCTTGGGCTCAGGACAGTTCTTTGTATATAACTTCAATGTGATCCCAGTATCGACGTGGTGGGCTGGTGATGAGGTTCCCACACAAATGGATGAAATGAGTGGCTGCTCTGTAAGCTGTGTTACACTTGCTGAGGTGGCTTGTGGGCTTCTGCAAACTCCTTCTGAGCATCTGCTGCCAGGTGTCTGGCTCTTGCCTTTAGACTTGTCCCTTCGCTGCCCCACTGGGTGCCTTATGGGTCACAGCTCTGAAATGTGCTGGGCATGAGCTGCTGCTAACCAGTGCAGCTGCAAGGGCTTTCTGCTTCCATCATCCAGAATTCCAGAGTTATTCTGGTCTGGCTGCAGGGTAGTTGCAGTTTTCTGTGGATTAATTTATGGCATTGACTGAGACTGAGTGAGATGCATTTTGCTGTAAGCATCTGAAAGTAGCTGTGCTACAAATAGTTATCTGTGGCAAAAAATTGAGGGTCATGGTTTCTCCTGGTCCCATAAACTCTGGTGTAGAGATGTGAACTGTGTGTCTGAGCACAGAGTGGCTCTTCCCCAGCGTGTGCTGCTTTAATTATTCACAGTGCGTACCGAGGTGCTAAAGGTCCTTCACGCTGTGCAAACCTTACACTGTACCCAGGAAAAATGCTGGAGGGTTATTCTTTTACCAGCCTTTCCATGGTAAAGGGGAAAAGCCCACAAACCCTCATTAGGAGATGATTTGCTTTTTTAGTAAGCGCTGGGTGTTGGGTTGTACCCCCTTTGACAGGAGTCTCGGGGAGAGGGATGAGACTGGTGGTTTTTAAACAGATGGAGGTGAGTTGCTCAGTGACTGAACCCCTGTTTTTTTGTAGGTGAGAGATTCAAACGTGTCCAAGGATTGAGTAACGTGCAGGGAAATAAGTTCACTACTAAGTAAGTATGAGGTGGGGAATCGGGAGGGAATCTGGTGGGTTTCTGGTTTCAGCTTCACTGAAAGCTGATGGTGTGATCTTGAACATTCATGGTTTTTGGCTGTCTCAGTTCCCCCTTTGCCTGTTGTCTTCCTCACAGCCTAAACAGCCTTCTCAAAACAAGTCCTGCTGCTGTCTGAATTATTTCATTAATGTATTTACACCCCAGCAGCACCTGAAGGCACTCCTCTAAAATTATGTGCTGTTTGGCTAACTGGACTTGGGTTTGCTCTGTGAAAATACAATACTGCTCACAAATCGTCCCACCCACCTAATAAAATAGGATGAAGCACATAATGGGAAAGGATGTAAAACCTTTTAATGGGGCCAAGTGGAAAAACAATGAGAAGCAATCGGTAAGTGAGGTATTGCTCTGTGGTTAGAGAGTGTAAGAGAAAGGGAGGGATGTGGGGATGATGCTCCGGTGTCTGTTGGAAGAGCTGCTTAAGGAATGAGACTTCCATGAGAATAAGTAGTGAGGTGCCTTTACTGGTTCCTTCCTGGGTGTTTTTCGTGTTGTTGTGGGTTTGTTCTCAAGTTAACCCTGTGTGCTGAGCAGCACACAGCGGGCTGCAGGTCCGGAAGGCGCCTTGTTGTGGTTTGAACGTGAAACGTGGTGTCATGCCTGTGCCTCAGCAGGGAGCCCTTCACCAGGGCAGGAAGCAGGTTTCTTCTGCCCAGGGTCTTGAAGGGAAAAATCTCCCTTGCTGGTGCAGCCCTGGGCTCGAAGTGACAGCACGCTGAGATGTGGTTGGTGGTTGAGATTTTCCTTGCCTGCTTCCTGGTGACTGTGGGGCTGCTTGTAGGCCGCAGTTTGGTGACAGCTCTGGTTCTTGGCACTGAGGGCTGCCCCAGTGTTACAGGCTGTAGGCACAGTGGAGTGGTGTCTGAATCTGTTGTTCCTTGGGTTTTCTTTTAGATACTTTTGTACCTGCCCCTCTCTTCCCTTCCAAGTTAAGCCCTTCCAGTGTGGTCTTTCTCAAATCTCATTTGAGACAAAGTATTTGGGCTTCGGATGTCTGTGTTGTCAGGATAGTAGCCCCTGGGTTTAAACACCATAGCCTTCTGCCAGGTGGCAGCCCCAACTCTGCAGGGTCCGTGTAAGTACCTTCTGCTGTCACACATGTGTGTTCTGCAGGGACAAACCTCACCCAGTGTGGTCGGACTTCTCAGTACTCCCGTTTGCTCCGAAGTGAGGTTGGTCAGGAACAGTCTGATACCCTGATGTAGAACAGATGGACACGTTTCCCATCTGGATGTCCCCAAACCATAACCTGGCTTGAGTCTGTTGAAAGGTGCTTGAACTGCAGGAAGCCTGACGAACTACTAATTCATTTTCAACTAATTGCAGCAGGACTTTCCTGCTGTTAGACTTCCTCTTGGGAATCTTTGCGTAGATGCCTTTCTGCAGCAGCTCTGTGTGGCAGCTCTGGGTTTGGGATGTGCTGAGGTGTCTTCTGTGCCCATTGTGCTGGAGTTGGGGTGCTTTTTTGTTGCAGGCTATGACTTGAACTAAGCAGTTCCCATCCTGTGATGGCTTTGCCAACTGAAGCTCTGGTGATGCTTTAACGCTCAGGCACGGAGCGTTGGTGCCGTAGCATAAACCACACAGTGCAACCTCCCGCAGGCAGAGTCAGTCCCCTTGGTGTCTGCCAGCTGAAGAGGGAAAGGATATTGCTAATTCCTCACTGATTCCCCACAGCAGAGCAGAGAAAGTTGCCCTTGGTGGGAACACTGTTGGCCTGTGCCTGGGAGGAGGTGTCGAGGTTTGGAGCTGCCGTGCTCCTGCAGTGCTCAGGAGAGCCACAGTCACAGCGGGCGGCCGGGCACAAGGAGAGGCAGGTGAGCAAAGCAGAGGTGTCCCTGGTCCTCAGGGTGCACACCACGTACTTCATTTCCCAGGGGGATTGCTAACGAGCGATGTTTTCAGATTTACTGTGAGCCAGCACAGGGGATGCTTGGTGATGGTAGCATACAGCTACACCTTGCAACCCTCACCCAAGGACCGGATTAAAACCCGTCTCACAAAGGCATTGATGCTTCTTCCCACCCCCACCACTGTCTCCATGCATGATGTAGGATGAGGTCAGCCACAGTGCTCTGCTGCCATGGCCCTGACACACAGACTCAAAGAGTTTGGGGTTTTAACTGCAAACCCATCCAAACTTTAATTCCCCATCCCGTAATTGTGTGGTCACAGAGGTTACGCTTACTATTGTGTTAAAAATTGGGGGTGGGAAGGTGAAATACAGGCAACTTGGTAGAATAAAAGGGGTAAGAATGGGGGAAGAGTTGTAACTGGTGGTTCTAACAGTTGTGAACATTTCTGGCCCCAGGCAATGTGCGTGTCCAGGTCAGCCAACGTGGAAACTACTTCAGAGAACCTGAAAAACTTTGGCTCTTGCTGGGTAGGGCTGAACTCCATCAGATTCAGCTGCTTTTGAACTTGAAATAAGTGTTTGCTTCCAGTATGTGCTGTAGTTGACTGGAAATGGAGATAGATTTCTTCCAGAGAAGTACAGATCTGTTTGAGTAGCTGCTAGTTGGTTGCATAAAGCTGCCAGGACAATGCTGGGTTTTTAAAACGTGGGGTGTGACATGTTGCCTCTGTTTAAGCAGGCTCTGGGGGGATGAGGCTGCACAGTGCCCTGTCCCTCCCATCTCTTCTTTCCCCCCCCCCCCCCAGATGATTTATGAAAGGAATTATTTAGTCCTGAGGAGCCAAAAGAAATTACCATAGAAGTGCCAGAAGTTAATATTTTCTTAAATTCTTGAAATTCATGGGATGCTATGGTCAAATAGAAAGAAATCCAAGCTGGGCCTTCCACCACAGAGAGGCAGGGGTTCCTCTTCCCATGCACACTGACACAGGCTGGTGGCTGTGCCCCCACACTGGGCAGCCCTTTGAGCAGGCACGTGTGCTCAAAGAGCTGGGGGGCTGCCCAAGGAGGGGTGAAAGGGTGACTGTTGGTGTGGGAGATGAGGTTTGGAAGCAGAGGATATAGATCCAGAGGGAAGCAGGCTCTCTGGAGTAGCCATCTCAAAAGGAAATGCCTAAAATTAGTTTGGTGGAGATAGGTTTTTGCTCTGTGTGTGTGTGTTATGGATGAAAGTAGCACACCAGAGTTTCAAGGGGTTTGAAGGGGTTTGGATTTGTTTCCCTGTGCTTAGACCTTCTTTTTTTTTAAAAAAAACCCACTTTGATCTGAGGTTTGTTGGTCAGATTTGTCCTAATCCACGGGTAGGGCTCAAAGTTGGGGACAGCTTGGGCTAGATGGAGATTGGCATGTGTGATAAGAAATCATTTCATGGTTGTCTTTCTACATCCATTCCCTCCTTTCTACTAAAGAAGGTACTGAACAAGCCAATATTCCCACTTGTTTCCTCAGAAGTAGGTCTTGTAAAAGGTAAGTATGCAGAAAGGCAGCTTTTGATCAGCTGTCTGCTCCTCGATGTAGTAAGAGCTGTACAAACAAGACATCGTAGTGTTTCTGTAGTATGGAAGGACAGGGGAGCTTTACCAGAGCTTTTTTGTTTGGAGGTTGTCATTTTTTTTTCCCCAGATCAGATACAGAGGTGTTGACTGGATGCTGCAGCTGTAGCTCTAGCTACACAAACCAGACATACCACAGTCATCTTCTCTTCAGGGCTTCCCAGTTAAATAGCAGAGCTGGGAATTGAAGAGAAGGGAAGTTGAGCCAACTGAACATGGGAAAACAAACATGGAAAAGAATGTGCTAGAGAATTGAAAAAAAAAAAAAAGAATAAAAAGAGAGAGAATTACTTTCTAGCCCCAAATTGTGCTTTGCTAGGTAGCAACTGTCTGGCATTCACAGATTAAACAGTCGCTTAGCTAACAGGCATTGACAGTGACAGCATGTCCTCTGCTCTGCTTTGGGTGCCTGAAATGAGGAATTAACTCCCCCCTGCTGAAAGCCATAAGAGTGTCCGGAAGCTTGTGTTTACTCTGAACAAACATTTGGACTTGTCTGTTGCTCTCAGTACCTGAGCTATGCTTTATATCATCACCATGCAGAGCTGGTGGTGCTAATGCTGCTCTGTGAGTCAAAAAACAAACTACTTTTATGAAATCACTCTTTAAAAGAGCAGAGCGTGGCTCTGAAAGGTTTTATTCAATCCACAGTGGCTTCTGAGGGATTTGGGGCATTTTATGGTTTTCATAGTCTGTTCTAAATGTAAAGATTGGTGTGGTCCTTTTGTCTTACAGCATTTCATGTGGAACCCAGGGAGCCTGAAGGAGGCTGTGGAAGCGAGTGGAATGATTCCCTGTGTAGCTGAAACGATGTAAGTATTCAGTGCTTGCTGGAAAGGTCACTTGCCCAGCATCAACAGCAGCAACTGTTAGGGCAGCCGTTACTTCTGAGCAGGCAGTTACAATCACCCTACTCCATGGGAAGCTCCATGCCTCTGTTCAGAGCTGGACAAAGATGAGGTGGCCATCATGCTGTTCCCTGCTCTCAGCTGTCCATGAAGTCTCATCTCCCTGTTCACTAAGAAATTCTCTAAAGTTCATTCAGGCTGTGCCCAAGCCTTTGCAAGAAGTCAAGGCTGGTTCAAGCCTTAGTTTAGTTCTAGCAACGTTGTCTTTGCCTTGGCTAATGGACTGGTACTTGGAGAGGGATTGAGTGGTTGGCTAAACTCTGTCCCCTCTTGCTAGGAGATTTCCTGAACTTGCCTTTTGGCTGCTCTTCAATATATGGTGGGCTGTTTGTTTTCCCCCTTCTCTCTTGATATTTTCTGTGTTTTGAAACTCGTTGTAAATACCCTCTGATGCAACACTTCATTAAGCAGCATAATGCTTGGCTGGGTTTTGTTGCTCTCTGGACATATCCAATAATTTCTATTACTACAATAACATTAGTCATTAAAGAAAAGTACAGGGTTACTTAAACATCTCCTTTGCCTCCTCTCTGCTCCTGCTGGCTCTCCCCCACCTTGGTTGGGCTGTTTTCAATTGTGCCATGGTGTGCTTGTAAGACAGAGAGTTATTACTGACTCACTTTGTTGCTTTGCTCCCTTTGCATCTTGGGTTACGTGTGATTTGGACGCTTGAAGATGGAGAAAAAATTAAGTTTCCTTAGAGCATTGAAAAAAGAGCCCCAAAGAAGCAAACAACTCCCAGACAGAAAAACCCAGCAAGTATCAACAAGGCCTTTCCAATCTTCTCTAGGTTTTCCATGTAATGTATTGAGCAATACAGCCTCATACATCCTTTGTTCTCAGAGGGTGGCTTTCCCCTTGCTGGCTGTATTCACCAGCACTCCTCTTCCTGTGTTTCCAGTTGCTTACTCCCCTCTAGAAGGGACCAGAGAACATCCCTGTCGATCTCTGTGCTGCAGTTCCTGTTGTGTGGAAGGTGGCCTCACAGGCATCGTGGTGATTCATATTTACTGTAGGTTATTGCTCAATGTGTGTCTGAGTAATCAAACTTCTTTGGGAGCGCTGCATCCCGCAGCGCCGGGGACGTTCCAACCTTAGCCCTGAATCCTGGTCTTCTTTAGTAAAATGGGAAAGCCATCAGCCAGTGCTGCCCATCCTGTCTTGCTCTTACGTCCTGCTGCAGTGATTTTTCTCCTGGGAGCTGATCCTTTCTCAAACTGGTGCTTTGCCACCAAACCAGTATAACCCTTGGGCACGCGAGAACTTTATACTTGGAGTTCCCGATCCAGCTGGGAGAAGTATCTCTGCACATTCTTCTGCTCACTTGAGTGCAGGCTGCATGGCCTGGAGGTGACATTTGCTTTCCTCTACACTTAAACAAGGAGTAGCTCTGCTCCCCTTAAACGAGGAGTAGCTCTGCTCCCCCTCCTGAGAGGGCTTTTTCATACTCCTTGACCTCCGTGTTCAGCGCAGCTCCTGACGCCGCAATCGGATCCTCGCTCCAGCCTTCCCTAACAAAAGGGCTGAGCTCTCCCACTTGTTTCTGTCTCCTTCCGAGGCTCCTGTTCCCTTCATGCCTTGAAACCTGAGTCACGGAGGAAGCGGAGGTGACTAGTAAGTGAAGTGGATCCAGCTCAGCGAAGGCATTAAAAGGGGAGCTGATGGAGCGCCAGAGGACTTCTCCCTTCCAGAACCAGACACATGCACACACTGCCAGTGGGTGCAGTCTGACTTGATTTTTTTTCTTCCTTTTTCCCTTTCCCCCAAGCTGCTTTTGCTATTTTTGGGGTAGAATCCTCCAAAGTGGCCGGCACGTGGCATCGAGTTTCATGTAGCAAGTAGAAAAGGGAGGAATTGCAGCCACTCTACTTGAGGATCTTCCAGTGTTTGCTCCTAATGAGAGGAGTTGGGCTCTGCAGAGCTCCTCAGCAAGCAGGAGGGAGGCAGAATTCGGTTGCTGTGAGGAAGAGCAGTGCTGGCAGAGCCCAGGCTGGGGCTGGTCAGGAGCCAGGAGCCAGGCAAGTAGGCTGGAGCATGGAGATTGTGCTGGCTGGAGGGATGTGCTGCGGGATGGGGTTACCCTGTGCTCTGTGGGTTACCTTTGCTGTGCTCCCCAGTGCATTTTGGAACTGCTGGTGGGGCAGGGACACTTCACATACAGGCAGAATGCTGGCTGACCTCCCCTCTGTACTGTAATGCTGCCTTTTCATGGCAGAAAATGCAATAGCCCCCTCCTGTTCCATCATACCAGTGATGTCACTTAGTAGTGAGGTACTGAGGACCAGTGAAGCTGTCTTATGAGCTGTTTGTGTGGAAATGGGTAGTTTAATGAACCCTTTAAAATATGAATGAGTAAGAAATTGTTCTTGAATATATTGAATGGAGTTTTACTTGTCCATAAAAATGATGCTACAAAGTTTATCTTTAAAGCTGTTTGATGAGAAGATGTGCCAGGTGTTTGTTTCTTCTGCTGCTTAAAAATAGGGGTTTGCTAGTTTTGTCTGAGGGTTTTGGGCTTAAGAAAAGGGACTGGAGAAGGCAAGCCAGGCAGCCAAACCCAGCATCGTGGCTGTTGTAGTTGTCCTGGCAAAAAGATTTCTCTTTTGCTCATAGAACTGTGTACGTGCTGGTTTGCCACAACAGGTATAAGAGAAGACTTGGGCTTGTAATCGTAATTTCTGGAGAATTCAACTGCATTTGGTGCTGCTCTTCCAAGTTAATTTACAGCTTAAAACAGGGCTTTGGTCTCAGAGGGGCTTTACCCAAGGAAGAATGCAGAAAAACTTGATAGGATGTTTACTTTATTTCTTCAGTTTTAATTTTTATCACCTTTCTCCTAATTCTGTAACCTGGGAGCAGCAAGCAAAGATGAGGCAAACCCCATTTTTATGTTGGAGGCTTTTGCCTAACTGACAGCAGAGATGAACTGCAAATAAGTGGGTAAAGGAGGAATATGATAAGCAATTGCTTTCTTGGAGTCGATGTTTCTGAGAAATGGGCTGTCTGCAGCGTGGCTGCGTGCTGATAGGATAGTGGCACTGCTAGTTTGGGTTTAATAGGGAAAATTAAAGAACCCTCTTCTGTGGGTAAAGTATCTTCCCCAAATATGCAAGGCTTTAATATTGTGATTTATAAAAGCAGAGTGATGAAATAATTTTGGTGTTTTAATTAAAAAACAAACAGAACCCCAAAAAAACCCCAAACAGAACTGGAATTCCAACTTCTTATCTGCATGTGTGTCTGTCTGCAAATGGTTCATGAAAAGGCCCCTCTCCCTGTCTGCCTTGCTACCTGAAGGGAGAAGCCCACTTGAAGCAGTGAACAGTTCCTGAACCCCATCTCGTATGAAAAGCAAGCATTGCCTCCTTCCTGCAAAAACACTCTGTGTGTATCTCAAGAAAAAAAGTACTCCAGATTCCAAACAACACATCAAACCCTCACATTCCCCCCAAAGAAACCTCCAACAAAGCCCCCCAAACCCTTTTTTCCCCCCACTTGCTGCTGCTGAAGCCTATGCCAGGATGCCCCATCAGTGTCCTGTTCCCCTCACTGCTTTGTTTCAGCACTTTATATTCTTTATATAAAATGTGGGTATACTTTTAAAAAACATTTCCTTTAAAATATTCCTGGGTTAGAGTAGTTTGTCTTGATGAAGCCTGTACGTGAATCAACCTCTTTGTAACCTATGTTACAGTAAGAATTTTAGGAATTTCCTTTATTAGGGCCCGTTAGTATACTGCAGGCACTGAGTGAGCTGCACTGATTTCTAGGTAAAACAGCCTGAAATTGCCTGAAACTCATGGCATATGCCAACCTTCTGTACACTGCTGCTTTTCAATAGGCAGCATTTAAATATCCTGAAGTCCATCTCTTGCTAGCAAATGTTACCCTGCATTGAATGCTTAGGATATTCATTGTGGAGAAACAGCAGTTTGACCCCAAAGCTGTGTGTTTTCAGGTCCGTTGACTGCCGCTAATGGCATGGTGAGATGTGTTGAAGAGCAGCTGCGAGGGTGTCCGACGGCAAGGGGACTGCTCTAGAAGCTGGGCTTGCAACATCATGGGCCAGTGTGTCACCAAATGCAAGAACCCTTCGTCTACCCTTGGCAGCAAAAATGGGGAGAGGGAATCTGGCAGCAAGTCGCACGGTAAGAGAAGCGTGGTCCACAAAGACGACCATGGTTCAGCCTGCGGGAAGTCTTCAGGAGATATCCTGGTGAATGGCACGAAGAAGACTGATGCTGCTGTAGAGTCTAGCCAGCCCCCAACGTTTTCTGGAGACACAAAGAAAGACTCTGTTTCCAGCACGGAAGAATCTTCGCTCCAAAGGATCGGGGAGTTGTTTAGGAGGTATAAGGATGAGCGGGAAGATGCCATACTGGAGGAAGGAATGGAACGATTTTGCAATGACCTCTGTGTTGATCCCACTGAATTCAAAGTGCTAGTTTTGGCCTGGAAATTCCAGGCTGCTACCATGTGCAAATTTACAAGGTTAGTTCGTGGGGAACTTGTAATTATTTTCATATGTTAAAGTATATCCTGTCACCTGTCTGTTGGAGACACAGCCTCGTTAGCTTTGCTTACCTATTTCTTCTAACCCTTGTGTTTTGACTAAATTAGTTGCTACCCCTGCTGAAGGTAAGCTTCATGTCGTCCTCTCTTCCCTTCCCCTCCCCTCAGGGTGGGTTTTGGATCAGAAAACAGGGCTGTGGACATTGTGCTGCTGGTGATGGTCAGTGTACTGAGAGTCCTGATTTACCAGAAGCAGTTTTACTGACCCCAGTCAGACTCTGAAATTAATATTCACTTAAAAGTAATGTGAGACTCGGTAGTAATTGCTACCAACCCCATCATTCTTTCAGAGAATGATAACAGACTGCTTCCTAGGAGTTGTTCCTGCCCAACCAGTGTTACACTTAATGTCTTTTTCCGAGACTAATCCTGTTAAAGCATGGAGAGGGAAGGCAGTTTTGACTAGCAGTTTCATATTGGCTGAGAAGTGATTGGTATTTAAGTGCTGCCTGCCCTTCTGGACAAGGAGGTCAGTCTGCAGGCTTACAGCACATGTGATGCTACAGGGAACAACAGAATGGCTAAAACTTAACCAGGAAAAAAAACCCAAACCACCCAAACTACAGCAGCCCCCCTGCTCCCAGCGTGTTTATCAGTATCCAGGTAAGGGCAAGTAAAGACTTCCTACGGGGACTGCTGCTCTGGCTGGATGGGTTTGAGTACTGCTACCTATTTCTGCTCAGTTAATAACTCTCAAATTACTTTGGTGTTCTGAGCCTTGAACCAAGTCAGTGCTGTGCACTGAACACAGAGAGCTTCTCCAGCATCCTCAGTGTCTCTGAGGATATGGGGTGTGCCAGCGGATGAGTTACTCTGCAGTGTAAATGGGGTGTGTACCCACAGCATCCCTGATTCTGTACTGCCACCCTCAGTTTTCTGGGGGAGGGCAAATGCAGGGGTGGGAGGTCACCTCTGTGTGAGGGCACGCTCCATGGCATGGCTCCTGATTGACTTCTTGCACCAAGGAAAGCAAGGCAGTCTTCTCCCCTCTTCTCCTGAGTGCTGTCCCATCTCCTGTCTTCCTTCCAGCCCGTCCTGTGTCAGAGGCTGCTGGCCTTGGTTAACATCAGCTGGTGATGCCTTGTGACCATCACAGAAATCAGAGCTGACCATCACAGAAATCAGAGCTAACCATCTCCCTGCTTGGCCAGGTTATTAGTTGGTTAATTAGCATTGGACTGGTGCTTTGAGCAATGCTTATACGTTGCGTGGTAGCCCGTGTTGTGCGATGCCGTGCTCTCTTCCACTCTCTCAGTGGGTGCCTTGCTGACTGTCACCCCTGGCACCCTTTTTACGTTGCAGGCTTGGAGAGCAACCAAAAACCATGAGGAAGCCACTGGTGAACTGCTCTGTCCCTCAAGAACAGCTCACCCAGAGCATGGGCAATGCCAAAGCGAGCTGGTTTACATACGGCACTTGTGCACGTAAATGTGGTGCTTTCAAACATTTGGCAGTGCTTCTGTGGTAAATTGTACTCACTCCTTAACGTGGAAGGTGCTGGATGTGGTAATACTGAGTAGGGAAACAGCAGGCAGCTAGATCTGGGAAACACTGCTGGTGCCAGCACATCTGAGGGGGTGTGTGGTTCCCCAGGCCATCCGAAACTTCTGGGAAACATCTGTCTTTCCAGCAGCTCCTCTTGCCACAACCTTTGTGCCTTGCCCAGATAACTCTCTTCCGATGGGATGTAGCTGAAGGGAGGTGGGAAGCGCTCGGCGCGTGGGGCCGGTGGGAAGGGCTCCCACTAATTTCTTCCCTCTCCCTGAACAGGAAGGAGTTCTTTGAAGGCTGCAGAGCAATAAACGCAGACAGCATCGACGGCATCTGCGCCAGGTTCCCCAGCCTCTTGACCGAAGCCAAGCAGGAGGATAAATTCAAGGATCTCTATCGCTTCACCTTCCAGTTCGGCCTGGACTCTGAAGAAGGACAGAGGTCGCTACATCGGGAAATAGCCATTGCCCTTTGGAAATTAGTCTTCACCCAAAACAAGCCCCCCATTTTGGACCAGTGGTTACACTTCCTAATCGAGAACCCCTCAGGAATCAAGGGAATCTCCCGGGACACGTGGAACATGTTTCTAAATTTTACTCAGGTGATCGGACCGGACCTTAGCAACTACAGCGAGGACGAGGCCTGGCCCAGCCTCTTCGATACCTTTGTGGAGTGGGAAATGGAGCGAAGGAAAAAGGAGGAGGAAACCAAATGTATTATTCCATCTTCAGACACAGAGGGCCTGTGTGAGGAACAGACTTAGCGGCGTCCCAGCAGCAGTGACACAAGCCAACCTGTTGCCCTTCATGAAATGTAAACTCTGGATGTTTCTGGGAATTACCAAGGCTCCAGATTTTTTTCTACTTTACACCTTTTTCTGCCTTGTCTTCGAAAGGGCTCTAAAATGCTGTATCATGTTTTAGGCACTTTCTTCAATTTTGGTTATTCCTTTTCCTCTTGCCCTGAAATATTTGACCCTGACCACACGTTAAGCATTGTGGGGGTTGTTTTTTTATTTTGTTTGTTTGGGTTTGTTTTGTTGGTTTTTGGTTTTTTTTTTCTAAGACTTCAGATTAGTATAAGTAAGTCTGATATTTCTTGCACAATGTAGATCTTTTAAGTTAGGTTAAATTAACATTGCTAAATTATACAGTGCCAGATTTCAGTTTTTTCATACTACATCTGTCAGGGCAGGTCTGTACTGTGTGTAGTGCTGTTTACATTGTTGACATTTTAGGCTGTAATAATTTTAAGGTTTTATACCAAGATGAACAGCAGTGTTAACTGTTAACTAGAAATGCATTAATCCCCCCTGGTAATAAGGCTCTAAAAACCAACATAAACAACAGCTTTTTTTATAATATGGCTAGTTCCCATTTTAAGCTAACTCACAGCCAACAAGTCCAGATCATTCCTTTTTATTTTCTGGAGTTTCAAACTAAATGTTGGGAGTGTTTTATAAACAGTTACTGTACCTGTCAGTCAACTGAGCGGTAGATGACGATTTGTATCTAAAATCTCTTACGCATCACGTAATAAAAGAGCAGTACTACCTCAGTTTTATTGAAAGTGGACTTCTTGATGGACTTCCATTTTTCTCTGGAAGTTGTATTTTTTGTGGATACGTGAGAATATTTTTACTTGACTAAAAGAACCAAAGGTTCTGCTTCTTAAGTTTGCTAAACATTGACAGAAGCAACACACAAAGCCTAAGTCTTCAAGGAAAACTGTGGTATAATTCTGCTTTAATTTGTTTGATTTATACCTAAAGTATTATCTTACTTGTCTGGCAAGCACAGTACTTCTCTGCAAGGAACTATCTTTTGCATTAATATCGACAAACTGGTTTTTTAAAACCTATGTTTTAATTGCTAAGTCGCAGTTAATGCTCCACACTTTCTGGAGCTACGATATCGGCATCTGATGACAAAGTGAATCCTTAATGTGTTCTTAATGACAGGAGTGTAGATGAGTCATTTTTAGACTGATTTGATAATATTTGGATAGGAGTCAGTTTATTATTTTACAATGCCTGTATTGGGACTCTTTGCCTGTTGAAACTGTTGTGACTTAAAGGGAGTTTTATTAACACTGGTTGGAACTTTTTTTGGTTACTGATGCTACCTTTTTTAATTTTAGTATGTCAACTTTTTTACACCTTTTGGTAAAAGGGATGATTGCCAAGGCTTTCTGTAGAGCTTAATGAGTACTGGCTTAATGAACTCGCTACACTTGCATTGCACACCTCTTGTTTTCAGGATCGGGAACCGGCTTCAATTGGAAAACAAAACACCCCAACTGAACCCAAAACCCATAGCACCCACCGGCTTTTGTGATGTAAGGGTTGGAGAGGTCGAGGGAAGAAGGTTGTTGAAGTGGATCCAGGATGGCTGCATTGTGTCTGCTGTGCCCCAGAGGGGTTAGGACCTGCCTAAACGCTGGTGCTGGCTTTGCTGGGCGGCAGCTCGGGTCTCAGAGCACAGATTGCTAGCAAGCTGTGGGGTTTGCAGACTGTTGGAAAACAAACCCAGCAGCCACAGACAGCATCTCTTTTCTCTGAGAAAAGGAGAGTTTGGTCCATGGTGCTTCTGCAGGCTCTTGCTGGGAGAGGCGGTGGGACACCGATGTGGTTGTTCTAGGTGGAGCCAGGCCAGTTCCTTTGCAGGAGGGGAGCCTGGGGCTGGCTGTGGTGTTAGAAGGAGATCCACCCAAAGCTTTGTCCTTGCTGCTGTAACCTTCCAGGCACTCTTGGGCAGCAAACTCTTACTCTCCTTTGGTGAGCAAAGCGGTTGTGCTGGTACAGTTGGATTTCTGGTGAGGCTTTTGCTGGTGTGACAGTAAAATCCCCCAACAGAGGCTGCTTTGTTAGCAAAGGCTCCAACTGGAGACTGAATTGATAGTAAATGAAGACTATTGATAAGTTTGAGACTACTCATTCAGTTATTAAATGCTTTGTTCATCACTTTATACCTTTTTTTGCAAAAGAGAATTGAAAATGGCCTGAGGGTGAAAACCTGACCACCCAAACCTCCTGCTGGCGAATGCAGAGCTGGGGCAGTGGCTGCTGCTGGTTTCCTCACCAAACCAGCAGCTCCAGAGGATGGGGGACAGAGCTCTTTAAGGAAGGTGTTTATCCTGTGGTCTGAATGCAGATAGCAGTGAGGAAATCCATCTGTGGCATGTCAAGGTGCAGCTGGCTGAGGGTATCAGGTGCAATGCAGCGTCTTTGTAAAGGCAGAAGTGGAAGAAGGGAAGGAAGGGAAGACTATTTCCCACTGGGGAAAGGGTGTGAGGTGCTGGGGGGCTGAAGTCCCACCAGACTCTTCTTTCAGTACGAGAGCACGGCCTTGCTCTTGTTCTGCTGCTATCAGCCCAGCCACAGCTGGCTGGGGAGAACACTTGCAAAAGCAGCCCCCTGATCGATCTGCAAAGTACCCTTTGGTTTTAGCCTCACCTCCGTTTGTTAATTCAGGTTTCCAGACTGCAAACCAGACCTGTATTGGCTTTAAACTCCTGAGCTGGCAGCTGAAGGTGCAACTTGGGCAGTGCCAAAAGTGAGAGAGGGTGTCAGGCCAGTCCCGTGGAGTGATCCTGTGATCTGAAGGGAGAACAGATCCTGCTCCCCAATTCCAGTGTGCCCACCTGGGAGGGGGGTTTGTACATGTTTCTGAGAAGCCTTTACTGGTATTGGAGCCTCTGGAAATACTCTTGGTTTGTGGTTAAGCTGTGAATATCTGTGGAACAGGCCAAATACATTTGCTCTTCATTGTTACAGAATTTAAAGGGTTATTGTGCAGGGCTGCAACGAGCTGCCAGGCTGAGGAAACCCTTGAAACCCTTGCAACTATCTAACTCTTTTTTTAATTAGAGTATGCATCTGGAAATGTTATGCATGTAGTGAATCTGCTGCAACCTGGGCTAAATAACTACAGCTACCTATATAAATAGTTATATACTGGAAAAGTGGCCTGGGATCCCCACTGGGTGGCATTTGGTTCCCTTCCCTTATGTACAGAGACATAGAGCTCTTGTAAACTTCAGGCCCTGGTAATAAAACACCAGCCACCTGCACTGTATTGTAGTATGCAATGCCTTTAAAATTTGGCTCCCAGATCAGCTGGAGGCTATTGTGCTAATTTGTACTGGTGTGGGTGTGTTTCTGAGGTCAAAGACTATTGATTGATTGGAGTAAGGACTGGAGAGATTTCAGCCAGAGCTGCCCAGAAAACCTGAGTGAGGAGATGAATTGGAATGGAAAGGTGAATTGTGAGTTCCCTTGCTGTGGTGCTATTCCAGATAGGGAGTTACAGCTTTCTAATCCAGTGCAATCGTGAAAGAACCACAGGGGAAATAAATGAAGGTATGGCAGTGGTGTTAGATCAGCTACTGGAGCCTGTGGGAGCTCAGTCTGCCCTGGGGTGAGCACCAGCTTCCCCAGGCTGGCATGGCAGCTCTGCCCATGCTTTGGACTCTGGACTGCTGCAGATACTCAGCCAAGCACATCCTGAGCTGAGCGGGGTTGTGGCAGATAGATGAGGTGCAGCCCCCGTCCCTGAGGGCAGCCTGGGGTTCGGAGTGCCAGGGTGGCAGCAGCTTTGTGGGTGACTCTGTTTCGCTCTTTGATGTCTGTCAGGGTTTGATGTCCCATGGCTCTGGGACAAGCCTGTTCCCTGTGGCTCCCAACGTGGCTGTGCACCAACGGGTGACCTTAGCGTTTTGGTGACACTGTCAATGTCAGTACCTTCCTTACAGCTCGAAGCCTCGTTCCCCCAAACCCCAGCAGTTAAAGCAACACCACGTAGTTCATTGCCCCCTCAGCCACGATGGAATTTGTTGGCTGAGGTTGCATCATTCCCATCCCTTGGGAAATGGGATAAGTCATCATGAGCTGCTGGGTTGTGCAGCCTTGTGTCTGCAGTGTGATCCTTTCTGTTAGAAGGTCTATGGTAAATTGGGCACCCAGCTCTCCCCTTGAGCTTGCTCTGCTCCACATGTGTGCATGTGGATGTAGCCTTCCAGGTAAAAAAGCAAGATGCTTAACCTGAAACTCAAACTCTTCAGGGCAGTGCTGCAATACACAGGGAAGCGTCAATACTTGTGCAAATAAGGATTGAAAGCTGAGTGTCTGCTTACACCTCGATGTGTGTGAGCAGAGCTGCCAGTGTTAAAGTCTTCTCTCTGCACTATGAAGGTTGAATCTTGGTTTAGGTTGCCAACTGAAGTGAAACACAGGAGATTGTAAAAAAGAAGGCTGCAACTCCTTCACCATGAAGTACATAGGTGTGTCTACCTCTTGTTCTTACACTTGAACAGCTTAAGGTTACCATCCTTTGCTCCCAGGATTTTATGCCTGGATGAGGAATCTTTTACTTTTCTTTTTTTGTTAATTGAGTTGAAGTATTAGCTGTTTGCTATAGGTTTTGGTGTCCTGCTTTGGATCTGCATGCAATCTGCCCTTTGAAAGGGAGCCAAGTCAAGCTGCAAACAAACGTGTGGTTTCTCCTGGGTGCTAGTTCTGGAGTGCAATAGACTGACCTGCCTGGAGCCGTGTCGCACAGGGCTCAGGTGCTTTTATCATCCATCCTCTTCCCCACTCGGGATGCTTGTACTGCCTGTACAAGCCATCAGCCTTCTTGTTGTCCTTGGAAAGCTCGAGGAGCCCCCCCAGGCAGTGCTGTGAGTGCAGCTTTTCTTTGGGTGAAAAGTCCCACCCAGCAGAGGTGGGAGCTGTGAATGTGCAGGGGCTGCACACACATGCTTCCCCCGGGGTCAGACGTGGCTCAGGATAAACTCCTCAAGCTGGAGAGTTCTGGAGTGGGGTGGAGAGGCCAGAGCTCAGCTGGAGTCCTTAACACGATCAGGCAGGGTCTCTTTCATGCAACACGTCTCTGTCTCTTCCTTTCCTCCCCAAAGAAGACTGCAGCACAGTTACTGTCGCTGCATGTCCCGAGAGGATGCTCCACTGCAGCAACTGTTGCTGGGAGCTGCTTCTTCCAGTCTGAGGGCTGCTTGGGGGCCGTGGGGGCAGGGAATCACCTCTTGCACTACCCAATTTCAATAGAGCAGGGGGACATGTGAGGCCGAAGGTAAAAGGAGCAAGACTGTGCTGGTCCTGCCAAGAGCTCGCCTTAAGTCACTCAATGACAGCGATTTCTTGCTCCTGTTGCAATCCTCAGTCTTTCCCTGGGTAGGTTTGAAAATCCAACATGTTCTGGAGGGTTCTATGGCTTTTGTTTTATTTTTAAAGTTTCTTATCTTTGCGTAATTGCACTCTGCAGCACAGCCCTTCCTGGACAGCACATCGTCCCATACAGGCACAAGATCCCATCTGGCCCCAGTGTTCCGGCTGCAAAGCTTCAGGGTTCCTCTTCCCCCATAAATGACCCTCGGACTCGAGGCTGCCGCTGCCCACCCATGTGTTTACTTGAATGTTGCTGTTTCCCACAGCCCCGACTGCTGAACTCCTGTGTTTGGGGCCCAGGAGAGTGCAGGTCGTGCGCCCGGAGGCGGCAGGGCCGCTCTGAGGATCCGCGGGGCTGGAGCCTGGCTGCTCCCATACGCAGGACCTGCTGGAGGCCTCACCCAATACTGCTCGATGGTTTGAGTCGGGACTTTTTAAGTTCTCTTAAAAATAGGCTTGTGCTCTTGTCTAGCAGCTTCAGTTGGCCTTTTGGAGAGGAGGTGGGCTGGCAGGAGGGGTTGGAGTGCTTGGTTACTCCTTGAGTGACCAGGAGCTGTGGATGCAGCTGGCAGGATCACAGCCTGACCCAGCAGATGGGGGTTTGTGAAGCCACCCCGAGGCCTTGACTGGCTGTGTGGAGGAGGAGGCTCAGCCTGGGGGGCTGGTTGGAGCAGATGGATCTCTTGAAGTACACCCTTGGGGACCTTGAGGCCCCCGTTTAGGCTCGAGCTTCCCTTTGTGGGAGGAGGGAATGAATGTGTTTCAGTAGTGTGCTGGCACCCTGAGAGGTGCCTCCTGCTAGCTAAGGAGGGGAGGAGAGCACGCCCTGGCGCAGCTTTCCTCGGGCCGCGTGTGAACACAAGTAGCCGCTCGATCTCTGTATTCCCCGGAGCGCTGGTGAGGGTTGATGGGATCAAACCCGCTGCCCTTGGTGCCCAGAGCTGGTGTTTGCCTTTCAGACTCAGCCCAGAGAGAACTACAACTGATCCCATTTTCTGGCTGTGGGAAATGAATGTATTGTGTGTGGCAGAGCGGAGCTGTGCCTCCTCTTTCAGCCAGCGGCATCAGAAGCGCTGTGTAACTGTGATGCTTGAAAATGGCTGGAGTAAATTCTGTTTCACCTGGGTCCCTTTCTCAAGGGATGTGGCCAAATGTGCAGACCGTAATCTGGAGGGGAGGTGGGAGAAGTTCACGACGATGCAGCTACTGAGCCCTGTTTCCTTTGTAGTTTTTCCAGTTGCTTTTCTCACACCAAATAAAACCCACCCTGGTGATCTGGAACAGAATGGAAACAGCATCTCACAGAATGTGCAATCGAAGGTGCGGTGAAAACAGGTTGTAATGAGAGGGTTGTCCCTACTCAACAGCATTACACACCCCAGTGCAATGTTCTTGTGGTGTCCCTTCTGGAAGAGGAGCATTAAGCTCAGTCTGAGGTTTCTCTTTCCTTACAAGCAAAGCATTGGTTTGTCCATGACTGACTTCTTGTGGAATTTGTGCCAGATGTATATTAAATATTTTGGTGCTTTTTCTAATCCAAGCTGCCATTCATTTACCTGTGACATTATTGTACTTCTGTATATTTAAATGATGGGTCCCATAAAGGAAAAAAAAAATTCCCCACCCCACCACCCAGCACCCCGAGTCGCAATGTATCCTGACTACTGTAGCTTTGTAAATGCTCCAGAGCCTGCTGGGTTTCCTGTGTTCCAGTAAGGTCTGAGGGGGGGGAAGGGGGAGGGGGGGGCAGCTACACAAACCTAACCCACTGGGAAGGGAACTTGCACGCCGTTTGGTGCGTTACTGAAGGAATGAGTAACGTTTGTGGTGTTTACATGACACGTTGGTGTTCACTTTTTTTGTGCTCAAGCTTTGTACAAAAATGTCTTATTTAAAGCTGAAGTCCTTTTTACATTTTCAATTAAAAGGGGACAAATTAATTATTTTTTCATGCCTATAACTAGGACTGTTGCTAGTTTTCTTTGCCATCTCCAGAGTTTCTCAAGCAGGAAGCTGGGATACACACTAAATCTGACCTGGTCCTTGCAGGGAGGTGACCACATTGCTTTTAAGTGTATGCAGTGAAAACAGAGTGAGGTGCTTTGGGAGCTTTTGGTGTGTGTGGGGGGTGGGACGGGCAGGGAGGGGGGAATTTCAAGTTTGCAGTGCAGGTGTCTGCACCAAAGAGATGTTGGCAGTAAGCACCCTTGAGAGGGGCCTGTTCTGCCAGAGGGATGAGGGCTGGGGCCACTCTGCCATTCACCTTGCACCGAGGTGCTGGACCCTGGTCTCGGGTTGGGCTCAGCACTGGAGACCAGCAGTGCAGGGCCAAGGGATGGGCTCCTACTTTGGGCAGTGCTGGCACTGATGTGTACCGTGGTCTGCAAGAGCTATGGCTGAAGGATGCCAGGCATGAAGGATGCCAGGCTCACTGGGAGTGGGTGAAATACCTCGTTAAGAGAAAAGAGAAATTGGCTGCATTCATCTTGCTTAGTAATAGGTTTCATTTTGGGAGTGTTAGAGGCTTTAAATTGAGGTGTGAAAGGCACTGACGTGAGCACCCACTCACCAGTGCTGCCTCTGGGCCTCTGCTGTGGCTGCATCCTCTCCCTTGGTTCTGCTGCTCCTCCAGGCAGCAGCTCCCAACTCCTCCGTAAGCTGCTGCTCACTCAGGAGCCCAGCACAGGGAACTTGGGACTGGAAAGTTGGAGGGATGCAAGTATTCCATCAGTGTATTTAGTTTCTGGAATAGTGTCACCTTTCTCTCAGCCTATTCCAATTCATACCAAGATCCCTTGTTTCTCATTCAGACCTTGTAACAAACATTTTTCTTCTTTCTGGAGTGCTGGGCACTCTCCTTGGCATCCTCCTGCTTGGAAATCTGGTACAACAGGAGAAGGTTGGAGCAGGTGGCACCGGCTGCGAGGCGCAGGAGGGCTGAAGCCGCTGGGTTGTGCATCACCTCATCCTGCTGCGGGCAGCGTCTGCGCTCCTGGCTGGCCGCGATGACGCGTGGAGCTCACCCAGGGGTGTGTGTTCTGTACAACACCCCCTGTTCCTCACGCAGCCACCTCACAGCTGTTTTATTTCCCCTTCTTTTTTTGTGTCTGAGGGGTGTAGGGGGCATCCAGGGAGGGAGGAGAGAGTGGAGACCAGCCAAGCCCCGTGAATCACCAATTCCTCCTTTCCCCGGGCTCAGCAGCGGCCTTTCCTGGAAAGGAGGCAGCGACTGTTCCAGGAGCTGGCACGGAGCTCTTCCAGAAATCCATGTGAATCCGGAGAGCTGCTGCAGGTACCGCGGTCACCGGGGGAGACAACAGGCAGGGAGGGCAACCAGCCCAGGTCCCACCTCACAGGCCACCACAGGCCTACACACCATGGCCCTGGCTGCCCCCAGCTCAGGCTCACCCTGCCCAGGGCCAGGGCCCATCGCTGCAGCCATGGGGGTTTTAACCATGAGAGGGTTTGGGCTCTGAGAGGCTTTGAAAGGCTTTTATTTTTAGGCTTTGTAAAAGATAGGGAGCAAAAGCCTATTGTTCTTACAGGGAGAGCTCTTTACAAAGCCATCAATATTTAAAGTAATTAAAAATATCTTCACAAAAGCCTTTGCTGGAAAACTTGGCAGTTTAACAAGCGCTCCTCCCTCCGTCATCTTTTATTCCCATCAGACCAAGGCCAGGCTGTGGGCCATGCACACTGCAACAGAAAGAGGAGGTGTGTTATTTCTGCTGGGGGGAGCCAAGCTACCAGAGAAGCCTGAGCCCCTAAGGATCAGCACACTGATAAACTGTTTTCTCCTCTCCCCACCCAACAATCACTCAACATTCCTTCTAATCAAGAAGCCTCCTCTGGGAAAGGGCAATACACGAACCTGGTTTGGCAAGAACCATCCTCAGAGCCTGGGCTGGAGCTCCCTCCCACCCCCAGGCAGCCTGAGCTGGAAGCCAGGCTCTGGGCGCCTCATGGATGCAAGTGCCTGAATCCTGGTCTGCTGGTGGGATTCACACCCCTGGGTGAGGTGAGGGAAGCAGCAGGTGAGCTGCTGCCATTTGAGGTTAGTTTGGGATGGCCCTTGGAAAGGAAATTTAGACCTGCTGAGAGAACCTGCTAGGAAAGGTAGGTGGTGTGGGCTGGAACTGCACAGCCCCCCTCTCCTCACCAGCAGGGTTGTGCTGCATCCTCCTGACTCTTCCTGGGAAGCATGTGAGAGGGGAGCTCAGCCTGGCTGCTTGGTGAGGCAGAAGAGATGCTGCCCAGCAGTGCTGTCTCCCTGCTTCTATTTTGGGGCACACTGTCTGTCACTAGAAGGAATGGCACCCCTTCTGCTGAAGGGGAACTCAAGCAAGACTAGATGTGACCTTTATTTGACTGTGTGACCAGTGGCACAGTGTGAGAGCAGAAAGAAGGCTGCTGAGAGAGGAGTGTGCCAGTCACTAGGGCCTTGCCCGGGAAAGGTTTAACCTTTCTGGCTAATCATTAAGCAGTGAGTGACTGCAGCAGTTCAGGCCTGGGACCTGCAATGCAGGCAGCCTGCCCACCCAGAAGCATCCCTGATGGCAGCACCGAAGCCCAGCTCGAGGACTGGCCCTTTCCCATGGAAGTAGAAGGACTTGGTCAAAGTGTTCTGGTTTTCTCAGTGTGTCCCTGAGGCAGGAGCGTGGCCACAAACTGCCTCCTCCTCCAGCTGTGGCCAAGGCACGTACAGCAGGGTGCTGCACAACCCCAGCTGGTAGATGGTGCCAGGCTGCAAGAGTTGGGTGAGTGTAAAAACAAACCCCCAGCACCCAGAAAAGCGGCTGTGGTGGGAACTACTCCCTTCTTTCCTGGGCTCATAAACTGCTGCATCTGTGGCTTCAGTGCTTGTGCTTGGTCTGGATCAGGTCTCAGGGCAGAACTTAGTGCTCAGGCTTTATTGGCCAGACACTGAAGTCAGACTGAAGGAGTACAACTCCTTCAGCCCTTCTCTTGGGCCTTTGCCCCAGATAAAAACGTTCAGCTATGTATTATCCTTGGCTTTTTGAAAAATAGGTGGCAAGTTACCTGTTCACTCCAGGGAAGAGGACAACACACAGGGTGTTATTCTGCAGACTTCTGTAGAGCTTTTTGATCCGCTGGTCTAACTTCCTCACCTCCCTCCTCAGCTCCTGCTCCTGCATAGCAGAATAGAAGCATTAACCCCCAATTCAGCTCTGTAGCAATCACACAGCAGAGCATGTGGGTGAAGACTGACCCTTGGGCAGCACCAGGGAGATCCACATGCCCTACTCAAAAGGCACTGTGGCTTCCTCCAGTAATGACCAGAGCTACAACCAGAGCTGTTCTTCCCTGTAAGGCTACACAGCTGGTCACCATCCTGCGCCTCCCACAGCAGTAGCTACACTGGTACACGGTGGTAAGCTTCAGTCCCAGAGTAACAAGGAGGAGACCCTGTTACACACAGCAGACTCCCAAGTCTGTGCAGCTCCCATTCCTAGCTCCCAGGGCAGCCCCTCCTTGCTAAGGGTACTCACCGAGTGCCAGAGCTGCTCCATCACCTCACACACCGTGTTTCCTCCTTGCTTCCCAGGGCTGTGGTTCATCTGCCGAATCCATCTCCAGAGGTGACCTGAAGCAAGAGCGTTCCTGCTCCGTAGTCTGCTGCCCTTCAGGGTCCATCCATTTAGCACTTCAAGGGCTTCTACTGCACTTTGTGACCTCTGGAATTCTGAGACACACAGACAAGAAGAACATGGTGGTGATGTTGCTGCCCTGCTCCTCGGCACCTCTAGCGCAGGGCGAAAGGTGAGGAGCAGCAGGGAGATGAGAAATCACTGCAGCAAGCAGATCCTCATCTTGCTACAGGGAAACATCAGGCTGTAGACATGCCAGTTAACCACCAGAGCACTCATCTGGTTGGTCTCACCTTTCAGAGCAGATTACTTGTCTCTGTGAAGCTGCACCCAGCCAGCTCTCACCCTGAGGTACTGGAGCCAGTGAACTACCCTTTACTCTGAGTACAGGCCATCTTTTTTAAAGCATTTAAATATTTAGCTGTGCACTGCTCCTCCAGACAATACCTGCTTTCACTGGAGTATTTTAAATACCATCACTCTGAGCACAGACAAGTTCCAGTAGCTCTGGCTGTGTCTGTGTAAAGTCCCAAGAGCTGCTGTGTGACCTTATGAGAAGGAAATCAGCAGGCTGTAGGCAAAGCTACTTACTGAGGAAACAGCAGTTCCTGTGCTTGCCAGTCTGGAGATCCTTTGGCAGGAACAGTGTTTCCAGGTCTTTCAACTGGCTGAATTCCTCTTGCAAGTCTGCCTCTGTTACTGACTTCTTCAGCCCCGCCACATAAATCACACCTTGGTTTTCTACATCCAGTTCTAGCTCCTTTATGAGAACATCACAGTCCAGCACTGCTGCAGTGACAGGTCTCTGGACCTGGGGGGGTTCAGCAGGACAAACACAGCCCATCAGCCCGAGTTCTCAGCTTCTCTTTTAGATGATTTTCCCCATTACTGAAACTGGACAAGCTATTCCATTCTCCCCATCCTGAACACAAAAACACCCAGCTAACTTGGTCATGAACCAGGATGAGATCACATTTGCAATGCAAAAACCCCACAATGTTAGGAACCCCATACTTTGTATATGGCATTTTATATGTATATAAGACTTTGCTACTTGGTGCTCTCTTTTAAAGCAGCAGTTGGAGGTCAGAATGCTTTCTAACACCCTCCTGCTGCCAGGCAGAGAGGAAGAAAAAGAGGACTAGAACCATTTCCTTTCTGTTAGTGGCCTTAAGCCATCCAGGGTGGGGAGATGGGAACAGCACCACCAGCCCGCGTTTGCCCAGGCGCTGTACCACGTGTGGATGTCCAGAGACCTACTGGATGCTGTTCCTGTGCTGGAGGTAACAAGAGGCTTTTGCTGTGTGTGTTGTTTACCTTAACACAGGATCCTGCTATCTGAGCTCCGTTGAGGCTTTCCACAGCAAGCTGGGCAGCTTCCAGCACTT
This sequence comes from Laterallus jamaicensis coturniculus, assembly GCA_022605575.1. Lineage (NCBI taxonomy): Eukaryota > Metazoa > Chordata > Aves > Gruiformes > Rallidae > Laterallus > Laterallus jamaicensis. Next base: position 14,203,880 of record JAKCOX010000020.1, read on the forward strand.
CATACTGGATACAGATGTAGGGCTTGAAACAGAACAGTAAGATACTTCAGGGTTCTCAGTAAGACACATTAGCCTTCCCTTCCTGAAGGTCAGGTCTCACTAAAGTTGTGTTTTCTTTTAAAAATAGAATATAAAAAGGTTTGGGGGGGGTAATGTATGTAGCACTCCATATACTGTAATTGTTGAAAACAGACTAAAATTAGCTTGTTAATTAATAATAGTTTTTACTTCTTCCCTAGCCATTAAGGGCCTGGGTATCACTTCTCTTGAGGGACAAAAAGCATCTCAGTGTTTGAAGTCCTCAAATTTGAACAGCACAGTGAAGCCACATGAGCCATGCTCCTTCCTGGCACTGTGCAGAGCAGTGTTTGGATACCCTGAAGCGCTATAGCTGGTGACTGAACCACGAGGAGAAAGCCCCAGCCAGTATAACTGGCAGGGCAGAGGCTCCAACCCCTCTTTCCAGAGCTGTCCCAGGCCTCCCCTGCCCACCAGCGTGGCGCTCCAGGTGCTCCTCACCTGCAGAGTTTCAGTTACCACTGTAACAGACCGGATTGGGCCACACCTCCCAAACTCCTTTTTCACAGACTTCAGGCAGAAGCTGTCTTCAAAAGGACCTGCGTAAATTGTCAGCATGTCAGTCAGCTTGCTCCTCACCTGTAGGAACACAGATTAGAGACGGAACTTCACAAAGCAAGGGAACTAACTACTTGGTGCCTCCAGAGCAGTAATTTCTCTTTCCAAGCTCAGCAACAAAGAGTATTCTGAGGAAAAAAAATAGTACCTTGTCACAAAGTCCAGTGAGGAGGCGAGATGTGACATACTCTGGACCCAGACTGAACTGAATGATGCTGAATGTGGAGAGTGGAACAGCTGCTAAGGCTCTCTGAAGAATCTGGAGGGAAAAGAAGGTCAAAGCTCAAGGAGGTACAAGACAGAGCAGAAGCTCTGCAATGGAACTTAATTCCTAACTTGAATTTTCATTAATGTCCAAGGAAGCCCTCAGGCAGGAATTCTCCTGTAGTGAGTCAGGAGAGGATGTAGAGGATCAAAGCACTTCCGAAACGTTGCAATGGGTTTAGCAAAGCTGCTATTAACACGCTGCAACAGCCCCGTCAGTCAGCTTTTGAAACCAGGACTCATCTGCCCCTTTTGAAACCAGGACTCATCTGCCCACCCCCAGAACAAGAAAAACTTTGAACTACTTTGATGCTTGCTTAGACCAACCCACTCTCAGTCCATTCACCTGTTTGTTTGACGTGCTCAGGTTACTCTGACAGAGGCCAGAAGAGTCTAGTTCCTGTCTGCCCAGAAGGAGGGGCTTCTGGCCCGCCACCTGCAAGCAGTCTAAAAAACTAGCAGAGAGAAGCAAGCAGTGAATCATGGTGCTGAGCAATATGATGAATTAAAAGCTTTCAAGTGCTTGTCAGAGAAAAATGACACAGCTCATTAAAGACATGTGAAAGAATATTCTTATCCTCATCATCAAAAGAAGCCTGGAAAATGCTCTGTGAAATTTAAGATGCAACTTCTGAGCGTTTTTCAGTGCTATGTTACAACTATTCATGTCTCTCCAAAGAGCCTGATGGTGGCTGAAAAACATAACACACTTCAGCTTTCCTGAGGTTTCAGCTGAAGGAAAAACATACATATGTGGGAATCTTCTTACCACGTTTTGGGTAAATGTGGAGGCTCATTCCACTGCTGCTGGACCTGACATCGCTGTGGCTGTGACGCCTCAGCCAGTTTCTCAGCTGTCAGAAGCATCTCCAAGTTTAGTTCTGCTACCTTGGGGAAGGAAGATTAGTAGTTGGCTTTCATCTCAGCTAATTGTAGCTAACCAAAAAAGCATGTGCTTTCTCTGTGAGTCACCTAGGCACACTCCACAGCAGTGAAGAAACACAGGCATTCATTGCTTGCCTTATTATCTGCTGTTGTCATTGCCAAGCATGCAGCACTCGCAGCGTCAGCCAGCAATCATCTCCCAAAAAGTTCTCTCAGAAATCAACACACAAGCAAGAGACTCATCAAACAGGCTGAATCACTGCCACAACATACAAGGGCTCCCACTTCTTTTATCCTGAAAAATGACAGGCAGTCCTGTGAGCTGGAAATGCCTGAATCCCTTACCCAACACCCCACTTCAAGACCTGCAGCAATGCTGATTCATGTTTGAGGCCTGAAACACTAATGCTCCAGGTTATTAAGCTACCTGGAAGTAACAAAAGCCGTCAAAATTGAGGCCTCTATCACAGCTTTGTTTTCTCTTTTCAATCAACAAGAGGACAGGCAGGAGTTTTTAGGTTTGCTTTGGCTTTTTCCCTCTATAAGCACAAGTTTTACATTCTGCAGTTAAGGACAGAAATCTTAATTAGCTCTAGGTACCTTTGTTGGTCCTTGCTCAATAAAGAACTGAGCCAATTCCAGGGCAGCTCTAGCATCTTCTGCGGGATCATGCCCAAGATTCCGTTCACACTGAATCTCCTTCCTAGGCATCAAAATTAGGTGTACAGGCAGGTTATCCATTTCCCCACACTGACCAGCATCCTGTCTTTTCTAAATTGGGTCCTCTTCAGGCAAAACAGTTTTCCCCTCTCCAAAAAGGATTTCAGCTCTGTGCAGCAGCCCTCTTGTGAAATATTCCCCAAAGTTACGCTACTACCCTGCGGTAGCCAGTACACTGAGGAGTATGATTCAAGTCAGCAAATGGTACTTTAATACACCACATTAGCCTTTCATTCTTCCTATCTGCAACAGATCTGCTTTGTGTGAGCCAGTGTGTGGCTCTTGTGCTAGAATTCACTACTGCTACAGCCCTGCAGGAAAGCGAGTCCTGTGAGGACTCAAAGCTGGCTGGGTCACAGTGCCCCAGCTTGTTCAAAGACAGGCCCATTTATTACACAGCCTGATGTTTCAAGCAGGCAATGAATCCTCCTTTACCTTGTCTATCTACACAGCCTGCTCCTTTCTTTATTTTGCAATTTAGTGAGGGGGAGAAAAAAGTAACTCTGGTGTTACGAGTGGAAGAGCAAAACCCCGTGACCCACCACAACAGGTTCTAGTATTTCCCATAATAATACAGTGGTCTTACCCTAAAACAGCCTTGGCTAGGAATTTTAACTTAAATCTTCGACCTTCATTTCTGGCAAAGAGCAAGGAAGTGTCAATAACACTGGTGTGGATCATCTGGAGGAGAGAAACAGCACCAGTTTAATTTAAGACCAGCAGTCAGATAGAATGGGGCAGTAACTCCACAACAGGAATAATGAAACAAGCCCAACTTTCTTTTCTAACTCTCTACTGGAAAGATCTTCATTGTGTTAGAAAGATTAACAAGGATTCAAGCACTTCAGGTTGGTGAAATTAAATCTAGGAGAACTTCAGTGCTTCCTGTGACAGAGCTACCAAAGGCAGCTGGCTGAACTGAGCAGAGACACAAAGCTGCTGTTGCCACTGGGTCTGTGTCTGGACAGAGCCCTCTCTTTGGTTGGGTTTGAGCAGCCCCTTGAAAGTTTTATAGATGTAAGGAGAGTCTGCCTCTTAAATCCTTACAGACAGTCAGAATAAAAAGCAATTAACAAATAGAGGAATTGTTTATGAGTTGAGGAAAATACTGTTAAAGGCATACTCACTTCCAAAGCCTGAAGATCAGCATTTAAAGAATGACCCACCAATACTGCATCCCTGGGAAGCAATTTTTTTAGTCTGGTTTGGATGTCTGCCAGTCTTGTTTTCACTGGAAGAAGCATTTGCCTTGTGATTCCTGAGAATCTTAAAAAAAAAAAAAAAAAAAAAAAAAAGAGTTGGATGAGGTAAAAGCAACACATCAGCACCAGCACTTACTGGGGAGTATTACAAGCAGAGCATGTAAAACATCAACTCAGAGTAACTAATGACAGAATGCTATTTACTGCCTCCTGCTCTGACACAAGAGGATCTCCTGTAGGTATACTGAACTCTGATGCATGCTACTGCAGCTGTTTATAAAGTTTCTCTCTCTCACATAAAACTTGTTCTTAAGCAATGCAGCTCTTGGTGTCGGGCAGCACAGGGAAGGGAATACTGCAAGACTGATGGTGGCAGGAGATACCTCCAAGCAACTGGAGGGGATTGGCATGTCACCTCCTGGATAGAGCTGGGGAGGTTTTGCCTGGTTTTCTTAGAATCCTGAGCACAGGTGTGTGAAGACTGATCAGCTGCTCTGTTCAACTCTTACAGATGAGCAGAGATGCAGACTGTGGTCCTGTACTCTGTGCTCTGTTTTATAGCCAGCAGTGAAGAGTAACTTTTTCTGTGCATCACTAATCTGTGCCAGAATTCTCCTAGAACACAGCAGAACCACACTGCCACTGCCTCACCCCGTGGGCACAAGGTAGCAGAGTATGTATGTCATGGTGGTTATTCTCATCACGTACCAAGAACTGTATTCCTGGCACCGAGTAAAACCCAGCAGACACCTGTGCAAAGCAAAGCCTTCTGAGAGGTCCCATCTAGCAGGTCTAATTTGAAAGGGCTTCAGCTCTTTAAAACAAAGAGGTAAGAAGCTGATGTGCAAGTCACCTGGTGCGGTAGTTCACTACTGTGCTTTCAGGCTTGACCAGCTCGTTCAGCAGGCAGCGGCCCTGCGCATCCACCAGCGAGATCCGCGTCACTTCGTTCCCTTTGGCAGTCAGGCACTGTCAGGAAGCAGCACAGGCAGCTGGTCAATCGACATGCTGCTGCCACTCCAAAGCCTCAGCTAACATCTGCTTTGGCTGCAGCCAGCACCTCTACTACACAGTTACTCAACTTAAGAGATCTACCGCTCACAGCTCATTGTTTCATATTGTAACACGCTTCATTTAAGCTGTTAAATGCCCCCCACAAGCACAGCAAACACAGGCAAGCACAGCACAAAGATCATTGTGAAGAGGTGCTGATTTCACACAATCTGCCTGTGCTCTGCTGAGCTGTCACCTCCCCAGAGAGCATCCACACCACAAGCATACAATTTAAAGCAGAGCCCAGGTTGTATCGTTAAGTTACTCAACGCTGATGCCAAACAGACATCAGTGCAAGCTCAAATCTTCAACCTGAGCTCTTTGCTCAACACAACATTTCTGTCTGCAGACAGACCCCCTTCCTGAGTCCTTCCTATGGCTGCATCAGCCCTGGCACCACCAACGGAGGGACTGTCAGCTGGTATTAACATATTGGAAGTAGTTTAGCAAGCACAGGGGGTGCTTGGCTCACTTTGGAAGAGCTGGTATGCCTGGGGGTGCTTGGTGATATTATATAAGGCCAGATATGTTTATTTTTACCATTTCACAATCCAGACCAAAGAGGGGGCTGCTGTCCGTCCTCCGCTGATTGCACTCTGTACATACATAGCCCCTGCATTTAGGGGAGCCTGGAACAAAAAGACCCCCCCAGGAATTAGAGACAGGCTCCTCTCCTGTAAATCTCATCAGGTATCTAATGTGACCAAACATGACTAACGGTCAGAATTTAAAGAAACCCCAACACCCAAACCCAAAAACCCAACAAACCAACCAACCATCAGCCCTGGAAAACTGACCTTTTATGGGATAGTCATATCTTTTCTGCTCCTCTAAAGTTAGAGTGTAGCTGGTAAGGCCTTGTTTTTTGGCTCCATATTTCTGAATGATGGGATCACATTGCAGGTCTGGGCTTTTAGGAACACGTTCATTGCTGGTGGAAGTCAAACCTGTGGAACAGAGAAGCATCCATCAAGCTCAGACAGCACTCCTGACTTCCAGTCAGTTTCTGCACACTACAGGGATACACTGTTTCAAAGGGAACAATGAACTGTTGAGACAGACAGACCGACCTGTCTATCTGCAGCTGTGGGGTTTTTTTAAATATATGTATTTATCTCCAGTTTTATATATGTATCTCCAGTTTATCTATCATTCATTGTGCATATATACACACAATACAGATTATATATGGGTAACTCTATATACACAGCACTATATGTAACAAATGTAGTAGATATACTATACAGATCATACACCTGCTACTCAGGACACTTGAGTCTTTCCCCAGTTCAGCTACTGACACTGCTGGCTGATTCAGAAACAAGTCACATCACAAGTCTGTGTCTCACATTCCTTTCCAAAACAGAGACAACAAACTCTCCTGGTAAGCACAACAACATCATCATCATCTGTTACTTCAGCTAAGCTGAAGGGAGGTCTCTCTTTGGGGGTTTTTCTTCCCCTCCCTTCTCTGTGAAGTTCTTTCCCGTAAGCATTATCAGGACAAGATGTGCTCCAAGTGTGGCTCACAGAGAAGCAAGCACCAAGCTGAGAGCAGAACTCACAGCTGCCCAGGGTTAAATTATTCTGTAGGTGACTCTCTGGAGATTGCACTTAAAAGAAAAAGATACCTGACATCTCAGATCTGCGACTGTGCACTGGGTTTACAGTCAGGATGCTAGAGGACTTTGTCAATACACTGAAAGTAACAGCTGTTCATTCTCCCATTTAGGACTTGGATTCTTTGTTACACTTTAACAATTTCAGTGAAGTTCTCATTGTAGTCTCTTGCAGGTTTTGTACAAGCCTGTTGGATTACAATCACCTCTATAAAGAGTGTAAAAATAGGAGATCAGTTGTGAACACACCCATTCTTTACCTTGATTTGCTGCTCAGTAAAGAAAACTAAGAAAAGAGTAACTACTTAGATGGGATCTAATTTATATCTTTTATTAGATAGATCTTAGAATAAAATAATCACAAAATGGGTAATGAAGTGTCAGGATTTTGGATTAAACATGTTAAGAATCCTTCTCTCTGCTTACTGCATTTACTTGTGACACTAAGCCAACAGAGAGTAACTGAACTAGTTGGGGTAACTAGTCTGGTGGTTTAAGCCACCACATGTTTTCCTCTGTAAAGGAATCCCAGCATAGGGGCAGGATGCAAAGTCAGAAGTTACTGCTGAAGGTGAGTTGCTATGGTTCAAAGAGACACTGCAAAACCATGCAGGGTACCTTGGGCTGTGTTCTGGGGCTTCGGGTTTGCTCCTTCTCCACACAGGCTGGCTAGGAAGTTAGTGGAAGGTGTTAATGTGAATCTCTGAAAAGACAGATGTGTTAAGAGAATGTGAAAAAGAAGCAGAAGTATCAGGCAAACAAGATGCTTCCCAATCTACAAACCAGGCAAATTTAGAGGAAGATGGATAAAGAAGCAGTGGAAATACATTTGGTGTTGTCCCAAGGCTGAAAAAACCCCCAGCACAAACCAAACCTGTTTTAATGACAGAGGATACAGGATTCCTTGTACTAAGGGAGAGCTTTGCCTTGCCTGATACAATCAAGAAGGCAAAACTCCAAACTTCCTTTGATAAAAACTAAAGCAAATTCCAGGCTTTCCAGCCAAGTTGGGATTTGGATTTGCTGTAGTTCAAACAGAATGTACTAGAAGTCTGGAAGGAAGTGCTTCTTTCTTTCTTTCTTCCTTCACAAATGCTGCTTGTAACTCCAAAAATTAAAACATTCCTTTCAATGATCTGGAGAAATGGGAGAAACTTGACACAAAGTGCAAATATTACAAGTGAGGATTTTCAATGAGTGGGAATAGCATAACTCTACTGAGAGTCTCCTCCCTCACTCAGAGTAAAATCCAAATTCACCAAGGTATTTTTAATTTGATTGGCATCCTGCAGATGTGGGAAGTGTCAGAGGATTGAAACATCAATACATGTTTCACCTGGTAAGGCTTCAAAGACATAAGTCTTGAAAACCTGTTTCTAATATCAAAGCTTGGGCCTTTGTTCTGAGCTGACAAAGGCTACAGACAGATCCTCTCATTAGCTCGCTTTGAGAGTCAGGCAGCCACTTCCTTTTGGGAAAGGGAGTAATTTCACTGCAGTGATTAACGCCTGTGACATGGTTTCAGCACCAGGGGAGGCTCAGAAGGCAGCAGGACAGTTTGGGGACTTACATGCCGGAAGAGTTTCCTGAGGTGTTTGAACTGCAAATAGAATTTGTAGAAGTGGAGTTGGCTGGTTTCACACAGGACAATAACCACCACACCAGCCAGGTGGCTTTGGTGATAAACACGGCACCAGCTGCAGTGGAAAAGAGAGAAAAAGTAAATCAAAGCAGACCAATTATCAACCCCCAAACTTGGAACCAGCCCAGCTTTTAAGTCAGCAAATGGCAAAGTGCCAAATGGCTTGAGAAGAGGCTTTAGAGCTTATCTCACACAGCCACGTGTTCCTGGAAGCAGCGTAATATGGGAGACAGAGAAGAATGAGCTATAGCAAACTGCTGCTGCAGTGCCATCACAAGGCACTTAGAGCTCATTTGTATGCATCAGAACATGAGCACACATGAGTAACTTCAGCTGTAGTGATGTGGTCCAGTGAGTTACTGCATCAGGGAAGTTTCACAAAACCATTTTCTATTCACCACTAAAAATCTAACGTGGGGTCACTTCTGCCTTGAGTTTCATGTCAAGATTCACTGTGTGCCCTGGTGGCCAAGAGAGCCAATGGGATCCTGGGGGCATCAGGAGGAGTGTGTCCAGCAGGTCTAAGGAGGGGATCCTCCCCCTCTGCTCTGCCCTGGTCAGGCCCCACCTGGAGTGTTGTGTCCAGTGCTGGGCTCCCTGGGATAAAAAGGACAGGGATCTCCTGGAGAGAGTCCGGAGAAGGGCTACGAAGATGATGAAGGGCCTGGAGCATCTCTCCTATGAGGAAAGGCTGAGAGAGCTGGGGCTGTTCAGCCTGGAGAAGACTGAGGGGGGACCTAATCAATGTTTATAAATATCTTAAGTATGGGGTGCAGGGGGAATTGGCCAGCCCCTTTTCAGTGTCTGTGGGGACAGGACAAGGGGCAATGGCTGCAAATTGGAGCACAGGAAGTTCCACACCAACATGGGGAGGAACTTTCCCCCAGTGAGGGTGAGGGAGCCCTGGGACAGGCTGCCCAGGGGGTGTGGAGTCTCTTTCCCTGGAGATATTCAAGACCCATCTGGACACCGACCTGTACAGTATGAGCTGGGGAGCTGCTTTGGCAGGGGGGTTGGACCCCATGAGATCTCGAGGTCCCTTCCAACCCTACAGCTCTGTGATTCTGTTTTTCACCATATTTTCCCATCTGAGGTTGTGCACCCTGATGCTGAGGGCCTTCCTCTTCCATCCTTGAGAAGCTGCCCCAAAAAAAGGGCTCTACCACACCATTTCAATTATATCTGACAAGAAACCTGTTAACATTGCCTGTGTTAAGCTTTTAACAGGGTATCTCACTTCTCAGTGCATGAAGCTTCTTCAGTGCCACAAAACTTTATTTTTTGGCTAACTGCATGAAACAAAACTATAAACTGACAGTGTTTTGGACAGAAAATGAATTCTGGTCTCTGGCCATGCATAACAACTGTATCTATATAATACAGGCTGTCATTATTGTAACCAATTTGCAAGGATTCCAAAACCAGCACAGCCAACATGCCTTTAGGTAGGTTTTTACAGCACATGAGGACACAAGACAGGGTCAACTCTTGAATAGGAAAGTGTTTGCTGTACCTGGGTTGTGTTGCATTGTGGCATCTTCCCAAAGCTGCATATTTTAACAGCTCATACAGCTGGTCAGGGCTGATCTCACTGTCCTCACCCAACAAAGCTGCTGACAAGCGAGACGACTTTTCCTGCAAGGAGGGAAGTGCTGGTAAGGAAAGGCTTCATGGAATCACACAAGTTTGGGGAAAATGAAGCGAATTCCAGGGTAAAAGGAAACTATTGACTAGTCAGATGCAATCAGCTATGCTTAAAAGAACTCTCCCACTCCTTATGGGCAAAGGTTTCCTTTCAGATCACACTTGAATGTAAAATTTATGATTGCCATTTCAGTAAGGCAGGTCCTCTAACATCACAGATGTATTTAATAAAGTGTAAGCTGGTGCATGCTGTGAGGAGACCTAAGGTTATCTGTTGGCTAACACGATGCTCTGCTCTCTCATTCACCTCCATGCTGCTGCAGAGCTCTGGGCATTTGTAAAAGGGTCACGTGCAGCCACTTCATGTCAGGTGTTGCTGAAACCTGTTTATTTAGCTTAGGTGGTGTGATCTGTTTTGGCAGATGGGTCTGCTGACCCCCACAGGGAAGAGTTCCAGTAAAAGACCAGGAAGCTGCAGGAAGAAAGCACCGAGCAGCTGAGATGGAGACTGTGCCACACAGCTCAACACAACTGCTCCTTATGCCTAAATGCACAAGTTCTAAAAGCTCATCAGCAAGTAAATGCCTGACTTTGGAGAGCTCCACTGAGCACATGGCCTGTTCCAACGGAGCTCCTCTGAGCTGTAAAGTGTAAAGATACTAATTTTTGGTTTATGTGATGAGGAAACATCACAGCATACCAGGGAAAAGGAAAAAAAAAAGGCCATGGAACACTACAGAGCATCAAATCCCACATGTAGGACAAACAACTACCCAGCACCGTGCTTTCCCCACCGGCTAACCAGCCTAGCACTCATTAATTCTGGGAGAGCCTGCCCACGTGGGGTTCAGCCTGTGCACTTCCAAAGCCATTTGTCGTTGGGTAAAGAGGTGACAACCTTGGAGGCTGGAGTGGTTAAGAATCATTTGGTCCTAATAACAGGGGTGGTGTAATTGCTAGCATCTTTTATGGCTAAATTAAACAACTGACACCATTGTTTTCAACATGGCCTCATTAGAGCCTCACAAAGGAGCCCCAACCGAGCGGCACGAGTTCCCTTTCGCCAGGCGAAGGCGCCCTGCCAGCCGCAGGCGTCTCTTTTGGGTAGAAACAGGGCGGATCTCACCCCACGCTGGGCACCGGGGATGCTGTAACCCGGGTGAGGAAGGAGCCGCCCCAGGCTGAGTCCTGGGGCCGGGAGGGAGGCACAACGCGCCCCCAGGGCCTGGAACTCGCTGCCCCGCGAAGCGCCCAGCGCTCCCAACGGGCCCGGTTCCGCGTCTCGGAGCAGGAGCCGTTGTCGGCCCGGGCCAGGCCGCGATCTCCTGCCCTTCCAGCCGCCCGCGCGTCCGGCCTGCCCAGGCCGAGCTCACCTCGGGGCCCCGGTCGCCGCCAGCTGCCTTCCTCCTCTTCTTCCGAGCCGGCTGCCGCTCCGCGCCGTCCCCGGCGGGCCGTTTGTACCCGTTCACGCAGCCAGCCTTTGCCATGGCCTAGGCAGAAGAGCCGCGGGGTCAGGCCCGCGCCAGGCGGGGCCCGGGCGGGCGCTCAGCGCCGGCCGCTCCGCACCAGGCCCCGGCGCCTGCCTACGGCCGGGGATCCCCGGGCAGTACCGGGAGGCTGGGGCTGGCTCGCGGCCTGACGCCGCCGCGCCGATCCCCGCTCACCCGGTCCCGATCCCCGCTCACCCGGTCCCGATCCCCCGCGGAGGGGCCCCGGCCTCAGAACCCACCTCAGCCGCACCAGGCTCCCCGCAGAGCACGCCGCCTCGGCACGCAGCTGCCTATGCCTGTCCCGGGGCAAGGCCAGAGCAGCCGATCCCACGCCAGCGCGACGGGGCGGGGCTGCCGACGCCGGCGGGAGGTTTGAAATAGCCGCCGCGGCGCCCGGGCCGCTCTGGCGCCGCTGTCAGCCGCCCGCCCGGGGCTGAGGGCGGATATGGCCACCAAGCGCCTGGCCAGGTGCGGGGCCGGGCAGCGGGGAGGGCGGGGAAGCGGGGTAGGCCTCTCACCGAGGCTCCTGAGGTGATCGGGCGGGCGCGGGGCGCTGAGGGGCGCGGGGGGCGCAGGCCGAGGCCGGGGCGCCCTCAGCGCGGGGATGATGCGGCCCGCAGGCAGCTGGGGCTGGCGCGGAGCAGCGGGCGGGCGCCGAGCGGCGGGCGGGCGGCGGCCCAGCGCTTCTCCTACCTCATCGTCATCGACTTCGAATCAACCTGCTGGCGGGACGCGGCGCGGCGCAGCCCCGAGATCAGTGAGTGCGGCGGGGCCGGGCGGGGGGGGCTCCGGTATCAGTGAGTGCGGCGGGGCCGGGGAGCGGGGAGGGGGGGGCTCCGGCATCAGTGAGTGCGGCGGGGCTGGGGGGCGGGGGGCGGCTTTGGCCTCTTCCCCCCGAATCGAGCCCCGCGTAAGGCAAACGGGGCCGTTCCCCCGGGCCTGACCCGCCCCGGGGTTGGTGTTCGTCTCGTTCCGTGTCAGTCGAGTTCCCAGCCGTCCTGCTCAACGCTTCCACCGGGGACATCGAAGCTGAATTCCACTCCTACGTCCAGCCCCAGGAGCATCCGCTTCTCTCCGAATTCTGCACCGAGCTGACGGGCATAACGCAGGTATAACCGCTGCGGGGCAGCAGTTTACCCGCGGCGCTGCCGTTCGTTAGGGCCTGAAGGGAAGCAAACCTCCCATGGCCATGTGTACTGACACGCATCCCGCTCTGTTTCACGCAGCATCAGGTGGATGAAGGGATCCCTCTGAACATCTGCTTATCACAGTTTTTAAAATGGATTCGGAAGATACAAGAGGAGAAGAAAGTTATCTTCAGCTCGGACACACCGAGTCTTTCTACTTCAGAGGCAAAACTGTGCACCTTTGTTACTTGGACAGGTAAAGAGCACATAAACCAATAACCGTTTGGTGGTGCCAGTGAGATTCCACCGTCAGTTCTAGGGAGGCAGTATCCTGGGATTAGGTATTTGAAAGATGTGCCTTACTGGGATAAGGCTGGAAACACAAAATTCATTGAGTCCTGATGTGTTCGTGACAGCTTTGTCTCCAGGGTCTGATGTTTTTCTCCTTTACAACACCATTCTCAGCTTGTCTAAATGAGCTCATGAGGCGTCTGAGATCTTTACCCACCCGAAGTCATTCTTTGTTAAGGACTTCATTAGCCTGTGCTAACGAAGACCATTAGCGTGTGCTTCCTGGCCAGCAGTACAGGGCACTACTCACCGCATTATGCCTCTTCACACAGATTTTAGCCGTGGCTGGGCAGGTTTTGGGTTGGTTCTGCAGTGATGCCTTGTTTGTGGGGTTCTTTCCTCTCTGCAGACTGGGACCTGGGGGTGTGTTTGCAGTACGAGTGTAAAAGGAAGCAGCTGCGAAAACCTGACATCTTAAATTCCTGGATTGATCTCAAAGCAACATACAGGGTAAGGAAATCAGTAGGCTGTGAAACTTTCATACCCATTCTCTCACCTCAAAGGCTCACCGTATCTGAGGTTACAAGCCAGTACTGTATGTTCCAGTGGCTACAGAAACCCATTTGTTTTCTTTCTAGGCTGTTACCACCCAATAACAAACTGCACGCCCTAGAATTGTGTGAATTTTAGTAGAAACCTTAATGCTGGGAAAACAACCTGGTGTTATTGTTAGAGAAATGAATGATGATCCTAGGGCAATTTTTGCTCTGCCTGCTTCCTAACTTCCCTGGTTTTGCATGCTCTTATTCCTGCCTCCTGTTGCTGTGTTGAAAACAGTCATCACCGCCTGTTTAAGGTACTTAAAGGCACAACATGTGAACTGCACTTGGACCAGAAAGTATATTCTGAAGAGCATGAATGATACTGAAAAATGAGCATGTATTTTATTACACAGTCTGCATTGCAATGGAGTTCTCACTTGGGGCTAACAGCACCTCTGCAGCCAAGGAAACTTTTGAAGGGTGACCCAGGAGTCTACGCTTAGAGCTGAGGCTGTCAACCCAGGGAGCACAATTAGGTCTTGAGAGAGAGCCAATGACTGACTCTGGAGCAGATGGGATTAGTTTAAGACTGAGAGAAGGGATTTGTGGTCCTTCCCATCCTCATTTGTTACAGGGTAAATTGCTTACAGTCTTGTGCTTATCCATCCCAACCGTAAAATGAAGAAGCCTGACTTGCACAGTTGCCTTGTGAGTTTTGTTACTCATAAGGTGGTAGTTCTGAAATGGTTTTCCCTTCACTGTGAAGATGTTTTGAAATGTCTTCTGTTAAGAACCTGTGGGTTTTTTCCTTAGGCCTTCTACAACAGGAAGCCTCAAGGGCTAAGTGGTGCGTTGCAGGATCTGGGGATAGCTTTTGAAGGACGAGAACATTCTGGTAAGTATGGCATGATGCTCCTCCACTTAATATGTATTTTATTATATATATTTTGTACCTACTATTTAGCTTTAGTTAGCTAAACTAAAGCAGCTAGCTATTACTCTGAATAGTAACTATTGTTTCCAGGTTTCTGTCCAAGAAAAACATGAAAACAAGAAAGGCTAGATGCTTCAGAGACCAGTGTGTTATTTCTAACCTCGTGCTTTATTTCTGAAACCTCTCCTAGTGCTGCTGAGTGCATGCTCAGCCAGATCAGTCTCTGAACTGCTATTGTGCAAAAGAGGTGGAGGAAGGATAAGGAAAGCTGATCTTGCTCGACAGCACGTTAGTGTAAGAGAATACCAGCATAACATGGTCAATGAAACAGAGCAGTGAGGATTTTAAAACCTGTGGCTGTATATCCAGCTCTGGATTTGCCCTTCAGATGTTTCAGCACAGGGAATTTTGGGGAATTTTTTACTTCTGCTTCCTTTTTTTGACCTGGATAACTCTGTGCCAGAGTTCTGTGAATCCCTGTCAGTTCCACAAGGCTCACCCAGGGGATGTTTTTCCTCTACTAAGCACTATCCCCAGCAGTAGTTTGAACAGACAAGGTTAACATGACTGTACTGTTGAAGGGCTGGATGATTCTCGCAATACTGCCCGTCTTGCCTGGAGGATGATTTGTGATGGGTGCGTGCTGAAGGTTACCAAATCTTTGAATCAGGTGAGTAACTACTTTGGATCGTCCATTCTACTTCCTTTGTAGCCTGGAATACAGGTGAGCTATTCAAATAATAAGCCCAGCATCTTGACTATGAATTGACCAGAACATCTCTAGGCAGGTAAGCTTATTAATTCTGTGCATCGATTCATAAATCCTCTGGGCATTCACTTCCCCAAATCTCCTTTTGGTTACGGACTCCCTAGGCACATCTGAAGAATAATTTCATTTCCAGAACATTGACTATAAACTTCACTGACAAGACTCCTCTGGGAAGTAACAGCAGACCAGAAACATCTAGAGATGGAACTTGTGAAGCAAACACCCTCTCTGAGGAAAACCAGAACGTTGCTGCTGGAATTAAGACAGATTCTCATGTACAGACTGAAGAACAGACCACCTCCATCGATGCCCTTGCAGATGTCTGTGCTGTACCTCGCAGCAACTCAAGGACTGAATTGCCTGCTCAGGCCCAGAGCTTTTCAACAGCATCTACAGATGGATTTCCTCTTCCACAGGCACAGCGACCTCCCAGTGCTCTGTCAGCAGGCATTCAGCAAGGCTTGTGCAAAGGGCACCTTCTGAGTGCAGCCAGATATAACCCTCCTGCACGTGGGTCAGGGCTAGTGCTGGTCTCCACCACCATCTCCTCAGTTACCACCTGCAGTGAGGAGATCAGCACCGCGTCCGATTGCTTATCACTGCTGACTGACTGGGAAGATGTCGCTTTAATACCAGAATCTCAGTATCACCACAAGTCAGACACTGTTCAAGGCAAAGATGACTCAAGTACAGATCACCTAACAGTACCTGAAGAGAAAACAGCTTGGAAGCAAGCGGCTGTGATGAGTTCTGATAATCAAAGAATGGAGAAAACTGTAGCACCAGTGGAACCCCACAAATTTATCATTTATAAAAGTCCTGATACCACTATCTATAATGTGGGAACAGTACAGAGGCAGACTTCAAATTCTTCATCTTTTAAGCCACCATCTGCAAAGGTAAATGGTATTTCAGCACAACTAGCACTAACTGGAAATCAATCCACTCCTTCAGAGGCTCCTAAAAGAAAGCCAACTAGCCCCAAAACGTTCCCACCAGCAAAAAAACAGTCTTTTGCTGTATATCAAGAGAAAACAGCATCTTTCAATCACTCCTTACCTCTAAGAAGTTCAACTTTGCCCAAAGTGTCTCCCACCATTCTGAACTCCACGCTCAATTCGAATCCCTCTGTGAGAGCTGTGAAAAGGAGAAAACCAACTCCTCCTCTGTGTCAGTGTGGGCGAAGAGCTAAACACCTGTACGTGTCAAAGGCTGGCCCAAATCAGGGCAGAGCCTTCTTCTGTTGCCCTGTGGGCAAGCAGGAAGGCAATACGAAGGGTTGTGGCTACTTCAAGTGGGAACATGGACTTCTCAAAGAGAAATCTAAGAGTCTCACCCTGAATGCAGATGCTGTGACCTCCCTTGGGACTTATGCCAGTAATGTAGGAAATTCTTCCAGTAAAAAGTGTTTCTCTCTTAGACTCTCTATGAGGACTTAAAGGTGGTGATTTTTTGTCTGGATCTGAAGTTGATCATGCTTAATATAATAAGGACAGCCAAATATGTCAGATATATGTTCTGGGAACGGGACAAAAATGACACTTCTTGGTTAACAGATAGGAATGGAAATTCCTTAAGCATACAAAAATATCAATATAGCATAAACTATCTTACTATCTTTTACTTACACTTTTTTCTAAACATACTTGTAACGATTACAACTCTCTTCTACATGTATTTCTAAAAGCTGTCACGCTTCTCAAGTGATTCTTGAAGCAATAATGTTCTTTTAAACTCTTACTGCTTTTTTTAATCCTTTAAATTAAGTAATAATAAAGACAACATGCTGGTGCTGCTTCATTGAATACTTTTATTTCTTTAACACCCATCACCTACTGTGCTCTCAAGTACATGAGTTTCCCATTTCACATCTATCATCCTGTGCCTGCCTTTGTACTGGGAGCTACTTGTGTAGCACCTCAGGAATCAGGTATGAATTTAGTCAAACCTCAACTAAGCCAGCCATAGTTTAGTGCATTACTGTATAAATCAGCAAGATCTTACTTTGTAGAAAACCCTCTGATAAAGCAAGGAGCCCTTCTACTCCTTTCTCCACTCCTTCTGGCGCAGTTCATTTCTTCTGATCTTCCCACTAATAGTTTTTGGCAGCTGTGGAACAAACTCCATCTGTGGGGAGAGGGAGGAAATATGGTTTACTTAACATTTAACTTTTTCTTAACCTCAGAGCAGCAGTTTATCAGCCACACAAGAGTTAACACACACTGTCTTGGGGCAGTAAAATGATTTGGGTGTTTGAGCTCACCTTCCTGGGGTACTTGTATGGAGCAGTAACTTTCTTCACGTGGTCTTGCAGCTCTTTCATCATGTTTTCTGGGTCACATGAAGCGTAGTCCGGTGTTAAAACAACAAAGGCTTTCACTACCTAAAGAAGTTATGACAGCAGAGGTTTCAGTGCTAGTGAAACTCTTACACAAGAGCAAGATCTGAAATGGTAACAAGGTTTGCTGACTGCAGAATAATGGCTGGGGAGGTACAGAAAGCTGGGCCACAGCCTGGGGGTGCAGCCTGTGGCTCTGGGCTGTGTGGGTGGTTTATGTACATTTAATAAAGGCTAAAAACTGACAGGGGAAGCTTCAAACAGCACCTTTGTTAGGTTAGATTTGGGTCAATCACTTTGGTCAGCTTTTGCCTGTGTGGATTCTCCAGTGTCTAACAGAGTAGAAATGCCAACTTCTCAATTTATTTGGTTTTAGCTCAAAACTAACCAAACAAATCCCTGGATTCAGAACTCCCTTGGGAGTTGGGCTTTATTAGCTCTGGTGTGTACAAAGCTACTGAAATATTTAAGCTTGTTTGTTTACCTCTCCCCTGATGGGGTCTGGGCTGCTGACAACTGCTGATTCCACCACGGCAGGATGCTCTACCAGGGCGCTTTCTACTTCAAAGGGGCCGATACGGTACCTTCCCAATGCAGGAAAGGGCTTTTAGTTGTACTGATAACACCAAAGAGTAGCTTCAACATCTGAATCATCTAATTTATTGTTAGTCTGAAATTACCCAGCAGAATTAATGACATCATCAGCTCTGCCAACAAACCAGAAGTATCCATCCTCATCCATAATCCCCCTGTCTCCAGTGACGTAAAAATCCCCTCGTATCGTTGCCTCTGTTTTCTCTGGGTCATCCTAGGAAGCATGACATTGCATGTTACATGGAAACTAAGTGAAAAACTCAGGAAATGGCATTCTAATGTAATTAGCATGGAAGTTATGGTACAGGCAATCAACCAGAAGAATCTGCTTTTAGGTGACTATCCTTTAATGATTTTTTTTCCCCCTTTGTATTTCTAGAATCTCCTTATTGTGAGACTTCATTTATCAACCCCCTCCCCAAAAGGTTTTGGCTCAGCACAGGGCAATTAATGAAAGACTCTTTCTACAGCCAATGCTACTGACTTCTGCAAGGCTTTTTCCAAGCAGTATGTGTGGTGTCCCTTCCCCACGAGCCTGGTACTGCTCAGAAGGCCTGATTGTAGGCTGCACTGTCCATAAAACTGAGTAAGGTTTCATATGTGTTTGTTTTACTGGTTGTTGGACTGAAAATTCTAACCAATGTGGGGAAAAAAAAAAACCCCAAACAACTGAAAAAAACGTTGCTGTGAGTGAAACATTCCATAGAACTGAAATCTGGAGGGGAAGGATTTGAGCAGTGTCCTTCTCAGATGAGGGCTCTAGCCCTTAGACCCAAGAGTACTTTGGGATTAGGGAGGGTCTGTCAAACACTCCCCTTTTTATTAAGTGAATAACAATCAAAAGAAAGTGGATTTTAACTTGTTAGGCAGGATAATATCAAACACATACAATTAAGTAGACCAAACAGGAAATAAGCAGGAAAACAGAAATCCTTTGCTCCCCACAGGTTTTCAGACTTGTAAGCAGAGTAAAAGGAAATTAAAAGGGGCATCAGATTCCTTGGGACAGAGAATTAACTGGATATCTACTTGAACTGTAGAAATATTCTTACAGCATAGCAAGTGAAAAGAAAAAGCGATCTCGTAGGCTTTACTCTGATGGCAATATCACCTTCTTTTCCAGGAGGCAGAGTGTTACTGTTTTCATCTATAATCTAAGAAGAAACAAAACAGAGACTTATTATCTGGGAGCCAAATTAAAAAGCATTATGTTAAGGCTGTAGAATCTTAAAACACATAATCAAAGGGGCTTTTCTTATTGGGCAATGATCTGGAGCAGTTGGGGTGGGGGTCTTACTCTAACAAGTGAGGTGTGAGATTATCACTACTCCACTGTGTCTTATCTAAGGAATGCCAAGTACTATGCAAACAGGTAATGAAGCCAGTAAGGCCCCAGGGGGGATCATAAATAAGGGGGTGGGAAAATCTACGATCTGAAAGAAAGATGCTAAAAACCCCAGTGTAAATTGATCTGGTGCTAGAATCTGGTTTGGCAGTTTTGTTATCACCAGGGAACAACATTCACTCCACCCCCTCTCCAATTCAGCATTAATGTCTATCATTGCCTCAGTGTTTGGTAGGTAACTGTCCATCAGCAATGGGCAGTCACCTGTGCTCGTGAGGATGGTGCAGCAAGGAATCATAGAATTGTAGGGGTTGGAAGGGACCTCAAGAGATCATCGGATCCAACCCCCCTGCCAAAGCAGGCTCCCCAGGACATATCACTCATATAGGCGTCCAGCCCCACTGCTTATTTTGCACACTTGGTTTAGGGCACTAAGAAGCATTTTGACACTCTTGTTCACTGGGGAATGATGGTACATGGCACAACCTGGGTTAGATCTTCAGACCTCTTTAGTGGAAAGTGATTATGCAAGACAGAGAGAGAGTGAGTAACTGGAGGTACAATACCTTGACATCATACCCTGGAGATGGCTTTCCCATAGAGCCAGGTTTGATTTTCATTCCCTTAAAATTTCCACAGATCAGCACCTGTAGTAAGTGTTGTTTGGGTTGGGTTTTTGTTTAATTAAACTATGGCTGGTATATTCAATCTTTAGGTTTAAAATCCTCAGCAAATACTGTGTATTTCTATGAGAAAAACTAACTGTCTTCACTGTAATTGTACATGCAATGACTAACCTTCTCAAAATGACCTACCCCCTCAGAGTGAGTGCTCTAAAGCCCTGCACTAAAGCAGAATGTGGTGTGCAGCAATGAGGAATACACACACCTCTTTTGTGTTAGTTCCCAATCCAAGTCCCCTGGAACAAAAGAGAGTCCTTGGATTTGGGGTGAAGCTGTTAGGATGGTTCTCTGACTTACAAGAACTATGTATTTCCAGTATTACTTACTGCAGTTGACTTTCCCCCTGAAAGCCCTAACTGTGTATAAGCATTTAAAACACTTTTTCATGGCAACCTGGGTAGAATCTGTCTCTGTACCTATAAAGATATGTTTTTACCTTGTAAAGCAGAACTTACCGTCTCTGTCTGCCCGTAGCCTTCATAAATATCCAGCCCAGTCTGTGCTTTCCATTCTTCCATCACATCAGGGTTGATTGGCTCCCCAGCACTCACACAGTGCCTCAGGCTTCTGAATGTATAGCTGTGGGGAAGAGAAACTAAAGAACTGGCAGTCATCCACCTGCTCTGCCCCATGCACCCCTGTATCCCTGTACCGTGGGGCTCTTTCTACATAAACCCCAGTTTTTACTGAGTCCTATTTGTTCCATTGGAACGGTGAAACAAGTATGGAAAATAGTGAGTAAGAAGAAGTAATCTAAAAAAGAAAGCCCAGTAAAGCTGCCCCTAAACCTCTGTTCTGACTTTGTTCTTTATGCTTAAGATGGAAAAGGTTGAGAAACACATGATCTATGTTACTGTTACACCACTGTTACTCTGGAATAAAATCAAGGTGGGATGAGCTTTTGGTTTACTGTTTGGATGAAACACAGCAAGGATAATCTGCTTCTGCTTACCTGGACAGTTTGTGTTGCACAAACATTCGATAGGCAGTTGGAGGAGAACAGAAGACAGTTATGGGAAATCTTGCCAGACTCTAGTGAATTCAGAATAAAGAAAGAAAATTCTTCCAATATACTGAAACCTGTGAGGTCCCATCTTCACTGCAGGAGATAATGTAACAAAAAGCATCTGGCTTATGAAACACATGAACATTAAGTGTCCTAGAAGCTGTTAGCTCCATACTTGCTGACACCAACACACAGCAGTTACATTTAGTTTCTTCATAAGAGCAGAATCTACGTAGTTCTACAATTAGTTCAACACACCAAAGTTTCAAGGTTTTATGGTTTCTCTTGTGGAATTTCTTCATAATTGGAGTTTAAATAAAAACCAAGTGAATGCAAGGCTACTTTTTAATGATGCTCTGTAGGTGCTGCAACTGACAATGTTCTTCAACATATCCTAACACCGACTAGCAATTTCCATCCATTTAATTAACAGAGATATGATGATGAAGTCATCAGTGCCAAATGAAACATGGCAAGTCATTTTCAAACAGTGAAGAGTTGAGTGTGGAGCATTTAAGGGAACACAATGTCGGTGCCTTTTGTAAAGGAAATTCAGCTTTGCTGCTTCTTCACTCCTTAACTTTGAGTTACAGGGTGCAGGCAACTGAAATCCTCATTCTCTGTTATTGTCACTTATTTTAATAACACCACCAAAGTACTCCAAAAATCCCAGAACAATTTTTTGGGTTCTCCACTTTTAGGCCTAATAATGGATGTCTGCAGGTTTGTGCAGTCAAATCCAGAGCAAAGTATACAATGGAACTCTTTGGATGCCCAAAATGCTCTTGTTTTGGGTACATATTTGCAGCAGGCACTGCTGTTCTAACTGGTTGGTTACCACAAGCTCACACTGTGCTGTGTGCTGCCCCCATGAAGCACTGTGGAGATGCAAACCTGGGCAAGATGAGCCAGAGAGAATAAAGCTGTTTGTTGTGGGGCTCTCTCACTTACCTCAAAGACAATGCTGGGGTCAAAGTGGGGCATCTTATGTACAAATGCACATGCCCCCTGAATCCATGGGGAAAAGATGCTGCTCCACGCTGACTTTGCCCAGCCTGTGTCTGATGTGTTCCAAAACACATCTGAGGGTGTCAAGTCCAGCCAGTATCTGGCAACACAAGGAAACAGTCCACAGTCTATTTGGCAGGAATAAGGCAAATATTAAACCATCAAGAAAAGATGTGCCAGAGAAGCAAATCCATCACTGGTTGTCTTGGGTAAACAGCACTTGGAAAAGGGCTGAATTTCTGAGGAGTAAGTCACAGCACAGTGAGGATGTCATGAGTAAGTCACAGCAGTTTGGATGCCATCAGGACAGACTGATGTTGCATTTTTCTGAAGGAAGAAGCACACTGACAGACAGGCTCACACCATCTCAGAGCGTGGTGCTGTATGAATACCTACGAGACTGCTGGGGTTTGGCTGAACTCATTTTTATGAGTGAGGATATGTTTTTGTTGTTTTTTTTTAATTTACTTCTGGTTTGCTATTTCCTGATTCCTTGTTCTTGGCCTGTTAGAGTGAAGAGCACTGCCATATCAATTCTATAAACAACTTTGCTTTATACATTTAAAGATTCTGAACTATCAGCGTTTTGTTCCTGCAGGAACCGTGTCTTATCCAGACAGATGTGAATTCAGATGCCTAACAGACCCATGGGGTTTTTTTTGCCCTTTATGGTACAGAATTGTGCTGATGTTCAGTTTGTGGGCAATCTACTACCTGTACACAATGAAGAATTTACCACAAAGTTAAATAATACATTAAAAAGTTAGTGACTGGATGACTGCTACATACTCTATAAGCTAAGCCAGCTGGACTCAAACTGCCTTGTTTTATGAAGAAAAACCCCACTACCCAACAACACTTCTGGGGATGTGAAGCATCTGCTGGTTTTTGACCTATTGAAACTAAAGCTTCTGGTAAAAATCTTGTGTTTCCCTTCCTGCTATGTGGCTGACTACAGAAATACGTGTGATTTCAAGCGATCTCTGTACCTGCCACTTACTGTGAGGCCAATACCATAGCTGCTGTGGGAATGTTCAGTCATTTTTGGAGACCCAGTGGTTCCACTGGTGAAGTAGATGGCCATTGGATCTTGGCACTTCGTGGTCACACAGTGGTGATCAGAAGGAGCGTTTCTGGGAACAGGTAAATGATGAATAGAGGGGTTTGAAAGCACAACTTACACAGCTTAAAAAATATTTAACCAAAAATAACTATAGCAATCAGAAGTGTTATAAACAGGGTGTTTTTCCACTGTGCAGTCCTAAAAGGCTGAAAATATACTGGAGTGTGCCAGCATGTCCCATTCAAAACAAATCACTGTGCTTTTCCTTTGTTGTTGCTGTGGTGTTTCCACAGTGGTATTTCCTCACCTCAGGAGATCTTTAAAGTTCAGCCATCCTGCTCTGTGTCCTTCAGATACAAGCAACTTGAATTTCAGGGACTGGCATTCAGCAACAACTGAGTCTACAGCTGGTGCCACAGAGTCGTCAGTGATGATACACTTTGCTTTGGATTTCTGCAGTCGATGGAGAATGTCCCTTGCTGTCAGTTGCTGTGTGCCAGGAATCAGGACAGTTCCTGGAGAGAAGGAAGGGAAACAGAAAAGCAGTCTCAATGTCTAAGAACACTTGTGCCTACAAGCAGACTTCAGCTTACTTTGTTCTTTGAGCAGGACAGGACCATACAAAAAGCAGGACTTGGCCCTCCATTTGTAAAGATGCTGATTTCTTTGATGGATTTCATGCTAGGTGAGGACTAGGACAAGTTAGCAAATACTAGGCTGATGATGGGGTACTGAAAGAAATCACAGAATCATAGAGTAACTAGGTAGGAAGAGACCTCTGAGATCACAGAATCTAACTGTACCTGTCCACTACTAAACCATATCTCT
Organism: Laterallus jamaicensis coturniculus; assembly: GCA_022605575.1. Taxonomy (NCBI): domain Eukaryota; kingdom Metazoa; phylum Chordata; class Aves; order Gruiformes; family Rallidae; genus Laterallus; species Laterallus jamaicensis. Next base: position 14,227,563 of record JAKCOX010000020.1, read on the forward strand.
AAGCACCTCGACTACCCATCCTTTAAATACACCTGGGGATGGTGACTCAGCTGCCTCCCTGGGCAGCCTGTTCCAGTGCCTGATAACCCTTTTGGTGAATAACCACAGAATTACTCTCCTTGATCTGAAAACACCACCCCTGGAACATGCCAGTTTCTCTGGACTTGCCTTTGAGTTAAGCACAGCCACTGCCTCACAAGGCACAGTGCTGTGTTTGTGAGGCACCAAGATATTCTGGGCTGTAAGTACTGGGAAGCTGAATATTTAGCAGATCCCACAGAGGAATGTGTGAAACACTTTGTTAAGCACGGGCTAATTTCACTGCAAAGGAGCATCTGTGATGTGTCACAAGTTCTGACAGAGGCACATGGGCTCACAGGCTAGACCATGGGCCAAAGTCCTCAAAGCACCATGAAGAACAAACTTGGCAGGAAGAGAGTCTGACCAGCATGAGACCGGTTCGTTCCTGTTCACACGTTGGTAGTTCTGAGTGCATTAAACAGCAAAAGGATTGGTTTAAGTCACAATGTCATTACCTATATGCCTTTTGTAGGCCTTTCCTCACCTGTTCTCATGCAGGCCACGTTCACCAGCCACCACTCCGGGACGCGGGGCAGAATCAGCAGAACTCTGTCTCCCCGCTGCAGCCCGCAGGCATCAGAGAGGACGTTTGCTGCTTGCCTGGACAGCACTCCCAGCTCCTCAAAGCTCCACCTCACCTCTTCTCCAGCACCATCTACCCACCACAACGCAGGGTTTTTAGACTTTTTCCCCTCCTGTAGCACACCAGGGTACAGTACAAGTGCTTCATTTTAGAAATATAGATTGCCTTAAGCCTGAGGAAGAAAAGCATTCATCTCTTATTCAGTGCTAGAGAAACCTGGGATGCGATGGAAATTTGCCACCCATTTCAAACAAGGCAGAGAACTCTCCCTTAGGAAGCACAGCCTGGAAATGCAGTTAGGAAATTAGATTTGTATTCCTTTCCAGAGTTCTTCATCTGACATTCTGAAGAGGTTTACAGTAATCAGCACAGGGAAAGAAGAATCTTTTTGGTTTGGGTCAAGCCAACAAAGCAGCTGATGAGTGTGGCTACATCTGGGTTGTGCCTCGGAGTCTCCTGAGCCCTCTGAGCTCGTTTTTAACTTCATCTGGAACTAGGTCTCTTTGGTACTTCTGAAAATGAAATCACAGCTCCAGAAGCATAGGCCCATGCAGTGACCTTTAATCAATGTCTCACCTGATGTGTGAAAAGGGATTTGAAATGTATCTATACAGAGTGCTCTAAAAGGGGACAACGGTGCATCGAGCAGCAGCAGTGCAGGAAGTTACTTCCTGAGCAAAAGATTCACTGGGGCAGCAAGACTATGACACCTTCTTATCTATGTGAAGGTACAGTAACACCAAGATTCATTTTCAGGGGAGCAGATTTTATCTGTGTACTTGAGAGGCCAAAATATCTTCTCCAGAGGCTGCTCCTTGCTCTGCTTAGAGCTTAATGAAACCTGTTGCTCCTGCAAAAGGAACAGCTGTATCAGACCTCTGCTGCAAGGCTGGACATAACTGCTTTTAGCCCCTCACTATGAACAGCCTGAGCCTGTGAAATCAGTCCTACAGCCACAGGGACCAGACCTGTGCAGTTAAGAAAGGTGACAGACCTAGCCTCTGTTTTTTTTGTCCTATACTCCCTTCCTTTGCACAGGGCTCATGTCTGATTTGGAGTTCTTGTTCAGTTTTGTGGATTACAAGTCCCTGGATGCAAAATAATTTTCAGTTGGGATAGGTGGGTGAGGTTTGTTGTGGCACTGCATTTACTGTTCATTTTACAGGCAGCTGGTGAAGAACAGAGGCCACGGGGGGATGTCACGGCTGATGGGGCAACTGATGGAAGCTTTCTAGAGGTTCTGCTCCCAGTCTCATGTAGGAGGCACTTATTTACTCACACACCATCTCACTGGAGTTACTGATTAAAGGAAAGAACTATCTGGACTTGTGGACAGGTCAGTGTGTGTCTTAAGGGATCTAAATGTTCAACCTGCATGCAATGACCACCAGATTATAATCAGAGCACAACCCCAGCCTCTTTGTTACTGGATTTGTCAGTTAATTATCATTAATGACCAGGGTTAAATAGAGCAGCATCGTGGAAGCCAAGTAACTGTTACCTTTTCCAGTTCAGTCCATCTGTCCAGCACATCTCTTGCAAAGTTGAAGTACTCTGGCACCTCTGGTCTGTACTGTTGTTTTATGGCTTCATAACTCAAAGAGGCATGAGCTGGGTAGTGCTGGCTGCACAGCTGGAGAGGTCTTCTCAGGGGAGCCCACAGGGACACAGCACTTGGGATCTTCAGTGAGAGATGCACAGCGGCAAGAGCCATAATAACAGTCTCTTCAAGGTTATTCCTTACTCGTTATCTCTCCAAGACATGCTGCAGTGATACAGACACAAACCTGGTATTAAGCTCATGGTTTCAAAACAGTATTTACTAGAATAAAATGGAGGAACAATTCCAACTGTTCCTTGGAGCAACTGCTGAGAACAGGTCCTGTCTGGCCCCTGCTCTCCAGTGACCATGAGGCAGCTGGGGTGCTGACCCTGCACTCGACCAGCAGCACTCGGGCCCTGTCACCCTGGCAGCGTTGCTGTAATTCATGTTCCTCCCCTTCCCACAGGCCCCCTAATCCTGCAGATGGCATTTCAGTTGCCTTATACAGCAGAGAGGCACCGAACGAGCCCCAAGCACTTCAGCTCCGACTTCTGTAAAGGAAATGCCTGCTACTGACCCACAACATAGAACTAACAAGGCAGACCAAGATGTTGTGCAGATAATCCAGCAACCACAAGCTAATAACTGGCTGAGCACAGCATCACTTGCTACAAAGATCTTTACAGTTTGTCTAATTTACCAGCACTGGGGGTATATTGGGTGCTAGGAGTGAAATGAATGTAGCAAAGCCCTGAAAAGATTCTAAGCATTGATGTTTTCAATGTTATTTTGATGTATAGCCAGCAAAAGGGGTCACTTTATGAGGCAGGGAAGCTTTAAAGTGGAAAAAGGATCTAAAGCCTGCCTTCTCAAAAAGAGTCAGCATAGCAGAAGGTCAGGAAACTCTACAGTCATTATTTTTATGCGTTGTCAACTGCCTTTTATTTACAAATAAACACTACTAGTTCCTTAAGGAATTAGTAACTATCCAGCTGTAGAATCACAGGATTTTAGTGACTCAGTGAAGCAAGAGGGTATTGTTTGGATCTGTGACATTCAGGCTGCGTATGACAAACACAGGAGAAAAACCCAGCCAGAGGAAAGAGAGGGGAGCAGGGAGAAGAGGAAGTGAGGACAGGCAAGAGGCAAATCAGTACCGCTTCGGTGCCAGGAAATGGCCTGGCCAGCAGCCTGTGGTGGGTTGGTGACCCTGTCACCGAAGTGGAGCCCGCTCAGCGCCGGGACGTGTCACAAGCTCCGTCTCCTTTGGCGGATCTCAGCCCCCAGCCGTGTGCCCGCTGCTGCAGTCCCCCAGCCCAGCGACCGACCCCCGTGCTCCTCAGGTGCCCTTTGGCCGCAGACAAGGGGCAGCCAAGTGCAGCGCAGTGAGAACTGCTGGCAGGCTCCGGCAGAGCTGGGAGCGGGGGCAGAAAGTCTGAGTCCCAAGTACCTCCCGCTCCCCTCCGCTCCCCTCCTCCCACCCACAGGCCCCACACGAGTCTTAAGACCTGGCTACAGGCTAAACCACATCTCTTGCGCTCTGGAGCAACAGCAGGCCTGTGCTGGGCCTTGTGCGTGCTCTGCTCAGCCTCGGGGCTCCTCAGGTCACCACAGCGGCTCAGCCAGGACACCAGCGGCGCTGCAGCTGCCTGCCTGGAGCAGCCCTGTTAATACCGCCTGGCTTGTGAGGCGCTCCAGCGTCCTGCCCGGTCAGAGCCTGAGGCGAGCCGGGATTTTTAAGGGGGGACACGGGCTTTTTCACACCCCCCGAGGGCCCCGCGCCGCCTCCAGCCCTGGAAGCCGCCTGGGCCCGCGCCTGGTGCGCCCGGGGCCTGCCGCGGGGCGGCGCTGTTCCCGGCGGGCGGGCGAGCGCTAGGACCGGGCGGGACGCGGCGGTGACGCCATCGCTGTGCGCGGCGGCCGCGGCAACGGCGGGTGGCGGTCGATGGCCGCGGCGGAGCCGGCGGCGCGGAAGCGGCGGCCCAAGGGGCACTTCGCGGCGGCGGCGGGGCGGGCCAAGCGGCCCCGCGGCGGCGGGCGGCAGCTGGAGGCCGGCATGCGCGGCATCCTCATCACCTGCAACATGAACGAGCGCAAGTGCGTGGGGGAGGCCTACAGCCTGCTCGGCGAGTACGGGGACCTGCTCTACGGGCCCGAGCAGGTGCGCGGGGGGAGAGAGGGGGGCTGAGGCGGGGGGAGAGGGGGGGGCTGGGCGGGGGGAGAGAGGGGGGCTGAGGCGGGGGGAGAGAGGGGGGCTGGGCGGGGGGAGAGAGGAAGGCTGGGCGGGGGGAGAGAGGGGGGCTGAGGCGGGGGGAGAGAGGGGGGCTGAGGCGGGGGGAGAGAGGGGGGCTGGGCGGGAGGCGGCCGGTCTGAGGCGGGGGATGGCGGCCGAGGCGGGGGAGGGAAGGTGGGCGGAGGCCCTGCTCGGTCTCGGGCGCCCCCTCAGCTCCTGCCTCCCGCAGCCCTGAGACCTCCTCTCCCTGCATGCCAAACCCGCTTGTGTTCCCCGCGTGCTCGGAAATGCCGGTGCCTGTGAGCCAAGCCCTGCGCGGCCCCGTGGGGTGGGTGGGGAGAGGCCCTTCCCCGCCGCCCCCCCTCCGGTTTTGAAGCGGTGGGCGCGGCTGCTGGGCACTCACCGAACAGGGGACGTGCCTTGTGTGAAGTTCTCAGATCCCGAGGAGCGGCTGTCTGGGAGCGACAGGGAGGAGGATGAGGACGATGTTGAGGCTGCCCTGAAGAAGGAGGTTGGCCAGATCCGCGCCTCGACGGAGCAGAAGCTGCGGCGGTTCCAGTCGGTGGAGAGCGGTGCCAACAACGTGGTCTTCATCAGGACACGGGGCATAGGTGGGACATCAGCTGACTGTGGGTAACTGTCTGGGGGTGAGCTGCTCTGGACGGTGTCAGGCCACAGACAGTGACTTCCAAGTAACTGGCAGATGCCAAACAAATAGAGTTTCCTCTCCACTTTGGTACTGCTGCTGAATTTTGTCATTAGCAGAGTCGCTAAAGGTGGAGCAGTCTGCTTTGACAGAGTAGAACCATAGACTGGTCTGGGTTGGAAGGGATCTCAAGGATCATGAGCTCCAA